>CM076579.1:135769804-136391538 GCA_034641835.2 Pinus albicaulis
CATGATTTTAAAAATGTGGCCATGACAATATACAATATCTAGTGAAACCATCTCTTACTCAAAAAAGTGAATGGGTTATCTCCATTGTCAAACCAGGAGGTAACTCCTCAAAACTGCAATGTATATTAGCTGAATAATGTACATGCTTATATAGATGGGAGGTGAGGCTATTGGGATTCAGCTCCCAATGACTCTTGGCCTTCCTTATTTCCTAATAACAAATAATATACAAAAATAAATGTGCACACCCATCCATAGGATTAGTTGTCAACATTCCCCCCTTTAATCCGAAGGGATGTTGGTGAGTCCAAGCATCGATCTGAACTTTTCAAACTTTTCTCTTCCAAGTGCTTTGGTGAAGATGTCAGCAGTTTGCTCATTTGGGGAACAATGATGTAGATGGATGGTTTTGGCCTGAACATGATGTCGAATGAGATGGTACTTTGTATTGATGTGCTTTGTTCGATCATGGAACTTTGGGTTCTTGGCCAATTTTATTGCAGAAGTGTTGTCGATCATGAGTGGAGTGGAATACATTTGTTTCATCTGCAAATCTTCCAGGATTTTCCGGAGCCACACAATTTCCTTTGTTGCTTCAGCTGCTGCCACATATTCTGCCTCGGTCGTGGAATCTGCTGGAACTGACTGTTTGCGTGATCTCCATGAGACAGCTCCCGATCCAAGACTCATGGTGTAACCTGTAGTAGACACCCCTGTTTCTTTGTCGCCGTCAAAGTCTGAATCAGAGTATCCGGTCAAGATGAAGTCGCCTACCTGTGTATATTTGAGTCCAAAGTCTTGAGTCCCCTTCAAGTACCTTAGTACTCTTTTTGCAGCAGACCAATGTCCTTCACAAGGTTTCTGCATGAACCTTGAGAGGATTCCAACAGCAAAAGAGATGTCAGGTCTGGTGGTGGTCAGATAGATAAGACTTCCTACAAGTTGTCTATACTTAGTTGCATCCTCAAATTCCTTCCCTTCAACAGATGTGAGCTTCAAGTTTTGTTCCATTGGAGTGCCTAAGGGTTTACAATCATCCATGCCAAATTTGTTCAAGAGATCTCCAATGTACTTCTTTTGAGAAAGAAAGATGAATTTAGGATGTTGAATTACTTCAATACCCAAATAGTAATGAACATGACCTAAATCAGTCATTTCAAAACCTTTCTTCAACTCTTTCTTCATGGATGCAATATAGCTCTCATTGTTTCCTGTTATCAAAAGATCATCTACATATACCACAAGATATACAACTGTTTTTCCAACTTTCTTAACAAACAAAGCTGCATCATCAAGATCAAAGTGTTTGAAATCAAGTTTCAGAAGATGCTCGGTCAACTTCTCATACCAGGCTCGTGGTGCTTGCTTGAGGCCATACAAGGATTTCACAAGTTTGCAAACTTTGTGTTCTTGACCCTTTATCACAAATCCTTCTAGCTGGGACATATAAACTTTCTCCTTCAGATCTCCATTCAAGAACGTTGTTTTTACATCCATCTGATGGACTTTCCATCCACTCTGAGCTGCTAAGGCAAAGAGAGTCCGGATGGTGGTCCATTTTGCTGTGGGAGCAAACGTTTCTTCATAATCACTTCCTTCCTTCTGTGCGAATCCTTTTGCCACAAGCCTGGCCTTGTGCTTGTCAAGTGAGCCGTCTGCTTTGTACTTGTTCTTGTAGACCCACTTGCAGCCAATTGGTTTCGCTCCCAAAGGCGAATCAACCAGCTTCCAAGTGCCATTCTTTATCAAGGCATCATACTCCTTCTGCATCGCTTCTTTCCATTCATCATGAGAAGCGGCTTCTTTGAAGGAAGTTGGTTCATGATCTGTAGACAAACTCAATTCACAGCTATAAGCAATATCCATATCAACAGGGGAATCAGAATTATCTACATCACCTTCGATTTCTTGAGTGGAACTTCTTGTTCCTGTTTTTCCAACCTCATCAGGATGAACATCCTCCATTGTCTTTGTCAGCCATTTGGGGGGACCTTTCTGAGATGGCCCTGGCTGGTCACTTGACTGAGTTGGGATTGATTCAAGATTCAATCTCCCAATTCTGTCAATCACATCATCCAATGTGTCATCCGTGGTGGTTTCTTCATGTGGGGGAGAGTGTGGTTCAGAAAATGATTCCACAGTTTGATTCAATATCGGAATCCCCCCTTCAAGGTGTGGAATCACATTATCAAATTCTTTGAAAGACTTTGCATGTGTGAATCTATCCAGGCGATCAAGTTTCCGCTCAACAACCTTGTCACTCTTGGATGATTCAAGAAATATGACATCTCTTGCTATCACAAACTTCTTATTTGCTTCATCATAGAGACGATATCCTTTGGAGGTATTGGAGTACCCCAAGAAGATACATTTTCTGCTCCTAGCACCAAGTTTGTTCCTTTGACCCTTGGGTATCAAGGCATAACAGGTGGACCCAAAGACCCTGAAATGCTTTACCGAAGGAATGTGGCCATGCCACATTTCAAAAGGAGTTTTATTTCTAATTGAACTTGAAGGACACCTATTCTTTATGTAAACAGCACATAGAACTGCATCAGCCCAAAACATCAATTTTACATTCTTGAAAAATAACATGGAGCGGACCATATTTAAGATGGTTCTGCTCATTCTTTCAGCTACACCGTTCTGTTGTGGATTATATGGCACAGTGGTTTGATGTTTGATTCCATGTTGACGAAGATAATTTTCAAATTCGTTTGAAGTGTATTCTTTTCCATTATCAGTACGTAGAGAACCAATATGTGTTTGTGCATCATTTTCAATCCATACATGAAAATTTTTGAAAGTTTGAAAAGCATCAGACTTATTCTTCAGTAAGTAAATCCAACACATCCTGGTGTAGTCATCAATAAATGTCATCATGTATTTGTTTCCATTTGCAGAAGCAATAGGCATAGGGCCACATAAATCTGAATGAACAAGTTCAAGTTTCCTATGTGCTCTTGAGTGTGAATCATGAAATGGTCGTTTGCTATGCTTTCCTAGAATACATGCATCACATTCCTTAGGTTTTCTAGGAATTGTAGGCAGTCCATCAACACCATTTTTCTTCAACAAACGAAGGCTGTCATAATTTAAGTGTCCAAATCTAGCATGCCATAAAAGACTTGATGAAAATGTACCTTCATCATGATATGAACTGAAAGCAAAGTTTTGAGCATGAGCAGATGAACCTTTCAGCTTCAAGAGTCTCCCTTCTTCTATTCCCTCCATGACAAGTGAGTGATCTGATGCTGATCTGACCTCTGCCTTGCCATCAAACAAGTGAACCGAGTGTCCTTGCTGCCGGATTTCGATCAGGGACAGCAAGTTTCTCTTCAACTCCGAGAGGTATAGAACCTCATGTAGGATATGATCAGGAAGACCAGGCAGTTTAAGCCTGACTGTGCCAAGCCCTGATGGCTTGAGTTTGGATTTATCTGCGAAATATACTGCTCCATCAACTTTGTCAGTGAAATCTTCAAAAAAATCTTTTCTAAATGTCATGTGACATGTTGCTCCCGAATCTAGCAACCAATCATCTCTCCATGAAGTAAATGAAACATCAAATAGGTTTTCAGTTACTCCATTGTTACAATGTGCTAGAACATAGTGAGCGGATTCAGGTGCTTTACCTTTGTCTTTGTCATTGGTTTTACCTTTGTCTTGATTTCTGTGCTGCTCAATTTTGTTCCATGGTGTTTTGCATTTGGGTGCATCATGTCCATCTCTATTGTAGCGTGTGCAATGAAGATGGGATTTGTCAGCTTGTCTGCCCCCCCTTTCTGTGAAGTTCCTTCTTCCTCTTCCTCTTCTGCCACCTCTTCCTCTGAATGAATCTGGAGCATGATTCTTTTCTCTATGTGCCAAATATGCAGCCTCTTCGGAAGATGAAGGGACTGTCATCTTCCCAAAAGCTTTCTCTCTTTCTGCAAACTTCTGCTCAAGTTTATCAAAGGTGATTTGTTCAAGGTTTCCACTTGCTTGCAAAGACTCAAGATAATGTGAGTAAGTCTGATATAATGCCTTAACATATGCTATGAGAGGTATGTCCATTTTTACACCAGTGTTTTGAATGTCATGCATTATAGATCTTATTTCTGAAGCTAAAGCAAGGGGATCATCATTCTTCATTTCAAGACTGAACATCTTAACCATCAATTGAACATTTTCTAATTCTGAGTGTGAGTCATAGAGTTCTTTTAGTTTCTTCAAGGCTTCATAGGCATTTGAGAATGATGAAATATGGCGACTCACCTCTTCACTTACTGAAGCCGCAATCAAGGCATAGGCCTTGCAGTTCTTGTTTTCCCAGATGGCAAGCTCTTTGTCTGAAGTGGGCTTCTCTGGTGGATTTTCTGCTTGTCCTTCACAGATTCCTCTCCACAGCTCATTAAAAATGAGTGTGTGTTTAATCTTCCGAGACCATTCAAGATAGTTCTCTTTGCTAGAGAGAACTATCCCAACAATAGAGATGAGAGAATGCATTAAACTGCTGGAAAAAATATTCTGAAGAGGAAACAAATTCTGCTATAAAAACTTCAAACTCTTGAAATATTTCAAATACAGGGGCAAAAACTCTTGCTGGAAAAAATTTTCTGAGTTTAAAAACTCTTCCTGGAAACTATATCTGCTCAAAAAACTTTGCTGGAGACTGAATTTTTTAAAAAAATCTCTATGCTATAGACTGAATTCTGCATAAAAAAAAAAAAATGTATTTTTTTTTTTGTTTGGGGAAAAGTGTATATGAAAACAAAATGGAATTATGAATGGGAGGGATGGAATTTGGTGGGAGGTCGATGTAATAGAGGCCGAGGGCGCAATGACAGCGTTATAATATAATGCTGGAGGGCGCATACCACATATAATATATAATGCATTACCAACTACGGACTATACATATACCAAGGACATAGCGTATATATATATGGAGGGCGCAATGATGAAAGGGAGGGGCGGTGTATTATGGAAGGGGCGGTGTATTATGACACATACAATGACAGCGCAAATAACAAAACACAGTGATTAATGTAATGACAGTGTTTTATATGAAACCGTAATGTATTAACAACGAATGTATGACAGCGCAAACAAATGTTGAATGGTCATATAACAATGCGGTAAAATGGTGGAATGTCGACAGCGTTCAGACATTGGATAATACAAAGTGGCAGCGTTTTAAATGAAATAGACAGCGTTCAATATAATGGAATAGACAGCGTTCAATACCACGCAAGCGTTAAAATGAGCTGTGGGAGATTCATTGCAGGTGGGCGGGATAGGAGGCCGAAAGGCCGTGGGAAAGGCGTAGTTGCAGACAGAGTTTGCGAGTGTATGGGTAGCGTTTGGCAAAGACTTGCAGAGAGGGCGTTGAAAGGTGGAATAGACACAGCGTGACAGCGCAATGGAAATATATAACATATATGCAATTAACTGTTGTGACAGCGTTAAAACATATGACACCACCAGCGTTGCGTTTGACAATGTATGGGAGGGCGGACAGACCTTTATTGTATGGATATCAACACCACAGCGTTAAAACATATCAATACCATGACAGCGTTTTATTGTAATGCCGCCCTTTCAAACTTTTAAGACGCAGGTGCAGAGTTGGAAGGCCACAATGCCGAGTGGGAAGCTCTGCGTGCGGAGGGACGAAGTGTGAGGGTGAGTGTGTATAACAATGGAGGAGGGAAGGCGTAGGGAGAGGGCGCAGGGATGAGGGAGAGGGCGTAGGGAGAAAGTGAGGGAATGGAGTGAGGGGAGAGGGCGTAGGGAGAATGAGTGAGGCCCAAAAGGGTTGTTACAAAAAAAATTTGAATTTGGATCTGCAGAAGACAGTTGCAGGACTGCTGGACTGGCAGAGCCTGCAGTTTGCAGATTGACAGAGCCTGCAAATGTCAGTGCTATTTAGGGAAAAAAAAATGCAGAATAACAGTCTAGCAATTAGGAGCAGCAGAAAACAATTAATAAAATTGACTGAGAAAAGGGTAGGGAGTTACACCACAGGGCAGAAATGCCAAATGTGGAGCTGGCTCTGATACCATGTCAAACCAGGAGGTAACTCCTCAAAACTGCAATGTATATTAGCTGAAGAATGTACATGCTTATATAGATGGGAAGTGAGGCTATTGGGATTTAGCTCCCAATGACTCTTGGCCTTCCTTATCTCCTAATAATAAATAATATACAAAAATAAATGTGCACACCCATCCATAGGATTAGGTGTCAACAGATTTAAAGATTCCTGAGCTGAAGGAAGAACAACTTCTTCTTAGGTGTCAGTAACTTCTTCAATACTAATGAGACCATGAGGAAGATCTTCTGTGATCTAATTCTTCACTCTAGGTGAATAAGGACAACCAAGGGTTGGAGTAATGAACTCTAAAGTAGGCTCAGACGTAGTAGGTTTAGTTTCTGGCTTAGAAATTTTAGGTTCAGTAGATAATTCACTTGTTGTAGAAGCAAGTTCAGCTAGTTTGGAAATTGAAATTTTCTGAGGAGTATACTATGTTTTTTGCGGTTGATCTACTTTGTAATCAGGATGGATAATTATGGATGTTTATTCTTGTTCTGTTGATCCAATTCCTTATGTTTGTCCTTTTTCATATTTAAGTCTTTCTAATTGTCTTGGTGTATATTCAGGGGGTTTCCCCTGCATTCTGAGTGATTGTCTCGGTAATTCAGCCACGATTAAAAATTTTAATCACATGCAATCAAATAAAATTTCAAAAAAAAATCCTAAAGTCTCTAAGGAAACAACCAAATTGATCATACACCTAGAAAATCTAAGAGATCAAACCACACACAAATAGTAGATTCCCACACTAAAAACACTAGTTGATGATGAAATCCAACATTGTAGAATTTTAATGCAGAAATGGCGGTTGGAAAAATTACCCCGACAACCTGCTTAATGAAACAGACTGATGCAATTTTCTCCACTTAAACCATCTCGAGTGAAGAGAACCCTCCGGATATTCCAAGTGAGTCTACCCGACATCTGCTCCATGTACAGTGGGACCTTCCCTCCACCGTCACCTTGGGAAAGAATCCTAAATTTTATGGCCACTAAGGTCACCAACAGGATCACATATACCTGGGGGGATAGTCTACGATCTGATATACACGCAAGGGCAAAGTAACACGCTCAATCCCCTTGAAGGCTCCTTGACATAATCCAAGGTTTATCGACAAGTGACCCCAGGCTCCTCGACAATGGTCTATCCTAGGTTTACCATTTTTAATACATGTACATCTTCTATCTTTCCTAATGAGATAGGTATGATTACCTCACTGGTTCGGACATGGTCTCATGATTAACTCCTTTAGAAGGAGCTTCCTAGAGCATACATGCTACAATTGGATTTTCCTACCGCAAGATTTACTACTCGTTTGTTTGAACTTCCTTGGAATGTTAACTGCAACCTATTCCAAGACACTATCCTGAGTTATGTTGGTGGAAAAGAGCCCTAGAAAATACAAAATTTATAGATTGATTTTATTTAAACATTACTTTTAGTTTAATTGTTTCTTAGGTCAAAAGGTATGGAAGTGAAACTTCGATGATGTTTAATGACCCAACTCAAAAATATGCTAAAATGCATCTATATGAAAAGCAACTCATTTCTTTTCAATGAAACCTATTTAGAGGAAAGAATTGAGAGATTTAAATAACTTTCAACACACCAATTCTTTCTTTGATAAACAAGAAACTTTGAAAAGAAGACAATTCCTTGAGAACTCAATTTCACAGAAGAAAATTCACTTTTTCAAAATGAAATTCCTTATATCATTCAAATCAGAAACTAGAATCAAACTTCTTCCAAAAGAAAACTAAAATTATTAAAAACACAAAATTCAAAACCAAAAGAAAGCTCTAATTTTGAACTCTATCTAAAAGTTTTGAGGATGTTTATGCTTAGTTTGTAATCTAACAAAGAACTTTCTGCTTATCTCAACAAGAAATCAAAAACATCCAATAATGGTTTTAAAGTGAAATTTAGACCTTATCAAGCTAAAAGTTTTTCTAAATTTGCAAATGAAAATAAAATCTGATTTTCATAAAAGCAAGATTTGCATCAAGTTCAATGGCTCAACAAGAAAACGATGACATACCAATTAGATGAGGTATAAAAAGGTTTATGATTCAGAGAAACAAGAAGATAGGGCAAACACTCACTCATAAAATGCAAATCAGTTGAAAAGATCACTTCAAAAATAGAAATTATTGAAAGAAATTCACACAGAAGATTTTTGACAGTCAAGAAAAGTTGGGGTAATTACAGAGAATCAAGTAATTACACTCTTGAAAACAAAATTTTTATTTTTCCAAAAAATTTCCAGAAGTCCACAGTTTTTAATGGAAAAAGGTGCGGTACCACACTATTTTTCACTAAAATCTTCGGAGTCTACTGCTTTTTTTTAAAACAAAAAGTGCGGAATCCAGAAAAACACAGAAAAAATAAAAATACAGATTTACAGTCAGGGATTCTAATGAGTGATTTACCCAACCCAGTTTTGAACTAATCAAAATCAAAGAATTTATCCAAAATTCAAACTGAAAATTAAAAAAGAAAAGTAAGTTCAAGATTCCCTAGCGGAGTCACCATTTTGTTATGTGGATAAAATCCTTCTTGCTGACAAGAACGATCTCCCTAGTATCCTAAGGATATCTAGAAACAAACAAACCAAATGCAATCCATTTTCTCTAGATTATTATGATTCAGAATTATTAATTAACTAAGTAATAGGAGATGCTCCTACCTAAAGTTCAACGCTGCTTGTAATCTTCAATCCAGTCGCTCCAAAAGAGGTCAATTCAGCATGTAAGACCTGCATCCAAAGACAAGAAAAATGATTAAAATCACCTGCAAGATATAATAATTCAGAAACATTAATCTATCTTAGTGATAAAATAATCCAATAATTAAATTACTCAAATATATACATGAACAACTTAATGAGAAAATAGAATCCTTTTGTATTAACTTGTATGATAAGAATTAACCTTACAACCTTGTCGCCTTGCTGTCATACAGGTTCTTATGGGGTCCTGAACAATGGTTTTCCATCAATTTTAAAAGCCTTTGTCTCTCTGAACTAGCATGAATCTGGACATGATTATGTGATCATTCTCATGTAAATGATGCCAAGTAAAGAGAGTATGATTTCTTCAACAATTCACCTCAAAACAACCAAGTTCTAAGTACCCTTGAGACTGAAACATGATCTCAATTTATAGCAGAAGGGAGGTAGCTTCAGTTCCAATAAGAAAGGGATAAATTCCTTTCATGAAGGGATTAAGCTCCAAATACTAAGGGATAGACTCCTTTAATGAAGGGATAGAGGTTCATGAATGGAGGGATTGAAGCTCGACCAGATTACGCTTCTATAAGCCTCCAGCTGGGAGAATATTCGACCAGCTGGGCTTCTAGAACTTAATTTTTCTTTTATTTTACCATTTACAGGGGTCTGTAGTTTTATTAAGTAGAACGTGCGGGATGTACCGTAGGTTATAGAGCAAGAGAATACGGTAGCGCAGGCAATGACTAGGAAAAGTGCGGAGTTAGGCTTTTTAGGGTTTTAATGAGCTTTTCTCCAATTCCAAGACTTGGTTTAGGAACTTTATAATTTTGGACCTCTAAGGGTGCATAATATAGGTAATGATGAACCCATATAGACAGTTGAATGTCATGGTGACAATTTTTAGTGTAACAATATGATTTGAGTAAGTTTGTACCTTTAAAGTGTTGTGCAACTGTTGGCTTTAGGGGTCTTGACCCAGGTTCAGTTTTAAGGTTTGCCAACAAAACCCTGTACTACTGGCCCTTTCGGCAATGGCCTGCTTGCGCAGGTTAAGGTCTCGTCCGAAGTAGTATGGGAGGGTGTTGGAACCAGGTTTCCGCACACTAAGAGAGAGAAAGTTAATTAAAGTGGGTCCCTTCAAATATAACAGGCCTGCGCAGGAGAAGCCCTAATACAGAACCACTTAACAGTAAATCGACAGAGCACAGATTGTAACTAACAGGTAACTTGAGCAAATTATTTAAACCAGATCTATGCATTCCTAATATCACATCCACGTGCGCATCAGTATATCATTATTATTCAGTGAGCAAACACAATCTCAAAACATATTGTAGATGATAATAAAAGTACAAAAACACTTAAATATCATCAACAACCTTCTCATTCATTCATATCCTGATTCAACTTACAGACTGTAATTACCAACACGCACACACAGCCAGCGGGTCTGCACACAGCATGACTCAGGGTCTCCGCGCACACATCTAGCAGGAGCCCTTACCCAGACATCGAAAAAAGATCCACAAGTTTGTATCCAAGCTTAATCACGACTTGCCATCTTTCTAGACTCGATATATCTATCTATTTATAACATCTTAGCCTGCTCTACTCTATGGTCTACATACCATGGTTTGCGGACTCCTGGTCTACACTTTGACCCTTTACAATTCATCGGGGGCTTTGACCTGCCCCAAAGCCCCTGAGCTAGACTAAATATTACAAAATATTACAAAAATGGACAAAAAATGCGGTTAGGGGAACTCGTTCCAATAGGCCCCCAACACAATAATGTGACTCATCCTGAGTCACAGCACCGGCGGGGTCTTCATCGTTTCCTGGAGCTGCTCAATAGCAGCAGCCAATGGAGACAAAACACCTATGCTCTGCGCAATATCAAGAAACTTTTGTGAATTTGGTCCTTCCGTAGCCGCGGTGACACTATCCAAGGTCTGATTCAACTGTTTCACGACCACCTCTAACTGATCAGGAGTTCATAAATTTTGCTTAAAATTGAAAGTTACAGGAATGGGTTGAAACTATGATGGTTGTGTAGATCTAGTCTTCCTGATTCCGTTGTCGCGAATGGTTTGAAAAGCCAATGTCATATGAGGGAGATATCGCATTCTGATCGAATTCCCAAACAACTAAATTTTGCGACAGGGTTGACTGGAATGCCCAATCAGCATGGAGGGTGCACAGTCAACAAAAGGAATAATTTTGAGGAATATTCCTTTCCCCAGAACGAATCTTAGGCTAACAAGTGGCACATTTTGATTCGTTGGTGGATTGTACATGTTTTTTTAAGAGCCAATGGAAGGGTGACACATGGCCAACCTTGAGGCCGCCACATGTCCCCAAAAAGGAGTATTAAAATTTTATGGAGGTCTGCAGGGCTCGACCCCATGACCTTCTGTAGAAAAACCACCCGCTACACTGCCTACGCTGCTCCATGAATCTTAACCTCTAAGGATCACTGGTTCTATTTAAAGTTTACAAAGGTGGAATTTGGGGGTTGGGACTGCGGGTCCCAACCTGCCGGCAGTCCATGGTATATGGTCACATTGCAACGTAAAACATTAATGTCGACGATTAATACTCTGCAGTCTCTGTGACATTTATCACCACAGTTACAACCTTGTTACATGGCATTGTTTTAGGTGGCGGTTTTTCCGACGATTTAGTCTCCGCAACATTTAACTCTACAATACTATCACATGCGATGGTTTAATAACATTTCTCCGGTGGTTTAAACTCCGACAGTTACGTTAAATCTTCTTCAAACTCGGGTTGTAATGCTATTACCCACGGTATAAGCAGAGTTTCGCTCTGACGTTGATTGTAACCATGGGTTTTGGAGTTGGCATGTGGCCACCCCCTACCCATAACATTTAATTTTATAGATAGCGTTCGCGGAGTTCTTCGAGGCACCCTATTTTTATGTGGATTTGGCCAGGTAAGTGCAGTTCTCCACAATTAGTCGAGCTTTTCTAGGTGTTACTAGGTAAATGAGTTGGAGGCTCAATTTTCGCCCATTCTGAGTGAATGAAGAGTCACTCTAAACTAATTTGAGAATTCTGGAACCATTGGTTCAGATAAAACAGCCATTAGAGGCCATAACTACATGCATTTACAAAATTTTGAGCATAATGGAAGATGGACATGCCATTGGGTGCTGGACCAGTAGATGTAGCTGAGGAGGGGTGAACTTCTTCATCATGCCTACTATGTAAATGTTATGTGGTGTTTTATTTATCTGTTTTACGTTGTTTTTCAGTGTTATTTTCTCTTATTTCATGCTTCTAATTCACTAAAATCATCTATATTTCATGTTTAAAATTCTCAATCCTTAAACAAACTATGGATACAAGTATGCACATATTTTATAACTGAAAATACACTTAGCATAGCAAAACTAATACAGTCCTTTCATATCAGACTGGTATCAGAGCTAGAGTTTATTCTCTAGTGTTGTTTTGTGCAAAAGGTTTGTTTAACTATTTGTAAGTTTTAGATGCTTATAAGGCTCAAGCTTAAGAGAGGAGAAGGAAAATTGGTGGGAGCATAAGTGTCTTGAGAAGAGCCAAAGCAAAGGAGAGCAAGATTTCCACAATATCCACCACCTAGTTCACCTCCTAAGGAAGCAGAAGCAGCATTAAGCATGCCTCCAGAGGAAGAATAAATCCATGAATAATTTGATCCCAAATAGGAGGAAAGAATTTTCAGGAAATCATTCCTTGACATGACTAAGATGGTTAGAATCCTTTATCAAGAAAGGAATCAGGAACTTGAAGGAGAAGGATCCAAACTTCACAAGGAAGGACAGGGATCTTCAGGAGGTCACAATGATGAAGATAAGTCAAAGAAGGGCAATGGAGGAAATGGAGGCAGTGGAAAGTCACCATCCTCACCCTCATCATCATCACCCTCTACTTCATCTTCAGTATATCAGCCACACAAGTCAAATAATATTGGTAAAATTCCTTTTTTTAAACTTGATGTTAAGTTTGAATTGCCAATGTTTAATGGTGAAGTCAATGCAGAAAAGCTTGATAATTGGATTAGGAAATTGGAGGTCTATTTGAGAATCCAAAACCTTCAAGATGATGATACCAAAATCCAATTAGCTTCATTGAGAATGGAAGGTGCAGCACTTTTTTGGTGGGAAGCCAAGACAAAGGAGGAGATCAAGAAGCATGGTAAGATTATTCTATAATGGACTAATTTCATTACTGCAATAAAACAACAGTTTTATCCATTAGCTCATATGCAGAAGGCCATAATGAACTGGAAAAGCTTTGTGCAATTGAAGGGACAGAATGTGCAAGAATACACCCAAGAATTTAGGAGAAGAGCTCTCTTATTAGGGGTAGATTCGCAGAGCCAAGATAATTTTCTCAAGTACATAGGAGGCTTACATATCTACCTAAAACATACTATTTTCATGTTTAACCCCACAAGTCTAGATGAAGTATGTGTTCAGGATACACATCTAGAAGCTAGAGGGGAAAACATTTCTGAAGAGGGTAGGAAGAAACCTTTTAAGGGAAAAAACAAAGAGAAGACCTCAAAAGGTCAAATCAAGAAGAATGCATCTGTTAAGAAAGAGGGAGAAAATTTGGTTTGTAAAAATTTTTCAAAAGAAGGCCATGATGAAAATCATTGTTGGAAATTACATCTTGAAATGAGACCCAAGAAATACAACAACAAAGGGAAACAGAAAACTGCAGCTACAACTCAACATGATTTAGGAGAGGATTCAAGTGATAAATCTAAAATTACAGCCATGGGATTGAATAACATGAAGGGGAAATAAATTGAAACTAAACCCGGTACTATATATCAAACTGTCATATACATGCTCCAAATGAAGAAGAAAGAATTGAATTGTTTCATGTGAGGGTCATATCCAAACATACTAAGATTGACACATTGTTTGACAGTGGGTAACAAGCAAACTTAATCTCTGAAGAATTGGTCAAGAAAATTAACCTTGAGAACATACCACATCCAAAACCATATCCACTTGGTTGTATTTGTAAGGATGAAAATTTACAGGTTTCAAAGAAGTGTATATTGCGGTTTGCAATAACTGCACATTTTGTTGACATAGTTGAATTAGATGTGGTTCCGCTTGACATAACAGGTATTGTGTTGGGGAGTCCTTACTTGTATGATAGGAAAGCAATCTTCCATCTCCATGAGAACAAATACCATTTATTAAAATATGGCAAGGAGTACATTGTTAGAGCACAGTGCAAGAAGACAAATATTGCTATGGTCAATGTTGGACAGGTGAAGAGGCTAGTGAATTCAAGTAACAATTTTGTTCTTATAATGATTGAACCTAAAGCTGATGTTAATCATGAATCATTTGAGGGTTTTGATCCTAAGTTGAAATCAAATTAATATGATGTAGTTGATGCACATCATGAGATGTTTCAGGAGCCTACAAGATTGCCTCCAAAAGGGGAGATTCAACATGAGATTTAGTTGCAACAAGATTGTCCTCTTCCAAACATCAACATGTATCACATGTCGATAATGGAGAATGTTGAAATAAATAGGAAAATCAAGGAGATGATAAACAAAGGAATCATAAGGCCAATCACTTTTCCATGTGGTTCACCCATAGTCTTGATTCCAAAGAGAGATGGGACTTGGCGCATGTGTGTAGACTTCAGAGCTTTGAACAAGATAACGGTAAAGAATCGATACCCACTCCCAAGGATAGATGATTTTCTTGATGAGCTGAAAGAAGAAATTTTTTTCGCTAAGTTAGATTTACGAAGTGGATATCATCAAGTAAGAATTGGATAAAGTGATGTATGGAAAACTACATTCAAAACCAAACAAGGACTTTTTGAGTGGTTATTTATGCCATTTGATTTGTGCAATGCACCGAAAAATTTCATGCGTGTTATGGATAGTGTTTTGCATCCATTCCTTGATGACTTTGTGATTGTGTATTTAGATGACATATTGATTTTCAGCAAAACAAGAGAAGAACATGCATTGCATGTGAATAGAGTGCTTGATGTTTTTAAGAAAGAGAAATTGTTTCTTAAGATGTCAAAGTGTGAGTTTGGAAAGACTTATTTGGTTTATTTGGGATACATTGTAGGAGGAGGTGAGTTGAGAATTGATCCTTTTAAGTGGAAGCCATTGTGAATTGGCCCACACCCAGAACAGTAACCGAGGTAAGAATTTTCTTAGGTGCAGCTCAGTATTGGAGAAATTTTATTGCTAACTTTTCTACAATCGTAGCTCCTATGCATGTAGTGACAAGTGTGAAGAAAGGATTCCAATGGGGAGGAAAACAAAAACAAGCTTTTGAAGCTTTAAAATACGAGATCAGTTCAGCTCCAGTCCTTGCATTATCAAATTTGAGACAACCATTCGAGATACAAACTAATGCTAGTGATTATGCCATGGGCGCAGTACTTTTGCAAGATGGTAAACCTATCGCTTTTCATTCTAAAACATTCAATGGTGTTGTAACTAATTATCCTACATATGACAAAGAACTATACGTTACGATTGTACATACCAATCACCAACCATTACAGTACTTATAGTTGCAAACAAAATTGCAACAATCACGACATTTCAGGTGAATGGGATTTCTTCAACAGTTTCACTTGGTTATAAGGTACAAGAAAGGAATTTTCAATAAATTTGCTGATATGCTTTCAAGACGGATTATTAGTGCATATACTTTACTCAAAAATCATTCTATTGTACATGATAGTAACATAGAACAATATGCACATGATGTTGATTTTCAAGATGTGTATGCTAATTTGAGTGAAGGGAATCAAGTTGAATAAAATGATTATCACATGCATAAAAATTTGTTGTTTCATTTGGGAAAAATGTGTATACCACAAGGAGAGAGGCTAAGTTTCATGAGAGAATCTCATTCATCTCTTATTGCTGGACATTTTGGGGTAAGAAAAATAGTGGCACATCTACAAAGGCATTGTTATTGACCTCGCATGGTAGATAGTGTGTCGTGTTTTATAAGAGGTTGCTCTATGTGTGCAACATGCAAGCCTAGCAGTAGGAAGCTTGGGTTTTACATGCCACTACCGGTACCATCAAGGCCATGGGAGAGTGTCTCCATGGACTTTGTTGGAGTTCTACCTATGTCAGGAAAACATCATGATTATCTTTATGTAGTTGTGGATAGATTTAGTAAAATGTGTATACTTATGCCATGTAAGAAAACCATTACTGTTGGAAAAACTGTTGAACTTTATTTTCAACATGTATGGGTTCATTATGGATTGCCAACTTCTATTGTTAGTGACAGGGATTCTAGGTTCATTGGGAATTTTTGGTCGAATCTATGGAGTATGATGGACACAAAGTTGAAAAAGAGTACTACTTTTCATCTTCAAACTGATGGATAGACTGAGGTGGTGAAAATAATCGTTGTGCATCTATTGAGAGGATATTGCAGAAAACATCCTAAGTTTTGGGATGAGCAATTGCATTACATTTAGCAAGCTTACAACCAAGCAAAGCACTCTTCTACAAATACATCACATTTTGAATTATGCTTTGGGTATTTGCCAAAATCACCATTAGACTTCATCTTTGAGAAGGATGTTGCAATAGATGGCCATAGTGATATTGACAAGGCTCAAAATTTCATTGAGAAGATTCAAATCATACATCAACAAGTTCAAGATCATCTTAAAAAAAGTCAAAGCAAATACAAGGAGAGGCGTGACAAACATAGAGTTGATCACAAGTTTCAAGAAGAAGATGAGGTATGGTTGCACATTAGCAAAGAAAGGATGCAAGGAGAAGGTAAAAATCTCAAACCCATTCTTTATGGTCCATTCAAGATCATAAATAAAGTTGGTAATAATGCATTTCAACTCGACTTGCCTTCATATATGCAAATGTATTCAATTGTAAATGTTGAAAACTTACGTTTTTATAAGCCACCTTTGATCGATGATCAAGGAAATGATGTTCAGTTGCCTTATATTGAAGATTTCTTTCTAGAATTTCTGGATGAGCTCAAGGAAGATACAATTCTTGACAGGAGGACAAGAGAATACAAGAGGGTAAGTGTTGACTACCTTCGAGTTGGGCTCAAAGGAAGTAAGCCAAGCAAGGAAAAGTTGATGGAGGTTGGAAAGGTGAGGGAGTTGTACCGTCATCTATTGAGCATGTAATCAACGTCTTTTGGGGTCCAAAAGCTTCCCAATGGGGAGGAGTGATCAGGAGTTCATAAATTTTTCTCAAAATTTAAAGTTACAGGAATGGGTTGAAACCAAGATGGCTGCGTGGATCTCATCTTCCTGATTCTGACATCGCGAACGGTTTGAAAAAATGATGTCGTATGAGGGAGATATCGTGTTCTGATTGAATTCCCAAACAGCTAAATTTTGCTATAGGGTTGATTGGGATGCCCAGTCAGCATAGAGGGTGCACAATCAGAAAAACGAATATTTGAGGAATATTCCTTTCCTTAGAATGAATCCTAGGCTGAAAAGTGGCACATTTTGATTCGTTGGTGGATTGTACATGTTTTTTTAAGAGCCAATGGAAGGGTGACACATGGTCAGCCCTAAGGCCGCCACGTGTCCCCGGGAAGGAGTATTAAAATTTTATGGAGGTCCACAGGGCTCGACCCCGCGACCTCTGGTAGAACAACCACCCGCCACACCGCCTGCGCTACGCCATGAATCTTAACCTCTAAGGATCACCAGTGTTATTTAAAGTTTACAAAGGTGGCATTTGGGGGTTGGGACTGCTGGCGGTGCCAACCCGCCAGTGGTCCATGGTATATGGTCACATTACAACATAAAACATTAACACCAACGGTTAATACTCTGCAGTATCCGTGACATTTATCACCATAGTTACAACCTTGTCACATGGCGTTGTTTTAGGCGATGATTTCTCCGACGGTCTAGTCTCCACAACATTTAACTCTACAATACTATCACATGCGATGGTTTAATAACATTTATCCATTGGTTTAAACTCTGACAGTTACGTTAACTCCGCTTCAAACTCGAGTTGTAATGTTATTACCCACGATATAAGCGAAGTTTGGCTCTGACATTGATTGTAACCGCGGGTTTTGGGGGTTGGCATGTGGCCACCCCCTACCCTTAACATTTAATTTTATAGTTAGCACTAGTGGATTTCTTGTAGGCGCCCTATTTTTATGCAGATTTGGTCAAATATAACTCCAGTTAATTGGAGTTCTCCAAAATTAGTGGAGCTTTTCTAGGTGTTATTGGGAAAATGAGTTGGAAACTCAATTTTCACCCATTCTAAGTGAATGAAGAGTCATTCTAGACAAATTGGAGCATTCTGGAGCCATTGGTGCAGAGAAAATAGCCATTAGAGGATTGTAACTACATTTATTTGCAAAATTTTGAGCATAATGAAAGATGGACATGCCATTGGGAGTTGGACCAGTAGATGTAGCCCAGGAGGGGTGAACTGCTTCATCATGCCTGTTGTGTAAATGTTATGTGGTATTTTATTTCTCTGTTTTACACTATTGTTCAGTGTTATTTGCTCTTATTTCATGCTTCTAATTCACTAAAATAATCTATATTTCATGGTTAAAATTCTCAATCCTTAAACAAACTATGGAGACAAGTATGCACATATTTTATAAATGAAAAGACATTTAGTATAACAAAACTAATACACTCCTTTTAGATCACTAACTCCTGCGAAACCTTGAGAGCTTCGTCAGCCCAGGGCATCAAATGGTCACTAAGTACCTGCTTCTTGCGCTGAACCCCTTAATTTCACTTCCGAGCGCATGGCTGGTCCGAAGGCGCACTAGTCGCTGGGCTGGGATGAGAGTGGTCATAATGGCTTCCATCTTCCCAAAATATTTCCCCTTTTGGTGTTGCTCTAGATCGATTTGGCGAAGGAGGGGATCACGCTGCACCTGGGACCAAACTCCATCGCAGTCACAAAACACACTGCCCTGATTGATTTGTGCGGTAATATTGGTTGTAGCTTCCATGATGAGAGTGATGCACTGGGCACGCACCTCCAGAGGGGTCTCAGGCTAGAGCTTGGCCTGCAACGATGCTATCTGAAGTTCCAAATCGGCCTTAAAAACCTGCACTTCGGTCCACGATGCCTTCAAAGCAACGACCAAGCCTTCAACCTTGGCTTGCAGCACAGTGGAGGCAGGAATTACTTATGGCATATCCTTGTAGATTCGTTCTATCAAGTGATCTAATTCAGCCTGATGCACAATGGTGGTGATGTTTATGAAGGATATGAAGCAGTAAATACTACCGAGTTAATCAAGAATGAGATAGATTGGTATATAATCCCTTAAGGGAATCGCCTGATTTTCACCCCCACCCCCTCCTTGAGGCTACACAAGTTGGAACCAGCACCCCGGCTATGCCAACATCAAACCTACGTGAGGGTAAGAATTATCCTACCCCACCTCCGCCACCACCTAAGGACGATATGGCTACGCACATGAAACTACCTACCTTTAAGGGTGTAGAAGACGAGGATATGGATCGATTCTGGTTTGTAGCAGAGTCTGTATGGACTGCGCAAAACATTAATAATGATGCTATCAAACAAGCGTAGCTATCCATAGCCTTTGAAGGAAGGGCCCTGGACTAGTTTATGGGATACATTGGTCAACACGCGAACACATCAATACAAAATATTAAGGACACCTTGAAGTAGCAGTTCTGAAATCTTAAATCTTACTCTCAATGTGTATTTGATGTGAAGGACTTCAAGCAGGGACCTACAGAGTCCATCTGGGAAGAAGACCAATGATTGAAGAAGGTGATCACCAATGGGCGATTTGTCTATGAGGACAAGCAACACAAGGAATGGTTTATCATCATGCTATTGCCACATCTGCGTGGACCTATGGGACAGCAAAAGGCTGACTCCTAGGAAAGAAGACAGGTGCCCAGTATATCATCACTGCCACTGATTATGTAACCAGATGGGTGGAAGCAAAAGTTGTCAAGGATTGTGCTGCAGATACTGCTGCGCACTTCATTTTTGAACATATTCTAACTAGGTATGGTTTCCCGAAGATCCTAATGAGCGATAGAGGTACGCATTTTGTTAATGAAACTATTGCAGCTCTAACTGAGGAATTTCAGATCCACCATGCGAAAAGTACCCCGTATCACCCACAAGCGAACAGGGTCATAGAAGCCTTCAATAAAATTGTGGAACATGCACTCACTAAGGTCTGTAATGCTGACAGAAGCAATTAGGACATGCCCATACCCTCAGTACTCTAGGCCTATAGGACTATATGTAATAAACTCACAGGAAAAACGCTCTTCAAAATGGTCTATGGGAAGGAAGTCGGCATGCCTATGGAATACATTGTTCCGAGCTTGCGCATCTCAGCTTTCACAAACATGGAGGAACAAGACATCATGGAGGAATTCTTGGCACAGCTGGTGGCCCTAGAAGAAGATCGGTTCATTGCTCAGTTCCACCAGCAAGTTCAGAAGGCTCGCGAAAAACCTTGGCACGATCGACATATTTGGTAGAAGATCTTTAAGGATGACGAATTGGTATTACTTTACGACAACTAGTTTGCGTGACACCCAGGGAAGTTCCGTATGCACTGGCTAGGCCCATACATCATGAAGGAGATTACTGATGGTGATACGGTTAGGTTAGCTAAGTTGTTCAGAGATTTCTTGCCGGGGTACGTTAATGGAAGTCATCTGAAACCCTACAAGGATGACCTGGTGCCGACCAAATGACTATATGGACGGAGCAGCTGTATTAAGGATGTTGTGCACGCTAAGGCGTGAAAATGAAGGCAGGGTTGACGGTTGCGTAGGGATAGCACGCAGGGTAGGAGGTGCAAAGGGGTGTGATACAACCGCAGGGGTAGTATGCAGCCAAAAAAACTAGCCATTGGAGCAGGGTGCCGGGGCGGAAAAGCGAGTTTATCGAAGAACGGAATGGGCAATTGGCAATTAATGTGGAGATCTGAGAGGATTTTTTACCGCTTCCGTAATGATAGATTGAAATTAAGGCTAATCTGACCATTTTTTATCATCATGAGCTATAAGAAGAGGGGTGTCGGTCATAAGGGTTTTAACACTGTTACCGATGAAATAGGTAACCACACTGTTACCTACTTTTTTTTGGTAGCATAAAAAGCACCCGATTTTGAAAAGTGGTGATGCAAAATCACCCCTTTTTTTTGTGCACATTTTTGACACTCTAATATTTTTATTTATGAAGTATGAATATTTGTTTTAAAATGTTAGTGATTTTCATGCTAATTTTGAAACGCATTGATGCAGCATCAACTTTTTTTTTTTAGAGAGGTGATTTTCATGCTAATTTTGAAACGTATTGATGCAGCATCAACCTTTTTTTTAGAGTGGTGATTTTCATGTTGGTAATAAAACACAAAACTTAGATAAATATATATATATATATATATATATATATATATATATATATATATATATATATATATATATATATATATATATATATATATATATAAAAACAAAATAAAACAAAAATATTCGAAAATTATATCAAAAGAAATGACAAAATTTGAAAAAAAAAATACATAATTTAAAGAAAAAAAAACAAAAATTAACCAAAAAAATTTATTAAAATAAAAACATCCAAAAAAAAGTTTTCTAAGTTATTAAAAAATACCATATAATTAAAAAAATAATAATAATTAATTAATTAATTAATTAAATTAAATTAAAATAGAAAATTTAAAAATAATTTAAATTACAAAATTAAATTTAGATAAAAAAATAAAATACAAAAAGGAAAAAATTTAAATTAAAAAAAAAAAATAATAAGAAGAAAAAAATATATAAATTTTAAAATTAACAAAAAAAAACAATTTAAAAAAAAAAACAAAACAAAATTTAAAATTGAAAAAGAAAATTAAAATAAAATAAATAAATAAATTAAAAAAAAAAAACAAAACAAAACAAAACAAAAAAAACTATCATTAAAAAACAAAAAAAAATGAAAAAAACCACGTGCAAATAATTAAAAAACAAATATCCATAAATTTACTGTTTTTTTTTTTAAATGAAACAATTTATAAATTTTAAAAATGAAAAACTAAATAAACTAAAAGATTAAAAAAAATTAAATTAAATTAAATTAAATGAAAATTTAATAAATAAATTTTAAATTTTAAAAAATAATTAATCTAAAATATTAAATTTAAAAACAAAATTTAAACAAAACACAAATAAATAAATAAAAATGAATTTAAAAAAAAAAAAATTCAAATTAAATTTTTTGAATTTTAAAATTAAAAATTAAAAAAAAAACCAAAATTAAAAAATAAAATTAAAAATATTAAAAATTAAAAAAAATTAATAAATAAAAAATTAATAAATAAATTAAGATCAAATCATAGCCGCTCGTTTAATCAAAGATCCAGTTTGCTGGCAGGAGGTCGTCGCTTGGCGACGGGGAGGTCGTATACTTCACCCGCCTGGGCCACGGGCCTCGTCGTCATTTAGGCGGGAGGCCGATTCCGGGAATCGGCCTCCACCGCGATTCCGGGAATATCGGCCTCCTGCCGCGGGAGGGTGATTCTCGGAATCGCCCTCTCGCCGCGGGAGGTCACTTCCCGGCATCGGCCTCCGCCGCCACCTGGGCGGGAGGCCGATTGGCAGCGCCACCACGATCAAAAATTTATTTATTTATTTATTTTAATATTTATTTTTTTAATTTGAATTTTTTTTTTAATTTTAAATTCAAAAAATTTAATTTTTTTTTAATTTAATTTTTATATTTGAAATTTAATTTGTTTTAATTTTTTTTGTTTTTTTTTTATTTTTTTTTTTTTTTTTTAATTTTATTCATTTTTTTTTTCTATTTTTTTTTCTAAATTTTGTTAATAATTTTCATTAAATTTTGTATTTATTTTTTTTATTTATTTGATTTTTTTTTAATTTTTTCATTTTTTTTTTATTATTAAATTTTATGTTTAGTTTTTTCATTTAATTTTTTAAAATTTAATAAATTTTGTTTTTTTTTTTTTAATTTATTTGAATTTAATAATTTTTTTTAACTTTTTTATTTTTTTTATTATTATTTTTTTAATTACATAAAATTTTTATATTTTTTTTATTTCAATTAAAATTGTGTATTTAAAATTAGATTTTTTTTTTTTAATTAAACTTAATATTTTCAAATTAATTTGTTTTTTATTTTATTTTTTATTTAATATATTTTTTTTTAATTTATTTTTTTCAATTTTTCATTTTTAATTGATTTTTAAAGTTTTTTAACTTTTTATTTTTAAAAAAAAAAATTTCTTTATATTTAAAATTTATTTTTTATTTCAAAATTTATTTGTTTATTCATTTATTTATTAAATTTAATATTTTTCTTTTTTAAATTTAATTTATTATTTTAATATTAACCATTTTTTTAAATTTAATAAAATCTAATATATATTTTTAATTTAAGTTCATATATATATAATTTTATTTTTTATAATTTAAATTTAATTTATTTTTTAAAATTTATTTGTTTTTTTAATATATATTTTTTTAAATTTAATATTTTTATTGTATTTTATTTTATTTTTTATTTGTAATTAATTTTTAATTTTTTTACTTTTAATTTAAATAACGTATTTTTTTTTTTTTTTAATTTTTATTTTAAAGATTTAAATTTATTAAAATTTAATATATTTCTTTAAATTTAAATTTAAATTTTTTCTAATTTAATAAACGTTTTTTTTTTTTAATTTAATTTCTATATTTTATTTTTTATAACTTCTTTCCTTTTTTAACTTGTTTTTTTTTTTTTTTTAAATTTAATATTTTCATTTTGTTTTTATTTTTATTTCTACATATTTTGAAATTTTAATCTTTAAATTTTGTTTATTTTTTATTTTTTATTTTTTTCTTAAATTTTAGGTTTTTTAATGTTTGAATTAAAATTTTTATTTTGTTTTTATTTTTATTTTTTTATTCCTATATATTTTTAAATTTTAAGCTTTAAAATGTTTTTATTTTTTAAATTTATTTTTTCTTAAATTTTAGGTTTTTTTTAATGTTTGAATTTTAAAAATTAAAAAATGTTATTTCTATTTTTAAAAATGTCAAAAATATGACACAATTTTTTTTTTTTTGTTATTCCAGCATCAACTGGTTTTGTTTTGAGGGTGTTTTTTTAATCCTTTTTTCAAGAAACAATTTTGTTTTTAGCATAATTTTATAAAAT
Organism: Pinus albicaulis; assembly: GCA_034641835.2. Classification (NCBI taxonomy): domain Eukaryota; kingdom Viridiplantae; phylum Streptophyta; class Pinopsida; order Pinales; family Pinaceae; genus Pinus; species Pinus albicaulis. Next base: position 135,793,850 of record CM076579.1, read on the forward strand.
GTTGAAATTTGACCTTCAAAAAAAACCAAGTGCGTTCTGGAATACACATTTTTTGTTTTTGGGGTGTTTTTTCATGTTTTTTGAGTCTTTTTAGGCTAGAGTTCTCGTTTTGAGGTCAGGTTACCTATTTCATCGGTAACAGTGTTGTTTGTTTTATGTTTGAAACGCTCGCGCCTTGTGCACCTCGGTGAATTTTTTCTATTATGTACAGTTTTCATCTGTATGTTTGAGTGAGCTACCCTTTCTGATAGTACCAACCTTGAGTTTATCTTTCAAGCAAGAATGACTGCTACTAACCCCACTAAGTCATTTCCTGTCATGGCTTCAGTGGAAATTGGATCTGAAGAGGTATTAGAAGTAACCCCTGAAATGGAGGAGGTCATGTCTACTCGAGCAGAAAGGAAGGGAAAAGGGAAGGTGAAGGGAATAGAGAAAGGAAAGGAAAAAGAGACAAAGTGGGGTGGGGTAAAACCACGCACGTCCCCTCGGATTGTGCATTCTCCTCGGACGGTGCCTAAAGGCCCCTCGCCTAATTCATCGAGCACCCTATGACGACTACGGAGGAAGCCCTGCATCCGACTCCGCTAACCCGGTTGCCACCATATGTTAAGCCAAGAAAGCTAGCGATGTGTGCCCCCAAGAACATCGATGTCATCCGCGCCTACCTCCAGATGCCTCTGGTCCCAGAGTTGGTGCCCTTGCATGGTGCTATGTACGGAGGCCTCCCCCTCCTTAAATTCGATGATCATGATTTGGGCAATCTGGACGCCTTCCCTGCACTAGCTCCAGAATTATATCTTGAAAGTGTGATGTTCAGTAACGTTACAAACGTAGAACCAATGTCATGGGCACATGGATTGGAAATTTTAGGGATCTTAAACTTATTGCGCATCCCCCACTTTGGTTGTAGGAATAGGGTCTCCTACAAAGTTTCGAAACTGGTCCACTTTGTATAATTTTGATTATATTTATTCTAACGTGGGGGTTTTGGGGTGGGTCAAAGCCCCTAAAGCATTGTAAATAGGTCAAGGGTAGACCAAGAGTCCGCAAACCACAGTTTGCGGACCATTGGATGCATAGGATAAAATAGTATAAGTAGTTGAACCTTTTTGAGTTGTAGGACAGGCTAAGAATGATAAGAGGTTGCTGCTAAGTGCGAATCCATAGATCTGGTCAGGGGTTTTGGGTAAGGACTCCTGCTACTGTGTGCACGGAGGGCCTCTGTCCTGCTATGTGCGGACCCTGCTGATGTGTGCGCAGGTTGGGTTTTTGGGGTTTGTAAGTAGATCGGAAAGATTAATGAATGTGGAAGTATTGTTGCCTATCTGAATCCACTGGAATTACTGTGATATGAATATGTGACGTCTTGATTACTAGTATATGCTGATGTGTTATTGATTTAAGTTGTGAATGTACTTGTGTACTTATTTATGATGCGATCTAGCTTTGTTCTATTGCTTCATAATAGAATATCTGAAATAGCTGTGTATTGTTATATGAATTCTTGATCTGTTGGTTTCTATGAGTTATATTGCTGTTATGCACGTCGATGCAAAGGGAATCTAGACTCTGTGATATCGAATCGGGTCACAATTAGGGTGAACGTAGCTCAGCTTGACTTACCTACCCTCTCCCAGGGTGTGGAAACCTAGTTCCAGCACCCACCCATACTACTTCGAGTGAGACTTTGGCCTGCGCAAGCAGGTCACTGTTGAAAGGGCTAGTAGTATAGGGGTTTGTTGGCAAACCTTGAACGTCTGAACATGGGTCAGGACCCCTCGAGCCAACAAATGGTTCCGTTGTTGAGACCTAGAGCATTTTGAGAGAGGGATCAGGTAATTCCAAGGTCGTACTGGAAGCTAGAGAGAAAGGAAATTGATAACTGGTTTGAAAAGCAAGTTCAGGAATTTGCCATAAAAGAAAACCGCAGTAAGAGGTTGACCACCGAAGAGTGGAAGAATAAGTACATTTTCACAGAGATCTACGAGATCTTCTTTGTAACAATTGCGATCGAAATTTAGGAGTGGCTCACAAGATTGGTAGAGTTCTAGAAGTGTTGGAGAGACAAGCGGATCATAGAGTGGACCCTCGAACTAATCCAACAGCTAGAAAAGACTGATAACACCATCACTCGCAAAGTGGACCATTGGGTGGATAGCGTGTTAGGGGGATTTGTGACAGAATTTTCCATTGATCAGTTTGTCTCCTACTCTGAAGCAGAGCGAATATTCTTCACTGGGTTCCGAGGTAAGTTTCTGAAGACGTTGCCATTTCTTATCAAGATATTATTATGCGAAAAAAGTATTATGTGTAGCCATACCGAGTGAATGACCTCTAATCCGGACGAGAGCACAACACGGAGTGGCAAGTACTATAGGGCCAACCTAGAGGGAGATTGATTGGTCTCCAGCCCAGTAAGGGAAGCAACTTCGCAGAGTCCTCTAGCCACACCACTTTCAAATCAACCTAGAGGTAAGAATTCACCGACCCCTCTGCTACCGGAAGACGACATGGCTGCGCACATGAAATTTCTGACCTTTAAGGGTGTGGGGGATGAAGACATGGATCAGTTCTGGTTTGTCTCAGGATCGGTATGGACTGCACAGAATGTGGCTAGTGATACGGTGAAAAGGGCACAATTGTCCCTTGCCTTCGAAGGAAGAGCTTTGGATTGGTACATGGGATACCTCAGCGAAAACGCAAATGAAACCATTGAAGAGATTAAGAACGCCCTGAAATAGCAATTCAAAAAACCTAATTCCTACTCCCAAATTGTGGTTGATCTAAAGGATTTCAAGCAAGGACCTTCTGAATCTGTGTGGGAGGTCGATCAGCGACTAAAGAAGGTGATCAGAGAAGGGGGATTCCAATATGATGACAGACAACACACGGAATGGTTTATTGTGATGTTGTTGCCTCACCTGCGTGTACCTATGGGGAACCAAACTTTCAAATCGCAGGAGAAGGCCTTGGAAGGTGCCATGAAGTTAGAAGCTGCACCTCGGGATGAGACTCAGCTGGGCATCCAACAGATCCAGGGAAGCTGGAAGCGATGCATATAGAGATCCAGAACCTGCGAAAGGAACGAGGGGCAGAGGCTAGCCCCGAAATATGGTGCATATGATGCCAGGTGAATGGCCATACCAAGGATAACTTTCCTCTATTAGCAGATTATGTGCAGGCCGTGGGACCTAGCCCATTGCGCCGAAGGGAAGTTGTGGGACCTAGTGGGCCAACGCTCTGGTGCGATGATTGTCGCGTCGCAAGGGCTGCACGATACTAACCATTGTCCCCGCTTTGCTGCATATGTCCCAGAGGTAAAGCAGCAATGGTGTAGGTTCTGAAGATTGGTGTGACATGACGAAAAGAACTGTCGGACATATGAATTGATGATTGATCGATGGAACGTATACAGAGTACAATCAGACCCGATGTCACCAAGGACCCCCGTAGGTATAGGCACCTCCCCATCAAGGGGCAGGGGAGGAGGACGCAGTGGAAGTGCAGGACGGGGACGAGGTTAGCTAATCTGCTATAACTATGGAGAAGCAGGACACTTTGCAGGGGACTGCCCAAACCCCACTAGGCACTCCTGCTGATATTGTAGACAGCTGGACCATGCGATTGAAGATTGCCCGATCTTGACAGCAAAAATGCAGGAAAAGCAGTTGACACCTACACAGAATGTGCAGAGAGTTAAGGCTGAGCTACGAAACAAGGATCCAAGTGTGGATGTGGTGACATGCAACAGGATGGCTACCAGGGGGCCTGAGGAGGAGGGTGCGATGGAACCTCTGATCCATCAAGCTGCTATCATAGCTTGCAAGGACTTTGTTGAGACATAGGCAACTACTGCTCGGCCACCTGCGAACCTCAAGGCAGATGAGGAGGTTGAGCCCTTTTTTCATGCATTTATGAAACTGCTGCGCAACCCAAATGTTGTGGAGAACCTTCAGGCATTAATATATAGCTGCGCAGCATGACCCAATCTAACCCCGGAAGTCAAGGATGTACACAAGTTATACAGGTATAAGAAACGCACCGGAAGAGAAATGCGGTTGTCTGTGCAGATCGGTGACTACGAAATGAGCTAGATTATTTTGGACCTGGGGTCATATGTGAATGTGCTACGTAAGAAAACTTGGCAACGAATGGAAGAGCCTAAGTTGGAATGGTCCACGATTCAGCTACGCATGGAAAATCAGCAGAAAATCATCTCGCTAGAAAGGTTGTCTAAAATTACGGTGGATATCGCAGGAGTAAAAGCTTGAGCAGACTTTGAAGTGATAGAAATTATAGAAGATGCGGACCCCTACCCTGTGCTCTTGGGGTTGAACTGAGCCATAGATATGGGCAGTATCATCAACCTCAAAAAGAGAAGCATGGTGTTTGAGAATAACGGCACAAGGGTGATAGTACCATTAGATCCTGCAGAAGGTGAACGATATACAGAGCCAGTGCGCGATGAAGAGGAGATGGACCACATTTACAAGTTGACTGTGAGGGATGAAGATTGGATCAACCCCACGGCGGAAGGCGTACTCTACTGGGAAAAGGACAGTGAATGCTTCTCTGACTCTAACGAGGAGATGGAGAATCGGCAAAACCAGTTGCATGATGTCTCATCACTGCGATGTCTTCGAGTCACCAAGGACTTCCGCTGCATTTCCTTAGAGGTAAGAGACCTACCCTATTTTTATGGTTCTGGTAACATTAGGGAATTTTTGCGAACATTCGAAGCTGAGGTTCCCAAAGAACGAAGGATATGGGCCCTTAATCTAGCGATGCGTACAATGCCTGCGAGATGGTGGGAGACGCACAAAGGGGAGTTTCAGGACTGGGAGGACTACCGAGATATGATGATCCTCCGATTTGAGCCTCCAGTAAGGGTGCGGGTCGAGATGTTCCTTGGCCCAGGGGACTCGCGTAACCACTTGCTGGCCTAGATCAAGGCATGGGGTGACTGGGCTATGGAAGAATGGGTTCACTTGTTCATTCACGTGTTAGGTCCAATCTTGACTATGTGGTACCTAGATGCGGAGCTACATCAATGCACATGCCACTGGGAAACTCAAAGGGATGAATTCGTAGGGACATTTGGACTCATAGAGGGGTCAGAAGCGATTGACGAAGCTCTGTAGGGTATAGATACATTGGTGTTCAACGAGCCTAGCTCCACTGAAGCATTCGGGATGCCGACATGGGAATCACAGATGCAGGATATTGTCAACTATCGCAGCTTGGCAAGGGAAGAAATTGAAGAAGACTTGCGGTCTGTCTCTATCCTGGAGTCACAAGGAGAGCGCCCTGTTGCAAGACCCCCGCTGCAAGAGGTGGATGTCACTAATCCCCTCAGTCTGCGCAAAGTCAATATTGGGACAGAAGAACATCTTAAGTTGGCTAAGATTGGGGACTATTGGAATGAAAATACAGTAAGCAAAGTGGCTGAGTTACTCACCGAGTACCAGGACTTATTCCCAACAAAATTTTCAGAACTAAAGGGGATCACAGGGGACTTAGGAGTCATGCATATCACTCTCAAACTGAATGCTCGGCCCATAAAATAGTGACCCTATAGGTTGAACTCAAAGTATAAGCAAAAAGTCAAGGAAGAGCTTGATAAAATGATCGCTGCGGGTATCATCAAACCTGTTGAACAGTCCGACTGGGTTAACCCGATGGTGGTTAAGGAGAAAAAGGATAAAGGGGAAATTCGGATCTGCGTGGACCTACACAAGTTGAATGATGCCTATGTTCATGACCCATTCCCTACACCATTCTCAGACGAAATTTTGGATAGCGTAGGGAGACAGGAAGCGTACTCCTTTACGGACGGATTCTCCAGGTACCATCAGATTAGAATCGCTCCTGAAGACTGCAGCAAAACTACGTTCACCACGGAATGGGGTTCTTTTCAATATAATGTCATGTCGTTTGGTCTCAAAAATTCCCTTGCTATTTTTTCACAGGTAGTGGTTGCGGTGTTCAAAGAATTCATCCACAAGTTCCTAAAAGTATACTTTGATGATTGGACCGTCTTCGGCCTGGTAAAGGCGCACGTATCCAACTTGCCCATGATGTTGGATGCCTATCGAAAGCACCCAATTTCCTTAAATATCAAGAAGTGTATCTTCTGTGTACCCTTTGGTATCCTGCTCGGCCATATAGTTTGTCAACAAGGGCTGATGGTGGACCCTGCCAAGATTGTGGTAATCATCAACTTGCTAGTACCAACAACGGAGAAACAGCTCCGATCGATCCTTGGGCATACAGGCTACTACCGAAAATTCATTCAGGGCTACGCACTGATCACGGCCCCTATGGAAAAATTGCTCAAAAAGGATGTTTCATTCTTTTGGGATGACAAGTGTAAAAAGAGCTTTGAGTTACTTAAGGAAAATATGGTCTTGGCACCTATTCTCATCTTTCCTGATTGGGAGAAGATCTTTCATGTCCACGTTGATGCATTGGGAATTGCTCTTAGAGCTATCCTTATGCAGCGAGGAGAAGGAGACATTTATCATCCGGTTTCCTTTGCAAGTCGGAAACTCTCGGGCGTTGAACGTAATTACTCCACTATCTAGCAGGAGGGGTTGGCCATGGTGTACGCTTTGCAGAAATATCAACATTACTTATTAGGAGGACACTTCAAAATGTTTACAGACCATTCAGCCTTGAAGTACCGGGTGAATAAGCTCGTCTTTGGGGGGGGGTGGGAATCTGTCTATGGTTACTATTATTTCAAGAGTATGACTTTGAAATCATCGTTAAGCCAGGAAAGCTGAATGTTGGGCCAAATCACCTCTCACGAATAGAGAGTGGCGAAGAGCCAACCAACCTAGAAGATGGATTACTGGATGCGCAACTGTTTTTTATTAAGGTAGTAGATGCCCACTTCGCCGATATCATTCAGTTCTTGACTACCGGGATGGCTCCCCCAGAGTATTTAGTGCAACAGAAGAAAGAGCTAGTCGCTCGAGCAACAGATTTTACCATCATTGCAGGTCAGTTATATAAGATGGGAGTTGATGAAGTATTACGGAGATATGTTCTGGAGCATGAAAGGCACGCTATATTGGCAGAAGCTCATGACAAAGTAGCAGGAGGTCACTACGCAGGGAAAGAAACGGCGCAAAAGGTTTTGAGGGTTGGGTTATGGTGGCCTACCCTGCATCCTGATGCCCATGATCATTGTAAAGCCTGTGATACGTACCAACAAACAAGGAGGCCATCCTGCAGGGATGAAATGCCCCTTTAACCGCAAATGGCTCTACAAGCATTTGATAAGTGGGCCATCGATTTCATAGGACCTATCAACCCACCAGGAAAGAAAATGGGAGCCCGCTACATTATTACTGCTACTGATTATGTAACTAGGTGAGCTAAAGCACAAGCAGTGAAGGATTGTACTACGGATACTGCTGCGCATTTTATTTTTGAACATATTTGACCAGATTTGGGTGTCCAAAGATCCTCATGAGCGACCAGGGTACACACTTCATTAACGAAACAATCCAGGCTTTGACCACGAATTTCCGAATCCATCATGTGAAAAGCACACCGTATCACCACAGGAAAATGGTGCAGTTGAAGCCTTTAACAAAATCTTGGAGCAAGCACTGACAAAGGTCTGCAATGTTGATCGCATCAATTGGGACGTACGCATCCCGTCGGTTCTTTGGGCTTATCGAACCACCTGCAAAAAGCTAACTATGAAAACTCCTTTTAGGATGGTCTATGGCAAGGAGGCCATTATGCCAATGGAGTACATTATTCCTAGTCTGTGTATTGCCGCAGTTATGAACATGGCGGACCATGACATCATCGAGGAGCACTTAGCACCACTTATGGCTTTGGAGGAAGATTGGTTCTTGGCCAATTTCCATCAACAGGTGCAGAAGGCCCGTGATAAAGCCGAGCATGATCGACATATTCACCAAAAGACCTTCGCGCGGGATGACTTGGTCCTCTTCTACGATATCCAGTTTGCGAAACACCCAGAGAAGTTCCGACAGCACTGGCTTGGCCCCTATACTGTTAAGGAAATCACGGATGGAGGAGTTGTTCAGTTGGCTACCCTGTGCAACGATGTACTACTAGGATATTTCAATGGTAGTCGGCTCAAACCATATCGGATCAAATGACTACAGGGTCGGAGCAGTTGCGAAGACGCAGATGATGACCCTACCAGCACAGTGACTTGGGACGAGTCACAAGATTGTGTCGGGGGACTGTTGGAACAGGGTCTCCTACAAAGCTGCAAAACTAGTCCACTTTGTATAATTTTGATTATGTTTAGTCTAACGCAGGGGTTTTGGGGTGGCTCAAAGCCCCTAAAGCATTGTAAATGGGTCAAGGGTAGACCAAGAGTCTGCAAACCACGGTTTGCAGACCATTGGATGCATAGGCTAAAATAGTATAAGTAGTTGAACCTTTTTGAGTTGTAGGACAGGCTAAGAATGATAAGAGATTGATGCTAAGTGCGAATCAATAGATCTGGTCAGGGTTTTTGGGTAAGGACTCCTATTGTTGTGTGCACGGAGGGCCTCTGTCCTGATGTATGCAGACCCTGCTGCTGTGTGCGCAGGTTGGGTTTTTGGGGTTTTGTAAGTAGATCGGAAAGATTAATGAATGCGGAAGTATTGTTGCCTATCTGAATCCACTGGAATTACTGTGATATGAATCTGTGACATCTTTATTACTAGTATATGTTGTTGTGTTATTGATTCAAGTTGCGAACGTACTTGTGCACTTATTTATGCTGTGATCTGGGTTTGTTCTACTCCTTCATACTAGAATACCTGAAATAGTTGTGTATTGTTGTATGAATTCTTGATCTGTTGGTTTCTATGAGTTATATTGTTGTTATGCACATGGATGTAAAGGGAATCTAGACTCTGTGATACTGGATCGGGTCACAATCAGGGTGAACGCAGCTCGGCTTGACTTACCTACCCTCTCCCAGGGTGCGGAAACCTAGTTCCAACACCCACCCATACTACTTCGGGTGAGACTTTGTCCCACACAAGCAGGTCACTGCCGAAAGGGCCAGTAGTATAGGGGTTTGTTGGCAAACCTTGAATGTCTGAACTTGGGTCAGGACCCCTTGAGCCAACATTGGTCATTACAACATCACCGAACTGGTTGTTCACCAGCTACTGGCGCTGGTCCACGATGGGTGCTTGTGGATCCAGGGTCGCATCCTGATTGATGCTGCTTTAATTCACCGTATCACCGTCCTCCCCATGCATGGGCCAAATCCTAAGGAGGGCATTGGTCAGAAGTACGAGCAATAGATTGCTAATGACGTCTGGGTGAAATACCATGTTGTTCGCAACCAAAGAGGGTTTCAGGTAGACACAATAAGTGATCCAAGGATGTGCATGGGTACCCTGTTTCTTGCATGAAAATTGATGTGCAAGTACCAGGCATCGACTTTCCCCGCCTATGTAATTCAACTCGCCGGTAGATGCGAAAAAGGGGTCTTCTTCAACTAGTCGCAGTACCTCGTTGATGAATTTTTAGACAATGTGCGCAAGGCCCAAGATCAAGGAAAGGCATTTTGCTACTCCTGGCTGATGCTGTTAATTTCCTTGGTTGTGTGGGAGGTGCCTGCGGAAGGAGTACTCCCTGATCTCGAGCCAGGTATGTGTGAGGGGGCGTGGTTTGCAAACCTCTGGGATTTGAAGGATCCCAAGTGGGTCGAGGAGAACAAGTTCTTTTGGGTATTATTTGATCGAGCCCTGGCCGCGGCAATTCATTCCCAGCCGCGCTTGTTGCCCACAGTCTATGAAAAATACAAGGATATTATGGCATTCCATGTTACCATGCACAATGTGCAGGTTCGAGCTCACAGAGATCCAGCTTGGTATAACCTTCCTTACATGGCCACAAAAGCAGAGGTTGACCAAGTGATTGCAACTTGGCCACCATAGTGGAATATTGGCGCCAAGACATCCGACCTGGGCACAACAGGCACATCCAGCCAAAGCGCAACCCCAAAGGATACTATTCTGCCATACACAACAAAGGAATTTGAGGTTCTAGCCACCCTTAAGGGTGCCACCATAAGGATAGAACTGGAGTCACAGCAGGATCAGGAACTCGACGGGCTTGGTGGCAAAGATATGGCGTCCCCACACAGTATCAAACGCACCAGTGAACCTCCTAAAGGGCCCAGGAAGAAGTGTAAGGCTATTAAGCCTAGCGCAGACATAGAGGTGACATTGACAGAGGATGACCTATAGAAAATTGTGGACATTGTCACCATCGCATTAGAAGATCGATGGGTTGCTCTGGTAGGACAGCACAAGGTTGCGTTAGAAGCTTTGCAATCCGAGCTGCAAGCCCTTCAGATAAAAGCAGACACACTTCAAGCGAGCGTGGATAAAGCGAGGAAAAATCAAGCAAGTGTGGATCATGCGAGGCAGAATCAAGCGGGCCAGCCAGCTACAGTTACAGCCCTGACCATCGTAATGGACAGTTAGATTTCCCCCCTCCCAGGTGCAGCTTTTGCGATGATACCCATGGAATTATGCAACCAAGTCCGTGCATGCTCTTCGGTTGACCTCGATATTGGGCTCTTGACGGTTTCGTAGTTGCATGACCTGTTTACATCCATCACCAAGGAACTTCAGCACAAATAATTACGGGCGCAACAACACCTTAGTGAAGTCGAGCAAACTATTGTGACTAAAGTTGTCAAAGCCGCCCAAGCCCAGGCTGCACACATCGCCACCATCACGCAACATACTGAATTAGAGCAGTTTATATACTGGATCTGCGAGGATATGCCAGAAGTAATTCCTGCCTCCACTGCGCTGCAGGCCAAGGTCGAAGGCTTGGTCGTTGCTTTGAAGGCATCGCAAACTGAAGTGCAGGTTGTTAAGGCCGATTTGGAACTTCATATAGCATCATTGCAGGCCAATCTCCAGCCTAAGACCCCTCTGGAGGTGCGTTCCTAGAACGTCGTTCTCATCACGGAAGCTACAACCAGTATTACTGCACAGATCAATTAGGACACCGCGTTGTTTGAGACTGCGATGGAATTATGGTCCCAGGTGCAGCATGATCCCCTCCTTTGCCAAATCGATTAGGAGCTGCACCAAAAGGGGCAATATTTTGAGCAGATGGAAGCCACTATGACCACCCTTGTCCCAACCCAGCAACTAGCGCACCTTCGGACCAGCCATGCGCTCAAAAGTGAAATTGTGGGGCTCCGACGCAAGAAGCAGGTACTTAGCGACCATTCAACGCTCTGGGCTGACGAAGCTCTCAAGCTTTCGTAGGAGTTAGATGGGGCCATGAAATAGTTTAATCAAACCTTGGAGAGTGTCACCGTGGCTACGGAAGGACCAAATTCACAAAAAATGGTTGATATTGCGCAGAATGCAGTCGTGCAGAGCATAAGTGTTCTGCCTCCATTCGCTGCCACTATTGAGCAGCTTCAAGAAACGATGAAGACCCCATCGGCGCTGTGACTCAGGACGAGTCACAAGATTGTGTTGGGGGCCTGTTGGAACAAGGTCCCCTAACCGCATTTTTGGTCCAGTTTTGTAATATTTTGTAATATTTAGTCCAGCACAGGGGCTTTTGGGCAAGTCAAAGCCCTCGATGAAATGTAAACGGTCAAAGGGTAGACCAGAAATCTGCAAATCACGGTCTATGGACCATAGAGTAGCACAGGCTAATATGTTATAAATAGATAGATAAATTGAGTCTAGGAAGAGGCTAAGTCATGATTAATCTTAGATATGAACTTGTGGATCTTTTTTCGATTGTCTGGGTAAGGGCTCCAGTAGGCTGTGTGCACGAAGACCCTGAGTCCTGTTGTGTGCGGAACTCATGAGTATAATCAAAGGAAATGGTTCTCTTCTAGAGATTCATGAAGGCATGGTTCATATGTTGACTAGATTAAATCAACATAATATGCCCTCATATGGAATATGAGGTGGTTGAAAAATATGGAGGAACTATGGATATAAGTTCTTGGGAAGAAATATCTGAAAATATGTGAAGAAAGAAAGAAGAGATCATGAAATATGCAACTATGAAAATAAAATCAACATATGATGGCTTGAAGGATTGACCATGATAGATAATGAGAAATATATGAAGACATTGGGAAAGTCTGAAAAGAAAGAAGACCCTTGACAATGAATATCTTGGAGATGTGCCAATATGTATGCAATATGTTGATGTTACAACAAGCATATGTCATGATGAAGGGCCATCACAAAAAGTAACTCTGATTTGATGTTCATTTTTTATTTTGAACTATATCCGGATGGGTTGATACAGGGCTACTCAAATACAGTTGTGCATGTCATCTACAACTAGTACTCATGTGGTGGGATGAAATATCCTGAAGGAAACATGATAGGAATATGTAGTAGTATGAAGAAAAGCCAGAAATGATCTAGTAGATCACTTTCCAATGAAAGGAAGGATGACATGACTGACATGGTTCAAGAAGGGAAGCGATGGATGGTCGATCCCCTACAAAGAAGTCCTAAAAGATGAAATATACATAATATTAAAATGAAAGTCATGACATCAAATGGAGGATCTCTACAAGTAGTAGAAGGTCCCATGATCCCCACCAAAGGAAAAAAGTTTCTATTGAAAGAAAGTCCCTGGATAAGATGGAGCTTGAAAAAGTCTGTAGTTGATAGTGAGCTTAGGTACATTCCATTTATAAGAATGGGTACATTCCTTCATGGGAATGGGTACATTCCTTCATAGGAATGGTAATATCCTCCCTAGTTGAGAGGGAGAGATAGGAACATCATTCTTGTCTTCACATGGGAGGAAATAATGCAGGATTGGGTAAGCATCTAGCATCTAATACTCTTTGAGGATGTGGTAGGGAATCCAAGATAAGAGTAGTCATAGAGGACCGATATTTTTTGAGGACTAGGAATCCAATATAATAATATTCTTGGAAGGACATACCTTGTGAACGCTGAGGTGGGGTATGCTCTTTGAGACACTATGATGATGGTGTCTATAAATCATTGGTCTCGATAAACATTGTGCTCTGATCTTGTGAAGAAATAGAGTTGTTAGTCAAAGCCTTGTTATGTGACAATGTTGGTTGATATGATGTTGTACATATGGGCTACCAGTATGACTCTTCTTATGAGAATTCTTTAGATTTAGAATGTCCAAGTACCTTGTATGGATTATGAATACCTCCCTAGTTAAGAGGGAAAGTTGAAATATGTAACTAGATTTGGTCTTCATAATGACATATGTAATCATGATTTTATGTAATGAGTAAAGTAATTTTATTATTGTTTTATTGAGGCATGGGTTTCATGCTCAAGAGGAATTTATTTTATAGTTCAAGGTCCCATTTAGAGATTCTAGGGCTTATGAGTCATTGTCATGTATGAAAGACCCATTTGAGAAAGTTACACATTGTAAAAGAAAATTATTTAATTCAAAAGAGAGTTAAGGAACCCTCCAATACCAAGTCAAAATGTGTGAAACAAATCTTCCTTCTCAAAAAGGCAATTTAGCCTAAGGGACAGTGACAAGTTGGCCTATTTGATGTGACTAGGAGCCTATATATACAAGGCTAGTCGGCCACTTTAAAGGACATTCAAGAAAGATCAGAGAAGTTCGATCATTAGAAAAGAAAGAGTCTCACATCAAGCGAAAAAAAGAGAGGATAAGAGGATAAAATCACATTTTTCCAAGTCTGTTTTTGGGCTCATTCCTCATGCATGTGTGCTATAACTAGGGCACAATCTCACCCACAAAAGGATGAAATTACAGTCAGGTCGAAGAGATGAATAAAGGGTGAAACAAGACTAAAAGGTAAGCCGAATAGTGAAAGAAAGTAAATGTGCCCAAGAGAAGAAAATAAGAAGTCTCAAACATCCTCAAATTTGTCACACGTGCGAAAGGTTCAGTCAATTGCAAGAGGTCGAGTGTTGCAGTCAAGGAGGCCAAAAATATTAGACTATGGTTGCAGGGCCGAGGTTTAAGGATAGAGGAGAGATTGTAGCAATATCAAGAAGAAGTTAACTTTTACTTGAGGCAAGAATTGACTTGGCCTTGGAGGGGTTGTTGGTCAAGGGTCTAGGTATTGGAATTTGTCAATTGAAGAGTTTATAAGAAGAAGAATTCTAGTGGGTTTTCCTCTCAAGTTTGGAGAGTTTTTGGACATGGCTGGTCTCCTATATCTTGTTCCCTATGTCTCATTATTCTTTATGGTTTTGTAGTTATTTGATGAAGAAAAATCTAATAATAATTAAGTGAAAAGAAGAATCTAACCTAGAGAAGTAAAAACGCATCACAAACAGATATCAACAAAGAGAAATCACCTACATTTTTTGCCCCTAGATTTATCAACAGAAGTTACCCTTTGCTCTCTAGGGCTTAATACTCTCCTATTGAATCCTAAACACTCTTCCTTGAATGCAAGTTTTTCTCTAAGGAAGCAACCTCTTCCATGTGGCTAGCATATAAAGTTTGACTAATCTATTTGAAGATTGTGTATTCCCTAAGGAAAAAAATCATGCAAACTCCCAACTAGGATTAATAAATCATTAAGTAATCTTATATATAATAAGAAAATCCATCAGCAGCCAGCTATGGGATAATCACACACTATGTACCCCAAACTCATGAATCATCCCCAAACATAATGTAAACATTTTTACAAAACTAACACTCCCTCTTTAAAAGGAAATTATTTCATGAAAACCTATCAACCCCCTCTGCTACTCCACCAAACCTACCATATACAAATATATACTTGTTGTAGTCTCAAAATCAACTATTTTCCTCTAAAAACAAACCATCATCCATCTATCACAAGATGTTATCACAATATCTCAAGCCTCCAAAGGATATTGACCACATATGAATCTTAAGGGACACAAACTTAGAACATGAGTAACCTACCAAACTCCAATACCCTCAAGTCTACATCATGGGTAAATATTTGGAGACAAGATAGCAATTTGTTCAAGACATCTTGTAATGATAAGCATGTCTCCATACAATAAATACCAATACAAGTGAATCACATCTATTGAAGTCACAATTGTAGAAATTAACACCAATCAATTCATTGATCTTGAAAGACCGAGATCTTGGTATGTGTAAAAACCCATGTAGGACTACCAACAAGATGTGAACATGAGAATCCCTCACATGAACCTCAAAGCCTACGGTTATAAAAAAAACTAAGTTAGGTTAATTATCTTTCTGAGACAACCTGAAAGGTTATCAATAAAACTTGCAATAATCCCATTAGTTGCAACCAGGAAAACAACCTTGACATCTTCATACATCAAGGTATCACACCTCTCCTCCTCAAGACAATTATAAAGTTCAAATATGGAATAAACCAATACAATATGACAAGTGTATCTCCTAGGAGGTTTATTCACCCTCATCGGATCTGTAGGCGCCCCTACATGCTATCAAGCCTCTATAAATAAATCCTTGACTACTTTATTATATACCCATCAATGCTTTCAAAGCCATGTTTATGGTATGTAAGAAACATATTAGTGGTTTTCTAAGCTACATGTGGAGGCTTAAATAAGTTATTTCAAGGAAGGGAAGTTCTACTTAAGCTAATCATTGACACAATGAATGTAAAGATGTTGAAGCCATTGTGACAAAGGGAGAGGGAGACAAAGACAGAGAGAGATGACGCCAAATTGGTCATCTCACTGTAAATGGAAGGACATGTGGATCATTAGCATCATCAATTATTGGAGAGGGCCCATTTTAAGGGAGAACCTAAGATGAGTAAGGGGTTTCTCCCTAAATATCATGTTAGTGAATTCATTGGCCCAAGAGAGGATCTCGATGAACATGTTATGCACATTGAAAGTTTGTAAAAAGCAAGCTCAAGATTAAAGTATAATAATGGATGGATATGAGATACTAGGGCCTAATAACAAACACATAATAACGGCAAGTCCTTTTCAAAAATGATGCCAACACTATTAAACAACCGCGTATGAGTTCAATGTTGTGACTTAGGTGAAAACACTTGTGTTGTTATAATAACATAGGAAAAGAACTTAATTTAATTCTAAATATTCTACCCAATAATCCTTCCCTCATTGAATTGTTATCTATTATATATTCCATCATAATGTTTGTTTGTTTTTGTTTTTTTAATAGATAAAATAGCATTGTGCATTATATACAAGCACAAATACATATTTGAAAGTGTCCAAAATATATTGAAATCTATATTGAGTCTTTTTGGGAATTTTTGACATGCCCACTAGGTACAATGTAATTTATAAATATGTATACATAGTAAGCCCCACGTACATTTCGACATGAATGAAATTCTATGTTATCATTGGACAGTTATGTACAAATGTGCGTAGATAGACAATAGCAAATAACAAAAATGAACTATTCTAAATTAATAGGATATTTCAAAATCCAAAAAACTCAAGAAATTTTGCACAAATGCTTTCATTCATTGAACCTCCATAGAAATGTGGAGAAGTATGGTATGCTTTCTACACATTGTTAACCAACTAACATGATGCAATGTCTATATATGCCTTTTCCCACTCCTCAACGACTATAGGGGTCGATCCCCAATATTTTTTAACAAGCATATCAATAGCACACCATAATCATTAGTTTATTTTTGTTGTTATTGGTGGGTTCTCTAAAATCATAATCCTTATGCCTTATAGAAACATTGATTTGGTGTAGGGTATAGTATAGTTTTTATTTACCCGTATTTGAGTCAATATGGGGTTTCCAACATCTATTATCTCATATCGAGATCCTAACTTCATCAATCATTTTTAAAACTCTCTTTGGATTCATAATCAAGGAAATATTTTCTCACAAAGCTTTGCCACAAAAAGATGGGAAGATAAAAATGGTCAACATAAGTATTGCTCAATTATTGTGCACGTGTACTAAAAAATCACTACGATTTCAAACAAAAATCTAGATTTCACATTTCATGGTGATAATTCACCCCAACATAGCTCAACACAAGTCGTCGCAAGGTATGCTATGAATTTCAATATACAACACCAATCCAAATGGCTTATCGAATTTCTTTGACACTCAATGCCTATGCATGAAGAGAGAGAGAGAGAAACTCACAAAGCAGTGAAGTTCCTCAAACAAATATTGAAATGTTCAATACCAAGCCCAAGACATTGACACATACTTATATTAGTGTGAATACAAATAGCTCTATGATAAACATTGTAGCCCTCAACTTTTGAATTGGAGATAAAGCAGTGAAGTTCCTCAAACAAATATTGAAATGTTCAATACCAAGCCCAAGACATTGACACATACTTATATTACTATGAATACAAATAGCTCTATGATAAAGGTTGTTGCCCTCAACTTCTGAATTAGAGATAAATTTTGGCTTTAGATTCAAAAAATAAATATTCAAATGCTAAATTCATAAGTTAACCCATTGTAATATGGTATACACAATCATAGAACAAAGTGATGGCAATACATTCAAGCTAGATTTGATATCATATCTTAATTTTCATCTAATATTCAAGATTGAAGTTATTGTAGCATTGTGGTCCACCTCCTTTTGAAAAATTAGTTGTGTAATTTGAACCTCCAAGGTTTAGTGTGGCAATGCAATTTAATTAAATAATTGACAAGATCATTAGACACAATAGGGATAAGGCCATTTCACTCTACAAAATAATTAAGGTAAATGGGTTCTCTAGACAACTAAACTACCTCAAACAATATCAGATGAATAAAAATTGTCCTCGCTTAAAAAAATGAGGTGAATTCTTCTGGAGGCCCTTCAAATGCAAAGGGGACCATTATTATCGAGGAGAATTATAATCCATGACCCAAGACAATTTTGATATCCTTATGACAATATGATCAAAATTTTACAAAGGCCACAATTCAATGACATCATAAACTTTAGTCTCATTGCTAGTTCTATGCTATACCAACTTTGTGTTAAATCCTTGCAACTATACTAAGGGTTTTGTGGCTATCGCATTGGGAACAACTTGCACATCGTAGTGATATAAAGATGGATCCATTATGGCATTATAATCCATCTCTTCTTGAAAATTTAACTAAGCAATTTGAACCCACATATGACATATCCTATGTTCAATGTGACAATGCAATTTGATCAGATAATTAATAAGGAAAAAGACAAAAAGTACTAGGCATAAGGAAATTCCACTCTAAAAGATCATTGGGTAAGGTGATTGCTAGGAACAAATTACTTCACTCTAAATCAAAGGTGTCAAAATTTCTCTACCTTAACAACAAAATAAGGGCTAATTCTTCTAGAGGTGGATAAGGAATAGTGACCATTATTATTAAGGGGAGGTATAGTTCGTATCTCATGACAAATGTTGATGTCCCTGCGATAGTACGAGAATCAAATTAATCTAAGGATCCCAATTTAATATTACTTAACACTTTTGTCCCAATGTCAATTCCACATTAGTCAAAAGTTGTGCAAAAGAACCCACACATAAACCAATTAACAATAACTTATACATGACAATAACTTAAATCTACATGTGAACACATATAATCATTTAATAGAATAACTTTAAAATCACACTTAATAATCCAAAAGTTATCAAATCATCAATAAGATCATCTTTTATTAAATTCAAAACACATGACAATCCATCAAAATTATGCTTAGCAAATACAACAATCAACTTTATTCAATGATTTATAACTTTAATAATAACACATTGCTAATTCATGTCCCTACACTAATACTATGATCAAAATACCATAAAGATCAGAATTCAATGGTGCTTAACATTCTTTTCCTAACATCAATTCCATACTAAACCAAATTTTTGCTTAAAACTTTCATAATTATGACCTTGTATAAATTTGATGTCCCTACACTAATACTGCTATCAAAATAGTATAAGGAACACAATCCAATGGTACTTGACACTCATCACTTACACGCTAAACTAAATTTATGCTTAGTTTTTTTTTAACTATTATATACCTGTACAATTTTTTTTTGTGTTAACCTCAATTCCATTCCAAACCAAATTTGTGTTTAATTCTTCCATAATTATGAGCTTGTATAAATTTGATGTCCCTACACTAAATATTGCTATCAAAATAGTATAAAGACCACAATCCAATAATGCTTTACAATCATCACTTACCAGCTAAACCACATTTATGCTTTAAAAAAACAAAAATAAAAAATAACTATATACCCATCTACAAATTTTATGTCCCTGCTCAACACTAGAATTAAATTAATATAAAGACCACAATTCAATTATGCCTAACACTTTGTTCCAATGTCAAATCCAATACTAAGAACAACCAACAATAACTTTACACCACTTAAACCAACTAGCAGCAACTTATATACAACAATAACTTCTACATGTAGATGCCAACAAATCATTAAATAAAAACATAACAACCACTTAATAATTAAAATGTATATTTAATTTTTATTAATTCAATAAACTCCTTACCAACCTACCTTCTATCCAACCACTAATGCTAAGCAAATACAACAATCAACTTTATCCGACCACTGTGGTAATGTACAGTGAAAGCTCTTACCCAACCACTATAGTAAAATGTAGTGAAAGCTCTTACCCAAGTCTCTGTCATTTTCTATAATATCATTTATTTCACTTTATTATTCACATGCATATTATAAAAATTTGGTTATTTCCATAACCAAGATGACTTCATATTCTTTATTTATAATTCCCATAGGTAGCACTATTTTATTATTCACTCATTGTCACTTTATTATTCACCGACACACCCATCTCAATTTTATTATCCGCACCAATATCGAGACTTTCTCTCACCCATCCAAATGACATATAAATCTCCCACATCATTCTGAAAAGGACATAGAAATTATAACACCCAACCACATTTTACAGGTTGTAGTCATATTGAATTATTTAGAAATTTTGGTAAGATTATGAAAAAATTTAGTAAAGATTTTTGAAAATTTGAGTTACAATCGTTAAATTTCAGTATTTTAGTTGTCTTAAGAGTTTTTGATAGTGTTGAGTCTATTTCTATTATCAAAATGCAATTCAAACACTCCAACTAACTAATTTTTTGAATTTTTTTAACGAAATTCATACAAAAATAACTAACTATAGTCCAGACTATTTTGTCTATTTTGTTGCATCAGTCTATTTTGTCGCATCAGTCAGTCAGTGTTCAGTAGACAACTCCCATTCCACAGTGGGGCAGCTCTCCCTATCAGTCGGTGTATGGGAAGGAGAAAAGTAAAACACTAACCTTATCCAGTTATCGAGCGTTACAGCAAAGTCGAGCATAGTAGTATCCTAGGCCTAGATCATGGGACCTCGTGGCAAATGGCCAAAATAAAGGCATTTCTCTGACAGATCCTGGCTTGTCCTTAGTTAGATAGGAGGTTGCTTTGGCTTCTTCCAAGGAAAAAGGAAGTTTAAGTCTTGAAAAAGTTGAAGTTGACTGAAAGCATTACAGAAAAATATACGGTTTGAAGGATAAAGTCTAATTGGGCTATTACATTTCTCCACCAACCTGTGCTCATCAGTCCTTGCAGGGTAGGGCATTAGGATAACCATAACTGGGTTTGGAGTTTTTCATTAAATTTCTCAACCAACCTGTGCTCACCAGTTCTTGCAGGCAAAGGCGTGGGATAATTCTGATTGGGTTTGGAAATTTTTATTAAATTTCTCCACCAATCTGCGCTCATTAGACCTGCCAGGTAAGGACATAATTTGGATTTTTCTCCTCAAATTTGATCACATAATCTTTTATCAACTATACTTCAAATTAAGATGTTCTCAATTTCTAATTGGATTTTAGGCCTAATCAAAACAAAATATCCACCCAGAAAGGTCCAAAAGTTTTCTGATTAAACTACTCTGTTTTCTGGCATTGCAGCATAACAAATTTATGGGCAAGCTAACTTTTTTTCGTTTGTGTTCCATCAATCCTGGCAGGCAATGGCATAATCTAATATGGAAGATTTTTTTGGTTAATAAAAATATGATAACATTGTAATGTTTATTATTTAAATTATATATAAAAATATTTATTATAAAAAGTCATTTGAATATCTGTTGTGTCCTATGGGTGACTTTAAAATTGAAATTCATTAAATTCAACAATTTGCAATTAAGATTTTCTCAATTTTTAATTTGATTTTAGATATCAAAAAATTAAAATGTTTTTTTTTTAGATTATTGTCTCTCTAGCATTGCAGCTTAATCAATTTCCTTAATTTATTTGTTATATATTTTATATTTTTAGGATATATTTTCTGGTCAATTTTGCCCAAAATCAAGTAGGGATTTATTGAAATTATGACTAAGCTCGACAATCCTAGTGCTTTGGGATTTTTTGTTTCACTATTTAACTGAACACTATTTAGCCAGATTTCTACAAAAACTCCAAAACATATAATAATTAAACATCTACTAAATTTATATACAACCTAACTTAAAATTTATGTGAAACCTAACTTGTTCTACAGTGGGTTCCATTCTACGGCTGGTTCTATTTTGGATGTGACTGGCCTTGCCATTGACAATGGGTTTGGCCTTAAGATGTGACTTGCTTTTCATTTTAGTCATAGTCATAATTAGTCATAGATATGACTTTGAGTTTTTGCTTTACAATTGTATTTTTGTAAATAGTTAATTGTTAATGGCCTGGGTTTTTACTTTGGATGACTAATTTGGTTTACATTTTTGGCAAACAATTATATTACTGTATATAGTTAATTATTAATGGTCTGAGTTTTTACTTTGGATGAATAATTTGATTTACATTTATATTTCTGTAAAATAGTTTGACAACTGCTTTTGTTTATAAACAAGTATTACATAGCAATTAGTAGTTGTCTCTCAGTTTAAATATTGCTAAATAAAAACATAACCTTATATAAAGCCTTGTATTGATTTGGCTTTATATTGGGTAAATATTTTATATAAATAGTTTATAGATATAGAAATAAATTCACTGTTTGGATATAGAAATCTGATTGTGTCAATAAATATTTATTTTCAAATCAAAATATTTTATAAAAATAAAATTAATCTATATTTATTTTATATTAAAAATAAAAAATAAACTCTCTCATGATATATTCATTTTATATTAAAAATAAAATGACCCTTGATATAGAAATTTAAAGTGAAATTAAATGTTTAATGTTTTATTAATAAGAACTTATGCTTATTTTTTAAATAAAAATATTTATATTTTTTATTAAAATAAATTTGGTTTTTAATTTGAAATTGATATTATTTATATTTATATATATATATATATATATATATATATATATATATAAACTATATATATATCTATCTATATATATATATAAACTATATATATAGTTTATTATAGAAATAATATAATTTTTAAAATTAAATTAGTTTCCTCATGTGTTATTAAAAAAAATATTTAATTTATTTTTAATAAACATGTAAAGATAGAAAATTATAAATTTAATAAAATAATTACTAAACCATAAATTTAAATAAAATAATTATTAAAAAAATATAAAAATGATTTTGTGAAGTTAAACTTTCGAAAATTAATTGGAAAATATTGGAAAATATATGAAATGTTGGACTAAATAAATAGAAAATCAACTGTACACCCATTGCAATATACCAACCTAGGTATATTAATACAAATATTTAATCCAAACTTAAAAATTCCAGTGCTTTTTTATGTCTTTTATAAAAATAAATTGTAAGTTGTAAGATTGAATACAATTTGCCATTGAATGCACAAACTGAAAACCAGAAAGAACTCTGCAAAACATAAAATGGGATAAACCCCTGCTCTTCTGCAGCACACTATTGGGATTTTTTGAACCTGCAAACCCAAAATAAGACAGCACACTGTTGGGATTTTTTTGAACCTGCAAACCCAAAATAAGGAAGTGGGAAACTTCCAGCTTAAAATTTTAAATAGATAACATATATAAGCATCCTATGAAGGCAGCTCATGCATTATTAGGCCCCTTCATTCAACTAGGCTCTGTACATCTTAGGCCCCTTCATTCAACTAGGCTCTGTACATCTTAGAACACAAGAAGCAATAGTTCCAAGACCAAATGCAGCCATAATAGTTAATAAGGCTTCTGCCTGGTTACAACAATTGGGCTCTGCACAATATGCTTCTCATCGCTCCAAAGCAGTTGCCCAAATACTGTTTCTGAATTTCCCGGGAGAAGCTTCACAGGATTGGCGCTGATACTCAGCATGTAGCTCAGCTTCTCGTTTTTCTTTGTAAACATCAGCTTCCTGGGCCTCACTGTCACCGAGACCCCTCTTGGAGAAATCACCGTGGCCCTGTAAGTTGACAGGGGAGGCCCGACATTGGTGACCGTTCTGATGAAGAATGTCGACAGGTTCGAGGCCCTTTTCTGATCGAAAACAGTGGCAAATGAAGGGTAATTGAGATTTCCAGGCTGTTTTCCTCTGGTAGAGCAGCCTACAGTTCTACGAGTTATAGCCCTGATGGCTTTCTCAGTGTAATTTACGCTGCAGAGAAAGTTGACATAGTCATCTACGCCCAAATCGTAAACCAGCCCCGGATCCATGGCCTTTTGTGGATCCACGTGACCAGAACCGAAATCTATTGCTGTGGCGGCGTTTCCCGTGGCTTCATCGGTCAAGGGCTGGAGCCTATTGTCGTGAATGTAAGCAGTTGTCATTAGCGCCGATTTGATGGCTGCAGGGCTCCAGTCGGGATGAGCTCCTTTGAGCAACGCAGCGACCCCGCTTACATGAGGGCAGGCCATGGAGGTTCCAGAAATTATATTGAACTCCGTTCGCCTTCGGTCGGACGCGAGCCCGGAAGGACCAATAGCGTCGGTCCAAGCAGCCAGAATGTTCACACCGGGGGCTATAATGTCGGGTTTCAGAATCTCTACTGTTTCCGGATTGGGCCCTCTGGCGGAAAATGAAGCCACGACAGGAGCAGGCTTGACCCCCAATTCGGTTCCATGGAATGCGATGGTAGCCGTGGGATTTTTTGATGATAAAATGTAACGACGGATCGAATCCCCTGCAGCGCTACCCACTGCAACAGCAGGCAAAAGATGAGGATCTGCAATGAGCCCTTCACCATCAGAGACGGTGTTATAAAGTATCATTCCCACACCTCCAGCTTGCTTGACCACAGAACCCTTCAACACCCTCGGATTATTCCCGCGCTCACACAACACAACCTTCCCCTTAATCACCTCGGGATCCAACGAACCTTCCATGCACAGAGACGAGGAATAAGCATCCATGCTCTCGGCTCGACCTGCATCACCCGCATAAACCAGAGGAAACTGTCGTCCCTGGGCCAATCCCTTTCCGCTATACATTGACACGCCCCGCATGAAACTCCCGTCGCCCAGCACAATGTCAGCGGGGAAGCTACGATCCATAGTGCCGGCACCCACCGTGGTTATCCAGGGAGCAACGTTAGTGACGGTGACATCCCCGGGGCCATTGTTTCCCGCCGATGCAGACACGAACACCCCCCTCTCCACAGCACCGAAAGTGCCAATGGCAATGCTGTCCAGAAAATAAGGAACAACGCTTCCTCCGACAGACAACGAAATAACATCAACTCCGTCGTCTACCGCCTTGTCAAGCGCTGAAAGTATGTCGGAATCAAAGCAACCCGACGACCAGCAGACCTTGTAAACGGCAATACGGGCCTTGGGCGCCATTCCTTTGGCGATTCCAGCAGCGTAGCCCAGCATGCTCGCTTTGTAAACATATCTGCCAGCGGCCGTGGAAGCAGTATGGGTGCCATGGCCGTCTGAATCGCGCGCCGACCTAAACTCCAGAGTTTCGTTCATCCCACCGCCCGTTGCTTCGTAGCCTCTGTAAAAATACCGCGCCCCCACCAGCTTCCGATTGCAGAACGACTTGGGGAAACTGACCCCGCTCTCGCACTCACCTTTCCAGTGCTTAGGAACAGGGCCCATGTCTTCATCGCTGAAGCTCCGCCGTTCCGGCCAAATGCCAGTGTCCAGGACACCGATCACGAGATCAGAACCGTAGTTGGACTCCACCCACAGACCCCCTCCGTTGGGCCTTTCAAGCCCGACGAACTGCGGAGACCTCGTCGTTTGCAGCTGGCGAGCCCGATCAGGAAAAACAGCAAGAACGCCCGGTGTTTTTTCCATCCGAGCAGCTTCATCCTCTGTTAGCCTTGCTGAGAAGCCATGCAACACAGTCTGATAAACATGAAGCAATCCATCATCTTCTCCATCCACAGACAACTCTGCCTTCAGCCCCTTGACAGCAGCAAGGCTCGACCTATACCAGTGCTCGTTCTTGCTAAAGGCTACTGGTTTTGAATCCCCATCAACTCTAACTATGAACGTCTTGCGCTCATCACTAGCATATCCCAGCACCAGCAATTCACAGAGCATTGCTAGAAACATTAGCATTATTGACATTTCAAAATATTTCAGGGAAACCATTGTAGAATTCTGTTTCACAACCTGCATAATGAACAAATTTAAACACCCAATTAGTTTCCAAAATTCCAAGATCAACGGAACCCCACTAGAAATTCAAAAAATCAAACCTATCCCCCACTAGAAATTCAAAAAATCAAACCTATCTGACAAAATCAGAACTAATTACTTCCAAAATCCCGTGATCAACAGAACCCCGCTAGAAAATAAAAAGTCAAACCTATACTACAAAATTAAAACCAATACGTTTGATCAGACCGTCAAAACGGAGCCGTCCCCTTCTCAAAAAGGCTGCAGGAAGGTAATATGGGTGATTCCACAAATGTCAGTTCAGTTCAGTTCAGAGTCCAGACAATACATTAGCAAATACTACAAAAACTGGAAAATGTTCCCCAAAGCATGGCTCCCAAACCGCCTCACAGCACCAGAAACACATGGAACAAAGAATTCCAGAGCAATCTGTAGAACAGTTAGATTCAAACTGAACAACCCAAATATAAATAAGTAGTTCCAAGCACTTACGACAATTCAAAACTCAATAACTCCTTGCTGTTGGAGTAGGCCCCTTCCCATTTATTCCATCGTCAGACACATTAAATTTCCCCCAAATAGTACAATACCAGAGAGCCAGTCAATCAGACCAGAGAACCAGGGTTCCGTTCGCTAATGTCCGCCATTAATGCATCTTCAAATACCCCAATTAACCCTTAAAAATTCAGCTCCAGTCTGCGCCTTCCCAAATTTCCAGTTCACAGTGCCTTCACCCACAGCCTCAGAACGAGACAGCATTTATTTGCAAAATAAGTAACGATTATCGCGAGCAAAACTTATTCGTACGCGCACAACTTTTTCTAAACGCATATCTCAACGTGCATCGAAGCTCCCGCTTGCTGTCCAGCTCAATGATTCACAGCGGAGCCACTTAATAAGTTGACAAATTAACCATTTAATATGTCCAAAATCATAGGATTATTTGACTCAGGGGTATTCCATTCTAGAAAACCTTGTTTCCAAGTCTTTGAATTAAGATGACCCCAATTGTCAAAACTCCACCTAACGAAAATATATATAGAAATTACTCGGAATTGAATTTATCTAACAACTTTTTCATTACAATGGGTGGTGGGGCTAGTATTATGAATAAACAATTTTGGCTAGTCTTATGAATAAACTATTTATCTATCATCATCTATAAATGTATCAACTTGCTTTTTTATTTCAAATTTCTCATTTTAAGAGTTAATGATAAATGTATCAACTTATTTTTTTTATTTCAAATTTCTCATTTTGGGAGTTAATTTGTATTAGTTTGGGAACTAATTTAACACAAAGTGTATCAATACATTTAAGGTTCGAATCCACCAACCTATAATAAATCAAGGAAATAAAAAACAGACCCAATTGCCAATTCCTATAATCAAAAAAACTATTTAAAGTTTATTAATCCCACATAGAGCCGTTGGAACCGTATTTAACGTGTGATTAGGGAATGCATAGCCGTTATAACAACCGCCCAATCTTCCCCACTGCATGGATTAGCCGTTACAGATCACACTAACCTCATTTCCGTTCAACACTAAGCGGCTGTCGATGTCGGTGTCCAGGTGTCGAGGTTTTGAAAAAAATGCCGACAGAGAGGAGCTTAATAAACTTATAGAATAATCAAAGCATAATAATTTGCTTTGTCGCAGACTGGCAGCTTGCAAGATTTGATTAGACATTGGATGGGAAGTAATTATTTGGTTTGGTGCGTATTGAAAACCTGAGGTGTGCGAAGGACAGTCCAGCTGTATGCACATAAAAGACCGTGCTCGTTGACACCTTGACTATTTCTTCCATTTTATTTCCTTTTGCTTTCAGTTGTTCGAAACAGAGATGGCGTGCTGTTGAACAACTCTCCTAACATTCCAGAAGTGACTCCGACCAATTTAACCATCTGGTTTCAGGGTTCGTACGTGGTACCCCACACGAACCAGACGCGTTTCTCTTATATTTATTTGAATAATGGACTCTTTTGGAGTAAAGTAGATCGCAACCAGACGCGTTTCTCTTATATTTTTATTTGAATATGGGATTTTTTTGAAGTAAAGTATATCGCGTTTCTCCTATATTTTTATTTGAATATGGATTTTTTTTTTTTCAAAGTAGATTACAGAAACGGAATAGCCAATAGCCAAAGAAAAGGCATCTGGAAAAAAATTAATAATAATGAGATGTCACTGGATGGATGGTGGATCAGTCGTGTCCTCCCAAAGTCCATTGATTAAAGATGAATTCCTGCAGACAGGAAGAAGCAGTGGGATCCAGGTACGAGTTATGGAATTTTACGAGGATGATAAGACCTTCGACGATGCCTTTCCGGCTACAGGGATATATTATATTGCGGGATTTAGGTGCAAGTTATGGATTGTTACGAGGATAATAAATGTTGGAAAGGCATAAGAGTAAAGGTATAAATAATATAAATAATTTATACAAACTCTTATATATTTTATAAGAGTTTGTAGTTTTTTATTTATCTCATTAATTTTAATTATTTTGTCTGAAAAAAATATTTATCTTTTTCTACTAACTAAGAACTCATTTTATATATACACACTTATAAACTCATTTATCATATAAATTAGACTTAAATATTTTATAAATATTCTAACAATAAAAACCTTGAATAATCTCTTTTCAAACAGAGATATATTATTATAAAAGCATATGCTGGTAATAACCATAGCATATGCCGATTTTTTCCATATAGAATACTGTTAATATAAAGGGTCTCAGTATAAAGAGGTGACTTTAGTTTTTTTGGTTTGATATCTTGCGACAAGTGTTTTTTTTTTTTTTTAATTATGAAATTCGAATGTTTTATTGTTTAAATTACAGTTTATTTGATGTTTTATGATATAAATTACAATTTTAAATGAAAAATGAATGCAGAGCCTTCATTTAAGCCTGAAACATTGAAATTATGTGAATTTAACAATTTATTTACCCAATTTCTAACTGGATAACTAATTTCAAGCAAAATCCACAGCAAAACCTACTTAAAAAGGGTAAAAAAGTAGGCTCAGCGCACTGCACATACAAATATACAAATACACAATTTAGTCATTAAGGAATAAATGTTAATACTTATTTATGTGACAAATTAATTTAGATAATAAATTAGCTCCTTAATAAATTAAGGACCCTGTTATCATTTGATTTAATTTACATAATAATGTGTCAATTTATTTATAATTATTATTTAAATAGTACAGATAAAAAGAAAAATAATTTAAAATTTTAAAAAATATTAATCCAATCAGAGTGGAAATAATTAAGAAGTTAAAAAAGAATGAGCTAGTTTAGTAATAAATTAAGAACCATGTAATCATATGGTTTAATTTAGATAATAATGTGCCAGTTTGTTTATAATATTTTCAATTGCAAAAAGGAAAAATAATTAAATTTTTAAAAACTATTAATGTAGCAAGAGTGAAGATAATGAAGAAGTTAAAAAAAATGAACTAGTTTAGTAATAAATTAAGGACCATATAATTATATGGTTTAATTTAGAAAATAATGTGTCAAATTGTTTAATAAGCGGGAAGGCTCATTCTACAAATACCTTTTTAAAATAAAAATAAATAAATTATATTCTAAATAGAAAAATAATGTCAGTAATAATACAAAAAAATGAAAATGTTGTATAATGATTAGAAGTAATATATATATATATATATATATAGTGTGAGAGTAAGATTGTTTAAACTTTATACTTTTCAAAATATTTCAACAAGAGATTTAAATAAACTTTTCAAAATATTTTAACAAGAGATTTAAATAAACTATTTGAATATCTATGTTATCTAATATCAACTTCATATATATATATATATATATATATATATATATATATATATATATTAAAAAAAAAATTGTTAAAATATAATATTTTAATGTTGTATATATATAAAAAAAATGTTCAATATGGGTTACCAATAAAATATTTCAACACATTAATATTGATATATACTTAAAAATCCATTAATAATTAAAAAAATAATTTTAATTTGTGTTATAAAATGTTTCAGTGTACATGTTATGTCAAATATTTTAATGTCAATTATCTATATATTATATATAGTTTTTAAAAATGTATATATATATCATGAAAAGAATAAGTTTTATGGTTAAAACTTGTATTGGTCCTCTATATACTTTATATAGCATTTAAAAATACAATTTAAACAATGAAAAAAATACACATTGTATTTTGCACTCTAAATAAATTTACACTTGAAGAAATTTGATCCTTCTCTGCTCATGTTTGATACTTAAGATGGATATATGCAGGTAATATTTTCAATTGCAAAAACAAGTAATAAAAGGAAAAACAATTAAATATTTCAAAAATATTAATCCAGCAAGAGTGGAGATAATGAAAAAGTTAGAAAAGTATAAGGTTTCATAGTTGAACCATGTTTTGCTTTCAAGAAGTACTCCATCCGAAACTAAAAATAAATGTGTGATCGAAATGAGGCCATGGTAGTTATTTGGCTTATGAGTGTTTTGCAATGTTATCATGTAAGTTTTTGCAGTGTTATAATGTGAGCTTTGAAGTTGGTGTCGAAAGGCTAGAAGTAAGATAAATTAGTATGGTGCATGCAAATTTAGGAAAGTGGCCTCTTTTAAGTCATTGACAAAGGTTGAACATCTTCAAAGAAAGAGGGCTAAGCATCTTTATCTTTGTAAGCCATGAATATCTAAAGACAACCAATCTTTGAAGAGACAAAAACCAACCTTTAATCTTGTAGGCAGTTCATTTGAATACAAAATGGTTTGATCTAAGACTTTTGTGATCCATAATGTAGATAAAAAATGTCTTTTGTGATCCATAATCTGAAAGACATTTTTATCTACAAAATGGTTGTCAACATTAGGGGGTAAGGAATAGACTTAGGAAATATTATGGTGATCTCTATTAACATAAGTGTGGAAACAAATTCTAAGCCTAGTGAGAGGGACCATGTGATTGTAAATAAGTGGAGCTTGGTGTGCCTCGGTGGCTAGAATAACCCATCATTATGTTGGAGATACACGTCTAAGTAGTATTGAACGTCAAAAGAAGGTGCATTTGGAGAGATAAGATCTATAAATTTTAACGTGAATACCATTGTTCATCTCACCATTGGAGAGATCAAGTACATTCATTGAAATAGAATGCAAGGGCGGTATGTGATATCAAAGTCAAAAAGGTGAAATGATGAAGAGGCAAGCACTCACATACAAACATGAACTTATCTCAGTTTATCCTTGCTCTATATAATAATTGAGGATAATTTGTGAATATAAGAACACCACTCTATGACTTCCCCATGTATCTAAGCTTATGTATCATTGTCACCACATGAAATATCATTGAAGTAATGATTGAGGTTGTGTCAAATTCTACAAAAATGATAACATGATAAATTGATCACTTAGAATGAAGAGGTTGGATAACATCATGAAAAACACTTTATCTATCACATTTCAGCATGGTCCCTAAGATATGGACCCCAAACATCACACTCATACTAGAGGTAGGTGTGATCAATGATTGAATGAGTTAGATCTTTGATTAAATGTCCTAAAACTAGCGCAAAAAACATTGTTTTTCAAGGAAGGTAATAGATGTGTAGCCTTTACTCAATATAGCCTCTATTACTAGAGTCAAATTAAAGCATGGTTCAAAGAAGACGACCGTCACATGTGTGTGTGTGTGTAGACGAGGAGATTACCTTCCTCTCACCTTTGTGAGTAAGAATCACATTACTTGCCTCCCTTTTAGGGATATTAAGGCCATGGCTTTTGTTTTCCTTGGATTAACCTAACTCTAATGAGTGTTACATAAAAAATTGATAAGATTTCAAATTATATTTGGAGGCCCCACAATGAGTTAGAAGTGAGGATAATGTCATATACAAGAAAGATAATATCAATAGAGACATTGAAGAATAAAAAATCAATTGTGGCACCAATTGAATCTAATATGACCCCCTTTAACTCATCAATGTAGAGTCTAAATGTGTAGGAGAGAGTGTGCATCCTAGTTTAACTCTTATAGTACTTAATACCTCATTTGTCTCATGATTCCTCTTATAATACCTTGTAAACAATAATCTCATAAAGTGGCATCACAATGAGACCCCATGGTGGAAGACCTAAAGCTTCAAGCCTATTGACTAACGAGCATTGAGAGATTGTGTAAATGCCTTGTGGGAGTCCACAAAGCAACATAATGCTTTATTCTTGTTTTCCTTAACCCCGTCAATAATGGAAGTCAAAGTAAAGATATGATCATTGGTAACATGGTTCATCCTTGTCTTGGTCATCCTTTGGCCCTCAACCTCTTTGCCTCCATTAATTTATAAATATAAATGTCTAACAATGTGGAAAATATCTTAGCCAATGCATGGCCAATAATAATAGTGCAATAGTTACTAGGATCATTTTGGTATCCATTCATTTTTGTAGATTGGATGAATGATATGGGAGGTCCAAGAATGTGGAAAACTATGGGTCACCGTGTCATTAAATAATGCAGTAGTATGGACTACTAAGACTTCAATGCAAAGTCATCTTTGAGGTTCTTGACAATGTTGGCTTTGTTGAATTGAACCTTAAGAATGGAACATAGGATTAGGTGGTCAAAAAAGAAATGACAATAGATAGGTATCAAGTTAACTCCAACGCTTAGTGATTTCTATCATTTTATAGGAAATACGGGTAGTCAAACCAAGTAGAGATATTGACTATTGCACACATTAATTTATCAAGGAGGAAGGCTCTTGAAAATAATTTGGAGGTGAATCAAAGTTGGTTGAGTATGGTTATATATATGTTCAAGAGATAGATTCTAATTTTCCTCTTAAGAATGTTCTTATAGATTTGATGTGTTTTCTTTGATTTGAAGAGTCTATGCATCATAATATGTTTGGTTGGGCTATTAATGTTTTTACAATTTTAAGCATATTAAGCATTACAAGTGTAGTTATGACTCCTAGTAGGGTGAATATGGAACGTGGGAAGGTGTTAAGCACATAGGACGAAATGTCCTTCATGAAGTGAAGGGAGAACTGAAATGGATCATGAGTATCATAAATTCAAAGGAGCCTCCTTTTAAGGAAGTTCACATTTTTCTCATTGACTTGATGGTCAAATTGATGATGATAGAATGATAAGGTCAATTGACACTTGCACTGGAGGGGGTA
Organism: Pinus albicaulis; assembly: GCA_034641835.2. NCBI lineage: Eukaryota > Viridiplantae > Streptophyta > Pinopsida > Pinales > Pinaceae > Pinus > Pinus albicaulis. The sequence goes on from CM076579.1 coordinate 135,826,562, forward strand.
TCCAAGTGGAACCTAAAAGGACAAGACAATATGGTAAGTGGGGGAGGAGGTGTGGAAGATACTTAAAGATCAAGTATTTTTATAGTGGGGTCTTATTAACAATAGCATAGTCAATAATAAAAGAGCTACCAATGAAAATAAATCATGTGGAGCCCCTAAAACTTGGAAAGGATGTACCATTGTAGAGGATGATTCAAGTTAACCAGGGGTTTGCCATAAGGTGTCATTTCTTTATCAATTAAAGCATTGTGGAAATAATCCTCTTGAAAGTTCACTTCCTAAGTCATTAATGGTTTTGAGTTGAGTTCATGCCTTGCGCACTAAATGTATTGAATTTTTGCATTGAATTTTCTTAGAAGAAGAATGCCTCCAATAGCAATCACTTTAAAATAACATGTTGTAGATTTGTGAAAGGAAATCCACCAATGATGGCAATGCAAAAAATAATGGAACTAGAGGAAAGCAACATGCATTGAAGATTAGTTTCCTAATAGGGTGTTTCCTTGCTAAGGATACCCACGAGAACCTAACATAAAAATCTAAGCTTTCAAGTTTGAATAAAGGGAGCTAGGTAATTTTTGTAAAGGCATGTGATGCCTCTAGAACCTTTCAATCCAAGAATTGTTTTGGTCTTTGTAATAATATCAAAAAGCAACCTCTTGAAATTTCATTACCTAAATAATAAATTTATCTAGGAAGTGGTCATAGCTTATGCACTCCATGTAATGAATTCTTTCATTAGGGTCTCGTGGAAGAAGAATGGCTCCAATAACCAAATCATGCAAACATGTGAAAGGAGAGTCAACATGTGTAATGGAATAAGGTGATGACTCTAGAAGAAAGTAGCATGGATTAAATAAAAGTTTCCTAAAATGGGATTTCTTTACCAAGGACACCCATAAGAACCTAACATGGATATTTCAAGTCAAATAAAGGAGCTAAGTAATTTTATGAAAACATGCAATCCCTCTAAAAGAAATGGGAACCATTATTATTTGTTAGATTGTGAGGCCCTAAACAATCACAAAGTTTTAGACCACATAGATATGATTTGTAAACCGTATCTTTGATGAGATGTTGTCATGATCCATTGATAAGTTATTAGTGAGATTTAGATCTAGAATAGTCCAATTAATGTACTATAAATTCAATCATGAGATCAATATGATGGGTAAAATAATGGCATAAAGCCTTTTCCGCCACTTTGCTAACTTTGTCTTGTCGTGCGTGTTGAAAGGATCCAAGTTGGAGGTTTGAATCAAGAGAAGAATCATAATAATAATAATATTTTTTTTTCAATATTGAAGTGTCCCAGATCCACTTGAAATCTGAATAAGGCGGTCTAAGGAGATTTGACTTCTTGTATAATTTTTTGGATGTGTGATTCTCGATATCATGTTAATTTTGGCACATATTGCAATTTGTCATTGCTCAAGGGTAAACAAGGCATTCAAAGAAAATTGATCATTTCAATAGCCAAATTGAAGGATAAACCATTCGAATGTATAAAGGGTAAATTTCTAAATCCTTTCAAAGTTAAGTGTGAAAGTTATCATCAAGATCTTCCTGAAATTGAACAAGGAGGTTGAAATTAAAGTCTTTATACTCATTAAATAGTTGTAGAAATCACTCTTTAGGGTGCATGATAAGTAGTACATGACACCATAAGGTGACATAAATCAAGCATGACACATAAGCATATAATCAAGAAAGTGAGTATAAGCAAGCATAACAAGTGAGCATGAGAAAATTGTGTAAAGGAGGAAAGCTTTTACAAAACTCATCTCAGGAAATAAAGGATTTGCAAGAGTACAACCATTAATTTTAAAATAAAATTAAATCACTTGAGTGGAACCTAAATCGAAAGCAAAACATAATTGATCACATTGTTGGTACATTACAGTCAACAAATGGAGAGGCAGTCTGCGACTATGGAGTTTTTTAGTTTGTGGCAAGGCTTTCTTGCCAAACCATCTATTTTTTGGTGTTTTCTATAGTTTATGTCGAAAGGCGGGCAATAGGAAGGGAATTGGTCACTATCCACAGGTTGTAAAACCTTGGCAGTCGGTGGAGAAATAGATGTGAGAATTGGGAGAAAAGATGATTTAGTTGACTGTGAGTATGACTATAGAGATTTTTAGTGTATTTCACTGGACATGCCACATCAGGAAGTTGAGGTGGAGGACTGGGAAACAACTAGCCCTATGGATATCTAAACCATCCCTATTATCCAGCCATAGGAGATGGATGTGTTTAAAGGGGGTGTGGAAAGGAAAACTATCATGGGCTCCCTACCAAACATGATCGGGTTTTTCCTTTGGTGAATGGTTCACAAAATTAGTTGAGGGATGAAACCCTAGTATAGACTCAAGGTGGAATATAAAAAAAAAAAAATTGGTTACCTTTCTGGTGCATCGCATGGTCGAAAGTAGCTTCAAGAGAAGACGGAATGGGATGATATTTGTTTTTTCACGGGCATAAGGTTTTCTCTCTAGGTTCTTCAGTGAAGGTTTCGACTCTAGTCTTGAGAATATTTTGAACCCCATATTATCAAATAGTCCCTCCCATGGGTCTGGGAGAAGCTTCTAAGGGGAATTATTAATAGTCTGTGAGTTTCTATTGGCGAAAAGAGTGAGTTTGGAGGGTTTGAAAATGGAAAATATTTATCAATGGAAACCCTAGGAGTTCAAGAGGGTTCATATGGTTACCATCACCCTGGTAAGAAGAGTAAAATCATAAATTTCCCTAAGCTTAGAAATGAAGACCAAAATCTAGTAGTGAGGGAGGATGTTAAGCTAGGGAAAGTGATGGAAATGACAGAGAAATTATTGGTTTGGGTGGTGAGAGGAGAGTATTCTCGACGAATTTCCTATGTAATTGGATTGAGAAGGGATGGGGACAAATTCTTAAGGCCCTCCCTAGGGTAATCACTCTCACTCACGGTTGGTTCATGTTTAAGTTTAATTGAATGGAAGCAACTAGTTGGGCCGTCAGGAAGACTTGATGTATAGATTCCATGTCGGTGTTGATGAAGCGATGGAATCTACTATTTGATGCTAGGTGTGAAAGGTTGGAAGTTGAACTTGTATGGGTTTATAGGCTCCTAGGGTTGTCATTGTAGCTTTAGTTGAAGGAATTTTCTAAAGTCATGGGGAACAAATTAGGGTCTCTCTTACAGACCAAAATGTCATATTGGTCCAGTGGGAAGATGGATATTGTGATGATTTTGATAAATTTGGATCCTCGTGAAGGTTTTTTTATGGAATTGAACATCATGTATAGGGGTTATGTGCACAGAAAGCTATTGGACTATGAATTGGTTCCCTTCAAATGCCATAGGTGTCACAAATATGAACACATCCTGAAGGATTTCACTCTTCCTTTTATGGGCAAGAAAGAGAGACGATTATTTTTTCATGAGTGCCTTGATCATAATGTTAAAAAGAAGGAAAATGGTTTTCAAGCCAAAGAGATCTCTACACATGAACTACAAAAGAGTTTACGAAGCCTATGCAGATGGATGAGGATGGTGATGCAGTGTAGGAGGCACCAATAGAAGTTGGGATGCAAGTTTCCCATGTAACTTGATGTCCCCTCCACCTTTGGTACTCCATCTTCAGGTATTTAATACTCTTCTTTTCTTATTGTTTAATGTTTAATAATATTTTTTTTCTCTCTTGACATGAATTCAAGTTCATCATCTATTGATATTCAACAAGAAAATTTCAATACCCACGCCTAGTTGCATTAAGCACCTAAACTAGGGTGGGGCCCACAGTGCTATTTTTGGGTGCATGTCTATTTTAGTTATCCCTAAATTGAGATGGAAAATAAACTATAATCTATTCTCAATGATGACTTGAAATAGTTAACTGAGAGTGATAAAATCAGTTAGCTAGTGGATTTCAAGTTAGAGGTAGTTGGTGAGGCATGCATAGTCATTCTAGTTGTAACGAAGTTCAAGGTGTAGTGGTGCATTAGTTAATGCAGGTTATAATCAGTTTAACTCAGTTAAGTGAGTTAAACTCAGTTGTGCTAGTTCAATAACTGAAGATACACTAGTGAGAGATCAAGTGAATTATATATTAATTAATTCACAATCAATGATATCACATGCAACTGAGGATTTACTATTATTAGTTGCATGCATGTCAGATCCAGTGGAGACCCATTTGAGTTCTAGGTGAAAGGGAAGTTGACTATCAATTGTAGGATTATTGGTTTGCACACATGCAACCAAACACCCATTGGAGTTCCCATGATACTTGCACAGTCAAGGAAGGCAATAATTCCTATCTTTTAGGGATTGCATTCATCAGGGATTGCGCAAGGCAGGCAGGCTGTCTAGAGGCTGAGAATTGGCTATGTGTAGGTCAATTTTGTTCATGACAGTGTGAGACAATTAGATGAGTACTGGAGGGCTCTTGTGAGAATAGTTTTGTATGTAATTTTGTCATGATCCATGCTGAATATACAATAAAAGATAGTGGGGTTTTTAGCTGTATGCTTTCCCCAAGAAATTATCTGTGTTGTGTGTGATTTGATTCTTCTTCATGTTCATGTGATTAGCGATTGTGTTTTTAATTCCGAAAAATATTTGTAGGAGCAATTCAATATTTAACTTTAGTACATTGTTAGATTGGGTGAATCCAAGATATACATGCATGTTGTATAATTTCTACATAAACTCCCTTATTGTCATGTCCTATTGATGTTCCCTCATTGGTTCTAGTTTCTTATTTTACCCCTTCCTGCCCTAATGGCCCTTCCACTCTAACTATCCTCTCCCTCGCCATGGCATCATTTTTTGATACTAGCCTTACACTTAACCTTTGATTAACAATTTGAAAATGGGATGCCATCTCTTGCACGGGGGGGCTTGGGCCATCCTCCCGGTTCAACCGCATGGGTGTCAAAGGGGCAAAAAATCGTACATTTCTAAAGAAAAATTTAAGGCTAGCCTAGATATTGTTGCGGTTCGACATAAGTCCATTGTTGGGGTTATTAGAGTGGCGCAATCCCCTGTAACATATTCCAAGTGATCTTTCTCTCTTTCAAATGCAGACCCATTAGCTAGCCCATCTAAAAAATTAGAGTTGAAGCGTTTTGTTTCATCTGAACACTTGGATATCATTTTTCTACAAGAGACTTTGGGAAAAGGGGATAAGGTTGTTGGGGTATTGGAATCTCTATTGCCTAATTGGAATTTTGTTGTATATGATGCTAAAGGTAGATCTAGGGGATTGTATACAAGCTTTAATAAAAAATATATTAAACTTATTGCCTCTTGGGGTGTTGAGATGTTACTGGGGAGCGATATTTCTTTACGGATCCGAGGAAGGAACTCACAGTTCTCAATATTTATGTACCATGTCATGATAGGAAGAATTGATGGGACATGTTGATGACTAGATCCTTTATGAAATAAAAAAATCTAGTGGTTAGGGGTGATATGAATTTTTCAATCAAGATCTATGAAACTTGGGGTCCTCGTGCCCATTCACATTCCTTATCTAATTATTTCATCCATATTATGATGGATAAAAAATTATGTGATTTGTATTTGATCAAATCTAAGACCACTTGGAGGAATCAAAGAATAGGGGAAGTTATGGTAGCAAGTCATATTTATCATTTTCTTATGGCAGAAGCCCAGATGGAAAGAACCCCCTTTTTTTATCAATGGATTGAGGTGGGGGGTAAATCTAATCACCACCCCATATTTATTGAATTAAAGGGGAATATAAACAAGCTTGGAAGCCCTTTTAAATTCGATGCCTTGTGGCTCAAATATGCCTCCTTTTACAATCTTGTATCAAAAACTTAGGTGCCATTCAACTCGCCTGTGGGGGAGCATGTTGTGATCTAATTTGTTGAGAACCTTGAGAAGTTAAAAAAATCAATGATATAGTGGTCAATCCACAAAAGACAACAAGAGGAAGAATAGCTTAAATTTGTGGAGGAAGAACTAGAGAGAATGGAAGCTCCTAAAGGGGGGTGGGGGGGGGTTATCTGAATGAGGACACCAAACAAAGGATCATTCAGTTGGAATCCACAAAAAGGATAATACTAGGAGAAAAAGGGGAGACATGGAGACAAAAAAATAGGGTTATCTAGTTGAAAAGCGAGGATGAAAATATGAAGTTTTTTAAATTTTGGGTATGTGCCATATTATTTCCATGACTAGGACTGAGAGTTGTACGTTGTGTCGGGCGCAGTGAGGGGGTCGCAGGGGGGTGGCATCCCCCCATGCACATGGTCCCAGGCAGTTCCTCGGGATTTTTTTTTATGCAGACCCAATAATAGCTGTGTGGACCCAAAGATGGTGGGCAAACCTACCCATAGTTTTGTGCATGGGTTTTGCACATGGTTTTTAGCATGATGATTTTTTTCCCATGGTATTTTGTAGATCTTATCAAGGGAACTATGGTAATGTTTTAATCTAGGGTTAGTGGATTGGGGTTTATGAATGCTTCAACATGTATGTATACGTATTGTAACATTAAAAGGAATATAATGAAAAATCAATCTGGTAGTCCTGGTTTTGGGATCCAGGGGAAATTCCTTATTTATATTTTTTTATGTTCTCACCATTGTATATTTTTCTGTTTAAGAATTCATTTGCAAGTAATTTATGTACAGGGTTAAAACCTACATTCAAAACTTTGCAAAGGGTTGCAAATTTCAAAACACTATTTGGGATTTGGATACACTTGACGAGGGCAGAGCCTCGTCCTTTGAAGAGATTTTTATCCAAGAGAAAAACCATTTCTACAACCTATTCAAGGATTCCCCTGAAGCATCCATAGCATAAGTAATTCAACTAGCACAATTCTTCACCGGATCATTTGACGTTCATGATAACCAATTCCTAATGAAACGTATTTCTAAGGAAGAATTACAAAAGGTTCTTCACAATTTTCAAAAGGATAAGAGTTTAGGTCTTGATGGTTGGTCGATGGAAGTTTTCCTTGGGTTGTATGACATCTTGGGGATAGACCTATTAAGAATGGTGGAGGAGTCACGACTCACTGGTTGGATGATTGATTCTTTTAATTCAGCCTTTATTGCTCTCATTCATAAATATAAATCCCCTTATACCTTTGATGACTTTAAGTGTATTTCATTATGAAACTATATATACAAAGTGATCGGAAAAATTGTAGAAAATAGGCTAAAGTTGATTCTCTCTAAAAATATCTCAAAGGAAAGTTCACCATTTTGGAGCGACATCGGATCCATGAGGCTACTGGGGTTTCATAGGAAGGGCTCCACAGTTTAAAGAGCAAGAAAATTAAAAGGTTGGTATTCAAAATTGACCTCTCTAAAGAATGTGATGGATTTAGTTGGGTTTACATCTCACCAGTCCTTACTCATCTAGGCTTTGAAGTCCCCTTCATAAATTGGGTGATGAGTTGTAATACATCGGTTTCCTTTGTTGTCCTCATAAACAAAGTAGCTCTGACATTCTTTCATGCTAAGTGGGATCTTCGACAGGGATGCCCCATGTCTCCCATTTTTTATCTATTGGTGACGGAAGTTCTAAGTAGGCTTTTAGTCGATGCAAAAAGAAGGGATGATTTAAGAGGTTCCTTGGAATATGAAGATCTGACCATCACTCACTTAATGTTTTTCAATGATATTTTACTATTTTGTGATAGATAAATACATTGAATTATTTCTATTAAAGATACCTTAACCATATTTCAGAAGGCTACATTTATGTAAATGAATGTGATACAGGTGGATATTGGTGTCCACCCACCTATTCCACCTAGACCTCCAGTCAGTTTCATTAGTTTCCTTTTATATAGCAACATTTACTATTTTTACCAGTTTTTCGGGTCGTGAACTCCCAAAACAATTTTAACCCTCTAAACGACATTTTTTTGAGGTCTGCAGTAGGCTCATAGCCATAGGCAAGGGCTTGCGACAAAACCTGTGGTAATCATAGAGATATTTCTGATGATATATCGTATGCACCAAACAGAGATAATATGACCAAGTTACGACCTCGAGAAGTTGGCTGCCAAACTAACCCTAACGAGGCCCACAAACTCTTGGTGTTTCATCTCCTGGGGTTAGGATTTTGGTTTTTTAGGGTTTTCCTATGTTGTTAAATAATAAAAAGTCCCTTGAGCCTCATTGTAACACATTTCAGAGGCCTGTAGCTACCACATATCTTCTCAGAGATAAGCTATAAGCGCCCTAGCTAGTTTATTTCCATTTTGTCTGTAAGCATATTTCAGTTATTTGATATTAATGAAATGAAGTTTTATTTATGTTGCATATTTTCATTTATGTGTATTCATGTATTTTATTGCATTCCTGCATAAGTTTTGATCAGTGGTGTCAGAGCGATCTTCTATTTCTCGATCCTTCTTTGCATGTCCCTAACGAGGTCGGGGTATAAGGAGTTAGGGATCGATTTGGTGGAACCTTAGCAAGATCGACCTCGTAAAACCCGAAGGCTGCCCATGGGGGAGGAAAAGAAAGATGAGGGAGCAAGGGATCCTATCAAAATATTTCTTGAGGAGGCCCTTGAGAAATAAATGAACATGATGATGGATAGCTTTTCCCAGATCCTTCAACGGTTGCCACCGACGATGCATCTGCATCCAACAACCACTGTGGAGACACCACTCCTTTTAAGGTACAAGTAAACTTTGACATTCCCATATTTGAGGGCCAAATAGATGCAGACGTTGTAGGATATATGGTTGAATCTATTAGAAGGATATTTCTCGGTTCATGGCTTTTCCAATCGGGAAACGATTACTTTTTCACTCCTTAAAGCCGGCCCCCATGTTAAGGATAGGTGGGAAAGCTAATGTGAGAAAAAGGATGAGAGGGAACCCTCTTTGTTCTCAGTCGCACCCACTTGGGATTCTTTATGAGACACCATAAAGGAACAATATTATCCCATGGGGAGCTATGAGGACAAGTACATACAATGGACTATGCTACGGCAACTAAGGGATCAAGATGTGCATGAGGTGATGAATTTGTTCCATACCCTGTGCATAAAGTTGGATATCAAATATTTGGAGAAAAATGTAGGGTTGAAGTACCACAGTTGTTTGCACAAATATATTCAATAGGAAATGGAGTTCCTCGACATCTCCTCGCTTGGTTAAGCATACTAGTATGCTACCAAGATTGAGCAGAAATTAAAATAGAAGAAGTGATAGTTTGGATATGCGAAACAGAAGCAAGGGAAAGGCTCCCCCAAACTGCAAAACAAAGGAAAAGGCCAAGGCAGGGCAGCCTAGGACAACCCACCAAAGCCATAGGAAAATAACAACATCGTTAAGCCAATGAAGGACATGGGAAAGTGGTGTGATTTCCATAAGAGCTCCACTCACAACACAACTGAGTGTTGGGATAAGAAGTCACTGGTGGTCGAGCTAAAGGCTTCTAAATCGGATGCATGCTCCGACTCTGAATCAGAACTTGACAAGGGGAATGAAAAGGGAAGAATATTATCGATGCAGAGCCCAACACCATTGTTTCCACCATAAAGATCTAGAAGGAGGAACCGGAAGATCCAGAGGATGGGGAGCGCCTCTTCCATTCTTAGATGTGGGTAAAGGATTCCCCGCTGCATTTCATTGTTGACAACAGGAGCCAAAAGAACCTAATTTTAGTAGAGGTCGTGAAGCAGCTAGGCTTTCTAATCAGGAGTTCATAAATTTTTCTCAAAATTCAAAGTTACATGATTGGGTTGAAACTAGGATGTTTTCTTAGATCTTGTCTTCCTGATTCTAGCACCGTGAGCAGTTTGACAAACCGATGTCATATGAGGAAGATATTGTGTTCTGATCGAAATGCCAAATAGGTAAAATTACGATAGTTTGACCAGGTTTGACTAGGATGCACAGTCATTAAAGTGGACGTACAGTGAGCAAAATATGGAATATTCCTTCCACTGGACCAATCGCAAGTTGACAAGTGTCCTTGTACTATTTGGGGTACGGTTTGGAAGAGCCAATTACAGGGTGCCACGTGGCTAGCCCTGAGGCTGCCACGTGTCCCTGAAATGGCATGTTAAAATTCTGTTGGAGGCCACAGGGCTCGACCTCCTGACCTCCTGTCGGGCACATGCACGCCTTACCATCCGCTCTACGCATTAGTTCTCAACATGTTATGGTTGTATAGCATTTATGTTTGGGCATTGGAAACCGCCGACAGTCCCAACCCACCAGCAATTCCCTAGAGTAATGTCACATGGTGATAACAAACATCAAAAAACTGCGTGGATAAACGTTTCACCCAACATCTCAACCACGGTTCAACCTTTAAACTGAAATTCCTACCGCGAGTTCCGCTAACCGTCCTATCCTGTAGCAGTTTGGGGGTGTGCATGTGGCCACCACCCAACCATAAGCATTTAATACGTAGTCAGTTTCAGCGGAGAATTTAGGGGCGCACCTAAATTGGCAGTCAAGATAGTTTTAGGTCTATTTAACTAGAGTTCTCCACTTTTAGTGGAGCTTTCCTAGGAGATACTGGGAAAAAGTGTAGGAGGCCCAATTTTCGACCATTTTGAGTGAATGAAGAGTCATTTTTGACTAATTGGAGCATTCTGAAGCCATTGGTGCAGAGAAAACAAAAATTAGAGCACCTTAACTACATGTAATAGAAAAATTTTGAGCATAATGAAAGATGGACAAGCCATTGGGAGCTGGACCAACAGATGTAGCCCAAGAGGGGTGAACTGCTTCATCATGCATGTTGTGTAAATTTCATGTGGTGACTTATTTCTCTATTTTACATTGTTGTTCAGTGTTATTTAAGATTTTTTTATGCTTATAATTCACTAGAAATCATCTATAAATCATGGTCAAACTCCTTAATCCTTATGCAAACTGAAGAGGCAATTATGCACATGTTTTACAAACTGAAAGACACTTAGCACAGAAAAACTAATACAATAATTTCAGATCAGATTGGTATCAGTGCTAGAGTTTATTCTCTGGTGTTGTTTAGTTCAAATAATTGTTTAATTGTTTGCAAGTTTTAGATGCTTACAAGGCTCAAGCTCAAAAGGGGAGAAGGCAAACAAGTGGAAGCAGGAGGGTCTCAAAAGGAGCCAAAGCAAAGGAGAGAAAGATTGCCACAATCTCCACCACCTAGTTCACCTCCTAAAGAAGCAGAAGCTCCATTAAGCATGCCTCATGAGGAAGAATAAATTCATGAAGAAGTTGACCCTAAGGAGGAAGAAAGAGTGTTCAGGAAAGCATTTCTTGACATGACTGAGATGGTTAGAATTCTTTATCAAGAAAGGAATGAGAGACTGGAAGGAGAAGGATCTAAACTTCACAAGGAAGGAAAAGGATCTTCAGGAGATAAAAATGATGAAGATAAGTCAAATAAGGGAAATGGACACAATGGAGAGCCATCATCTTCACCCTCATTATCATCATCCTCTACTTCTTCTTCTGTACATCAGCCACACAAGTCCAAGAGCACTGGTAAAAATCCTTTTTTAAAACTTGATGTTAAGTTCAAATTTCCAATGTTTAATGGTGAAGTAAATGTAGACAAGCTAGATAATTGGATTCGACAATTGGAGGTCTATTTGAGAATACAAAACCTTCAAGATGATGATACAAAAATTCCATTAGCTTCTTTGAGAATGGAAGATGCAGCTCTTGTTTGGTGGGAAGCCAAGACAAAGGAGGAAATCAAGAAACATGGTAATATTATTCTATCATGGTCAGATTTTATTGCTGCTATTAAACAATAGTTTTATCCATTAGCTCATATGCAGAAAACCATCATGAACTGGCAAAAATTTAGGCAGTTAAAGGGACAAAATCTCTAAGAATACACCCAAGAATTTAGGAGAAGAGCTCTCTTATTAGGGGTGGATTTTCAGAGCTAAGACACCTTGCTAAAGTACATAGGAGGCTTATATAGCTACCTAAAACATACTATTCTCATGTTTAACCCCACTAGTCTAGATGAATTTTGTGTTCAGGCCACACATCTAGAAGCTAGAGGGAAGAACATTTCTGAAGAGGGTAGGAAGAAACCTTTTAAGGGTAAAGCCAAGGAAAAGACCTCAAAAGGTAAAAACAAAAATAATGCATCTATTAAGAAAAAGGGAGAAAAAGTGACTTGTAAACATTGTTCAAAATAAGGCCATGATGAAACTCATTGTTGGAAATTACATCATGAATTGAGGCCAAAGAAACCTGATAACAAAGGGAAACAGAAAACTGCTGCTACAACTCAACATGATTTAGGATCTGATTCAGGTGATGAAACTAAAATCACATCCATGGGATTGAAGAACATGAAGGGAAAATAAATTTAAATTAAATCCAGTACCAGTACATCAAACTGTCACATAAACACTCCAAATGAAGAAGAAAGAATAGAACTGTTTCATGTGAGGGTCATATCCAAGCATACCAAGATTGACACGCTGTTTGACAGTGGGTCACAAGAAAACTTAATCTCTAAAGATTTGGTCAAGAAAATTAACCTTGAGACCATACCACATCCAAAACCATATCCATTGGGTTGGATTTGTAAAGATGAAAATATACAGGTTTCAAATAAATGTATATTGAGGTTTGCAATCACTGCAAGCTTTGTTGACACAGTTGAATTAGATGTGGTTCCACTTGACATAACTGGTATGGTATTAGGGTGTCCTTACTTGTATGATAGGAAAGCAATATTCTATCACCATGAGAACAAGTATCATTTATTAAAATATGGCAAGGAGTTCATTGTTAGAGCACATCACAAGAAGACAAACATTGCTTTGGTAAATGTTGGACAGGTAAAGAGGCTGGTAAATTCAAGTAATAATTTTGTTCTTCTTATGATTAAGCCTAAAGCTGATATTAATCATGAATCTTTTGAGGGATGTGATCCTAAGTTGAAATCAAATTTATATGATGCGGTTAATGGACATCATGAGATGTTTCAGGAGCCAATAAGATTGCCTCCAAAAAGGGAAATTCAACATGAGATTCAGTTGCAGCAAGATAATCCTCTTCCAAACATCGGTATGTATCCCATGTCGATAATGGAGAATGCTGAAATAAAGAGGCAAATCAAAGAGATGTTGGATAAAGGGATCATAAGGCCAAGCACCTCGCCATGCGGTTCACCCATAGTCTTGATACCAAAGAAAGATGGGACTTGGCACATGTGTGTAGATTTTTGAGCTTTGAACAAGATTACGGTAAAAAATCGTTACCCACTCCCAAGAATAGAGGATTTGCTTGATCAGCTGAAAGGATAAATTTTTTTCACTAAGTTAGATTTACGAAGTGGATATCATCAATTAAGAATTTCAGAAAGTGATATATGGAAAACTACATTCAAAACCAAACAAGGACTCTTTGAGTGGCTAGCTATGCCTTTTGGTTTATGTAATGCACCGAAAAATTTCATGCGAGTGATGGATAATGTTTTGCGACCATTCCTTGATGACTTTGTTATTGTGTACTTAGATGACATTTTAATTTTCAGAAAAACCAAAGAAGATCATGTCTTGCATGTGAATAAAGTACTTGATATTTTGAAGAAAGAGAAATTGTTTCTTAAGATGTCAAAGTGTGAGTTTGGAAAGAATTCTTTGGTCTATTTGGGACATACTGTAGGAGGAGGAGAATTGATGATTGATCCTTCTAAAGTGGAGGCCATTGTGAATTGGCCCGCACCCAAAACAGTTACCTAGGTAAGAAGTTTCTTAGGTGTAGCTCAATATTGGAGGAAGTTTATTGCTAACTTTTCTTCCATCGCAGCTCCTATGCATGCAATGACAAGTGTGAAGAAAGGGTTCCAATGGGGAGGCAAACAATAGAAAGCTTCTAAGCTTTAAAAGACAAGATCATTTCAGATCCAGTCCTTGTATTACCAAATTTGAGACAGCCTTTCGAGATACAAACTGATGCTAGTGATTATGCCATGGGCGCAGTCCTTTTGCAACATGGCAAGCCTATCGCCTTTCATTCAGAAACTTTTAATGGTGTTGTGACTAATTATCCTACATATGAAAAATAAATATATGTGTTGGTAAAAAGTGTCAAGAAGTAAGAGAACTACTTGATGGGTAAAGATACTATTGTACGCACCGATCACCAACCATTACAGTACTTGTAGTTGCAAACAAAATTGAAGCAATCAAGACATTTCAGGTGGATGGGATTTCTTCAACAATTTCACTTGGTTATAAGGTACAAAAAGGTATATTCAATAAAGTTACAGATATTATTTTGATACCAATCATTAGTTATTCTACTTTACTAAAAAATTATTATGTTTTACATGAGAGTTACATAGAACAATATGCACATGACCTTGATTTCCAAGATGTGTATGCTAGTTTGAGTGAAGGGAATCAAGTTGAAGAAAAATATTATCACATGCATGAAAATTTGTTGTTTCATTTGGGCAAGCTATGTATTCCACAAGGAGAGAGGCTAAGTGTCATGAGAGAAGCTTATTCTTCTCTTATTGCTGGACACTTTGGTGTAAGCAAAACAACGATGCATCTCTAGAGGTATCGTTATTGGCCTCGCATGATAGATAGTGTATCACGTTTTATAAGAGGTTGTTCTATGTGTGCAACAAGTAAGCCAAGTAATAGGAATCTTGGATTGTGCACACCACTACCAGTACCATCAAGGCCATGGGAGAGTGTCTCCATGAACTTCGTTGGAGGTCTACCTATGTCAAGAAAGCAACATGATTATATTTTTGTAGTTGTGGATAGATTAAGTAAAATGCGTATAATATTGCATGTAAGAAAACCATTACTACTGAAAAAATTATTGAACTTTATTTTCAAAATGTTTGGGTTCATTTTGGATTGCCCACTTCTATTGTTAGTGATAGGGATTCTAGGTTCATTGAGAATTTTTGGTCAAATATATGGAGAATGATGGACACAAAGTTGAAAAAGAGTACCGCTTTTCATCCACAAATATATGGACAAACAAAGGTGGTGAACAAAACATTTGTGCATCTATTGAGAGGATATTTTAGCAAACATCATAAGTTGTGGGATGAACAACTGCATTACATTCAACACGCTTACAACCGGGCAAAGCACTCTTCAACACAAACCTCACCTTTTGAAGTATGCTTTCGGTATTTGCCAAAATCACCATTAGACTTCATCTTTGGGAATGATGTTGCAATTTATGGCCATAGTGACATTGATAAGGCTCGAAATTTCATAGAGCAAATTCAAATTATACATCAACAAGTTCAAGAACAACTTGAGAAAAGTCAAAGAAAATACAAAGAGAGGCATGAAAAACACCGGGTTGATCACAAGTTTCAAGAGGGAGATGAGTTATGGTTCCACATTAGCAAAGAAAGGATGCAAGGGGAAGGTAAAAAGCTCAAACCCATTCGCTATTTTCCTTTCAAAATCATAAAGAAAGTTGGTAACAATGCATTCCAACTTGAATTTCCTTCTTATATGCAAATGTATTCAGTTGTTAATGTTGAAAACTTACGCTTGTATGAGCCACCTTTGATCAATGATCGAGGAAGTGATGTTCAACTACCTTCTATTGAATATTTCTCACCAAAATTTCTAGTTGAGCTCAAATAAGATACAATTCTTGATAGGAGGACAAGAGCATCAAAGAGGGGAAGTGTTGACTACCTTCGAGTTGGTCTCAAAGGCACTAAACCAAGCAAAGAAAAATGGATGGAGGTTGGAAAGGTGAGGGAGTTGTACCCTCATCTACTGAATAGGTAATCAAGTCTTTTAGGGTCCAAAAGCTTCCCAATGGGGAGGAATGATCAGGAGTTCATAAATTTTGTTCAAAATTCAAAGTTACAGGATTGGTTTGAAACCATGATGGTTGTATAGATCTTGTCTTCCTAATTCCGGCACCATGAACGGTTCGAAAAACTGATGTCGTATGAGGAAGATATTGAGTTCTTATTGAAATGCTAAACAAGAAAATTACGACAGTTTGACCAGGTTTGACTAGGATGCAAAATCAACAAAGTGGATGTAAAGTCAGCAAAAAATGGAATATTCGTCAAAATATTCCTTCCACCGGACCAATCACAGGCTAACAGGTGTCCTTGTACTATTTGGAGTACGGTTTGGAAGATCCAATTATAGGGTGCCACGTGGCTAGCCCTGAGGCCACCACGTGTCCCTAAAATGGCATGTTAAAATTTTTTTGGAGGCCGTAGGGCTCGACCCCCTGACCTCCTTTCGGGTACATGCACACTTATTTTCTACTCTACACATTAGTTCTTAACATGTTATGGTTGCGGGTTTATGTTATCGCGTATAGCATTTAAGTTTGGGGGTTGGGAACCACCGGTGGTCCCAACCCGCCAGTAGTTCCCTGGAGTAATGTCACATGGCAATAAAAAACATCAAAAAACTATGCGGATAAACGTTTAACCCGATAGCTCAACCATGGTTCAACCTTTCAACTGGAGTTCCTACCGCGAGTTTCGTTAATCGACCTATCCTATAGCGATTTGGGGGTGCGCCTGTGGCCACCACCCAACCAAAAAAATTTAATACGCAGTTAGTTTCGGTGAAGAATTTATTGGTAGTCAAGTCAGTTTTAGCTCCAGTTAATTGGAGTTCTCCACTTTTAGTGGAGCTTTCCTAGGAGATACTCGGAAAAAGTGCAGGAGGCCCAATTTTCGACCATTCTGAGTGAATGAAGAGTCATTCTTGACTAATTGAAGCATTTTGAAGCCATTGGTGCAGAGAAAAAAAACATTAGAGAACTATAACTACATGTAATAGAAAAAAATTTTAGCATAATGAAAGATGGACAAACCATTGATAGCTGGACCAACAGATGTAGCCTAGGAGGGGTGAAATGCTTCATCATGCATGATGTGTAAATTTCATGTGGTGACTTATTTGTTTGTTTTACACTATTTTTCAGTGTTATTTAAGCTTGTTTTATGCTTCAAATTCACTAGAAATCATCTATAAATCATGGTCAAACTCCTTAATCCTTATGCAAACTAAACAAGAAATTATGCACATGTTTTATAAACTGAAAGACACTTAGCACAAAAAAAATAATACAATCATTTCATATCACTTTCCGACCACAACACACCCACAACCATACACCATCGGGTGGCTTCACCAAAGAAGGGATTTCTACATCAGCCAGCAGTGTCACCTTCCCTATAACATCAAGCCCTTCACAGATGAGGTATTATGTGACATTACTCCTCTTAATGTTTGTGATGTATTATTAGGCCAACCATACTTGTGGGAGCGATATGTTGTGTATGGGTCTAGGCCTTGTGCTATTATTGTTACTTTTGGCAATAAGTTGTACAAGATACCAAAGGTAGCACCTCCTACCACCATCTCTTTGATTATTGCAAAACAATGCAGTAAGCTCATTTTCAAAACCGGGAAATTTGTTTTCTTTATGATCCACCCTTAGGGAAAGAAGAAGATTGTGGCCACAATCTCTAGACATGGCTCCTCCGCACGTCAACAACAGATGGACAAGGTCGTGGAGGAGTATGGGGACATATTCACCTCACCTGCATGGGTGCCTCTGCACTGTCAAGACAAGCATTCCATTGATATGACCCTAGGTGCATCACTGCCCAATGGACCAATCTATCGATGCTATGTTTTGGGAAACGACGAAATCAAGAGGAAGATTTATGAGATGTCAAAAAAAGGTCACATGTGTCCGAGTTCATCACCCTGTGGGAGCTTGATTGTGTTGGTGTAGAAGAAGGATGGGACTTGGAGACTCTGCATTGACTATCGGGCACTGAACAAGATCATTGTCCGGAATAGGTACCCGATCCCATGGATTGATGACCTTCTGGACTAAATCAAGGGGGAGAAATATTTCAGTAAGATCAAATTGAAGTATAGGTATCACCAGGTACCAATCGAACCCTTCGATGTGTGGAAGATTTCGTTCAAACCTAAGGAGGACCTTTTCGAATGGTTGGTCATGCCTTTCGAGTTGACGAATGCTTCGACAATCTTCATGACGTTGATGGACAACATCTTGCAGCCATTCACCAACTCATTTCTGGTGGTGTACTTGGATGACATCCTGATCTTCAACCAGACTTGGGAAGAGTACCTCCACCACATTCGACAGGTCCTTCAAACACTATGGCAATACAAGTTATGTGCCAATTTAGAGAAGTGCACTTTTGGCATGACCCAGGTTCAGTATCTGGGATACATTATTGATGAGCGTGGGGTGCACGTGGATCCAACGAAGATCATAGGCATTCGGGATTGGCTAGCCCCAACTACTCTAACAAAGCTCCGCAACTTTCTGGGTCTTTCCAATTTATACTGCAGGTTCGTGTTGGGATTCTCTCATATTACTTGGCCCTTGGGTCAAGTCGCCAAGGGAGAAGCGAAAGAAAAATTATTTTGGTATGAATATTAATAGAATGTGTTCGTAGAGTTGAAACATCACCTCTACTTTGCACCAATTCTCTCATTACTAGACTTGCAACAACCATTTGAGATTGAGACAAATGCCTCTAACTATGCTATTGGGGCAGTTCTTACTCAACAGGGGCATCCTGTGGCATATCACAGTGACACAATTTTTGACACAATCCGGAAGTATCCCACTTATGATAAAGAGATGTATTCCATTACGCAGGCTTGCTGACAATTGAAGCATTACATTTTGGGGAAGGAAACGACCATCCACACAGACCATCGACCCCTGTATTTTACACAGACCCAAGGGAAGTTGTAGAATGATCACCATTAGAAGTGGTCCAAATACCTGTAACAATTTCATTTGAAAATCAAGTACAAGAAGGGTATCACCAATGATGTTTTTGACTGCCTCAGCCAGCCACCGATCATGGAGCTAACCACAGTGCTCAACTCTTGTGGGAATGAGACTTTCGATAGCCACTCCTCTAAAGAAGCGATCCAAATTCAACCACACATACAAGACACTCTTGGAAGGTAAGAAAGTTCCAAATTTTCACCTCTAGGATGAACTAGTATGTCACCTGTGACACCTTTGTGTTCCTTTAAGTGAGCATGCCAAGATGGTTTGGGAAGTGCACTACAGTTGGATCAGTGGACATTTCAGGGTCGAGAAAATAGTGGTAGTATTGTAGAAGTATTTATATTGGCCTAACCTTTGACATGATGTTGGGAAGTACATAAGATCATGCACTTCCTGCGCCATTTACAAACCAACCATCTGTTGGGTATGTGTTATATTCTTTCCACGACTAGCCCCACGCACTGTACGTTGCGCCGGGTGTAGCAGGGGGGTCACAAGGGGGGAGGCAGCCCCCACTGTTGGGGTCCGAGGTAGCGCCCCAAAGAAATTTTTTTTTGGTGTGCAGACCCACTCATAGGCGGACCCACCCATGTTTTGTGCATGAGTTTGCACATGGTTTTGGGGTACGATGGTTTTCGGCCCCTGGTATTTTGTAGATCCGGTCAAGGGAACTACGGTTATGTTCTAATCCAGGGTTAATGGATTGGGGTTTATGTATGCTTCAGCATGTATATATATGTGTTGTAACACTAAAAGGAATATAATGAAAAATCAAGTTGGTTGTCCCGATTTGGGATCCAGGGGAAAATCTCTGTGTTTATCTGTTTTATGTTTTATGCTCTTGCTATTGTTTATTTTCTGTTATAAGAATCGTGTGTAGATATTTCTGTTCAGGGTTAAAACCTACATTTGGTATCGAAGCTGTTTCGGCTTCAAGGGGACGCCTTTGTTGTTGAGGGTTTTTTGCTCGGGCCTGTGGTAGACCCTGTGCAGTGGGAGATCTGCGGGATCAATTCTTGCGGTGAAAGAAGATGGCGAGCGGCGGAAAGATAGAGATCGAGAAATTTAATGGTCAGAGTTTTGAGTTGTGGAAGCTCAAGATGGAGGATCTGCTGGTGGATAAAGATCAGTGGATCGCGGTAGATCCGGGTACTAAACCAACGGCAATGTCAGATGAAGACTGGAAGAAACTGGATCGGAAGGCTAAGAGCACAATACGGTTGTGTGTGTCAGATTCAGTATTGTTGAATGTATCTGGGGAAGCTACGACGAAGAATTTGTGGGAAAAACTTGGGACTTTATACCAATCTAAGTCTCTGGTGAATAAGTTGTTCCTGCGGAAAAAGCTGTATAACCTGAGGATGAAGGATGGAGACTCGGTGACAGAGCATTTGAACGCCTTCAATACTATGGTAAGTCATCTATCATCTTTTGATATTAAAAACTCAGATGAAGATAAGTGCATCAGTTTTTTGTGTTCTCTACCAGACTCGTGGGACAGTCTGGTTATTGCAATAGGTAGCAATACAACTACCTTGAATTTTGATGACATTGTCTCAGCCTTGTTGTCGGAGGAAATGAGACGGAGAAATATGGAGGACCAGAATGGAGATGCCTTATCTGTACGAGGAAGGTCCCAAAACAGAAACAAGAATAAGGTTTCGAGTGGGAGATCCAAATCTAGAGGGAGATCTAAATCTCCTGGAAAGTTTGTAAAGGTATGCTGGAAATGCGAAAAGGAAGGGCACTACAAAAGGGAGTGCAGATCTAAAGCTCCTGAGAAAGGAAAGGGATCTGATGATGCTCCTTCTGCAGAGGCAAAAACCACCTCAGATGAAGGTGGGGATGTGTATTTGGCTTCATCTTCAAATACACATGTAGATCATGAGTCATGGTTGATTGACTCAGGTGCATCCTTTCACTTCACTCCCCATAGGGAGTGGTTCTGCGAGTATGAGAAATATGATGGTGATGTCTTCCTAGGGGATGATAGGAAGGCCAAAATCATTGGACGTGGAAAGGTCAAGCTGAAGCTGTAAGGTGGAAGGATTAGAACACTTCCTGGTGTTCTGCATATTCCTGCATTGGCCAGAAATCTGATTTCTGTAAGCAAGATGGATGATGAAGGTGTAAAAACAGTGTTCGAGAAAGATGCCTATAAGATGGTTCGGGGAGCACTGGTATTAATGCGGGGAGTTCGGACTGGAACTCTATACAAGCTACAAGGTAGCACTGTTATTGATGGGTGTAATAGTTATGTGGTTCTTGAAAGTGGAGCGAAAAGCCTAGCTGTCTCTAGAGAAAAGACCATGCTATGGCATCAAAGGCTTGGACATATTGGAGAGAAGGGCCTTCAGATACTACATAGAAATGGTATGGTAGAAGGTATGTCTAATTGCTCTGTGGATTTCGATTTCTGTGACCATTGTGTAAATGGGAAGCAGAATCGGGTGAGTTTTCCTTCTGGTGCTAAGAGGGCGAACAAGATATTAGAACTTGTGCAAAGTGATGTGTTTGGAAATGTGTCAGTTCCATCACTGGGAAAGTCTGTGTATTATGTTTCATTCATAGATGACTTCTCAAGGAATACATGGATATATTTCTTGAGGAAGAAATCTGAAGTCTTTGACAGATTTAAATAATTTAAGGCTCTGGTGGAAAATCAGATAGAGAAGAAGATAAAGGCGTTGAGGACAGATAATGGTGGGGAGTTCTGCAAGAAGGAATTTGAAGAGTTCTGTAAGAAGTGTGGTATAGCACGGCAGAAGACTACTCCATACACACCTCAACAAAACGGAGTTGCAAAAAGAATGAACAGAACACTGATGGAAAAGGCAAGAAGCATGCTCAGTGGTACTGGGTTAGGACAAGAATTCTGGGCAGAGGCAGTGGAGACTGCATGTTACTTAGTTAATAGATCACCTTCATCAGCGTTGGAGGATAAGACTCCACATTAGGTATGGACTGGTAAGAAACCCTCTCTTTCACATCTAAGGGTATTTGGATGTGATGCATATGTACATGTTCCAAAGGAGAAAAGGACCAAGTTTGATAATAAATCTGAAAGGTGCATCTTTATTGGGTATAAGGATGGTTTAAAGGGTTACAAGCTTTGGAACCCAGAAACAAGGAAGGTTGTGTACAGCCGTGATGTGGTGTTTAGAGAGGTAAAAGATGTTGTTACACATGAAGTCATACCAAAGGAACCTAAGAATATAGAGTTTGAGCTAAAGGAGGATGAATCAGACTCTACAACAGAAGAAGACTCAGAAGATGAAGAGCCACAAACTCCAGCTTTGAGAAGATCGGTTCGGGAAAGAAGGCAACCAGAAAGGTATAGTCCATCTGCTTTCTGTTCAGGTTTTGCCTTAACTATAATTGATGATGATCCCAGAACTGTCAGGGAGGTAGTAGATTCAGAGGATGGAAAACTCTGGAAGGAGGCCATGGTTGATGAAATGGCATCCTTACACAAAAATGAGGCATGGGATCTGGTGGAGTTGCCGGCTGGAAGGAAGCCCATCGGGAGCAAATGGGTGTTTAAGAAGAAGATGAATGTAGAAGGCAAGGTGGAGAAATACAAAGCTCGGTTGGTAGCAAAAGGTTATTCCCAAGTGCCAGGAATTGATTTTGGTGATATTTTCTCTCCTGTTGCCAAAGTTACTTCTATTAGATTACTTTTATCTGTTGCTGCTACATTTGATTTTGAGATAGAACAGATGGATGTGAAGACAACATTTCTTCACGGGGATCTAGAAGAGGAGATCTACATGAAGCAACCTGAAGGATTTATGGTGAAGGGTAAGAAATAACTGGTATGCAGGTTGAAGAAGTCTCTATATGGGTTAAAACAGTCACCAAGGATGTGGTATCGGAAATTTGATACCTATATATGGGGACTTGGCTTCACCAGAAGCAAGGAGGATCACTGTGTTTATTTTAAATTAATTGGTGACCGTGTTATTTATTTGGTCTTGTATGTGGATGATATGTTGTTGATTGGAAATGAAAAAAAAATTATCCAAGATTTGAAGACCCAACTGTTCTCCAAATTCGACATGAAGGATCTTGGTGCTGCAAACTATATTTTGGGCATGGAAATTAAGAGAGATCGGGCAAAGAGGAAGCTCTGGTTAAACCAGAGGAAGTATGTCGAGACTATATTGCAGAGGTTCAATATGCAGGATAGTAAACTGGTGAATGTTCCTATTCATGTAGGTGTAAATCTGTCTGCTGAACAGTGTCCCAAGACACAAGAAGAAGAGGAGGATATGTCCCGTGTTCCATATGCAAATGTAGTGGGTAGTCTAATGTATGCAATGATTTGTACTAGACCAGACCATGGAAAATTTTAGGGGCTAATATTCGCAAGTGGGCTAATTTTCCATGGTTTTTCCAAAAAAAAGATTCACCAATTTCCATTTTTTTATAAAACTAATTCGCCCAAATTTTACAATATAAAATTATTTTACGTTAAAAATCGCCAATATTATATAGAGAATATTTATAATATCATTATAAATTTGAATAATGTTACAAATACATCAATAAAATTTTTATAGTTTTCATATTAGGGACTAGTAAGATTCACCAATTTTTTAAACTTCAATATAATTTTCCATCCTTAAAATTATCCCTGGACCAGACATTACACATGCAGTGGGAGTATTGAGTAGGTTTATGTCAAACCCAAGGAAGGAGCATTGGACAGCAGTGAAGCGGGTTTTCAGATATTTACGTGGCACTAGTGATTATGGCTTGTGCTACCAGGGAAGACCAGGATTGGAAAGAATGTTGGACATTCGTGGTTTTGTTGATGCAGATTGGGCTGGAGATCTGGACCAAAGAAGATCTACAAGTGGGTATGTGTTTAACCTATTTGGAGGCGCAGTCAGTTGGATGAGTAAAAGACAGTCTGTAGTGGCTCTTTCAACTACAGAGGCAGAATACATAGAAACCACTCATGCAAGCAAGGAAGCAGTTTGGTTGCAGATATTGTGTTCAAGTATGGGGTTGGTACAGCAAGATATAAGGATAGACTGTGATGGCCAAAGTGAAATTTGCTTGGCTAAGAACCCTAATTACCATTCAAATACAAAGCACATTGATTTTCAATATCACTTTGTTAGAGATATGGTTGAGGCTAAAAGGGTGTTGCTGGTAAAGGTAGACACTTTGAAGAATGTTTCAAATGCATTGATGAAGTCTGTGAGCACTCAAAAGTTATCTTGGTGTAGAGAAACAATGGGTGTTGAAGAATTGGTCCAAAGACTAAGCTCTCCTATGGCCCCTTATGGAAAGAAAACAACAAGTGGGAGAATGTTGGGTATGTGTTATATTCTTTCCACGACTAGCCCCACGCGTTGTACGTTGCGCCGGACGTAGTAGGGGGGAGGCAGCCCCCACTATTGGGGTCCGATGCAACGCCCCAGCGAAATTTTTTTTTGGTGTGCAGACCCACTCATAGGCGGACCCACCCATGTTTTGTGCATGAGTTTGCACATGGTTTTGGGGTACAATGGTTTTCGGCCCCTGGTATTTTGTAGATCCGGTCAAGGGAACTACGGTTATGTTCTAATCTAGGGTTAATGGATTAGGGTTTATGTATGCTTCGGCATGTATATATATGTGTTGTAATACTAAAAGGAATATAATGAAAAATCAAGCTGGTTGTCCCAATTTGGGATTCAGGGGAAAATCTCTGTGTTTATCTGTTTTATGTTTTATGCTCTTGCTATTGTTTATTTTCTGTTATAAGATTCGTGTGTAGATAATTTCTGTTCAGGGTTAAAACCTACACCATCAAGAAGCAAGGCCTCTATACTCCGGTGCCTACACCTAGTCGACCTTGGGAATCCATCTCCATAGATTACATGTCATGCCTTCCTTCTAATAATATGGAAATCACTGTGTTTTTTTAGTCATCGACAGATTCTCGGAGATGGCCATTATGGTTGTCCGCAAGAATAATATCACAACATAATCCACTACTAAAACCTTCTTTGAATGAGTGTGGGTACACTTTGGGATCCCATAGCCTATCATCTCAAATCGGGACAACATGTTCCTCAATAAATTTTGGTTCAGCCTCCGGTCGATGCTGGACACCAAGCTCACCAAGTCCACAGCTTTCCATCCCCAAACTGATGGACAAATAGAGGTCGTCAATAGGATTATCGTACACATTTGGCACATGTACAACTAAATGAATCCACACACATGGGATGAGAGCCTCCCCTATGTACAACACAACTATAACTGGGCTCTCCATAGCTCAACCCCCCACAACCCCTTTCAGGTGGGCTTGGGATTCCAACCATTATGTCCCATTGACGTAGCCATGCATTTGTGGCTACTCAGGGAGATTCAACTCATGTCTAGTCTGAATAGGACAAGGCGAACAACTTAATTGACAACATTCAACACATCCACCAATAGGTTCATGGAATATTGGATAGAGCCAATGCTAAGTACAAGCAATGACATGTTGTGAAACCAACTCCAAAAAGAGAAGAAAAGAGATATCAATGCCTTAGAAATAAGCTACTTCGATGGGGAAACCTCCAATACATTACATGAATGAAAAATTATTAGATGATACAAATTACAAAACCTCCTTTCTATATATAGGAGTCCATGGTGTCACAATATAATCCTAGTGGGGCCACAATGTAATCCTAGCTGACCTAACAATAATAATTTAAGGGCACAATCATAACAATATGGGGGTTACAGGCGTACAATAATAAAAATAAGGGGGTTACACTAACAACAATAAGGGACTATACTAGTAATATAGGGACCTAACATGCCCCTCTCCTTCAAAAAAGTGTTGTCCTCAACGCTTGAGTAGCTCTGGGTGCTTCTGTATAAAATTCTCATCCTCCCGTGTAGAATCTTCAGTGGGTAAGTTCTTCCACTTGATGAGATACTCTGAAATTGATCGATTCCGTAGTTGTCGAGTTCTTGTTTCCATGACCGCTTCAGGTTCCAATATGATTTTTCCTTCCTCATCAAGTTATGGAAATATTGTTTGAACTGGAATATTTTCACCTATAACCTTCTTTAAGCATGAAACATGGAAAACTGGATGCACTCGTGAAGAAGCAGGAAGCTCCAATTTGTATGCCATAGTACCAATATTTTGCATCACCTTGTAAGGACCATAGTACTTTGGCGATAATTTATTATCCTTCTTAGCTTGCTTGAGGAACATTTGTTTGTATGGTTGTAGCCATAAAAATACCCAATCTCCTACATCAAAACTTCTCTCACTGCGATGTTGATCTGCTTGTTGTTTCATTCGATTTTGTGCCAAATTCAGGTTATCCTTTAAGAGTTGGAGAACTTCTTGTTGATGCTCGATGTGATCTTTCATTGCTTGAACCTTCAAATTTTCCCTTAAAGATGATGTGATCGATGGTGGATGATATCCATAAAGTGTAATAAATGGGGTCATTTTTGCTGCAGTATGGAAGGAAGTGTTATACCACCATTCAGCGAGAGCTAACCACTTGACCCATTGTGTTTTTTTATCAGATACAAAACAACGAAGATATCCTTCCAAACATTTATTTACTATCTCAGTTTGACCATCAGATTGAGGATGATAAGATGAGCTATGAGCTAATTGAGTACCCAAACAAGAAAATAGCTCCGTCCAAAAATTTCCAGTAAAAATGGGATCTCTGTCGCTCACAATAACCCTTGGGCTTCCATGTAGCTTTTGAATTCTATCCATAAATGTAGTAGCAACTGTACTTGCTTTAAATGAATGAGATAATGCACAAAAGTGTGCATACTTGGTAAGTCTATCAACTACCACCATGATGACACTCTTTCCTTCAGACTTAGGTAAACCTGTGATAAAATCCATTTAAATCTCCTCCCAATGTTGACTTGGAATGGATAAAGGTTGTAGAAGTCCCGGGGTCTTAATTGTCTCAACTTTATTCTGCTGGAAAACCAAACATTCCGCCACAAAATTTTGAATATCAGATTTAAGGCCATCCCAAAAAAATTCTTTCTTCACCCTGTGGTAAGTTTTAAAAATCCTGAGTGTCCTCCTAAAGGAGAAGTGTGCAATTCCAGAAGAATCTTTTGTTTTAGTTGGGAATTCTTACAAAGATATAAGCGATCTTTGTACCATAAGGAATCATTTTTCCAACTAAATGTATCAGATGTACTAGGATCTTGCTGCAACTTTTGAATGAGTGTCCATACATCTTTGTCCTTCTTCCATTCATCTCTTGCTTCGATTATCCAATCTGGTTGGATAATAGAAATGGCACAAAGCAATGCTTCCACCTCTTCATTATTTCTTGAGAATGCATCTGCAACAACATTAAGCTTTCCTTTTTTGTAGATTATTTCAAAGTCATAACCCAACATCTTTGTGACCCATTTTTGCTGCTCTTCTGAAGATAGTCTCTGTTCCAAAAAGTGTTTAAGACTATCATGATCAGTTTTTACCTTGAAGTGTCTTCCCATTAGGTAAGTTCGCCATTTCTTTAGTGCATGTAGTATTGCTAACTTTTCCTTCTCATAAATAGGTTTCTGTAAATACTTTCCTTTGATTGGACGACTTTCAAAAGCAATGGGTCTTCCTTCCTGCATTAAAACTGCACCAATTCCATTTCCTGAGGCATCACATTCCACAATAAAGGTTTTGTGAAGTCTGGCGTAGCTAAGACCGGTGCTAGGCACATTGTCTCTTTAAGATGTTCAAAGGCCTTAGTTGCTTCAGGAGTCCATGAAAATGCATCTTTCTTCAATAATGTTGTTAGAGGTGCTGCTATTCTCCCATAATTCTTAACAAACTTGAAATAATACCCTATTAACCCGAGAAATCCTCGCAACTGCTTTATGGTTGTGGGGACTTTCCATTCCTTAATGGCTTTAATTTTGTTAGGGTCTACTTTAACACCCTCGTGAGATACAATATGACCCAGATATTCCACCTCTTGTACTCCAAAGAAACATTTGGATGTTTTTGCTTATAATTGTTTCTCCTGCAATAGTTTGAGCACCCTGTCAACATGTTCAACATGATCCTTCCAAGACCTGCTGTAGATTAGTATATCATCAAAAAATACTAGCACAAATTTTCTATGGAAGGGTTTGAAAATGGAATTCATCAACCCTTGAAATGTAGAAGGTGCATTGTTAAGGCCAAAAGGCATGACCAAAAATTCATAATGACCCTCATGAGTTCGAAATGTTGTTTTTGGAATATCTTCAGTCTTCATTCTAATTTGATGATATCCTAAACGAAGATCCAACTTGGTAAATAAATTGCTCCATGTAATTCATCCAATAATTCATCAATCACAGGAATGGGAAATTTATCTTTAATGGTGAGCTTATTGAGCTCCCTATAATATGGACACATGTGCCATGATCCATCCTTCTTGTATACCAATACTACAGGAGCAGAGAAAGAACTTTGACTAGGTTGAATTATACCCGCCTCTAACATTTCTGCAATCATACGTTCAATTTCGCTCTTTTGGACATAAGGATATCTATAAGGCCTGATTTTTGGAGGAAAACTTCCTGGAATCAAATGAATAGCATGATCATGATCACGAATAGGTGGGAGTCCTTTGGGAGTTTCAAACACCTTGGAATGATTGTCCAAGACTTGTTGGAGATCTGCAGAAATAGATGATTTTGATATTGGAACTTCTAGTGAGCATAATTGTGCAATTACGCCTCGCTGTTCTTTCTTTAGAAGCTTTGTCATGACATTAGAGCTTATTATCCTTCCTGGCTTCCCCGCAATACCCCGTAATTCAACTTCCTTTCCTTCTGAAAAAAATTTCAAGAAAAGTTCTTGAAATTAAAAGCTACCGTCCCCAAAGATTGTAACCATTGTACTCCTAGTACAACATCAGCACCTCCCATAGGAATGGCAAGCATTGGACTAGTCAATACATATTCCCCCATGGTTAGCTTGATATTATGGCATTTTCCAGAGCAATCTATAGTTCCTCCATTTGCAACCATCACTTGACATTCTGGTGCTGGGTATAGGAAACAATTTAATTCCTTGGCTACCTTACAATGAATAAAATTATGGGTGCTACCTGAATCAATCAACACTATTACCTTTTTCTTCTTGATATGTCCTTCTATCTTGAGAGTTTGAGGTGTGGTAATTCCTGCCAGTGCATTACACGATATGGTCAGATTCATTTCTTCCTCTTCTAGGGCTGGTTCCTGGTGTATATCCTCTTCTTGTTCATTTTCTTCTTCCTCTTCACAATCTATGTAAAATAATTTCTTCTCAGCACACTTATGACCTTTAGTGTATTTGCTATCATAACTATAGCAAAGCCCTTTTGCTCTTTTTTCTTCCAATTGTTCTAGTGTTAGTCTTGTAGATTGTGGAAATCTAGGAGTAGCAATACTTCCATATTTATAGAAGAGAGTGGTAGGCTTCCTTATCGCCATAATTTTACATTCAATTTTTCTTGCCAACCTGAATGCCTTCTCTAATGAATCAGGTTCCAAAACGTGAACTTCATGTTGGATGTTATCCTTTAAAGTACCTATGAAGAGATCAATCCCGTGTTCCTCTGTAATATCAGTTACCCTTATATTCAATTTTTGGAAGTCCTCAATGTGCTCCCCCACTGAACACTTTTGTTTGAGATTTATCAATTGGCTAAAGAAAGTTTTGCTATTTGTATCCTCATAATGTGCTATCATTTTCTCCATAAAAATTGACTAAGTGACAATTTTTTTACGGGAGAAAAGCCATAGATACCATACAAATTTATTTTTTTCTA
The DNA here is from genome assembly GCA_034641835.2 of Pinus albicaulis. Lineage (NCBI taxonomy): Eukaryota > Viridiplantae > Streptophyta > Pinopsida > Pinales > Pinaceae > Pinus > Pinus albicaulis. Next base: position 135,856,131 of record CM076579.1, read on the forward strand.
AATGTAAAGTTGCAATGCGTACCTTTTATGTGTTTTGCACATTATTGAGATCAAAATATTGCTCCATCTGTAGTATCCATGTTACATGATCCTTTCCATCAAGCTTCCTCATATCCATTTTTGGAATATGGTGGTTCTTCCCTCCAACATTAGAGTTTATGAAATCACGATTAACATTTATTTTGTTCTCATCATGAGTTTCCTCTACTATCTTTTCACCATTAGGAAATATTTCTTGTATCAACTTTATCATTTCTTGTATCAACTTTGTCAAACCTTCCATGTCTGCTTTTAGATCATTCTTCATCTTTTCCATCTTAGCTTCCATTTCATCCATCTTAGATTTCATGCCAGCTTCCATGTCATTATTCAAACCATCCATCTTAGATTCCACGCTTTTCTTCAAAACTTCCATGTCATTTTTTGTTGCTCTTTGCGAGAGCGAAATTTGTTGCACTTGCTCTTGTAATTTTGATATGTGATGTTGCCATTCTTCGTCTTCATGAGTCATAGTAGAGCCTTCTAAAGGCTTAATGGGTGTTGAATTATTTTTAGGGCCATTTGAGAATCCAACACTGATATCTATTCTACAATATGCCCTTGGAATCAATTCAACTTGATTCTTCAAACAAGACTTATGCAATTCGGGAAAAAAAATACACACATTTTACTTGCTTTTGAGGAGCTCGATATTGAAATTGACTTATCTCTATATTTGCAGATCCTCAATATCTAAAATTCAGCCCTGTAGTATTCCTCTAAAGCTTCTTTCAAATGCCATAGGTCTGACTTGATTTGGATTCTTCAAGTCAAAGTTATGTCCAATCTCCCACAATAAACTAATTATGGACTGGTTCAGTAGAACGAACTTGTATGACTTGCCACCTCTCACTGTTTGCTCCTTTAGTTCTAAAATTTATAGTTAGGAAACTAAATTCTGTGTAATTCCAGCTACTTTTTATAGAATTCCAATCCAATGCTTAGAGAGAGAGTTATGAATATTTTCCCACGATCACCTCTTTTATATGAAATTCGGGAGCCTGAAAAAGACCTAACTTCCACAGATTATATCTCCACAAATATTGTGAAGCAAGCTCTGAAATTTTGTGAAGATGTTCCTCAGTATTTTGGCTTCGCTCTCTAAACATTTTAGCTTCTAAACCTTCGTAGAACAAAAGTTATAGCGAAAATTCTGCAATGACCTTTTTAAGTGAAATTCAGGAGCCTGCAAAAAGCCCTAACTTCAACAGATCATATCTCCGAAAATATTGCGAACCAAGCTCTGAAATTTTGTGATGATGTTCCTCAGGTTTTTGGATTCGCACTCTAAAAATTTTAGCTTTTGAACCTTTGTAGAAAAAAATTTATAGAAAAAATGCCACGATTACCTGTTTGGAGCAGCAAAACCCTAGAATCCAAAGCTTTGATACCAAATGTTGTGAAACCAGCTCCAAAAAGAGAAGAAAAGAGATGTCAACACCTTAGAAATAAGCCACTTCAAAGGGGAAACCTCCAATACATTACATGAATGAAAAATTCTTGGATGATACAAATTACAAAACCTCCTTTATATATATAGGAGTCCATGGGGCCACAATGTAATCCTAGTGGGGCCACAATGTAATCCTAAACGACCTAACAATAATAATTTAAGGGAAAAATAATAACAATATGGGGGTTACAGGGGAACAATAATAACAATAAGGGGGTTACAATAACAACAATAAGTGACTATACTAGTAATATTGGGACCTAACACAACATGATCAACATTGAGTGCCACACAACTTCCAGGTGGGCGACAAAGTGTGGCTACATTTGCAAAAGGAGTGCCTCGTTGGACCTCACTACAAGCTTCACCTGATCTATTATGGGCAATACACAATCACCAAGGTTATAGGGGAAAATTCCTTTGAGCTTATTACTCCACCATTCCTTGGTCTGCACCCAGTGTTCAATGTGGATCACCTTCGATCCTACTTTCCACCTATATTGGACACATCAAACATGGCAGAACAACTCACATCAATAGAGTTAAACACAGAATACATGGAACAAGCCATAACTGATCAGATCATGGACACACAATCAAGAACACCCACCAGCAGAGGATCCAACTATATCAAGTTGTCAAAGCAGGCAAACCCCTTCACCAGGGAAAGTGGTTCACTAGGGACCAGGTTCAACAGAAATTTCCTCACCTCATGGAGGCTCTACACGCAACGGGGACCATTTATTCCTAAGGGGGGAGGAATGATGCAGGTGGATATTGGTGGCCACCCACCTATTCCACATAGACGTATAGTTAATTTCATCAGTTTTCTTTTTTACAATAGCATTTACTATTTTTAGCATTTTTTCGGGTCCTGAACTTTTGGAGCAGTTTTGACCCCCTAAACGACATTTTTTTGAGGTCTGCAGCAGGCCCATAACCATAGATAAGGGCTTGTGGAAAAACCTATAGTAATCATAGAGATAATTTCGATGATATATCATACGTGCCAAATGGAGATAATATGACCAAGTTACGACCCTAGGAAGTTGGCTTCCCAACTAACCCCAATGGGGCCTACGTGTTTCATCTCTTGGGTTAGGGTTTTGGTTGTTTAGGATTTTCCGATGTTTTTCAATAATAAAAATTACCTCGAGCTTCATTGTAACACAATTCAGAGGCCTGTAGCCACCACATACCTTATCATAGATAAGCTACCTATGCCCTAGCTAGTTTGTTTCCATTATGTCCGTAACCATATTTCAGTTATTTGATATTAATGAAATTAGGTTTTATTTCTATTGAATCTCTGCGTTTATGTGTATTTCTATATTTTATTGCATTCCTACATAAGCCTGGATTATAATGCTCTTAAGTCAACTATCCCTTCTCTCGGTCTATACATGAATGAATATAACAATGTCAATAATTTATTTCCTTTCCATACATATAGCTTTAATGACGGTCTAAAGTATTTGGGTTTCCATTGGAAACCCAATGATTATAAAAAGGTTGATTAGCATTGGCTTACTACAAATATTGAGAGAATACTAAAGTTATGGAGTCTTAGGTGGCTATCTAGGGTTGGTAGGTTAGTTCTTATAAAATTTGTTCTTGAGATGATTCTTGTTTTTGGATGTCATTATCTTGGATCCCTAAAGGAGTTTTGAATCCTATACACAAAGTATGTTGTCATTTTTTATGGTTAGGATCCAAAGAAGGTCATATTTTTCCTTGGGTCAAATGGGATAAGATCCCTCTGCCAAATATTTGGGTTGGTTGAGGCTTAAAAAATCTCTCATCCTTCTCAAAGGCTTTGGCGATGAAAGTATGTTGGAGGTTGATTTCAACTGGTATTTATTGGATGGTAGTATTTTACAGAAAATATATTCCCCGCTTCTCCCTGGAAGAATGGATTCGCCTACCAAACAAGAAGAGGTCAAAAATATAAGTTCTATGTAAAGTTGTGTTATCTTCTTTTCTTGTGATTGAGGAGGGATTTGCATGGAAGGTTGGGAATGGGCAGAGGTAAATATAGGGATTGATCCCTAGGTGGGCTATGGGAAGCACTATTATCTTCCTCCTAAGTTGATAATTTTGGTAAATTCTAGGGGAATTATCACTTTAAATCAGGAGGTTGATGATGCACGCACATCTATTTGGGCTCATTGGTGGATGATTGGTCATTAGCTCAATTTACAATATAAATTTGCAAACCTTTGGTAGAATTACAATGCAACTTTAAACATATCTTGTGTATACTTCCATGCCAAGGAAGACTCTCTTTCTTGGATTCATTCATTATCGGGAGAATACACGCCCAAAACGGGGTACATGTACATCATTGAAAATCATGGTAATGGAATTGTTGTGGAATAAACTCAGAAAGCTCAATTTTCCTACAAAAGCATGCCTATTTCAATGTTGTGTCTTGAAAAATAAGAACCCTACAAGGGGGGATTTAAAAAAAAAAGGGGTCTGGCTAGTCCCATATGGTGTGCATTGGGCAATAATGCTAAGGAAGCATTGGACCATATTTTCCTCTCATGCTCCTTCACAAAAATCATATGGAACTAGTTTAAAAATTATGTGGGGTTTGTAATATTCTGGCATGGGGACTCTTTAAACGAATCATGGAGGATATGTTGGGAACAAGTTTCCCTAAATGATAATGTAAGGCTTCCTCCTCTCATAAAAAGGGGTATATGAATCTCTTGAAACAAGGAAATTTTTTAGGATTTGCCTTCCTCTCCTGACAATGTGGTTGTCCAAGTTCTGGAAATTATTTATCTCCTCCCTGAGATGATTTTTTTGCATAGCCCATGAAAAATTATTGCTGAAGAGATTGACTAATCCATCCCTTGGGCCTACTGATGGGCCTCTAAATTGGACATAAAATAAGGCTCATATAACCTTTCTTAAGCCCATCTACCTTCCTTATGCACATGAAAATATATATTAAATCTCTCCTTATGCATTCAATAATGTTTTCTTACACTTTACTATTTTCTTAGGAAGGTTTAAAGGTAATTGCATATTTGTGCCTAATATTGTTATTTTTGTAGAGTATTGTGAGAATATTTGGCAGATTATGCAGATTTGGAGAAGGAGATAATTTAGGGACTTGCTCCCTACCACTGGAAGATCAAGAGTGAAGAATATCAAGAAATTAGGGAGAAATATTGGAGAGATTCAAGGGGGTTGTCCACCCTCAAAGGCAACCAAACCATCCTCATGAGATCCCCTCCAGCAATTCGAATTCCAGAGGCAGCCAAGCAACTCAAGACCAAGTGCACTCAAGCCATACTTCACTTGGATTCAAGTGGACTTATTACCTATTTTTAGGGAGCCGTTGGTAGCTTCCCTATAGAATAAATAGAGCAGAGCTAGAGTTAGGAAGAGTTAGTCAATGTTAGTCAATTCTAGGGGATTCGATTCCTTTCATAACTTTTGCTGCAAGCTATTAGGATTTTGTTGTTTAATACCTTCATGATTTAATAAGACTGCATTTTTAATGCAATGAGTAGATAGACTCCATTTTATTGATTTAATTCCAGAGAGCTGGGCTCGTGGGTTAGGTCCCAACCCATGTGCCTCAACTTCTTTGTTGTTTTCATTCTTTCCTTTCTTCCATTTAGTTAGTTTTCTTTCTGTCATTCAATTAGTTCTGCTTTTAAATAGTTTCATTGTTGTTTAGTTTTTATTTTAGTATGTTGTTGTAGTTTTTCATTTTCTTGTGAGTAGTAAGATAGAGGAACAACTCCAAAAGCTATGGTCAAGCCTCCCCCTCTCATCTCTATCAATAGAGTTCGAGCAGGGTAGACCTTTCCACAAGCCAAAAATTACTTTCTGTTTGAGTTTAGGGAAAAAATTGCATTACCAAGTCCGAGTCTCTCTTTCACTATTTTTATCATGCATTTTTGTATGTTTTCCATGCATGAATCCACAGGTGTGTTATACTTCTGAGAACTACTGGTGTGCCTCCATTCCCTCCTGTTTTCCACTTATTGTGATTACTGTACCCACCTTTTTATTCCCACAAACATTCAAACCCTTCAACCCGCCTTATTCCTTTGTTTTTATGATTCATGGTTGTATTTACCATTTTAACGCAGAACATGTAAAAGCCACTAAAAAACCATCAAAAACTCGACCTCTGCCTTCCTCCTCGAAATCCCCGCTACTGTACTTCGCATTTCGCAGTCCGCACGGTTTAAGTTGGTCCCATTAACACTTACCACTCCCATCTGTCGATTGCGATATTGCAATACAACATATCGCATTTCACAACCTTCATCCTTTTCCTTTACAACTTACTGCAACTCATCGCAATCGCACACCGCAACCTTTCCCCTTTTCCTTCTACCGCTTCCTTTCCGCTGACTGCAATAGTGCATCGCGCTCTGCCACCGGTCCCACCACCATGTCTTCCTTATCACAAATCGCATTCCACTTTTTTATCCCAAGTGCAGATCGCATCCCACACTTTTTATTTGGTTCCATTAATACTTACTGCTCATTCCCGCTGATTGCGTTATTGCTGCCACATCGAAAATTGCTCACTTCAACATTTCCATGTTTCCTTTAACATTTATCGTTTCCAAACGCCAATGCAATATTGCCGCCTCATCGAACATCACAAATCATTTTTTTGTTCCTTTCTTTAACACTTACTGCTCCAACTCTGTGATATTGCGATTGTGATATTGGCCCCACCTCCATGTCACCACTCCGCATCGCACATCGAAAATTGTTTTTCTTTTTCTTTTTTGACGCTTACCACTCCAATTTTCAGAAGTTACGATTGTGATATCGCATATCGCAACCTTTGCCTCCATTACATCTCTGCCATCGGATATTTCACATTATTCTTCTCCAAAGCCATTTTTGTGCCATATTATGAGGTTTTATAAGGTTTAAACGCCCGCTTTCAACTTCTAAGCCCTGTTTCATTTTCTAAGCCCTCCATTAGCCTCTTTAGCCCTTTATCTTTCCTCCAAGCTACAAATCAACACTATTTTTAATTAGAATTAAGTCATGGATAACTTAGTTGCATGAATAAAAGCATGGTAGATAGACCATCGGATAAATAGAGTGCATTTAGTCGTTTGGCCAAGTTAAGTGTGGTTTAGAATTAGTTTCCTTTATTCCATTTATTTTCAGCAAGTTAAATTAGTTTCCTTTCTGTCATTTCATTTATGCAAATTAAATTAGTTTAATTCTTGTCATTTCCTTTCTGCAACTTATTTTAGTTTCATTTAAGTTTGACAGACTTCACTGAGAACCCTTAGAAATAGCACCCTTTCGTAAAGCAGAAGAGGATGAGATGAAAAGGATGCATCTGCTGTGTATATAGCACTGTTACCACCAAGTTTGTATGAACCTCGTGTTGATAAAGTAGAGTAGGGAAGCGCCTTGGAGTTACAACACTCTTGGTGCAATACCAGGGCTCACCACTTTTTGGCGTCCTTGCCAGGGAGGTGTCTAGTAGATGCTTTGATTTTGTTTTTAGCATTATTTTCTGCTTTCCTTTATTTTAATGCCATTTCAGAAATATTAAAAAAATACAAAATGATCTGATTTTCATGCCTCATAGGAGTAGGGATACCAACCCCCCCACTTGACCACGTGGTGCAGTAAGAACCACAACACCATACACTTTTGAAGGTAGAAGAGAGGGATGTATACGATGACAATGAAGAAGATCTTATTAGGTTTCCCATTCAAGATATGGACATCAGTGTACATATGAAGAACATACCTCAATATTTCCTAACCAACTTCCATGGTATGAGGATAGAGGATTCAGAAACATTTCTCTTTGAATTTGAGATACTTTGTAGGTCTTATGGCTACTTACCACACAATCAAAAACTGCGATTTTTTCCTGAGACATTGAAGGATAGAGCTCTTAAATGGTTCATGAGTCTAGGTACTAATTCAATAAGATCATGGAATGATATGCAAAATATATTTCTAGAAAAATGCAAAGATCATGATCTTAGAGAAGAAATTTTTAGAATGAACCAAGAAGAAGATGAGAGCCTTAAGGATCTAATGGAGAGGTTCATGTATAATGTTAAGAGGGAAAATTTTCATCATTTAGGATTTGACACACTAAAAACCCTCTTACTTAGAACAATTAGGGATGAGTGGATTGATCTCCTTAATCTCATGAGTGAACGAGATGTATATCAATTATCATTTGAAGAAATTTGTGAAATATGCAAGCGCATATTAAGAGGAAGGGAAAGAGGCAGTAAGTCAGCATCAACATTGGTAAGGCAAGATGAACTTGGAAATTTGCTTGATAACTTTAAAACATAAATTCTTAGCAACCTAAGTGAACAAGTAGAAATGTTAAGAACGAAAAGTGAGCAAAAAGAAGATGTTGACATTTTTTTTATCCATGTAGAACCATATGCTACTAAATGTTGTTCATCATTCCCCAGGTTTAAAGAAGTTTACCAAGAAGATAATGAAGCAAGGCAATCACCAAAGAAGTTATGTTATGTAGCTCCAAGGAGACCTTGGCAGCCTGTTCAAGTTGATATGATGCAAGGACCCACTCCACAATTTCAAGCTTATTCACATCCGTCTTAAACTAATTGGGACACACTCCCTCCTTGGAAACCTTGGCCATCTCAACCCCAAAACAAATCTTGGAAACATGGTTGGCAAGGACCTTATTGGGAAAATCCTCAACATCCTCAATATTTCCATCAATATCCTCCATATCCAATTCCATGCTATCCCTACCATCCACCTCCACCACAACCACAACCTCAACCACATACATCTCATGTATCCACCCCCACTCAACTACCTGTACCACCATTTCCAAACCCACACCATGAAGTATATCAGCCCACTTACAATGATGAGGTACAACACTACCAAACATATCCTCTTGATCTAAATGGTTTTCATCTTAGTTCAAGAAAGGTATTGCAAAGAAGAGATTTTCTTAATGTCATTGAAGGACAACATCAAGAAGAATAAGATCCAAATGAGGAGATCAAAAGATCGAGGGCTACAATTGATGAAGAGCCGACATCAAAATCATATGTTGAGAAAGTTTCCTCATGTTTACCAGCATTTCCTCCATGTGTTCAAGAGAGAAATCAACAAAAAGAGGAAGATTTGAATGTCATAATAATAGAGGACATCCAAGGTGATCCAACTCAAAAAGTGGACTAGGGACATCACAAATATATTGACATATGGTTCCAAACAGTCATTAACTTGCAGCAACACACTCTTCTCTAATAGTACTTGATATAATCCCAGTCAAAGCAATTCATCTCTCATATTCAGTTGCATGTCAAAGCATGTATTCCAAGTGTGCACCTTATTTTATCTGTCATCTTGATGTGTACATGGATCCATTGGAAGTATTCCTATACTTGAAAAAGGTTTTTTTTCTTCAAGTAGAGTAGGAAAGTGAAAAAAAGAAAAAAGAAAAAAGAAAAAAAAGGGAAAAAGAATAAAATCTCAGGTGAAAACCTGTTTTGAGGCGTCTGAGATTGGCTCACTGATGGAAGACCTCCATGATGCGGTCATTGGGTTAAAGAAAAAATAGAAAAAATAAAATATCCTAGGTGAAAAACTCCTTTGAGGTGCCTAGGCAGACCTACTAGATGAAAACCTCATTGGGGAAGCTAGTAGGCCTTACAAAAAAAAAGAAAAAAGAAAAAAGAAAATGCATTTCTCCATGTATCTCTCTCTAATGAATGCAGGTGCTCTCCAAACTTTGCAAGCAAAAAAACAACAAGTTGGTACAAAAAGATAATTTGGTCAACAATTTAATCAAAGGTAGTCACACTTGGAATTCCTCCTCCTGTGCTCAAAAGCTCCAAAAGGACCTCAAGTAGATTGCCACATGCAGCTTCAGTAGCAGCTTGAGCAGGAGCTTCAATATCACATGCGAAAAAAAAACAATGGTAAGGCTCAGGTATGCAATCATCTAACCCTTTCTTCAAATCTATTTTAGCTGAAGAAAACATTAAAAAGTGTGAGAAGGAAAGTTTTTTATATAGCCAAAATCAGTAACAGAGCAACCTCAGCCTTATCTAGCAACTAGCCTCTCTTTTTCTGCCATGAAGAGGAACAAGACAAAAGTAAAAAAGACTTGAGAAAGTGGGTAGTAGGAAGTTAATTGTAATGGAAGACAAGGAGTACCAAGGGGTGACCAAGGGTGAACTCAGTTCACAGAAAAAATAACTGTGAGTTTATTCTGCATGCAAAAAAAAAAGAAAAAAGAAAAAGCTAAAATAAAGGTGGATCCACCACCTCTTGGCATGCAAAACAGATTTGCTTAAGGCATCCGAGGAACTCCATGAAGCACCTACGAGAAGAAACAAAAGAAGATTAGCAGGAGGATCAACACATGGGCCAATACACAGAAAATGAAATAAGCCAGCATGCAGGAAGAACCAGAAGGCAGGGAGGATGAATAGGTTGCTCAGAGGATGGACAACAATTTCAGTAGGGGGGTGATGATGGGCATCTAAATTGGACATAAAATAAGGCCCATCTAATCTTTCTTAAGCCCATATACCTTCCTTAAGCCCATATACCTTCCTTATGCACATGAAAATATATATTAAATCCCTCCTTCTGCACTTAATAATGTTTTCTTATGCTTTAATATTTTCTTAGGACAGTTTAAAGGTAATTGCATTTTTGTGCCTAATATTGGTTATTTTTGTAGAATATTGTGAGAATATTTGGCAGATTATGCAGATTTGGAGAAGGAGATAATTTAGGGACTTTCTCCCTGCCACTGGAAGATCAAGAGTGAAGGATATTAGGAAATTAGGGAGAATTATTGGAGAGATTCAAGGGGGTTGTCCACCCTCAAATGCAGCCAAAGGATTCTCATGAGATCCCCTCCAACAATTTGAATTCCTGAGGCAGCCAAGCAACTCAAGACCAGGTGCACTTAAGCCATACTTCACTTGGAGTCAAGTGGACTCATTACCTATTTTTAGGGAGCTGTTGGTAGCTACCTTGTAGAATAAATAGAGCAGAGCTAGAGCTAGGAAGAGTTAGTCAATGTTAGTCAATTCCAGGGGATTCGATTCCATTCAGAAATTTTACTGCAAGCTATTAGGCTTTTGTTGTTTAAGACCTTCGAGATGTAATAAGAATGCATTTTTAATGCAATGAGTAGACAGACTCCAGTTTACCGATTTAATTCCAGAGAGCTGGGCTCGTGGGTTAGGGCCCAACCCATATGCCTCAGCTTCTCTGCTATTTTCATTCTTTCCTTTCTGCCATTTAGCTAGTTTTATTTCTATCATTCAATTAATTATGCTTTTAAAGAGTTTCATTGTTGTTTAGTTTTTCTTTCAGTATGTTGCTGTATTTTTTCAATTGCTTGTGAGTAGTAGGATAGAGGGAAAAATCCAAAAGCTGTGATCAAGCCTCCCCCTCTCATCTCTGTCAATAGAGTCCGAGCAGGGTAGACCTTCCCACAGGCCAAAAATTGCTTTATGTTTGAGTTTAGGGAAGAAATTTCATTACCAAGTTCGAGTCTCTATTTAACTATTTTTATCACACATTGTTGTATGTTTTCCATGCATGAATCCGCAGGTGTGTTACACTTTCAGGCACTGCTGGTGTGCCTCCATTCCCTCCTGTTTTTCACTTATTTCGACTATTGCACCAACCTTTTTATTCCCACAAACATTCAAATTATTCAGCCCACCTTATTCCTTTGTTTTTATGATTCACGGTTTCCTTTACCCTTTTAATGCTGAACACGTAAAAACCATTCAAAAACCATAAAAAAATCGACCTCCTCCTTCCTCCTCGAAATCCCCGCTACCGTACTTCACATTTCGCACTTCGCACAATTTAAGTTGTTCCCATTAACACTTGCTGCTCCCATCTGCCAATTGTGATGTTGCAATACAACATATTTCATTTTGTAACCTTCATCCTTTTCCTTTACAACTTACTGCAACTCCGTCGCATCGCAATCGCACGCTGCAACCTTTCCCCTTTTCCTTAAGACATACTGTTTCCTTTACGCCGATTGTGATAGTGCAATCGCGCTCTGCTTCTGGTCCCACCGCCACGTCATCCTTATCGCAAATGAAATTACGTTATTTTATCCCTGATGAAGATCGCATCTCACACTTTTTATTTGGTTCTGTTAATACTTATAGCTCGTTCCCGCCGATTGCGGTATTACCGCTGCATCGAAAATCGCTCACCGCAACATTTCCCTATTTCCTTTAACATTTATCATTTCCAAACACTGATGCAATATTGTCGCTGCATCGCACATCACAAATCACATTTTTTGTTTCTTTCTTCAACACTTACCACTCCAACTCTGCGATATCGTGATTGTGATATCGACCCCATCTCCACGTCACCGCTCCACATCACACATCACAAATCACATTTTTTTGTTTCTTTTTTAACGCGTACTGCTCCAATTTTTCGAAGTTGCGATTGCGATATCGCATATCGCAACCTTTGCCTCCATTGCATCTCCTCCATCACATATTTCACATTATTCCTCTCCAAAGCCATTTCTACGCCATATTATAAGGTTTAAACCCCCGCTTTCCACTTCTAAGCCCTGTTTCATGTGCTAAGCCCTCCATTAGCCTCTTTAGCCCTTTTCTTTCCTCCAAGTTGCAAATCAACACTCTTTTTAATTAGAATTAAGTCATGGATAGCTCAATTGCATGAATAAAAGCATGGTAGATAGACCATAGGATATATAAAGTGCATTTAGCCATTTGGCCAAGTTAAGTGTGGTTTAGAATTAGTTTCATTTTTTCCATTTATTTTCAGCAAGTTAAATTAATTTCCTTTCTGTCATTTATTTTCTGCAAATTAAATTAGCTTCATTCTTGTCATTTCCTTTCTACAACTTATTTTAGTTTCATTAAGTGTGACAGACTTCACTGAGAACCCTTAGAAATAGCACCCTTTCGTAAAGCAGAAGAGGATGACATGAACATAATGCATCTGTTGTGTATATAAAACTATCACCTCCAAGTTTGTATGAACCTCGGGTTGATAAAGTAAAGTAGGGCAGCCCTTGGGAGTTTCAACACTCTTGGTGCAATACCAAGGCTCACCACCTACATTGATGGGGCCTCTTTACCAGGGGGTGAATGTGGTGGGTTGGCGGGGAGGGTTGGTCTTTATCTTCATGTTTCGGGGAAAATCACCCTAGAGGTTTGTTGGGTTTAAACCTCCATAGAGCAGGGGCATGCTACTTAAGAAGGACTCACACAACCATACATGTTCATGAAAAACTAAATAGAGTAGAACGAGGAAGTTACCCGTAGGTCCTACGGTTGAAGCAGATCCCGCGGGGTCCAAACCCCCAGCAACCCTTCTTCCTTCTTAACCTGAAAGACAAGAAGAAACAAGTACGAAGGACTGGTTGTACAGCATATATCTACTCTAAATGTTAGTGAAATCCATATAAAACATCAGATAAACCATAATGAATGCTTAAATAACAAATATTCTCATGTATACAAGCAGACACTAACACATATATTTCGGGAACAAGATGGTACTTCTGTATTATAAATAGCATGTACAAAAATAACGAGTGGAGAGATCACCTGAATCCTTCCACGATCTTCGAGCAGACCGTCGTCCGGATCCGTCCCACCCTTGCCTCGCTAAGATTCCTTCCGAACTGGTGCATATGAGATGACATATAAAGAGATGAGCATCTCCAGGAAACAAGGGTTTCCTGTAATGAACTGGGAAGTGCAGGAGGCACGGGAATTCAGACTTGGATAGGGAATACCAACAGAGTATAATATCAATAAATTCTCTCTCTCTCCCTTAGGCCATGCACATGAGGGGCTTTTATACTCCCTCAAAGTAGTTTCAACAGTTGGAAACAGTTGGCCACGTGCTAGGGTGGTTGAACTACCAGAGTAACCATCAACCCAGCCCGAAAATAGGGAATTTTTATATATTTTTTAATGATTTTAATGGCATACGCGGAAAAGTGCAGTTGGACTCGCGTATACACGCGGAAAATTCTGGGCATAATCGCGTATGGGGATTTTTACACTGTTTTTTAGTGAATTTGTCCAAGTCTGTAGGAATGGGTGCCCAAAGCCATAAAAGAAATCATGAATCATATGAAGGTGAGAAATGATGCTATAACACTTCAAGAAAACCATTTCTACAACATTCAAAGTGGATTGGGTAGAGGATCAAATAAATATGCATAAATTCTTAGTCTTAGCTCCTCTTATTCGATATTAAGAAAATGTTCGATATATTCAGATTTTTGGTGACTCTGTGATTGTCATAAACTAGTTCAATAATGTACAGAGATATTGTTGACACCTAATATTTGGGATTAGGAAATCCTATGTAAATATTTTAAATAGAGAAATAAATGAAGTTGGAATATGAAGATACATTGGGATATGAAACCCAATAGTCTCCCTCTCCTTATATATATATATATATATATATATATATATATATATATATATATATATATATGTTTTATCTTAATGCAAATGCAACAATTCCATGCAGAGTTACTCCTGACCTGGCATGATATCATAGAACAAGCCCAAATTTAATTTCTTTTTGTTGTAACCCTTGCCACTCTCTACTATACTATCCCTATGGTCATTTTATTAATTGCATACTTGTCCTTTTTCATTATTCTTTGAATATTCTCTACATCTAATGCCATATTGGCCTCTGCATCAGAATGTATTGAAATATGGTATGCATGTTGCATTGGAAGGTTTGTTTTTTGTTCTCTGTGTTAATGATTGTTGATGGTTGGTGTGTTAATGCATATAAAGCTAGCTTGTGTTGCGTTGAACTATAGTATATATGCTCGTTTAAATGTGCAAAGTTCGTGTGCGAAGTTTGTGGTATATATGCCCCATTGAACTAAATGCGTTGAACTGTGTGTTTTCTCTACATTGAATGATTGAAAATCATAGAAGCCTGTTGAAAAATGCAATTGTGACCATCTATGCATTGAAACCTTGAAGATATTTGTTTTTGGGTTGAGTTTTATAGTCTCTGAATACGTTGGTTGGGGAACTCGACTTCTGTAAATCGAAAGCTTAATGGCCATGGGTCTAATTGTTGTAAAGGTATGGTCGTTCTGTCTCCTCCTTGTGCATTGATGTCATTGTTCTTACCTATTTCATTGGATGAGTTGAAATGACGATATTATGAATAATTTTAAAGAGTCGCATATGTTCAAGTGTGAAATGTCGTAAGTCATGTACGTTGATCTTTTAAAAGACAATGCATATGTATGGTATTAAATTATGAGAAGTGCATATCGCATGTGATAATGGGATGGTGTTTTGAAATGTTATCCTTTTGAAAAGTGTGATGGAACTTATGGTATATAATATATATGGGTGGTATATATGGTATGAAGTTATATAATGAAAAAATTATTTGTGTCCTTTTTGAAGACCATAAAGTGTATGTATGGAGTAATAAGTAGCACACATCATAAATTGTATGAGTGAGTAGTGATATATAACATGGTGGTGTGACACTTTACATGCACACTATTAAACAATTTTCTTATCTAATCAAGAAGGCGGAAAGTAATGTTGTAATTATTTTGGAAATCAAAAGTAGATAGGTTTTTTTATAATTCATTCACTCATATCCATAGTGGGAGTAGTTCTCACTGGAAAAGAGTAATACCATGAGTGGTCCAAGAAGATAGAACACACCCTAATTTTCAATGGCTTGTGGAAAGGGGCTTATGAAGGAGAAGTAGACAATGCACCTGAAAAGCCTACTTCAAATAAGGAGCTTGCCATCTAGGAAAAAAAGAACAAGGCCTATGCCTTGATTGCAACATCAGTAAACAAAGAGGTGACTCGTCATATTTTTCCATCTTAAAATTCCTTTGAAGCCTTAAAGAAGTTTAAGGAATCATATGACTCTGAATTTGAGCTTGAATTTGTTCAATTGATGATCAAGTTGTTCAATATTGAGTTGAAAAATGATGACCCTCTTGCCTTAGCATCATAAGTAAGATCAATTAGTCATGACATAAAATTCATTGGTGTTGAAATATATATTCCTCTCATAGCTTATGTCAAGGCACTATATCCCACTTATTCACATTATCTTGAGTCATTGCAAGCAAGTGGCAAACTTAAGGAGATTTCCTTTGACTCCCTTGAGAAGAAGTTTGCTGAAAGAGGGAAGGATTTTGGGAAGAAGAAAACTCCTCAGTCTTCTTATGATGTTGTGTGCCTTTCACAAAAAGAGAAGAATGATGCACAAGATTCTTCTAGAGGAAGAGGTGGCCGAAGATGAAGAGGAAGGAATAATTTTAGAGGCAGAGGGGGAAGACATTTCCTAGGAGAAAGGTCTGGTCTTCATTGTATACAATGCAATAGAAATCGAGATGATGCTTCCACATGTAAGCTTCCTTGGGACATAATCGAGCATGAAAGAAATGAAGAAAAAGGTAAAAAACATGGTAAAGGGAAAGGAAAAGCACCCAAGTCCATTCATTATGTTGTGGCACATTGCAACATTGGAGTAATTGAAGACTTATTCAATGCTTCACTTGCTTCATGGAAAGATGCTTGGTTGCTTGATTCAAAAGCAACTTGCCACATAACTTTCAGAAGAGATTTCTTTGAAGAATTCACTGACAATGTTGATGGAGCAGTTTACTTTGCAGACAAGTCAAAACTCAAGCCATCAGGGCATGGCACCATCAGGTTCAATCTGCATGGCCTTCCAAACTTTCTTTTGCATGATGCTCGATACCTCCTAGAGTTGAGGAGAAACTTGTTGTTTTTGGTCTCCAACATGCGCCTGCAGGGAAACTCCATATATATATATATATATATATATATATATATATATATATATATATATATATATATATATATATATTTTAATTCATCGGGGATTGAGGTCAGAAAAGCATCAGATCAGTCACTTGTCATGTCAAAGACTTCTGAAGCTGCAAGGAACCTCTACTCGTGCACCGAAATTTTCATACATATCTCACTATGATGAAGGTACATTTCCAGCGAGTCTTTTATGGAATGGTAGATTTGGACATTTGAACTATGAAAACCTTTTTTTGTTGAAGAAAAATAGTTTTACTGGTTTTCATAGAATTCCTAGGAAACTTAAGCAATGTGATGCTTGTACATATTAGGAAATAATATCAAACATTATTTTCATGATTTTCATTTCAAAGCACATAGAAAACCTGAACTCATTCATTCTGATTTTTGTCTCCCAATTCCTATTCCTTATGCACATGGTAATAAATATATGATGACATTTATGGATGAATACACTATAATGTGTTGGGTTTATTTGTTGAAGAACAAATATGAATCTTTTGACACATTCAAGAACTTTCATGCATGTATTGAAAATGATGCAAAATCTCATTAGGATCTATTCGTATTGATAATGGAAAAATAATATACATCAAATTGATTTGAAAACTATCTTCACCAACATGGGATCAAACATCAAACAACCATGCCTTATAATCCCTAACAGAATGGAGTAGCTAAAATAATGAACATGACAATCTTAAATATGGTACATTCGAGGATGTTTTTCAAGAATTTTATGTTGATGTTTTAGGTTGATTTGGTTCTATTTTTTGTGTACATAAAGAATAGGTGTCCATCTCATGCTATCAAAAACAAGACTCCGTATGAAATGCAGTATGGCCACATTCCTTCGGTGAGGAATCTCAGGGTTTTTGGTTCCACCTATTATGCCTTGATACCAAAGGAACAAAGAAACAAACTCAGTGCAAGGAGTCGAAAACGTATGTTCTTGGGGTACTCAAATACCAGCAAATAATATCATCACTATGATGAAGTTAATAAGAAGTTTATATTATCTAAAGATGTGATCTTTCTTGAATATTCCAAGACTAACATTTTTTTTGAGTGGCAACTTGATGGCTCGGATAATTTGGATGTGCAAAGTATTTTCAATAGTTTGATAATGAGATTCCACATCTTGAAGGGGGGATCCCTACGCTAGATCAATCCGTGGAATCTTATTCTGAAGCACTCTCTCCCCCGCATGAAGCTCCAAACATTGATGACACTTTGAGTGATGTGATTGACAGAATTGGGAGACTAAATCTTGGTTCAACCCCATCTTAATCAATTGACTAGCCTGGGCCATCTCAGAAAGGTCCTCCAAAATGGATGAAAAATACACTTAAAAGTGTTCATCCTGATAAGTTGGAAAGACAGGAACAAGAATCTCAATAAGACAAAATGGAGGTGATGTAGACGATATTGATTCACCTATTGATATGGATGTTTCTTATGATTGTGAGTTGAAATTGTCTACATATTTTGAACCAACTTCCTTCTAAGAAGATGCTTCTCATGATGAATGGAAATAATCTATGTAGAAATAATATGATGCTTTGATAAAGAATGGCACTTAGAAGCTGGTTGATCCTCTATTTGGAACCAAACCAATAGGCTACGAGTGGGTCTTCAAGAAAAAGTATAAAGAATATGGCTCACTTGACAAGCACAAAGTCAGGCTTGTGGAAAAAGCTTTTACGCAAAAGGAATGGGTCAAATATGAGAATAATTCCCCCCCCATAAAAAAAAGAGCTACCATCTTGACACTCTTGCCTTCGCAGCTAATAATGGCTGGAAAGTCCATCAAATGGATGTAAAAACTTCTTTCATGAATGGAGAACTGAAAGAGAATTATTTTATGTCCCAACCAGAAGGATCTTTTGTGAAGGGTCAAGAACATAAAGTATGCAAGCTTCTAAAATCATTGTATGGCCTCAAAAAAGAACCGCTAGCCTAGTACAAGAAATTGACTAAGCATCTTATGAAACTCAATTTCAAACATTATGATCTTGATGATGCAACTTTTTTTATCAATAAAGTTGGAAAAACATTTGTATAACTTATGGTGTATTAAGATGATATTTTGATGACAAGGAAAAATGAGAACTACATTTCATCTATAAAGAAATAACTGAGGAAAGGTTTTGAAATGAGATATTAGGGTTATTTTCACAACTATCTTGGTATTGAAGTAAATCAACATCCAACATTTATATTCCTCTCTCAAAATAAATACATTGGATATTTTTTGAACAATTTTAGCATGGCTGAGTGCAATCCTTTGACTACTCCGACAGAACATAACTTAAAGCTCACATCCACGGAAATAAAATAATTTGAGGATGCAACAAAGTATAAATATCTTGTAGGAAGTCTCAACTACCTGAATACTACAAGAGCATCCATTTCATTTTTTGTTGGAAGCATCTCCAGGTTTATGCACAAGCCTCGTGAGGGCCATTGATCTCCTACAAAAAGAGTTATAAAGTACTTGAAGGGAACACAATAATTTGGAATCAAGTATACAAAAGTGGGTGACTTCAGCTTGATTGGATACTATGATTCAGGTTTCGATGGAGATAAAGAAACTAGGGTATCCACTTTAGGTTATGTTATGAGTCTTGGATCAGGAGTTGTCTCATGGAGTTCACACAAATAATCAGTTCCCACATATTCCACAACTGAGGATCCCACATATTCCACAACTGAGGAAAAATATGTGGCAACAACTAAATCAACAAAGGAAATTGTGTGGCTTAGGAAAATTCTGGAATATTTGCAGGAGAAACAAGTACATTAAACTCATATTTTAGTTAACAACACTTTTGCAATAAATTTGGCCAAGAACCCAAAGTTCCATGATCAAACGAAGCACATAAATACAAAATACCATCTAATTTGACATAATGTTGAGGCCAAAACAATCCACCTACGACATTGTTCCACAAATGAGCAGATTGCAGGCATCTTCACCAAAGCACTTGAAAGGGAAAAGTTTGAAAGATTCAAAATGCTGCTTGGACTCATCAACATCCCTTCGTATTAAGGGGGGTAATGTTGACACCTAATCTTTGGGATTAGGAAATCTTATGTAAATATTGTAAATAGAGAAATAAAGGAAGATGGAAGATGAAGATACAATAGGAGGTGAAACCCAATAGTATCCCTCGCCTTGTATATATCTATGTTATGTCTTAATGAAAATGCAACAATTTCATTCGGAGTTACTCCTGGCCTGAAAGATATAATGTTAACACATTGTCTCCTATTTTAGAGGAAATATTTCAACTTAAACATGCTTTTGACATTATTTCATGTCATATCATCTATAGGGAAAGAAACATAACGAAAATTTCTCTTTCGAAATCAGGTGCTCGAAAAACTATGGGCACTTGGAAGATCACAGAAAAGACAAGGGACACATCCATGGAATTCTATTGTAGGCCCTTCATAGATTGTTCCGGGGAGATAAATTTAGACATCAATGAACTTATATATATATATATATATATATATATATATATATATATATATATATATATATATATATATATATATATATATATATATATATTCTAGTGGATAATGTATAAGGTAATACTTATGTAACTTTGTGACATATTAATAACAAAAATGATGAGGCATGTAAAACAAGTCTACTTTTGGGTTTCTAGTATCATGAGGGGGTCTCAGATGAATGTATATGAATGCACAAATGATGCTTACAGGTAATTGTTTACTTTTTTTTGGGGGGGGGGGTGATCTACCTAGATTTCGAAATGCACAGAGGTGCATATAATGAATGTAATTTCCATTTTAAGTAATGAAAATTATAATTTTTTCTTTGGAAAAAAAATACAGTCAATAAATGAGCTTAAAAGTGAACTAGATATGAAGGATCAATTACTTGTGGACTAGCTTCAAATAATTTTAAAGAGAAAATCAAAGATCAAATTGTGGACATGTTTGATGCAATACATATAGCCAAGGTTGATGAAATTTGTGACATAGAGTATATCATATAAAAACTAACGCAATTTGTGATACAAATAAACTTACTCAAAATGTTGATGCAAGTTGGGATGCATATGAGGTACCAGAGAATATTGATGCAAAAAATGATACATATTATCTTATCCAAAATTTTGATGTAGCATGTGATACATATGAAATCATGAAAAATATTGGTGTAACTTGTGACACAAGATATAATATAGGTGATTGATGCTCATTTTGATACAAAATACTTGATAGATATGGAATCATGCAATGAATTGATGAAGGAAACAATGAATTAAGATGAGTCACAAAAATAATCACATAATGATAACAACAACAACAACACATGTGAGGAAACAAAGGAACAACCAAATGGTATTTCTAATATGTTTTTTAGACCTTGGGAAGAGTTATCATTCAATAGAAATCAACGTGGCTTGGAATATGACAAAGGAAATAACTTGCATATTCCAAATTATTGTAAATCAATTTAGTTTCCAGTGCAAGATTTCTTGAAGATGTCTAGAATCTTAAAGACAAATGTCAATATTTTCAAAGAGTGGTTCACACAGAGAGATAGTTTTTTGATCTCCATCCTTGTATTCATTGTGGGAAGACAAATCACTTATCAGAAAATTGTTGAAAGTAGAAGCAAGCTAAGATGATAGTTAATTATGGATGGATAAATTCTTGGAGCTAGAATCTTCAAGTAAATAAATTGCATATGTCTTACCTCCTATTCAATATAGAGGTAAAGATATATATATAAAAAGAAATGAAAAAATCAAAATCTATCAAGCAATTATTCTAGATAATTTTGGGCATGACTTGGATCTAATTCTATATGTTCTTTGATTCAGTCAAATAGCTACCCTTGAAGCCTCAAGGGGTGGAGAAAAATGATAAAAGAAACTCTCCTACACCTTTAGGGGGGAGTAAATTAATGAGAGGTGAAGGTTAGTGCTAAACTAGAAACCACCACATTGTTCAAATTAAATTGGTTAGTGGTAATCCAAAACCACCAAATTAGTCAAGTGAATATGGTTAGTGGTAAACCAAAACCACTAAATTATTCGAATAAAATTGGTCAGTGGTCATCCAAAACCATCACATTGTTTAATTCCAAATGGTTAGTGGTAAACCATAAACCACCAGTGTCCATGGAACATGGTTAGTGGTCAAATATAAAAGCCACCAGATGAAGTGAATATGTTTAATATTCCACCAAAAAAACCACCACACATAAAGAATCCAAAGATCTAGCTTGGATCCTTTCAATATACTCCTCACCTTGCACCTGACATGGGGGGGTATCAAATATCGATCTTCAATTTTCAAATTCTAGTCACTCAATCAAAATACAATCATCATTTTGGAATTCCAACATAAATACTAGTCTCCTCAACAACAATAATTTCAATTACTCATTGAGAATGTTCACATATAACAATTCTTCACTTCCTGAAATTGGAAATATTTTAGGCATATATTCATTGGAGCTCATTTTAGCAGTTCATATTGAAAATAAAAAAATTTACTGGTATAATTATTCAGACTTGTGATTGAGGGAGGGGATGTTAAACTATGAGTCGTTAGACAATCATAAACTCCAAGACCACATAGATATGATTTGTAAACCTTATCTTTAATGAGATGTTTTCATGATCCGCTAATGAGTTGTTAGTGAGATATAGATCTAGAATGGCCCAATTGATGTACTATAAATTTAGACTTAAATCAATATGATGTGTAAAAGATTGGAATCAAACCACTTTGTTTTTATTTTCTCATTTACTCTAATTATTAACATTATTGAAGGGATTTTTATTCCATGCCCTTACACAATGTTGATGTCCCTATACTAGCATCTAATTGGAATTGTGTAAGGGCCACAATTTTATGGTGCCACACACTTTTTTTCCATTGTTAGTTCTATGTCAAACAAAATTTATGATAAATCTTTACAACTACGCTAGAACTTGCACCTAGCTAATTAGTGATAGCTTGCAACTATAGTGGGATAATATAGTTACCAACTTGATGAGAACCCTCCAAGTTCTCATTTTTTTCGAGGTAACATTTAGCGGATATTTTTGTCCCCATTTCAAAATTTGGTGCTACCAATAACACTTTTCTTTTTCAAAGGTTAAAATTGCAAAATTGTGTAATCATGATATGTAAATTTGAAAATAAAAAGCTTAAAATTAACCCTCAAATGGAAAATTAGTACTATCAAAACCATCTCTTTTCTTGTGAGGGTTAAAACTATGTCTTGTTTGAAACTGTAACCTTGAAAATTAGTATTGTTCCAATACAAGCTTTAAGATCAACATCTGAATTGAAAAGTGGTGCTCACAACAACACCCCTTTTTTTGTGGTTAACATAACAACCGGTTTGAAACCATGACCTTGAAAATTAATGCAATTGCACACAAAATCTCAAAATCAACCTCTAAATTAAAATGTGGCACGATAAGTAGTGCATTATTTTTTTGTTTCATGCTTAAAATTGCAATGTTTTTGAAACCATGGGTTAAAACATCAATATGATTACCAATTTTTTTTTGGAAAAACAGATAAAAAATAGGGAAACAACCCTAAACAAATCCCCCTCCCCCCAACACACACACATCTATCCAATTTACACTACCCAAAGAATACCCCTTAATGCTTCCCCTCATTTTAAGAATGATACCTAGAGTAAACCCTAGAATCTCAAGGGCACAAAACTAGGCAACAATAAGTTTTGAAGCCATAACAACATTATACTCATTAAGAGTTGAACATGTGACTTGCAAGAATTGAACTTAGGTGGAGAGGATAACAAGCATTCTTTCCAACCACCTAAGTTCCAACCAACTAAGTTAGACCCAATTGGCTTATATATAAATTTTTAGATTTAAAGAATACATTTTTTTAAACAAAAATTGTACTAAACAAATTTTAAAATAAAAATAGAAAATAATTAAACCTAATTTTAAAATAGCACATAAATAGAAGAAATTTAAAAGAAAACAACAACATCAACAACAATTTTGTTTGGTTTATTAAATTGTCCACAAATTGGTTGGACTAACTTGTGGCTTGAAAAACCATGATCCAAGGGAATTTAAGCCTTCAAAACACATGGAGATTGCACTCAGTTTGGGCCATACCAACTCTTACTCTTGGTTAGATTAGGGCCCATGGGGTTTGAAACGGTGACCCTTTTACCATACAGTTCATTAACACAACATCTTGTCACTTCCTACTCTATGCCTCGTGGGATATTTTTAAAAGGAGAACATGGGGGTGGGATTTGATCCAATTATGTGTGCATTGGTCATGATACCATGTAATATAATATCCCGGGTGCAACCACACGTTCAACTGCTACCTCAAGATACCCCTATAGCTCTAGGCTATGCCCTTATAGGAATTGAACCTTGCCCAATAGTGAAAAACTTCTCGCTTTCCACCATTGAATCCAAACTCTTTAGGAAAAAATACTTTAAAAACAAATAAATAAGCATTTAAAAAATGAATTTTAAAACACATCATTTAAAAAATATTATATTAAAAAACTAAATAAATAAACACTAAAATAGAAAAGGTGGTGCAGGGGGTGGCGATTCCTGGAACCAACCTATCCACTAACATCTTCCTTCATCCCGAGGAGGCACCAACATTCCCCCTCATATCCCTTTTCCTATGCAACTTGTCTGTAATGATGAGTTGTAGGGCCCATTTGTAATGGTGATTACAACCCACTGTTAGAGGGGGGTTTCTAGGGGATGGTTCCCTCTCCACTCTAGCATTCTACAAGTAACAAAGGGTTGCAAACCTGGTACTACAAGTGAGTTACAAGGGAGGGAACATGGGGATGATGGATATGGGTTTTATTTTTAATTGGGGTGTGATTAAGTTAACTAATGATATTCTCCTTTTATTTTTATTTTTTTAATATTTTAACTATTTAACTTTGTATTTTCAAAAAAATGTGTGTATATATATATATATATATATATTAATTTTGTTTTTTTCTAATTGATTATATATAGATATATATATATATATATATATATATATATATATAGAGAGAGAGAGAGAGAGAGAGAGAGAGAGAGAGAGAGAGAGAGAGAGATTTTTGGTTTATTATATTTTTTATTTTTTAAATTTAATAGTGTTGGTTTTTATATCATGGTTTCCAAAGTGTTGTAATTTTAATTTTAAAATACATAAAAAAATTGTTCCTTGTGATGTTATGTTTTGATTCAGAGGTTGAATTTGAGGTTTTGGTTCACAACGATATTGGTTGACAAGACCATAATTTCAAAAAAATTGTAACTTTAACTCCCAAAAGATAAGGTGTTACTATTATCACCATTTTTCAATTCGACGATTGATTTTAAAGTTTCTGCTCATAATGGTATCAATTGTCAAGGCTATGATTTCAAACAAATTACATTTTAACCTCACCCCAATCCAAAGAAAAGGGAGGTAATTCTAGGAGCGCCCCTTTTCAATTGAGGGGCTGATTTTAGGTTTTTATTTTCAACTTAACAATGATTTAAACCTATAGTGAAAAATGTTGTAAATTTAACATAAAAAATGGGTGATTTTACAAACACCACTTTTTTTATTTAACGGTTGATATTAGTGTTTTTTACCTAAAATATAAATACTTTGAGATAAAGTTTTTGTTTTGAGACCACCAATCTCATAAATTAGTTACATCAGAATGAAAATATTTTCACATAAAATACATCTCTTTTTAAAAAATCAACTCATCTTAAATTCAATTTATTACTTCTATTAACGTATATCAAATTCGACTTATATATAAAAATGCACCCAATATTAAAAAACAAAAATATAAAAAAAACAAAAATTATTACCATCTACACACTTAACTAAATTCAACTTATATATAAAAATTAACTCAATATTATAAAATAAAAATATTAAAAATAAAATTATTACACTCAACTTAGTTTTTAATATGCAATTTATACTTAAAATTGACTCAATATTTGAAAAAACTAAAAGTATTACCAATAAGACACACTCTACAAACTTGTTGAAAGTAGAATAATTTTTAACTCCAAAAAAAACTTCACTTCAAATCAAAGTTGTAAGCTTCTCTAAACAGATAAATAGGGATCATTTTATAATGAATGAAGCACCAATACAAAGTTGATGTCCCTCCATTAACATTATGGTCAATAGTGCAAGTACCCTGACTCAATGGTAACATGGCACTTTTGACCCATTCCTTGGGAAATTAAATTCATGCTAGAAGCTTTCACAATACAATGGTATGATAAGACGTTTGTTCTCATGCTAGTTCCATGTTAAGCTACATTTTATGTTAAAAGCTTTTACAACTATGTTAGGTATTGGACTTAGTCAACTAGCACCAACTTGTATACAACAATAACTTAGTTTATTGTGTGGCATAAAAAATTCATTAAATAAAATAACATAAAAGATATATTGAGTAATTAAAATTGAAGTCATTGAGTGATAAAAAATTTCACACATTGAGTAAGTCAATGCTACTCATTTTCCATGAATTCTACGATCACTAAACAATGACATTCAATCAACTTGAATAATTCGATGCATACCCATAAATTCACAAAACAAGATATTCAATCAACCATGTGCAATTTCAACTTTATACTTTATGGTAGATGACCCACTTTCCTTCAGTAATTATGTTGGATTGGTGAAAGTATTGACCAAAGTATAGTGAAGAGCTTTGAAGTAAAACTATATGACTATATGTAAAGACATTCAATCAACTTGAAGAATTCAATGCATACCCATAAATTCACAAAACAAGATATTCAATCAACCATGTGTAATTTCAACTTTATACTTTATGGTAGATGACCCACTTTCCTTCAATAATTATGTTGGATGGGTGAGAGTATTGACCGAAGTATAGTGAAGAGCTCTGAAGTAAAACTATATGACTGTATGTAAATTCTTATAAGGTTTCTAGTTAAATGGTTCAGCAAAAAACAATAAACTTAAATTTATGCACATATTAATGTAAATTCATTTCAAAATCAAATCTATTAAATGTTAAAATTTTTTAATAATTTGAAACTAAAAAAATCAATCTCACTGCATTATTTTATTATACTAAATTTGAAAAACACTCTCTGTAGACAATAATCACAAACATCCAGCCTCGCTTAAAAGAACGCATATGTTACTAAATAAACAACAAACATAAAGCTTTATACTTTTTATATAAATTTAAACAACACCTTTTTTTTTAAGCTTGAATCTCCCTTATAACAAGACCCTACTAAACAACAATCATGACTTTTCTATTTTTATTTAAATCCCAGAGAACATACCTCGTGCCAAGACCACATCACAGAATTTCATGCCCACATTGACAAACTCATTATTTAATTTAATTGTTAAAGATTTATTCGGTTATATGATTTATTAAAAATCTATTTAGTAATAATTTATTACTTTTGCAAAAATCTACTTTATGTAAGGTGTTTTGAAATTGTTTTATGGTTATAAAAATATTTATAGGTGTTTTAGATTTGTTTTTGTGTTTAGAGGTTTCTGCTAGAAGAGATGTAATGTAATGTTATTATAGAAAATTAAAAATAAAATAAAATAAAATAAATAATTTTTTTGAGATATAAATTTTTTTAAACATATTTTATATTTAATAATTAATAAATCTAAAATTAAAATGAATTTAAGTTTTAATAAAAATCTACTTTATATGAAGTGTTTTGAGATTATTTGAACAAAAATATACTTTATATAAATTGTTTTGAAATTATTTTAACAAAAATATACTTTATATAAATTGTTTTGAAATTATTTTATAGTTATAAAAATATGCATATTGTTTTATAATATACATAAAATTGGTAAATAATTAGGATAAAGGAAATTGATGAGCATATATTTTATTTAATTTTTTTTTTTTTAATAGGAATTAACTTTAGTAATATAGTTCAAATTCAAAAAATATCGACATAGAAAGTAATGAGAAAAGAAGAATAAATGATGAAATGATGGTACTATGAAAATAAAATAAGGTTTAGAAAATGGTTGATGCATTATTCTGTCCTTGGGGAGATTTATTATTGCTTGAGATGAATTGAATTGTCTGTACTTATACACAGCTATTTCAATGTCTAAAGTTTAATAATAGAGTTATCTTTTTTGTTTTATGAATTTTTAAAAAAAGTGATATAATCTTCATTTGATTGGAGGGCATAGGAATACATCATGTTTCAACTTGTGTGTTCTATATGGGGTGACCAGATGACGATAGTAGTCATGTAGCAGCAATGATGTAACACACCCCACCCCTTCACTCAATGAAGTGGCTACCACTAATCCAATTCCTCTTATGTTGTTAGATCAATGGGATATATATATATATATATATATATATATATATATAACACTACGGTGTTATGCCAGGGCAGTACCCACCATCCACCACCAGATCTAACAGCTACAATTGGAGCAGGGAGATTTACGGTTGTGATTGGATTGTGTCGGGTTGATGTGTTCAACTGTTAATGGGAGGCACCTCGTTGCAATCATGGTTCTGACCTATGGCTCCAGGGCTTCAATCGGACGGTTCACAACACCTCCACCCATCTGACGGTCGATAACAACTACGTTGCCCCCCTTCCTCCTCGCATATGTCACTGGGGGGTTGTTGCACTTCACCTCCACCGTTAGATCTCGGAAGAGATTACCGAATTTTGAGGGGTATCCCACCCACTAAAGTCCCAAGGGGAGGGGCCCGCCAAGATCTCAGTCGTTCATCCACAAAATGGGATCGAGAAATCTCCACCATCTGATTGAAGTGGTGGCACCCATTCATTTAGACCACGACACTTAATACCTTTGTTCACTGGCCCCTTCCATGTCATATTGGTACAACCCTCTCAGTGATTCTCTTTGAACTCTCCCCTTTAATCTTTTGAGGTGAGCCTTCTAGGACACGTCATCCCGGTCCTGCCATCCCAGCGCTTCTAATGCAAGCTTCCTTTAATTAACCATCGGTCCTCATTACCAGGCTTACATGTATGGCGGGGTCGCCCAACCCCTTTTCCATGGTTCTCCATTCTAACTCAACTACGACTGTAGCCCACTACCTCATCACCTTGTTTCCCTATTTAAAAGTTCCCATTATAGACTTTGGGGTCAATAATTTTGGCTGACCTATCTCATGGCCCACCTTGCGCCAATACAATTTTGGCTGAGATCACATGTAAGCCACCATGTCTCGACCCCACGTCATCTCGCGCCTCCGAAGCAAACTCCTCCTACAAACTTATAGAATAATTTCCAATGAGATGAGTTGTAGGGTGGGCTCCGTTCATACCAATGATATTGTAGTCAAAATCACATGGAGGTCGCCATGTCTTGGCCCCACGTCAACCTGCCCCTCTGCTACAAGCTTCCCATTTTAAACTTATTGATTTATGGCCTTGGGGATGAGCTATCATATGGGCTCCACTCCATCCAATGGAAATGCCCCTCACCTCCGAGCTGTGAGCCCAATTGGCCCGATGCCCAGTCATCTTGCTCCTCCTAACAAACTTCCCTATTAAACTTACGGGAAAAACAACCTCTGGACCACATCACCCCTCCTTCACCTAATAGTGATGGGGTGAATTTTGGGTGCCCAATACAGAGCTTCCATGGTTAGGTCTCTGCAAGGCTTATGGATAAGGGTTATCTGATTAGAGCTATAAAGTTGAATTCCCTCTTAGCTTCCTCGCAACCCTCTCTTATTGCAGAACTTTTCCATTCAAGCATGGATTCACTTATGGCTTGGCTGCAGTGGTTCTACAACCATATAGATCTATGCCAAAATTAGGCCATGGCCGTTATGAATTACTAAAGAACTCACCAGCGTTATCCCTTTTAATATTACAATAGAGCTACTCTTCCTAAGTCGACGAGATTTGCAGGATACCAAAATGACCATATGAAGATTGACATTTCTCGAAGGGATGGGGAAATCCTTTTGAGTGTTCGAATACATGCATGTGCCTTATGGACAGGCGTATAATGGATAATTTCTCGGTTTTTAGCATACTAAGTGAAAAAAAATTCTAAGAATTTCTGCGTTGGAGACCTTTCATTCACCCCCTACTAAGAAATTCTAGTGAACTCCTAAAGGGCCTCCAAATCTCCTTCCACACTCCAGGGAGCACCATGTGGTTCACACCAAGCTTACAAGAAATACTGTTGGATTCCAACCTAAGGAGGTTCAAAAACTCTACAAATAGAGCAGAAGCGCATCACAAAAATGTGGGGATATACAATTCAAGTCAATCCCTATTATGTCGTTGTACTCTACTCAATAATGAACATAAACCCTTTGGACCATATCTTGGTTAAGTGAACAATGTAGTTCCAACATGAGGACATTTATCACGACAGGTTGGAGAAGCTCCTCATGTAAAATCACAAGTTATTAAAGTTAAAGGAGAAGAAAAACCTTCGCATTATCCCAATGCCTCTTAATAGAAATAAGGGCTTGTATCAACACCTTTATCATTTTTTATGCAGAGATTGCCAAAATAATGGTGTACATTGGATAAACCAATGCTCCCTGTGTGTTTCATGACATGGACTAACCGCATCTCCTGGATCCTTATCTCTGGCGACATGATCGTTGAATAACACTTGTGGGTTTTTGTATAATGACAATCGTGATTCCCAACAAGTGGTATCAGAGCGTAGGTCACGATTTCGATACACACCCGACTCGCGTTTAGGGGGACATTGTTAGAAATTGGATAAACCAATGCTCCCTATGTGTTTCACGACATGGACTAACCACCTCTCGTGGATCCTTATCTCTGGAATTTGATCGTTGACTAACACCTGTGGGTTTTGGTCTAACGATAATCGTGATTCCCAACAAACATGTGGTTTTCAATGTAACCATCAAACTGTAATAAAAGAAGTGTTTATGTTAAGTGTTGTTATGATTTAGTCCAAAGTCTTGCAGACCATTCCAATGCCCTCAATATTGCACATTATGTTATTCTTTATAACGCATCAGAAACACAGTCATGTATTTTCTTTGCAACACCATTTCAAATCATAAATTCAATGAACATTTATTAGCATGCAAACAAATACACAAGAATACTTATCTTGTAAGTTTTGGGGAAACTGAGTCAGGGAATATTACTCTCCACCCAATATCAGATAGTTTCATCCAATTCCCATTTGTAGCTATCACCCTTGAGCTAGATTCCAGAGACCGAGGGGTCTTGCTCAATAGATTAAAACACCAATTTCCAGCTAAAATATGGACTCCAGAGGTCTTCCTACCGCCACCCACCAATCACTTATCAGTTAACCCATATACAGGGAATCCAAAGGGTAGCTGTCTCCACCCTCCATTTTTTCAATGGTAGCCAACCAATACATTCAAGGAATCCAAAGGTTTGTTTTCTCCACCCAAGAATCTCAAGGGACTTCAGAGAACAAGTCTGCACCCTTAACACAAAACATAGTGGTTCCACCCACCTTAGGAAATCCATAATCCACTATGAAACCAAACAACAATAAAGGCTCTAGATATCCTCCTTTCAAGAATCCAAAGAATAACCCTCCACCCCAGCCATCAAGGGAATCCAAGGAAATACCATCTCCACCCTCTGGATATACAGGAAATCGAGATTTCGTTGTTTCTCACCTAGGAGAGATCTTCTTCCTGCCAATCTTTCTAATCGAACTGATATCCTTGTCTTTATTTTCTTCCTGTAAGTCTCTTGTGTTACTCCTCCTCCTATGTTGCTATGTTCGTTGCATGATGATCGAATACCCTATTCGAATGCATGAAGGTTGATCAAACCCTTTAGAGGTTGATTTTTCTTCCTTTTTCCCTAGGTGTTTGCATAACCTCCAAGCTCCATAAATTTCTTGTCTTTTATACCTTGTAAATGTTTCCAAGGCAACATGGGCTTACGTACTTCTCTTGCAACCCAATTAAATTGAGAAATCTAGTCCATTAAAAACACACCCACCAACCTTAATGGAAGTCAAAACAATTCATATTTCATGCAAAATAAAACTTGATATACATCCCAAGAAAGAAACTTCCCCAACCTATAGAATATGTGTCCCTTTTGACTCAACCCATTTTAATATATTTTGTAAAAATATTTACATTGCATTTCATGAGGAAACCAGGGTTCGGGCTTTCACAAACCCCTCCCCCTTGACAGAACACCACCCTTAGTGTTCTTCTGCTCATATGAAACATAGGAAACAAAATAAAAACACATATTTTTTTTTACATGAAAGAGTATATTAATGTATTATTCCGAGCTCATTATCAGCATAAAACTGGGTGATTTAAAATGGGAGATCAATACCAGTAAAGGCTCCAAATTGATTTTGTTTCACTACTGAGCCTTTCCATTTTTCAAAATTTATAAGGTATTTCCAAAGTACTAGTCTGCAACTATAAAGACAACAAAATTGCATCAAAAGAAGAACACATTTGCAATATATCATATAAGATCTACAAAAAACAAAACTAGGAAGATCTTATATTCAGGTAGTTATTCCTCCATAATAGCTGGGATATTGAGATCAAATCATGGGCCTTTCTCGTCCACTTCCCTGCTCTTGTTATGTTGTAGGAATTTGAGCTCTTCTAATTGAGGTATGAGTGCATCAATCCCATCCTCCATCTGACTATTTTTTTCTTTATTTGCAACTTATTGTTCTTGCATGTCTAACTTATCTTGTTGTTGTTGATGAATGCTATGTTTAATTATCTACAATCCCATTCTTATTTCCTCATGCTTAGTTAAGCATCCCTCACAAATATCATGCCATGTCCCCTGCCCCTTTATACTTATGCCAGGCATGCAGCCTGTCCTTGGCTGGAGATGATCCCAGGGTCCAATGGTCGAGCTTCCCTCCTCTAAATTACTTTGTGGTTCCATCCAGGGAAAAGCACCCACTCTCCCAAAAAAAAATTTCCAAGATCCTACAACACTCATGCCCACCAACAATATCACAAATCCTCGCTATGAAAAACACAAACGACACTCTGTCACCTTTGCATCCTCCCACCACAATCGCTAACCACTTATCTTCCCCAAAGCCTCAGTCTTTCCTAGGACCTCCCTTCTTCATCCCCTTTCCACCCTCCCGAGAATTAGCACTACCCTCACATACCAGATCCTTCCCCTGGCCTCGAGAATCCAGGTCATAAACAAACTTCCTCGGTGAAAAACAAGAAATGAGATGATAAAAATTCCCAGAGAACCCCCCTAGCACCCAATATCCAATCTCAAAAAAGGCCTAAAACCAATAGATTCTCATAGAATCCTTCCCCTTAGGGAACTTGAAATTCATATGTCGGAGACTCCCGTAGATTCCTACCATAATCCAAATGCTAACTTCACACAAGCCCAATATCCTAAGGCACCTACAACCTCACCCTAAAGAGTCACCACCGACGATTCAGTAAAATTCCCTAAATCATCGACTCTGATTTCTGAATTCCTATCCCCGTTGGCCTACAGGAAGACTGAAAAAAGTACTAACTGAACCTTCTCCAAGCCTTCTATTCTAGACAGAGCCCTCCTTGTAGGAAAACTCCACCTGACCTTACTAACAGAAACAATATTTTTGTCATAATCAGACTTGAATCTATTGCATAAATAGAGCTTGATCCTATCATGGATGACCTCACTCTACAACCACTCTGCATCGCCATCTTCCCCACGAACCTCCATGCTTCCTCTGTACCTTGATTCAACCTCTAACATGTTCCTCTGAGAATTTTCCCACGGAAACTGACGATACCTTCTTTGTGGGCTAAACTACCTCCCTCACTTTTCCAGATTTCTCATGCCCAAATTTTTAATGCGTAGACAACCTCCATTGCTCCTAGTTCTGTATACCTCAGATCTTATCCTCAGACCTGAGGTGATTCCAAGTGAATTGCGTGTGTAAATCCAATCAACACGCGTCTGAATCATGCATCCCATGCCCGAGGAGTGGCTTCCACGAACACCAACAAGCTAACTTAGGGAAGGAGGCCAGATGGGACAACGCCTCTGAGGGTCCATGGGGATGAGGGGGCACCGTGACAATGGGGACGGGTTCGAATGAATCAATGGAGGGAAAAGAATAGACAGGGGGAAAAGGGGAGAGGAGGGGGAAATATAGGGAGAGAAGGGGATAGGGACATCAAGGGTGATGGGGAAGGAAAATAAATGAATAAAGACACCAACCAAAAACTTCAACCTGAACCCCAATAACCATAAGCACCAACCAATTAGAATTTATCTATAGTTTTATAGACCAATACTCCCTATCTCTTCAACTCTCTTTTTTCTTAAATCTCTGTCTGTAGTAGTCTTTTTTTTTAACTTTGATTTTTACCATTTGAATCATTTTTAAGGGATCAAATGATGTCCCTCTTGCCCATTCACCATAATTTTCTCTTTTGACAATAGGCAAGCATGGTTTGCCTACGTATCGACTTCCTTATTTTGCCCTCTGAGAATATGATAGAAGCATGGTATTTTTTTTTTTTTTTGGCCGAAATCTCATTTACCATATGCTTGATTATCAATAAGGAGTCTCCTAGGATGGAAATCTCCCATATTATTTTTTTCTTAACTAAATAAAGACCGAAAAGGAGTCCAAAGGTCTACGATTGATTGTTAGTCTTTATTCCTAGCCCCCAATCATATCGTTCTTGTATTTTTCTATCGGGATTAATGAAAATCACTCCCCCTCCTTCCACCCCATAAAGTGAGTTGTCTTAGCCCAGGAAACAAGTAACACCCATGACTAATTAATGCCCTCGCTCAGGTTTGAGCACAAGACCTGACCATCTTTACAAGTCCAACTTTACCAACTAGTTGCCTCCACTGACCTTAAAAAAAACACATATTGTTTCATGGAGATTTATATGTACATATCTATACATTATTTACAATTATATATACATTTTCTTCAACCAATAAACAAAAATGGATAAATAGACTTCATGACATTAGCTATTTCCCAAGTGGCTTCCTCTGGCCCAAAGTGCCTCCACTGCACTTTTATCTTCTATATGGCTCGATTTTGGAGCATGATATTCCTATGATGTAGAATGCATGATGACTCTAGTTGGAGCTCTCCCTCTGGTTGCACCTGCAACACAAACCAATCAATAACATGATTGTACATATCTTTTAAGAAAATAAACATGGAAAAAATCATGAACTTTAACTAAAGGAGGTAAAATCAACCTATAAGCCATTGTTCCAATCCTTTTGAGGATCTCATAAGGCCCAAAATACCATGGTGCCAACTTGGCACGTAACCCAATATTCAAGGAACTCTTCTTGCGTTTGATTCTAAAATAAACACGTTCCCCAACTTGGAACTCTTTCTACGTTGATCTGCATAGCTTTTTGTTTATCTTGTGCCACCTTCAAATTCTGCTTGATGATCTGAATTTGTTGCTCCATTTCCTTGAGCATGTCAGGCCCACTAGATCACTCCAGCTGATAGGAGTATTGCAACTCCTCCCATACATTGCCTCAAATGAGCACATTTTTATAGATTCTTGGTATCCATTGTTGTATGCAAACTCCACATGTGGAAGATACTCCTCCCACTTCTTAGGTTGATGCATTACATGATGAGAGTACATCACCCTCACTTTTCAGCCTCCATACACTTGCCTTGCCTGGCTTAGTGCCTTTGAACTACAACTCAAAGGTAGTCGACACTGCCCTTCCTGAATGCTCTTGTCCTCCTTTCAAGTATTGTCTTCCTTGAACTCACTCAAAAATTTCTGGAGAGAAATTGATAGAAGGTAGCTGAACATCGCTTCCTTGATCATCGATCCAAGGTGGCTCAAACAAACATGAGATTACAATAGAAATGCATACATAACTGAAATTTGCATATGTACAAATGAATGTATGTCTTACTGTGTCAAGAAGTCAAACACCACTTCCATGGTGACTTTTGCTGCTAAAAATATTCTTCATGTGAAACATTTTTTCTCACATCAATGACGGAATCTTTGGTTCCACTTTCACCAGTATTTCTGTCCTCTTGCTTCAAATGCTTGTGAGGATTATTTGGATGCAATGTCCAAAATTGGGAAACAAAATGTCCCTTTCTCTGGCAATGTGTGCAAGTATTTTTCACCTTCTTTGCAAGTTGCCTTTGCCTCAACTATTTCATGTATGCCTTCATCCTCTTCCAGCATCTTGAAACAACATGGTTACATAGACCATAATAGGAACACCAACTCTTTCTTCCTTTCATGCATGTGGAATTGTCATGCCTTGCAGAAACATAATCAACTTGACTATGGGAAGAATTATACCTCAAATGCTGCTTTGCATGTCCACCCTTT
This sequence comes from Pinus albicaulis, assembly GCA_034641835.2. Lineage (NCBI taxonomy): Eukaryota > Viridiplantae > Streptophyta > Pinopsida > Pinales > Pinaceae > Pinus > Pinus albicaulis. Next base: position 135,891,904 of record CM076579.1, read on the forward strand.
TTTCCTTCTTGAGGAGATGAACTAGTAGAGGTTCTAGCTTTCTTTTGAATACTAACATCAATGTTTATGTCTTGATAGCTGTCTGAAATCTCACGCTCGCCATAAGCTTCATGTATACACACATATTGCTGCAACATAGGCTTCAAACAATGGCAATCAACTTGTAAACAAACTTGACATGTTTGTGGTTTAGAACTTGGAAAAAAATTTCTTCTTGAAGTTGTCTCGCATGCCTTCATGGCTTTGGAGTTTTCGCCATTAGATTGAACATAACCAAGACCAATTTTCTTAGGTCTTTCCTCAACCAAAATATATTCAAACATGCCTTGTGCAAGTTTGCCTAAACCCTTTCCTTCATAGCCGATTTTAAACATTAACTTGGACCCTATGCCTCTTGTGTGATTTTCAAATGAACCAACACATCTATTTGAAGAGGAAACTGAAGACAAATTTGAGTGAATTACCTCTACTTTACGCATTTTCTTGGTCAAAACCTCTTGGGCTTGATGGAGCTGCATCTCCATCTCATGCATTCTTTGAAGAATTTATTCTTTCTCTTGCTTCATAGCTATCAATTTCTCATGAATTCTAGTGCTTTATCTTATATCTTCATACAAAATTTGCACCATATCCTTCAAGATGTAGAAGTCTCACTTCATGTCTTCATCGAAGAATCTTGTGAAGGAGGAGGATTTTGAAACCTCACTTGAATAAGTTGTCATCATAATGTCAATGAACAAAATAACTTCAATAAAAAATTAACAAATCTTTCAAAAAAAATTGACAAAGCTTTTGAACAAAATGGCTGCAGGGTCAAGCTCTTCTTCAAGCAACCTTTTGCAAACAAACGATCATCAAGAGGGTTTGTGCTTTAAGGGTTACCTTGAGGTCCTTTGGGTAAGGATAATGAATTCAGCCCTTCTTCCTTCTTGTCTTCTCATGGATTTAGCTAATATTAGCTCTCCCTTCACCTCTAGCAAACTCAAACTTGCAAGCAACAATCAGTTTGCAAACAGTCAAATTCTTTGCACTGTTTAAATACCTTTCAAGTTAACAACCAAAATAGTGCTCTGTCAAACAAGAAACTATGCTCTGTCAAGCAAGAAAATAGTGCTCTGATACCATCCTGATATGAAAATGGGTTGGATAACTTGTTATGATTTTCAAGAACCTCCCACTCAGTTAAACAAATAAAGAACTAGCTTATAATTGACTTTTGCGGAATTTTATAATTGAAACAAGTGCATGTTTTTTAACTATTTAATTGCTTTAAGATGATTTGTTTCTACTGATATTAAACATGTGCAACAACCATATAATGCAGCAAATAAACATTAACACATAACAACAAATTTAATCTAGGATTTCACCTGAATATCATGGGCTGTGTCTCCTTGAGCTTCTGTAATCTTGACTTGGCTCTTTGGGGTTATGGAAAATTTATTTTACATGTTACAAACTCAACTCCAATGGTTAACTGAACTGAACCAATGGGTTTATAATACAATTTATATCCCTTTCATGGCTATCATCACTCTGAAAACAACTCTAGGCTTCCTTATACTTGATTCCTTCTGTCGGTGCTCTTGAGATACACTAAGCTTCTTTATGTCACTAACTCCCTCAGAATTATTAAAAAGTCCCTGAAGCCTCACCTAATGTCTCCATCACATATCATACCTCCAAAATGGATTGATCATTTGCTCAAAATGAGCACTAGCTTTCCAATCTAGGCCTCCATCCACTGATGGCCCTCGGCTGCCCAAAACTTCCCTGTGGCTCTTCGACCTTCAGAAGTCTTCAAAAGGCTCTAAAAATCCTTTCATTGTATTAGAAATTCCTGAATTAGTCATAATAGACTATTAATTTTCATAAATTGGCCTCCAACTGCTTCGGTTTTGCCTCCAACGCCTGGTGGCACCGCCTGGCTTTAGGGTCAAAGAAAACTTATTTGTGGGTTCTCAACCTCTAGAAATCCTCAAAAGCTTCTGAAAACTCCATCAATGAATTCAAAAGTTTCAAAATAGTCATAAATGACTATTTTTTTGCTGAAAATGGATACTGGTTTCCCTGGCTAGGCCTTATTCTCCTACTGGAACTTGCTGGCCCTGGTGGCCCTTGGAACTTCTCTGAAGCATTTCGGCCTTCAAAATTCCTCTACAGTATCTGAAAACCAAACAATTAGTTCCATAATGTTTGAAACATCTAAAAATATGATCCGGATTTATGCAGGAGCGCAACAGAATAAACATATAACCATAAATACAAAGATGCAGCGGAAATAACACTTCATTTCATTAATATCAAAGAACTGAAATTTTCTTACAGACAGAATGGAAATAAAACTAGCTAGGGCACTGGTAGCTATCTCTGAGAAGAGATGTGGTGTCTAAGGCCTCTCTCGAACCGAGTTAAAATGAGGCTCGAGGGCCTATTTATTATTTAGAAACAATGGGAAATCCTAAATAGCCAAAACCCTAACCCTAGGAGATGAAGCGCCAAAACTATGGGCCCTGTTTGGGTAAATTGGTGTTTCAACTTCTCGGGGACGTAAATTTGGCATACGATCTCCGTTTGACATGTACCATACCTTGTTAGAAAGATCTATCCGAGGACTACAAATTTTGAGTGAGAAAAATCGGTCCATGGACCCATGTTGTTCCCCGTTTTCCCAAAATTCATCGTTTGGGCCTCAAAATGACTCGAGAAGTTCAGGACCTGAAAAAATACTAAAAATAGTAAGTTGTGCTGAAACTAAAAAACTGAAAGAGACAATGGTGGGGCCCCAAGTGGAATAGGCGAGTGACCACCAATATCCACCTGGATAATTCCTCCCCCCTTAGGAAGCAATGGTCCCCATTGCATTAATTTCCTCCATGAGATGAGGAAATTTCTACTGACCTTGGTCCCTAATGAACCACTTTCCTTGGTGCAGGAGTAGGCCATATTTGACAACCTGATACAGTTGGATATTCTATTTCCGAGTGTTCTTGATTTGCATGTCCATGATACAATATGTGGTGGCCTATTCCATGCAGTCTAGGTTTAACTCTGTTGGTGTGAGTTGTTCTGCAATGTTAGAGGTGTCTAGTAGAGGTGGGAAGTAAGGACGAAGGCGGTCCACATTGAATACTGGGTGCAAACCAAGGAATGGTGGAATATTGAACTCGAAGGCATTGTTCCCTACAGCCTTGGTGATGGTGTACATCCCATATCGGAGCAGGAAAAGCTTGCGGTGGGGTCCAGTGAGGTGCTCCTTCTACAAATGTAGCCATACTTTGTTGCCCTCCTGGAAGTTGTGTGGCACCTGGTGTTGATCATGGAGTTACTTGTACTTAGCATTGGCTCTGTCCAATATGTCATGAACCTATTGGCGGATGTGTTGAATACGCTCGATGAAGCCATTTTCTTTGTCAACTTCAGACTGGACATGAGCCGAATCGGCCTAAGTAGCCGCAAATGGCATGGCTATGTCAATGGGACATAATGGCTGGAATCCCAAGCCCACCTAAAAGGGGCTATGGCCGATTGAACTGTGGAGAGCCTAGTTATAACTATGTTGTACATAGGGGAGGCTCTTTTCCCATGTGTGTGGATGATTTGAATTATACATGCACAAAATGTGTACAATCATTCTGTTGACGACCTCTGTCTGGCCATCTGTTTGGGGATGGAAAGTTGTGGACTTGGTGAGCTTGGTGTCCAGCATTGACCAGAGGCTGGACCAAAATGTGCTAAGGAACCTACTATTCCGATCTGATATGATAGACTGTGGGATCCCAAAGTGCACCCACACTCGGTCAAAAAAGAGTTTAGCAGTGGCTTCTGCTATGATATTCTTCTTGCAGGCCGCCATAATGGCCATCTTCGAGGATCTATCGACGACCACAAAAACACAGTCATTTCCATGCTTAGTAGAAGGCAGGCCTGACATGTAATCCATGGAGATGGATTCCCAAGGTTGACTAGGAGTAGGTAGTAGAGTATACAGGCCTTGCTTCTTGATGGTTGGTTTGGCAATGGTATGGGCAGTGCAGGATCTAAGGTGGTTCCCGACATCCTTTCGAAGGTTCGGCCAATAGAAATACTTTTGCAGTACTGCTACTATTTTCTCAACCCCAAAATGCCCAGTGACTCGACTGTAGTGTGCTTCCCATATCATCTTGGCACACTCGCTTGAAGGAACACAAAGGTGTCCCAGGTGACATAAAAGTGCATCTTGGAGGTGAAAATTTGGAACTTGCGTACCCCCCAAGAGTGCCTTGTAAGTGTGGCCGAATTCTGGGTCACTCTCATAGAGAAGTGGCCAATCAGAAGTCTCGTGCCCAAAAGAGTTGAGCACGGTGGGCAGCGCCACGATCGGTGGTCGGGCGAGCGATGCAACATTATTGGTGCTACCCTTCTTGTACTTGATGTTCACATGAAACTATTGCAGATATGTGGACCACTTCTGATGGCGATCATTCTGCAACTTCCCTTGTGTCTGTATGAATTGCAGGGGCCGATGGTCTGTGTGGATGATTGTTTCCTTCCCCAAAATGTAATGCTTCCATTGTGGACAAGCTTGCATAATGGAATACGTTTCTTTGTCATAAGTGGGATACTTGCGAACTGTGTCAGATAATGTCTCACTGTGATATGCCACTGGATGTCCCTGTTGAGTAAGAACTGCCCCAATAGCATAGTCAGAGGCATCTGTCTCGATCTGAAATGGCTGTTGTAAGTTTGGTAATGTGAGCATTGGGGCAGAATAGAGGCGATTTTTCAATCTGTGAATGCCTTCTGTTGAGGTTCTGACCAAAAGATTTTTTCTCTCGCTCCTCCCTTGGTGACTTGAATCAAGGGCCAAGTGATATGAGAGAATCCCAACACGAAGCTACAGTAGAAATTAGCAAGACCCAGAAAGCTGCGAAGCTCTGTTATAGTGGTTGGGGCTGGCCAATCTCGAATGACTTGGATCTTGGTTGGATCCACATGCATCCCCCTTTCATCAATAATGTATCCTAGATATTGAACCTGGGTCATGCCAAAAGTTCATTTCTCCAAATTGGCACACAACTTGTGTTGCCGCAGTGTTTGGAGGACTTGCCGGATGTGGTGAAGGTGCTCTTCCCAAGTCTGGGTGAAGATCAAAATGTCATCCAAGTACACCACTACAAATGAGTTTGTGAATGGCTACGAGATGTCATCCATCATCCTCATGAAGGCTGCGGGAGCATTCGTCAACCCGAAAGGCATGACCAACCATTCGAAAATGCATTCCTTGGCTTTGAAGGTAGTCTTCCACACATCAGAGGGTTCAATTGGTACCTGGTGATACCCAAACTTCAAGTCGATCTTGCTGAAATATTTTTCACCTTTGAGTTGGTCCAGAAGGTCATCAATCTGTGGGATCGGGTACCTATTCTGGACAGTGATCTTGTTCAGTGCCTGATAGTAAATACAGAGTCTCCACGTCCCATCCTTCTTTTGTACCAACACGATCGGGCTCCCACAGGGTGATGAAATTGGTCGGATGTGACCTTTCTACAGCAGCTCCTGAATCTGCCTCTTGATTTCATCATTCTCCAAAACAAAGCACCGATAGATTGGTCCATTGGGTAGCGGCACACCTGGGGTTAGATCAATCGAGTGCTTGACATGACAGTGCAGAGGAACCCCTGTGGGTGAGGTGAAGATGTCCCCGTACTCCTCCACAACCTTATCCATTTGTTTTTGTCGTGCAGAGGAGCCCTGTCTGGAGGTCGTGGCCACAGTATTCTTCTTTCCCTGGGGGCGGATCATCAGGAAAACAAATTTCCTGGTTTTGGAAATGAGCTTACTGCATTTTTTTGCAGTAACCAAAGAGATAGCGGCAGGAGGTGGTACCTCTGGTATCCTGTACAACTTATTTCCCAAAGTAACAATAACAGCGCGAGGCCAAGACTCATACATAAAATGACGCTTCCACAAGTATGGTTGTCCTAATAATACATCAGAAACATAAATAGGAGCAATGTCACATAATACCTCATCTGTGAAGGGCTTGATGCTATAGGGAAGGCGGCATTGTTGGCTGACACGGAGATCTCATCCTTGGTGAAAAAACCTAGTGGTGTATGGATGTGGGTGAGCTATGGTCGACAAGCCCAACCGCTTCACAGTGTCTGCTGAAATGAGGTTCTTTTGGCTCCCATTGTTGACAATGAACTATATCGGGGAGCCCTTTACCCACATCTGGGAGTGGAAGAGACATTCCTCCTCCTCTGGATCTTTTGGTTCCTCCTTCTGGATCTTCGTAGTGGCAACAGTGGTGTTGGGCTCCGCATCAATAATCTGTTTCCCTTTGTCATTCCCCTTGTTAGGTTCTGATTCAGAGTCGAAGCATGCATTTGAATCAGAAGCCCTCATCTCAGCCACCAGTGACTGCTTGGCTCGACACTCACTTATGTTGTGAGTGGAACTCTTATGGAACTCACACCACTTTCTCGTGTCCTTCTTTGGCTTTGCGGTGTTGTTCTTTGCTTGTGGCTTCGAAAGGTTGTCTTGAGTCGCCATGCCTTGGATCTGTCCTTTGTTCTGCAGTTTGGGAGCACCTTTCCCTTGCTTTTGATTCGTAGATCCAAAGTCCCTCTTCTTCTGTTTGAATTTCTGCTCAATCTTGGCAGCATACCGGTATGTCGTACCAAGCGAGGAGATGTCGAGGAACTCCATTTCCTCCTGAATGTATCTGTGCAGACAACTGCGATACTTTAGCACCAAATGTTTCTCTGAATCTTTGATGCCCAACTTGGTGCGCAGGGTATGGAACAGATTCGTCAGCTCATGCACATCTTGATCCCTTTGTTGTCGCAGCGTGGTCCATTGTATGTACTTGTCCTCATAGCTCCCCATGGGATAGTATTCTTCCTTGATGGTGTCTCGGAAAGAATTCCAAGTGGGTACGACCGAGAACAGAGAGGGTTCTGTCTTGTCCTTTTTCTCACAGTGGGTTTACCACCAGTCCTTGACATGGGGGGCAACTTTGAGGAATGCAAAAATAATCTTCTCCCTATCGAAAAAGTCATGGACCGAGAAATATACTTCTAATAGATTCAACCATCTATCTACGACATCTGCATCTATTTGACCCTCAAATATGGGAATGTCAAAATTTACTTGTACCTTAAAAGGAGTCTCACCTCTAGAGTGGCTGTTGGATGCAGATGCGTCGACGATGGGCAGCCGTTGAAGGATCTGGGAAAAGTTATCCATCATCGCGTTCCTTTGTTTTTTGAGGGCCTCCTTGAGCAATATTTTTATAGGATCTCCTACTCCCTCATCTTTCTTTTCGTCCCCCATGGGAGTCCATCGAGATTTGCGAGGCTGATATTGCAAAGGTTCCACCAGATCGAGCCCTAACTCCTTATACCCTGACCTCGTTGGGGACATGCAAAGAAGGATATGGCTACATTTGCAGAAGGAGCGCCTCAATGGACCCCACCGCAAGCTTCGCCCACTCTGATACAGGCCGTACACCATCACCAAGGCTGTAGGGAACAATGCCTTTGAGCTCAGTATTCCACCATTCCTTGGTCTACACCCAGTATTCAATGTGGACCACCTTCGTCCTTACTTCCCACCTCTACTGGACATCTCTGACATTGCAGAACAACTCACACCAACAGAGTTAAACCCAGACTACATGGAACAGGCCACCACAGATTGCATCATGGAAATGCAAATAAAGAACACTCGCCAACAGAAGATCCAACTGTATCGGGTTGTCAAAGCTAGCCAACTCTTGCACTAAGGAAAGTGGTTCACCAGGGACCAAGTTCAGCAAAAATTTCCTCATCTCATGGAGGAACTTAACGCAATGGGGACCATTGCTTCCTAAGTGGGGAGGAATGATCTAGGTGGATATTGGTGGTCACCCGCCTATTCCACTTAGGGCCCCACCATTGTCTCTTTCAGTTTTTCAGTTTCGGTACAATTTACTATTTTTAGCAGTTTTTCGGGTCCTGAACTTCCGGAGCTGTTTTGAGGCCCTAAACGACATTTTTTGGGAAAGTGGGGAGAAAAATGGGTCCATGGACTAATGTTTCTCACTCAAAATTTGTAGTCCTCGGATATATATTTCTAACGAGGTATGGTACACGTCAAACGACGATCGTATGCCAAAGTTACGTCCCCGGAAAGTTGAAACACCAATTTACCCAAACGGGGCCCATAGTTTTGGCGCTTCATCTCCTAGGGTTAGGGTTTTGGCTATTTAGGATTTCCCATTGTTTCTAAATAATAAATAGGCCCTCAAGCCTCATTGTAACTTAGTTTAGAGGCCTGTAGCCACCACATCTCTTCTCAGAGATAGCTACCAGTGCCCTAACTATGGGCCCCGTTTGGGTAAATTGGTGTTTCAACTTCTCGGGGACGTAACTTTGCATAGATCTCCATTTGACGCGTACCATACCTTGTTAGAAATATCTATTTGAGGAATACAAATTTTGAGTGAGAAACATCAGTCCATGGACCCATGTTGCTCCCCATTTTCCCAAAAAATGTCGTTTAGGGCCTCAAAATGGCTCCGGAAGTTCAGGACTCGAAAAACTACTAAAAATAGTAAGTTGTGCCGAAACTGAAAAACTGAAAGAGACAATGGTGGGGCCCCAAGTGGAATAGGCGAGTGACCACCAATATCCACCTGGATCAAAATGACTATTGGATTGTTGAATAAGGCATCTAGCTGCCCTGGCTAGGCCTCAAACTGCTGCTGGCCCATGGTGGCCCTAGTGGCCCCTAGAACTTATCTGAAGAAAACACCTACTAAAAATTCCTCTGATGGCTTTGTAACCCTCACCAATGAGTCTGGAATGTCTGAGATAGTGTCGAATCTAGCTCAATATAGAGCCAAAACAAGGATTGTCCAGTGACCCCTAAAAATCCTTCATCAAATGTGGAGAGACTACACATAACTGAAGTTAAATTGGTGATTTGGCCAAGGCTTAAATCCCGGCTTAAACTGGTGATTTTCATATATGTTATCAAGGCCCATTGTTAATGCATCTGTTATTCTCCATTAGGAATCATTTCTTGTAGCACCTTCCTTCAAACCTTCCATGTATTCTTTTATATCATTCTTCATGTCTTCCATGTTGGCTTTCATTTTTTCTTCTATACCATCAATCTTAGCTTCCATTCCATTCTTCAAAATATCCATCTTAGCCTCCATGTCTACTTTTAAACCATCTATGTCATCTTTTGTTTCTCTTTGTGAGATCTAAATTTGTTGCAATTGGTACCGTAATTTTGATATATCATACCATAATTCTTCCTCTACATGCATCATAGTAGAATTTTTGAAGGGCTTAATGGGTGTAGAATTATTTTTGGGAGGCATTATAGAACCCAAGACTGATAACAATGCTTCAATATTCCCTTGGAATCACTTCAACTACTTTTTCAAACAAAATTTATGCAATTTTTAAAAAATAAATTTCTTTTATGAGATCTATATTGAAAAGGTTGTAACTCTGTAATTTAGGATCTCCAAGATCTTAACTTCAGTCCTTTGATAGCTCTCTGTATCTTCTTTCCAATGCCACAGGTCTGACCTGATTTGGATTTTTCAAGGAAAATTTATGGCCAATCTCTCATAATGACCTAATTATGGACTTGTTCAGTAGAGAGAACTTGTACCACATGCCACGTGTCATGTTTTCCTTCTCAAGCTCTGAAATTGATATAAAGGAAACTGCAGTCTATTTACTTTTGACCACTTCTTACATAATTCCAATCTGATACTCAGAGAGCGAGTTATGACGATTTTACCAAGGTCACCTCTTTGAGATGTAATTCAGGAGCCTGCACAAGCCCTAAATTCCACAGATTGTATCTCCAAAAATATTGCGAACCAATATCTGAAATATTTCCATGATGATCCTCCAGATTTCGTCGCAAATTTTCTTTTTTTTAGCTTATGAACCTTCGTAGAAAAAAAGTTATAGCGAAAATTCCACGATGACCCGTTTGAAGTGGAAAAACCCTAGAATCCAAAGCTCTGATCACAAATGTTATGAAACCAACTTCCAAAATAGAATAAAAGAGAGATAAACACATCATAAATCAACCACTTCAAGGGATAAACCTCCTTTACATTACATAAATGAACAATTATTGGATGACACAAATGAAAACACCTCCTTTCTATATATAGGAGTCCAATGGGTCATAATATAATTCTAGCCGACATAACAATAACAATGTAAGGGAAAAATAATAACAATAGTGGGCTTCTATGGGGCACAATAGCAACAACATGGGGACTACATGGGCACAACAATAAAAATAAGGGGGCAATACTAACGATAATAATAAGGGGATACACTAGTATTATAGGGACCTAACACTTGGATTTTATTTTCTCTAATTTTTATTGTACCCTTTGATGTACTAGTTGATTTTTTTCAATAAAGTGCTTGGCTTTGTCCACATCACTATGACCATCTACTGCAATATCTTTAACAAATATGAAATCCAAAGGAAACTTTGGAAAATAAGCCAAACAGGCTTCAAATGGATATACTTGTGTAGATGAATTTTTGACACACTTGTGGACATGTTGGATGTAATGAAAATTCTCATCCAAAAATTTAGGATGCTTACCACAATATGCTTGAAGGAGATGCACTACTATTTTTCTCACTACTTCTGTCAGGTCATTGGTTTGTGGATGAAATGCAGTGCTCTTCTTCAACTTTGTTTCCATGAGATCCCATAAAGTTGACCAAAATTTCCTAACAAATCGAGAATCTCAATCATAAATAATAGAAGTGGGTAACCCAAAATGAGACCATACATTTTGGAAGAATATATTTGTGGTTTTTTGAGCTATAACTTGTATCTTACATGGCATCAACACAAACATTTTTCTAAAACGATCCACAACAACATATAGATAATCATGAACTTTCCTAGACATTGGTAGCCCCCCAACAAAATGCATAGAAATACTTTCCCAAGGACGAGAACGAATAGGAAATGGAGTGTACACACCCAATTTCCTATTGCTTGGCTTGCTAGTAGCACACATGGAACATCCTTTTACATATATTGAAACATTTTCATTCATGCAAGGCCAATAAAAATACCATTGAATTTGAGCAATTTTTTTTTGTACACCAAAGTGACCAGCAATAAGAGAACTGTGGGATTCCCTTATCACATTGATTCTTTCACCCTATGGAACACATAACTTGCCAAGATGATAAAGAAAAATTGTTATGAACATGATAATCTAACTCTTCAACATGATTTCATTGACTCAAATTTGCATAAACATCTTTCAAATATTCATCTTGAGCATACTGTTCAATATAAATTTCATGCATGATTGGGTTATGCTTAAGAATAAAAGATGCATTAACAATGGGCCTTGATAACATATATGCAAATTTGTTGTATATACCTTTCTTATACCTTATTACCAAATGAAATTGTTGTAGGAATCCCATCCACCTTAAATGTCTAGCTTGTTGTAGCTTGGTTTGTGATTGTAAATATTGCTAAGGTTAATGGTCAGTATGAATAACCGTTTATTTACCCATCAAATAGTGTTTCCATTTCTTCACACTTTGTACCAAAGAATACAACTCTGTATCATAAATTAGACAGGTAATTACTGCATTGGTAAAGGTTTTAGAATGATAACAAATCGACTTACCATGTTGCATCATAATTGCTCCCATAGCATATTCGCTTGCATCGGTTTGAATTTCAAATGGTTGCTTAAGATCTGGGAGTGCTAGAACTGGTGTTGCACTAATTTTCTCTTTCAAAGTGTAAAATGATTTTTTTTGCTTTCCTCCCCACTGAAAGACATGTTTCACACTTTTCAAACCATGTAATGGTGCTGCAATGAGTGAGAACTTAGCAAAACATTTTCTCCAATATCGGGTTCCTCCCAAAACACTCCTAGCTTATGTTACATTGTTGGGTTTATGCCAATTCACAATAACACCAACTTTTGAGGGATCAATTTTCAATTCACCCCCTCCTACAATATGACTTAAATAAACCAAAAAGGTTTTCCCAAATTCACATTTAGACATCTTCAAATATAACTTGTTCTTCTTCAAGACATCTAAAACTTGTTTCACGTGCTTTACATGCTCTTCACAAGTCTTACTGAAAATCATAATATCATCTAAGTGGACTATGAAAAAATCATCAAGGAATGGTCGCAACACATCATTCATAACTCTCACAAATGTCGCAGATGCATTGCAAATCCCAAACAAAATAACTAACCATTCAAACAAACCTTGTTTTTTCTTGAAAGAAGTAGTATAAATATCATCTTCAAAAATCATTATCTGATGATAACCACTTCTCAAATCTAACTTAGTAAAGTAAAAAAATTCCTTTAACCGATCTACCAAATCATAAATGCAAGGAAGAGGATAGTGGTTCTCTATCGTGATCTTGTTCAAATCTAAAAATCCCACACACATGTGCCATTTACCATCTTTCTTTGGAACCAATACAATAGGAGACTCACAAGGAGATGTGATGGGCCTGATGACAAATTTTTCAAGAATCTCTTGATTTTGCATATTTATCTCTGCATTCTCTAAAACTGACATTCTATACATGTCAATATTTGGAAGTGGTGGATGCCAATGCAAGTGAATCTCATGTTGGATTCCTATTTTTGGAGGTAACCCTTCAGATTCCTAAAACATCATGTAAAAACGGCGTTAACAACTTCAACCAATTAATACTTGAGTTTATAATCACATCGTGTGACAACTTCAGATTCAATAGTATCTTTAAATTTACTCATCAACAACATAAAATTATTACTAGCATTTACAAGCCTTTTAATCTGACTAGCACTAAGAAAATATAAGTTCATCTTCTTGCGATAACAATATACTCAACTCCATATCTAAAAATATAATATTTTTTCTCATAATGATAGAATATGGCTTTTTGGTCATACAATTATGGACTCCCTAAAACAATCTCGTAAACATCAAGTGGTACAACATCAAGCTCTACCTCATCTATAAAGTTAGCAATGATGGCGAATTTGAGTTCACATTTTCTTGTCACTTGTAATTTGGAATCATCACATACCCAACCCAAAGGGTAAGGTTTAGTATGAGGTGTATTTTCTAAATTTAGTTTCTTTTCAATTGCTTCAAAGATAAGATTGAATTGGGATCTATTATCAAATAATGTATCAACTTTTGTATGTTTTCTAATGACCCTGATATGAAAAATCTCACTTGTTTCCTTATCATTTTGAGATTTGATAAGGCTTACTAGAAGAACTGGTAATTGCATTATAAGCTATATCTTTCATTCCCATGGATGTGATTTTGGTTTCATCAACTGAATCAGAGCCTATCTCTTGTTGATTTGTAGCAACAATCTTTTGTTTCCCCTTGTTATTGAACTTCTTTGGTCTCATTTCTAGATGTAATTTCCAACAGTGGTCTTCATCATGGCCTTCTTTTGAACAATTTTTATAGGTAATTTTCTCTCCCTCTTTCTTGATAGTAGCATTCTTTTTTTATTTTCCTTTAAACTTCCCCTTTCCTTTGTCTCCAGATTTAGAAGGCTTCTCGCTAGTCTCTTTAGGAACATTCTTGCCTCTTGATTCTAAACGAGTTGCTTGAACACGTACTTCATGTATATTGGTGGGATGAAACATAAGTATATTATGTCTCAAATAACTATGCAATCCACCTATGCATTTAAGGAGAGTATCGTGTGTATACAAATCAACACTCAAGATTAAAGCTCTTCTTCTAAATTCTTGTGTGTAACTTTGGACAGTCTAACCTTTAGCTTATCTAAAATTTTGCTAATCCATAACCTTTTTTTGCATATAAGCTAATCGATAAATTTTTCTTCTTAATGCATCTATAAAATCATTCCAAGAAGAGGTAATTTAACCAATTTTCTTAAAATATTCTTGAGTTTTGGCCTCCCACCAGATGAGGGTTGCACTTTCCAGGTGAAGAGAAGCAAGTTGGATCTTTGTAACCACATCATCAATCTTTTGAATCCCACAATAGACTTCAAATTAACGAACCCAATTATCCAAATTTTCAGCATTTACTCCCCCATTGTAGAATGGAAATTAAAACTTGACATCAAGCTTAATGGCTATATTTAACATGTATCGGTTCCATCCTCAATGATGTAACCAGATTAAATATAACCGTCTGACCTTATATTAACAAGAATTGTCATGGAATAATGGTAGGGCATCCCGTTAGCTTGTATTTCGTCACGAATTCGATCCCTGCGGAGTGTTAATTGGTCGATTTAACAAATTTTTGTCCAATTTTGGGTGCCATGTGTCACCATGTGATTGGGCCATGTGTCACTTGCTCATTGGCTCAAGTGTCCAAATGTTATTCACCCACCACCATCTAACCATCAGATGCCACATGTTAGCTCAATATTGGCTCGTTTGACCATCGTATCACCTAGTAGGCGTGATGACATTAGCATGACATCATCGTACGGATTTCCATGTGGTAGCCATACACTTCCTAGTCAACCCTTTGAGTTGACTTTTTAGATGTTTACCAAAAACGTTAGAATGCGATAAATTCCTCACACTATGTAATATTGAGGCGATTCGAGCTTGCTGGAATAAAAAAACGAGATCTATGATTTGGCATTGGTTTCAGGATAATTTAAGCACTTTGATTTTTTATTAAATTTTTTATCCCTTAGATCATACCTCCCAACTGGAAGATTTTGGACCACCAAAATTCTATTTTTACTCAGAAAGTAAGTGAGGGTACATCTCCCTCACTTTCCTGATCTCAATCCACCTTACTTTTCTTGGATTTTTACCTTTGAGCCCCACTTAAAGATGCTCCACATTTCCTATGAGTGAAGTCCTTTTCCTCCTGTCAAGAATTGAGTCTTCCTACAACTCATTTAAATATTCAGGAGAAAATTATTTTCTAGATGGAATCTAAACATTCTCTTATTGAACATCAGTCATTGGAGGCTCATATAATCTCAAGTTTTCCACATTCACAACAGAATAAATTTTCATATAAGGTGGAAAATCTAATTGGCAGGTGTTATTACCAATATTCTCCAAGATTTTGAAAGGACCATATCTAATTGGCTTGAGATTTTTACCTTCACCTTGTAGTATTTCCTTGCTAATTTATAACCAAACTTGATCACCCACTTGGAAATCATGATCAACCTGATGCTTGTCATGTCTTGCTTTGTACTTGGCTTTGCTTTTCTCTATCTATTCTGTGCCCTTTGATGCACTAGCTGGATTTTTTCAATGAAGTGCTTGGCTTTGTCCACATCATTATGTCCATCTACTGCAATATCTTTACCAAATATAAAATTCAAAGGAGACTTTGGAAAATAAACAAAACAAGCTTCAAATGGATATACTTGTGTAGATGAATGCTTGGAACGATTGTAGGCACGTGAAAATTCTCATCCCAAAGTTTAGGATGCTTACCACATTATCCTCGAAGGAGATGCACTATTGTTTTGTCCACTACTTTTGTCTGACCATTGGTTTGTGGATGAAATGCAGTGCTCTTGGTCAAATTTGTGTCCATTAGTTCCCATAAATTTGACCAAAACATCCTGAAATTTTGAAAATCTTAATCATAAATAATAGAGGTGGGTAACCCAAAATAAACCCATACATTTTAGAAGAGCATATTTTCTGTTTTGTTAGTTGTAACCTATTTCTTACATGGAATCAACACACACACTTTATTGAAACAATCCACAACAACATATAGATAAGCATGACCTTTCCTAGACATTGGTAGTCCCCCCAAAAAATCCATAGAAATACTTTCCCAAGGGCGAGAAGGAATAGGAAGTGGAGTGTACAAACCCAATTTTCTATTGATTGGCTTGCTAGTAGTACACATGGAACATCCAATTACATATTTTGAAACAGTTGCATTCATGCAAGGCCAATAAAAATACCTTTGAATTTGAGCAATTGTTTTGCATACACCAAAGTGACCAACAATAAGAGAATTGTGGGCTTCCCTTATGAAATTGATTCTTTCAACCTATGGAACACATAACTTGCCAAGATGATACAACAACTTGTTATTAACATGATAATCCAACTCTTTAACATGATTTCCTTAACTCAAAGTTGCATAAACATCTTTAAAATATTCATCTTAAGCATATTGTTCAATATAAATTTCATGCATGATTGAGTTATTCTTAAGAATAAAAAATGAATTAACAATAGAGCTTGAAAACATATATGCAATTTTTTTGTATATACCTTTCTTATACCTTATTACAAAATGAATTTTTTGTAGGAATCCCATCCACCTGAAATGTCTAGCTTGTTGTAGTTTGGTTTGTGATTGTAAATATTGCAAAGGTTAATGGTCAATATGAATAATTTTTTCTTTACCCATCAAATAATGCTTCCATTTCTTCAGTCTTTGTACCAAATCATACAAATCTTTACCATAATTTGGATATTTAATTACTGCATTGGTAAAGGTTTCATAATGACAAAAAAATTGGCTTACCTTGCTGCATCAAAATTGTTCCCATAGCATATTCGCTTGCATCGGTTTGAATTCAAATGGATGCTTAAGATCTGCGAGTGCTATAATTGGTGTTGTAATGATTTTCTCTTCCAAAGTGTCGAAGTATTTTTATTTCTTTCCTCCCCACTGAAAGAGTTGTTTCACACTTGTCAAAGCATGTAATGGTGTTGTAATGATTGAGAAGTTAGCAATAAATTTTCTCCAGTTTGGTTTTATCCCAAAAAGTTCCTAACTTCTGTTACATTGTTGGGATTAGGCCAATTCAAAATAACATCAAATTTTTAGGAATCGATTTTCAATTCACCCCCTCCTACAATATGACCCAAATAAACCAAATAGGTTTTCCCAAATTCACATTTAGACATCTTCAAACATGACTTTTATTCTTTAAGACATCTAAAAATTGTTTCACATGATTGACATGCTATTCACGAGTCTTACTAAAAATAAGAATATAATCTAATTCGACTATGAAAAAATCATCAAGGAATGGTTGCAACACGTCATTCATAACTCTCATGAATGTCGCAGGTATTTGAAACAACATAACTAAGCATTCAAACAAACCTTGTTTTTTTTTAAGAAGTTTTGCAAATATCATCTTCAACAATCCTTATCTGATGATAACCACTTCTCAAATAGAACTTAGTAAATTAAACATCTTCCTTTAACTGATCTAGCAAATCATCAATGTGAGGAAGAGGATAATGATTCTTTATTGTGACCTTGTTCAAAGATTACAAATCCACACACATGCGCCATGTACCATATTTCTTTGGAACCAAGACAATAAGAGACCCACAAGGAGATATGCTAGGCTTGATGACCCATTTTTCAAGCATCTCTTGAATTTTATTCTTGATCATTACAGTCTCCAAAACCGACATTCTATACATGCCAATATTTGGAAGTGGTGCATCCCACTGCAAGTGAATCTCATGTTGGATTCCCTTTTTGGAGGAACCCTTCAGGTTCCTGAAACATGTTGTCATAAGTGTTAAAAAATTCAACCAATTCATGCTTGATTTTAGAATCACATCCTATGAAATATTCAGATTCAGTAGTGTATTTAGCTTTAATCGTCAATAACACAAAATTCTTACTAACATTTACAAGCCTTTTCATTTGATCAACACTAACATCTGATCATCTTCTTTTGATGTGCTTTAATAATATACTCAACTCCATCTTTAAAAAAATGATATTTGTTCTCATGATGATATAATATGGCTTTTCGGTCATACAAGTATGGACTCCTAAATCAATCCCACAAAATATTAAGTGGTACAACATCAAGCTCTACCTCATCTATAAAGTTAGTAATGATAGCGAAATTGAGTTTAAATTTTCTTGTCACTTGTAATTTGGCATCATCACATACCAAACCCAAAGGGTAAGGTTTAGTATGAGGTGTAGTTTCAAATTTTAGTTTCCTGACAATTTCCTCAGAGATACGATTAACTTTGGTTCCACTATCAAATAATGTATCAACTTTTGTATGTTTTTTAATAACATTGATATGAAAAATATCTCTTCTTTCCTTATCATTTTGAGATTCAATATGCTTACTAGAAGAACCGATACTTGCATTAGAAGCTATAACGTTCATTCCCATGGTTTTGATTTTGGTTTCATTGCCTGAATCAGATCCTAGATCTTGTTGATTTGTAGCAGTAATATTTTGTTTCCCCTGGTTATTGAAATTCTTTGGTCTCATTTCTGGATGTAATTTCCAATAGTGGTCTTCATCATGGCATTCTTTTTAACAATGTTTATAGGTGAGATTCTCTCCCTCTTTCTTGACAGTAGCTTTATTTTTTCCTTTGCCTTTAAACTTCCCCTTTCCTTTGTCTTCAAATTTAGAAAGTTTCTTGCTGGTCTCTTGACGAACATTATGATGCAGGAGCATCAAGATTAATTTTCATTATTCATTTGTGTAATTTAGGGGGTGAGGTTTTTTTTTTAATTCTTTTATAAATTATTTTTCTCATTTTTAATAAATTGAGAGAAAAATATGAATGTAATATTTATTGTAAATATTCTCTTAAATTAATTTAGGATATGAGTGGAGTGAGTTAGGTAGATAATTTAGGGATTAGGAATTCCTTAAACGGGACTTAGTTGAGTCCAAAAAAAGGATAAATCTAATTTAGATTTTAGTTGAGATTTGTGTGGAGGAAATTATGGATTAGAATACATTCATTATTATGTATAAATATGAGGAGTGTGTGAGGATGGAAAATGGTGAGGAATACAGAGCAAGAGAGAGTGATGGTTTGGGAGCTTTGTATAAGGGCCGAGAGCCGAGAGGCCATTCATTGTAATATTTGGCCAAGGAATTGTTTGTGTTATTATATATCAGTATTTTTTTTGTATGGCTCTCTTTTTCTTTATGTATATTTTAAACTGTAAACTATATTTTTAATGAAGAGTTTTCTTGAGGATTTTCGTGCTGAAGGAAGCACACACACTATTATATGCTAGGATCTGTTTTATAGCAGAATCCTGGCATCATTTGGTATCAAAGCAGGAGATGAGTTTGGGGATGAGTCTCTCCTACATTGAGGTGGTTTTGTTTTTATTGCTTGTTGTGAGCGAGGAGAGCAAGTCGGATTTCCTGGGAGAGAGTCGATTGAAATATGTAAAATATTGTGGCACGTTGAGTCTGCAAATTATATATATATATGTGCTGTGTATGAGTTTTTCACAACCAGCGTGAAGGGGGGTTTCATACTGCGTTAGCAGTGGAAATGGTTGGTTCGACTTTGTTTAAACCATGTGAATGGTGAAGGCCTTAACACATTGTGTGAAGGCAGCATCAAGCGGTGGATACCACATGCATATGATATCACAGCCCATATGATATCATAGGGATGTGTAATAGATAACACAACGTACAACACATGGGTGAACATCGCCTTATTTTATCACAGGTATGATTTAATAAATGGATCCGTGGCATCAGCGAATGCATCTGCGTTAACAGAGTTATGTAATGTGGGTATGGAATATGTGTTGTATATAGCATGAATATGACTAAATCATATTGTTTGGTCACGTTTTTTTGATGCTGGATAAGGTTTTGTGTGGTTTCAAGTTTCATGAAGCCTGCATAGACACGTAGAGCCTACTCAATGGAGTAGAAACTTCTTATGAGAGCTATGGAAGACTGCAATTTGCTGATAGTGGAAGAGTGTTTGTTATGGAGTAATTTGCTGACCGTTTGTGTTTGCTGATCATGGAAAAGAGTTTTGAGAAGACTTAAATGGAATTGTGGGAATTTCCCATATGATGAGATTGAAGCATGATCAAGAGAGTGAGAAGATTTGTTTACAATTGCACTGAGAAACCAATTGTGTGATAGATTTTTCTTATTCAAGCAAGAGGAATTGTTACCAGAATAGCGTAAGGCTACAAGTGTGTTGTAGTTTGCAGATTTCCAAAGAGATATATGGGCGTTGAAGGAGAAAATCGAGATCAAGGACGAGCCTGCATAGTTCATTGTTTGATATTGGTGTGACTCTCTTTGTGATGAGTCCCATGTAGTTTTTGAATGCTAGAAACTAAATTTTTGGAGAGAATACGAAGTGTTGGAGCCTATCAAGAATCTTCAACTTCTGTTTTCCCTACATGCGTGGAGTGTGGGAGCATATCTGCTCAGCCACGCATTGAAGCTATGTTGTGAGCGATAAATCATTTGTACCATTGTTGGAGATTGTGTTTTATGATCAGTATCAATGCTACGAGCGTGGAGTAATGGTGATGGGCAGCATTGATATCTGTGTTAATAGACATCGCCATTTAAATATGATGTAGTCCGGTTGAAACTGTGTATTTTGGTTGCAATGTTTTTTGCTTCCCGTGTGATGATGTATATTAGCAGCTACTTAAAAATAAACACAATGTTTGCTTCAACCACAACATACGACCGGTGGGTAAGTTGGAATGAATGTTAGAGTGGTGAAATTGTAGGTTAGAAGCAGATTTTGGAGCAGCTGGGTTACGCTATAAAGCTAGAGCTCGAATTCACGACAGAATAGTGTTGGCACTCTGATTGAAGAGTGCGTTGGTAGTGTGGAACTCTAACAGTGGTGTAAGAGTCAACTGAAAATGCAGAGGAAAGGTATACCGTGTCAAACTACGATGGTTCTTATTTGGCAAAGATTTCACTAATGTAGAGAAATGTCGTACGACATTTTGTCTTCTTTGTGCTGGCATCCCACATTACTGATTATGTTGACATCGCAAAGGAATGACAATTACGTTGAGAATTGATGTAGTCCCAAAGGACATTACGACTTATAGAGCTTGACTATAAGTATCGTTTTTCTATGTTTTATAATTGGTTGGAATTAATAATGGGATGGCATTTACAAATAGTGAAGTTGCAAAGCTTGACAAATATAAATAGTTGCCTTTTGATTGTATAGAAAATTGATGTTGCGCATTAAAAGTAAAGCCTGAATTCAATCACATATGGAAAGTCCACTGTATTGGGAATAAGTGTTTTCGCTTAAAAAATGAAGCCCATAGTTGTGTTTTCTTTGAAGTTGTGCGTTGAGGAGAGACGGAGATCGCTGGAGATCTCAATGATTGCAAGCACAATCATTATCTGCGATAGTTAGAGGCCATCGGGCAGTAAAACTGAAATTGCAAATTTGTAATTCGCCTAGACAGAAAATATGAATTGGAGTGGCACAACGGAATTATGGGTCAAGGGAAAAGGTATGAATGAGCATGTTATGTGTTGACATTTTGGGTTTTCTTAACCAAAATCGAAATCATAAATAATTATTTTTGCGGAGATGATTTATATATATGTCAACATGCGGTTTAAAATTAAAGTGAAAATATTGTACATGCAGAGGTATAAGGTTTTATCACCACAGTAGCTTTAAAGAAATTTAAGTTTCACTTAAATGAATGGAAAAGGATAATGAACTAATCCTGGTGATATAAAGAGAAGCATGCATTTTTGATAATATACGAGGTGGTTTATTATGCATAGTATGGGTTCTTCGTAGTTTTGGCTAAGTCATTTTGAACCAAATCATGTAGTTGGAAATGGGGAGATTCTTTTGATTTGTGTTTTAAGATTGAAAACACAAACAAACCAAATTTCTTGATGTTGTAGAATCTTTATTTTACCATCATGTGGCGGCATATAAGGAGGTGTTATTCAGGATGGGCACAATGTACGAGTTGTACATTATTCATCAAAGAGGTTGAAAACATGAATAGCTTGTTCTCTGTACATAGGTGAAGAGATGTGAATTTATAATGTGCAGTTTTATGGAGCATGGAGGTACAGGGAAGCTGTTTGTGTTAAGATGATGAGCGAGTTGAATGATGGGTGTTAGCCACCTATGAAATTTGTTATACCAAAAGGTGGCTAAATCATTTTTGGAGCCTTCAAAGAACAAATTTTACTGCTAAAAAGTGTTACCTCTTGAAGACTCTTGAAGGCCTCATGCCTCTATCCAAATCTTCATTGTTGTGCCCATTTTACACTCGAAAATCCTGCTGACTCCCAAGAGAGAATACTGCTACAAACACCATTTTCCCCTTCCTTCCACTTCCAAAACTAACCTCATTTTAACCCCTTCATCTCCCATGAAATCTTTCATTTTCATATTTTCCCCTTTCCCCCAATCGAAACCCCCTTTGATAAGGTTTAAGACTCCTTATTTTCCTTATCGAAACCCTCAAAACTCTTGAAAAACATTGAAAAATTCATAAAAATACATATTCTTGTCTAAAGGTTTAAGCCCCTTGGGCTAAGTCCTTAGCCATTTCAACTACACACGCCTTGGTGCTGGAACCAAGTGCTAGCCATCCGAGTGCCTATCGCATCACAAAGAGCCAAGCGCATAAATCTTTTGCCATGATAAAAGCTCCGATGTCGATTAGCCTCCCGCGTTATAACCCCCGGTCCTATTACTTTCCATATAATCCATAGCCCCACAGACGGGCACCGAGCCACATTACAAATATGTTTTCCGCCCCCAAAGCTTAAACCTTCGTTATATTAAATTTTTTGGTTTAAAATATTTTCGGTCATTAACTATTCAAAACCGGGCGGAATTCATCGCACCGTTTTTGAGAGGGAGGGGGTTTTTTCCGTTTGGCAGCGATGCCATTCAACGGCCGACACGTGGCTTTGAGCCCTTTTGAAATACTTCCCTCATCGCGCATTAAAGGTCGGATGTGGAGTGAGCACGATATCAATGCGCGCTGTCCGATCTGAGGCCGCTCATCATATGGTGATCGCGCTCAAAAGAAGCCCGACAGATAGACTAAGGTACGACGCGGTTATTAAAAGAATCTCCGCTGTCGATCTGATCTGTAGATCGAAGGCCCAAAAAAATTTCCCCCTGGTCCCTATTTCCACCTCAACAGGCCAAAATGCAGACCCGGGAAACTTTATTCAGCATGTTTTTATTGAAAGTTTGAAGTCCGGGGCATATTTCTTTGGTTTTGTGGTACCAGATCTCCACCGTTGATCGCATGGTCCAATCCCATCCGACAGCCCACATTCGTCCTGAACTCCCCACTCCTTTTTCCACCATTTTTTTCCAAAACAAAGGTTTTAAACCTTTTTCCCCACTTTTTATTTTATTTTTCCGAATAATGTGACCCCTTCATGTTATTTATTCACCTTCGCTCCCGACTGTAAATCTCTGCGCGATCGACGACTTCGATTTAAATTCTTTTTCCACCTTCCCTTTGAATTATTTTGATCAATCTCGACTGCTGGATGATTCCATCCAATGGCCATGCTCTCTCCATGCACCTTCTGAAGCAGTAAACCTCTACATGCAGGATCCTAGTCTATGTTGACGGTGATGTTTTTCTCATTGTAACTTGTTATTTTGTTTCTGTTTTCACTGTGTTTCATCTTCTCTTATAAAGAACAACATGCATGGAGTTAGGACCTACTTTATACCAGTACCCTTCTTTGACTGAAAATATTTATCTGAATGTTTTCTTCCAATCTGTGTTTTTTAGGAATGATTTAATTCAGTTTAAGCATAGGAATGTTGGCATTCCCTCGTCCTATTGTCTTAGCTGAATATTATTCTTAAATGTTATGTTCAGTATTAGTTAAGTATAGATGAACTAAGGAAGATATGGTGTGCCCTGGTCCTAGTTTTATCCCCAAAGACTGTCTGAATTTTTCCCTTGGAATGTGTTGAAAGCTGGCTAGTTTAGAAGTACTTACCAGATCTTAGACTATCCTTTGTTATCATTTGTGTTTCCTCTGTTTTTATATGTTTTCTATTGAAAGTGTATCAAAGGCTGGCTATTTTAAAAGTACTTACCAGATCCTAGTTTTCTTTTATGTCTTTCTTAAGTGTATGTCAAAAGCTGGCTAGTTTAAAAGTACTTCTTAGGCTGCTCTTTGTTCTTCATCTGTTAAAATCCCCCTTCTTATTGTTTCATTTCATTCCATAAATCAAACTTTAAGGAGATCCTTAGAAATAGATGACTTGCCCCATGGACCACTCTTGCCTCTTGCTGTTTCAATTAAATCCTATTATGACTCCATAGCCCAATGGAATAAAACCTGCAATTGTTTATCTTCCTGGCCAAAACTTGTTCTATTTGCTTGCAACTTCTCACCTTTGAAACTCTTTGCATTTAGAACTTTCCACCTCAAACAGTAATCATGCTCAACCATCCAAAAAACAAAAAAAACCCTCGGCCTTCATAACTAGCCTAATATCATTATCCCTAACTTCAAAGACAAATCCATCTTTGCACTTATTGGAGAGATCCCTCTCCGGATTCAGGAGGGCTAGATCCTAGAATCCCAAAGTGGTTGAAACAATGTTTCTCCCTGCGGTCGAAATTTTTCCAATCTTGTTGATTACAGGGAGCTAACATTTCTGGCGAATCCATTGGGGATCGAACCCAGAATCATTTTCATTTTAAGGAAACCATAGGATATCAGAGATTTGTTTCAAAGAACATTTGCTATATTAACCAGTTGAGCCACCAACAACTAAAATTTCTGGTGACTCTGCTGGGGATCGAACCCAGAATCTCTAGTTTTCCTTAAATTTCATACAAACATCGTGAGTAAAAAGCAGCCTTTTCAAGCACTACCAAGAAATGGTAATCATGATGAAACTTGTTTGAATTAGTGACAAACTAGGCAAACCCTAGGATTCTCATAAGACTTTATCTAACCTTGAAAAATCAGCTAGCTTAGCCATAAGAGTACACTGTCTTTGTATCATAACCGTAGCTAAGTTTTGAAATAGAGTTAGGATATTCTTAGAAGCCACACAACTAAAAAATAACTCAGAAAAACCAAAAATATTTCAGATTGGAATTAAATAAACATGGTGGTGGACCATAAAACCTTTTACCTCATTACGAGCTAAAAAATTCCACTTGGTGACTCCACAATCCTAAACAGACCTTAAGACTCCACTGGGAAGAACCATTATCATTTTAATATCATTTAAACTCAGTTAGAGGACTGTAAGATTTGAATTTGTGTAAAACAGATTAGTTGACCTTTCAAAGATTGTCATATCTGGTTGAACTTTTCTTGTTTAGTTGGGTCTAAAAAATACAGCATAGTGGCTCCTAGAAAGATTCACACTAGAGCCTATCCTAACCCTGATCGACCTGAGATAGTTGATAACCTAGAGAGTATCCTTAGGAAGTCTCCTAGGATTAAATTATCAACTGTTTTCAGATCACCCTTGAGAGGCAATTCAGTTCCTGAAAATCTTGCAGCTCCACAAGAAACACATGGTGGTGGAACCATAAAACATTTTATCTCCTTAGGAGCTAAAAATATTCCACCTGGCGACTCCACACTCTGAAACTTCCAAAATACCAAATGACTCCATTGGTAGAAGACCTTGAACTGATTGAACAGACACAGTGACCTCTTATTTTGATTAACAAACATGGATTTATATATAGACCCATATGACAAACATATGGTCATGATGGAAAACATGCTTGGAAGAAGGGTGGATAGGTTTATGGCTAATTTAAACACTGGTGGTCCATAGCAACATGTGCCTTTTCCTGTCCAAACACAAACCCTACCCCGACAAGATATGTACGATGATCAAAATTATAAAGAAAATAAACAAGAAATCATGATGGAAAAGATGATGTACATGCTTGGAAAGAGAATGGATAGGTTGATGGTTTAATATGAATATTGATGAGCTGGGGCAAGCTATGCTTTCCCCTGATCAAATACAAGCCCAATCACCTCAAGGTCAAGACAGTGACCAAGATATGTTTTATGATCAACACCGTATGGAAAATGATGAGCAAACTTACAAAGAAAGCAATAAAGAAGGTAGTCAAGGAGCTTTTGATTGCCTTCCTATGTATTGTACTATGCTGATAAGAGATCTTCACAATCAAATTGCAAATACTAATAGTGAGCAGTGCTTTGAGGAAACAATAGAAAAACCTCAAAGTTTCCCTGCAAACACAAGTCAAGATCTCCTAGAAGAGGCTCAAGAAAACATCCAGCCTCAAAACCAGCCTTTACAAGAGATAGAGAACTGTTGTACCTCTGTTCAAAGGGACATAGAAATATCCTCCCCATTAACAAAAGAAGAGATAGATCAGACTATTAATAAACAATCAGTCTCTAATATTTATTACAAAACAAATACTCTTGCTCATTCACATAGAGAACTTTGTTGTAAAGATGAAGAAAGTTTTTTTGTTGGTCATAAGAAACAAGGTAGCTCTTTTTTTGTTTATACTGAAAGAAAAACCTCTCCTTTAATAGAAGAACAAATCGATCAAATACTAAGAAAACAACTACCCTCCAAAACATCATCTCAACCAGAGAATCATGAACATGGTGCCTGTTCCAGAGAACAATCCGATGGCACTCAAGACAAATATGATAGTAAGAAAATCAATAATAATAATGAAAATAGTCCTCTTTGGAATATGAATTTTGATGGGTTATGTACTAAAACTAATGCAGGTGCAGGAATATGGCTTTACAATACAGGAAACAATTATTCTGAAGCCTATTCATACAAACTGATTTTTCAATGCAAAACTAACATAGTAGAGTATGAGGCACTTCTCTTAGGGCTACATTTATTGAAGAAATTAGGAGCCCAGAAAATAACAGTTCATGGAAACACATAATTGGTAATTCGGCAAGTGAAAAATGAATGCATGGTTGACCATCCCAGACTCAGAGCATATAGGGATGATGCCTTGGATTTATTAAAATCTTTCAAAGATTTCCAACTTATACTTGTTCCTAAAGACTAAAACAGTTTTACTAATGGATTAGCCCTTGTGGATAGTACATGTTTAAAACCTTGGGAGAGCAAACAATATACGATCCAAGAAAAATTTAGACTAGCTGTCCCAAACAATAAAAGATACTGGCAAAAATTTGAAGGAGAAAAACAAATAGTAGACCATCCTACTGAGGATACACTTTCTTTTCAAGAAGAAATTTCTTCATTCAATAATGTTCATCTGCCATTCAAAGAACCCGAACTTATATCAGAAGCAAGCATAAATTTAGAGAATTTTTTTTTTTCACTGTTTGCTATTGTGCTGGTTAAGGATGATGATACTTCCAAGGAACATATTGAAGACATAGCCCTCAAAGCTGAAGTCTTGGAAGCAGACAAACTACCAGACATGGAGACCCAAAAAGAAGAGAATCTTCATCTTTTCTTTGTTTCTCCTATGGAAGAGTGTGTGAAGTTCCCAATTGGCTCAAATTATCAAGCATGCATCCTTTGCAAGAGCCAAAGACATGAAAAGTTGTCACCTCCTGTGATAGTCTTGGTTTTGAAGATTAATCGTCAAAATATACTATGGATACCTCTGACAAGCAGCCAGAGTTTCTTCTTCTTCTTGACATTACTCAACTGGCTACATTGGCACTTTTGTATCATATGAAGATGTAAATACTTCAAGTTAGAATAGGTTAGATAGGAATGTCAATATAGCTCAGTTTTGAGCAGTTAGATAGTTGTTTATTTTTGTCTCCAAAGAAAGGTTATAAACATCAAAAATACAAAAATAAAGAAGGAAAGAAAAGAGGGCAGATTGAATAAACAAGAAAGGTATAACCCCATACCAAAAAGAGGAACAAATCTGAAAGTGTACAAGCTCAAATGCCACTCCTGAAGAACACACTTCTAGTTAGTCAAACAGCTTAATCTTGACTAATTAGCTTTAAATTTTCTGCTGATAGGATAATGAATTCGATTTGCCAAACTGTTTAATCTTGGCTTATTAGTAGATAGTTTAGGATATAAATTAAAGGTTCAAACGTGCTCAAAATATTAACCTAAAGTTTCAAAGAGAGGATGACTCAAATCTGTTTCAAATTATGAGTAAAAAAATGTAAAAATCTGGTTCCAAACAGCTTAAAATCTGAACCAGTTAGTAAAGGAAAGACAACTCAAGTAAGAGTCAAAACAGAGCTGAAAAAGGGTGAAGGAAGTGTTTTGAACTTTCAGATCTTAAGCCTTCCATTTTGTTTTAAATTTTCTGCAAAATAAATGTCTATGTGAAGCTTGTTTTTATGCCCATAGACTAGCAACAAGTCAGACTGTTCAATCCTGACTTGAATGCTTTTAAATTTCTGTTGTAGAATTTAGAGAATAAAATCTATTGGACCGTTTAATCCCAACAAACGGTAGATTAGGTAGAGAATCATATGGGCTCAACTGTTCAATCTAAGTCCATGGAGAAATAAGGAGTAGAAATAGATTAGATTTCATGCTTTCAAAAGAATAAAGTGTTGTGAAAGAGTTTGCCAATACAAGTGCACTCTAATGAAGAAAAAATGTTAGATCAGTAGGATTGGGTAGGTAGAAAGATTGTGTTAATGAAGTTCCATTGTTAATCCATGAATGCTAATATTTTTCAGAGAAAAAGAAGATCATCCACAGAAAGAAAGGCAGCCCAATAGATGAGGCAACTGATTAGCCTCCTAGAGAAAGCAAGTTTGAAGTTCTTGATGCCTTCAAGAAGGCACCATCCCCAAGTGGAGCCACTGTTAGCCACCTATGGAATTTTTTATACCAAAAGGTGGCTAAATCATTTTTGGAGCCTTCAAGGAACAAATTTTACTGCTAAAAAGTGTTACCTCTTGAATACTCTTGAAGGCCTCATGCCTCTATCCAAATCTTCACTACTGTGCCCATTTTACACTCAGAAATCCTGCTGACTCCCAAGAGAGAATACTGCTACAAACACCATTTTACCCTTCCTTCCACTTCCAAAACTAACCTCATTTTAACCCCTTCATCTCCCATGAAATATTTCATTTTCATATTTTCCCCTTTCCCCTCGTCGAAACCCCCTTTGATAAGGTTTAAGACTCCTTCTTTGCCTTATCGAAACCCTCGAAACTCTTGAAAAACATTGAAAACTTCATAAAAATACATATTCTTGTCTAAAGGTTTAAGCCCCTTGGGCTAAGTCCTTAGCCATTTCCACTACACATGCCTTGGTGCTGGAACCAAGCGCTAGCCATCCGAGTGCCTATCGCATTGCAAAGAGCCGAGCGCATAGATCTTTTGCCATGATAAAAGCTCCGATGTCGATTAGCCCCACGCGTTATAACCCCCGGTCATATTACTTTCCATATAATCCACAGCCCCGCAGACGAGCGCCGAGCTGCATTACAAATATGTTTTCCGCCCCCAAATCTTAAACCTTCGTTATATTAAATTTTTTGGTTTAAAATATTTTCGGTCATTAACTATTCAAAACTGGGTGTAATTCATTGCACCGCTTTTGAGAGGGAGGCAGTTTTTTCCGTTTGGTAGTGATGCCATTCAACGACCGACACGTAGCTTTGAGCCCTTTTTAAATACCGCCCTCATCGCACGTTAAAGGTCGGATGTGGAGTGAGCGCGATATCAATGCGCACCGTCCAATCTAAGGCCACTCATCAGATGGTGATCGCGCTCAAAATAAGCCCGACAGATAGACTAAGGTACGACGCGGTTATTAAAAGCATCTCCGTCGTTGATCTAATTTGCATATCGACGGCCCAAAAACAGTCGCCCTGGTCCCTACATCCACGTCAACAAGCCCAAATGCGGATCCGGGAAACTTTATTCAGCATGTTTTTATTGAAATTTTGAAGTCCGGGGCATATTTCTAAGGTTTTGTGGTACGAGATCTCCACCGTTGATCGCGTGGGCCGATCCCATCCGAAGGCCCACGTTCGTCCCGAAATCCCCACTCCTTTTTCCACCTTTTTTTCCAAAACAAAGGTTTTAAACCTTTTTCCCTGCTTTTTATTTTATTTTTCCGAATAATGTGACCCCTTCATGTTATTTATTCACCTCCGCTCCCGACCATCGATCTCTGCGCGATCGACAGCTCCGATTTAAATTATTCTTCCACCTTCCCTTTGAATTCTTCTGATCAATCTCGACCGTTGTATGATGCCATCCAATGGCCATGCTCTCTCCATGCTCCTTATGAAGCAGTAAACCTATGCATGTAGGATTTTATAACATTGTTCGTATTTTGCAGGGTTCTAGTGGTTTTTTCCACTATGACTGAAGAAAATTCAAAGGAAGAGGGTGACGATCCTCCTGCCTTCGATTCATCAAAGGGGAATCATTCACAGGGTTCAACTCCATGTTTCATCAATGATTCATGAGGCATTGATGCCACACGACCCCCGCGCAACCCTGCACACCAACAAACATAGTGAATCAGGCATATATCAAAGAGTATCAGTGTTGAAAGACATAAATATACCAGAACAGAAGATTGAAGACAGATTTGTGGGGATTACATCTAAGATGGTTTATCAAAAGCCTAATCCCCAATTAAAACACAGTTAAAAGAAAAATCATAATGGTGCATCAGACAGAAAGCCTCCACTGCCACATCTGAGGCAAATTGATTCCTCCCAGCTACCACAGTGCCACCTGTGCCTCAAAGCTTTCAAATAGAGGCCATAGTTATTGATCAAGATCAGATATTTGTCCTAGCGCAGCCAGAAAAGTTAATTCTTCCAAAGAACTTAATGTAAAAATATCAACAGAGTGACTAGTACACAACACAGAGCCTCAAAAGTCAAAAAGAGCTCCCACCGAGCTTAAATATTAATGTAAACGACTTAATATAGAGGACACCTATGTAATCTTCTTCATTGAGCCCCCCAAAGGTCGAGAAGCTATTAAGACTATATTAATTATAATTGGAGATCTTTTATTAGATATCACCTCCTCATTCTTCTATAAATACTACTGGAGAAGATGAGAGAGGGGTTGGTTGATTAGGTTGTTGAACTTTGAAATGTAATTGAGCTTGAGACTTCTACCTGTAAATAGTGTTCACTGGCCCTTGAAGCTCTGCTTTTAATAGATAAGTTAGTCTGGGAAGTGTGGGTGATTGCTGAACTAAAGCATTGGACTTAAAGCTATAACTGGTTTGGAGCATCAATACAAGTTGATTTATGGGATCCTGGTCTATGTTGACAGTGATGTTTTTATCATTGTAACTTTTTATTTTGTTTCTGTTTTCACTGTGTTTCATCTTCTCTTATGCATGGAGTTAGGACCTACTATATACTAGTACCCTTCTCTGACTGAAAATCTTTATCTGAATGTTTTCTTCCAATCTATGTTATTTAGGAATGGTTTATTTCAGTTTAAGCACATGAATGATGGCATTCCCTCATCCTGTTGTCTTAGCTGAATATTATTCTTAAATGTTATGTTCAATATTATTTAAGTAGATATGAACTAAGGAAGATATGGTGTGCCCTGGTCCTAGTTTTATCCCCAAAGACTGTCTGAATGTTTCCCTTGGAATGTGTTGAAAGATGGCTAGTTTAGAAGTACTTACCAAATCTTAGACCATCCTTTGTTATCATTTGTGTTTCCTTTTTTTTTTTTATGTTTTCTATTGAAAGTGTATCAAAGGCTGGCTAGTTTAAAAGTACTTACCAGATCCTAGTTTTCTTTTATGTCTTTCTTAAGTGTATGTCAAAAGATGGCTAGTTTAAAAGTACTTACCAGATCTTAGGCTGCTCTTTGTTCTTCATCTGTTAAAATCCCCATTCTTATTGTTTCATTTCATTCCATAAATCAAACTTTAAAGAGATCCTTAGACATAGATGACTTGCCCCATGGACCACTCTTGCCTCTTGCTGTTTCAGTTAAACCCTATTATGACTCCATAGCCCAATGGACTAAAACCTGCAATTTTCTATCTTCCTGGCCAAAGCTTGTTCTATTTGCTTGCAACTTATCACCTTTGAAACTCTTTGCATTTATAACTTTCCACCTCAAACAGTAATCATGCTCAACCATCCAAAAAAAAAAACAAACCCTCGGCCTTCATAACTAGCCTAATATCATTACCCCTAACTTCAAAGACAAATCCATCTTTGCACTTATTGGAGAGATCCCTCTCCGGATTCAGGAGGGCTTGATCCTAGAATCCCAAAGTGGTTGAAACGATGGTTCTCCCTGCAGTTGGAATTTTTCCAATCTTGTTGATTACAGGGAGCGAACAATGGGCATGCGAGTATTCACAGTGACAAAGAAAACAAAAAAGAGTGAAATCCGGAGAATTGAAAATGCAAGGGAAAGGTTTATTAAATAACCTTGAAGGGAGCATAAGGTATGATACATCTTTTCTAAAAGGTATTTTAATGTGAAAATTAAATGATTTATTTTATTTTAAAAAAATCTCGAGAAAAAGTGAATTTCATTTCAATCTAAAGGCTAAAGTATCATGTAAGTAAATGATAATGGGAGATGATGTAATTGGTGACTCGTGATATTTTCTTAAGAATGGAGTATGAGAAAGAGTGAAGATTTTACATCATAAAAATGTATTAAGGGTGGATGTTGTGGGTAGATTGTATAATTTGAATTAAATCAAAATATCCACTATTGTAATTATTGGATCAAGCTTTGAAGTCAAACAAATGTTAGGGTCAAATGAAAATTTGGATAACTTGAGTTAAGATTGAGTTATTGTATAAAAGGGTGTATTTTTCATCTAATATGAAGAGTTGATGTAAAGTTTGAAGTCAAAGAGTCGTAAACCAAATTCAAAGGTTTGAATGTAATTGGGTGCATGATCGGCAGAGCCCGACACCCAAAG
Source organism: Pinus albicaulis (assembly GCA_034641835.2). Lineage (NCBI taxonomy): Eukaryota > Viridiplantae > Streptophyta > Pinopsida > Pinales > Pinaceae > Pinus > Pinus albicaulis. The sequence continues at coordinate 135,924,582 of CM076579.1, forward strand.
AATTGGTTATTATAACACAAGCATTACTAAAGTGTTGTTTTGCAGCAAAGAGAAGCAAGAGAATTGCCCAGAAATGATTCCAAGATAGAGAACCACAAGAGGTCAAGCGCAGGAAGAAATCTTGAATTATTGAATGACAAGTAGGGAGGCTTGCTGAAAAGGGGATTCGAATGAAATCCACAAGTGAAAAGATGAAGTTCACAAAGGAGAAGAAGATGACTGTTGATAATCATTTCAGAAGATCGGATAAAGACCATAGCAGAAGGAAGAAAAAGGAAAATGCCAAGGTAAATGGCATATGTGAACAGTTGACTGATGAAGATTTTGAGCGGGAGAAAGCTGAGATAAAATTTCGTCTTGAGTTATTGATGGAAATGTTGCAGAGAGGTAAAGTAGACCAAATATATGGATGGAGTATGAAAAGGAAAGTCAAATGGCATAGATTGCAAGTGACATGGGAGCATAGAGTGAATGCTTAATTGAAGAAAGAATTACTTAGTTTAAATGAGTATATAAAGGAAGATTTGATATGTGAGCGAGAATATGGTCCATTGCTTTCTGAAAGTAATGATGTGACCGAAGAGAAATCTACAGAGGAACTGAATCAAATGAAGGATTTATATTAGCAAGGATATATGATGACGGAAGCATCAAGTGGGACCACAAGGTCTTATGTTTTCAAAACTAATGATTTGTTTGTGATTGTAGGTACATCAAAAGATTTTGAAAAAAAATTGGAATTTCTTAAGGAGAAGAAGTTGAATCTGAAATCTGTTCAGAATGATGTTGAGATAGCAAGATCTCAGAAACAAAAGGAGACAGAGGGGTCTCATGGGAATAAACAACAAATTATTGAAGCAGAGGAAGAAGGGCCAATTGATGATTGGTCAACAACAAGTGAAGGTATGGAAAGCTGTGTAAAGTTTCCAAGTTCTACCCCACTTGAGATTGTTGAGTTATATAGAAAGTTAGATATTCAAAGAAGAGAGTTGGAAAAGTAGAGGATCTATACTCAGGATGAGTTGTTGAAAGAGAAAGACAAAGAAATTGTCCTGATAATAATAAGGAAACAGAAGATAAGGATGTAGGAATGATTCAGCAAATCAAAGATGTTCATTATTGTGAACCAAAACAGGGAGACATTCTTGAAACAAATGATATGGAGGAGAGACTAGCTGACAGTCTCATAGAGAATTTAAATCAGCATACTGAAGTGCTGATGGAAGAGGAAATTTCAGAGCATCATACTAAAATGTTGCCATAGAAGAAAGAGGAATTGAGGCCTTATGTTTTTTATTTTAATAATTGTTTTGTGAATACAGGTTTTATTACAGATGCTGGAGAAAATTTGACACAAGTGAATAGTCAAGTAAAAGAAAAGGAATAAATTTCTGTGGAAATATGTAATCCATGGAACCAAGAGGTTAGATTGCTGGAACCTATGCTGAAGAATTGGAATTCAAGGCATGACGAGGAATCTCAATTTCAATATTGGGAAATGAAGAATGTGAAGGTGCAAGACAATAGTAAACAAGAGGGCAAGGATAAAAGGGTAACAGTAAGTATAAAAGTTCAACAATCAAGAGGTGAAAGTAAACAACAGACAAAAGATCTATTGAACAGAGAAATTGATCTGATAAGGAGGATAATGATGAAAGTATCCCATAATAAGACAACAACAATAAAACAAAGAAGAAGAAACAAGAGGAAGACAACATAAAGCTATGAAAGCATAGCCAGTGGGGCAATGCAACATAAAGTGTGGAGACCTGGAGAAAAACAACAAACAAAAGCAACAACAAATGGAAAATTGCAGAACAACGTATGGGATCCAGGAAGAAAAAGATCTGAAAGACATGATCAGAAGATCATGATTATTTTCAACCTTAGGAGTCTGATGCAGGAGCTTCAAGCTTAATTTTCATTATTCATTTGTGTAATTTAGGGGTGAGGTTTTTTTTTTAATTATTTTATAAATTATTTTTCTCATTTTTAATAAATCGAGAGAAAAATATGAATGTAATATTTATTGTAAATATTCTCTTAAATTAATTTAGGATATGAGTGGAGTGATTTAGGCAGATAATTTAGGGATTAGGAATTCCTTAAACGAGACTTAGTTGAGTCCAAAAAAAGGATAAATCTAATTTAGATTTTAGTTGGGATTTGTGTGGAGGAAATTATGGATTAGAGTAAATTCATTATTATGTATAAATATGAGGAGTGTGTGAGAATACAGAGCAAGAGAGAGTGATGGTTTGAGAGATTTGTAAAAGGGTCGAGAGCTGAAAGGCCATTCATTGTAATATTCGGCCAAGGAATGTTTGTGTTATTATATATCCTTATTTTTTTTGTATGGCTCTCTTTTTATATATGCATATTTCAAACTCTAAAATATAGTTTTAATGAAGAGTTTTCTTGAGGATTTTCGTGCTGAAGGAAGCACACACACTATTATATGCTAGGATCTGTTTTATAGCAGAATCCTGGCATCACATTATTGCCTCTTGATTCTAAATGAGTTTCCCAGACACACTTCATCTAGAATGGTGGGATTAAAAATAAGTATAGTATGTCTCAAATAACTATGTAATGGACCTAAGTATTTAAGGAGAGTATCTTATGAATACAAATCAACACCGAAGATTAAAGCCCTTATTATAAATTATTGTGTGTAACTTTGGACACTCTGACCTTTAGCTTGCATAAAATTTTGCTAATCCATAATTTATTTTTGTATATAAGCAAATGGATAAACTTTTCTTCTTAATGCAGTGATAAAATCATTCAAAGAAGATATAATTTTACCACTTTTCTTCAAATATTCTTGAGTTATGGCCTCCCACCAGATGAGGGTTTCACTTTCAAAGCGAAAAGAAGCAAGCTGGATCTTTGTAACATCATCATCAATGTTTTGAATCCTTTAATATAATTCAATTTGACAAACCCAATTATCCAACTTTTTAGCATTTATTTCCCCATTGTACATAGGAAATTCAAACTTGACATCAATCTTAATCAAAGAAGACTTAGCATGTCCTTTTGGAGAGGGGGAAGGAGTAGGTCTATGAGATGAAGAAAGAGGTGAGGATGGAGGTGTAGATGGAGGTGGAGGCTTGCTACTATCACCACCATTACCTTTTGGTTTATTAGAAATTTATTCTTGCAACCTTATTGTCCTCTCATTGTACAACACTTTCACCATCTCAAACATGTCATAGAAATCCTTTCTAAAAGTTCTCTCATCCTCAGACATGAACTCTTGTCCTTCTTCATGTGTCATGACTAGTGGGGTTTGTAACCTCCTTGAACCAATTTGAGGGTTTGTTTCTTCAAGCACTTCTTCTACTCTTCTCAATTTAGACCTTGTAATCATTCAAGAAAAATTCTTGCAAAAACTGTCAAACCTTCACAATGACCATGCTCTGGTACCAAACTAATATGAAATTAAAATGGAAGGTTTCATGTAAAGTTTTGCATGCTAGTTTATGACTTATGGGCAATGGATTGATACTGAAAAAACAAATAAACTAAGTAAAAATTTTCATATTTTAAAAATGAAAAATAGACAACAAGTAACATCACAAAACAATAATTTGATGACGGATTTCACCCCTCCTGGGGTACGTCTCTGGGTTGAGCTTCCAATGTTGGCCCTTAATATTATATTCTCAAATTTTAAATTGAATCAACATAAATTTCTCAAATTGAAAAAATAATACTACCATTGCATCTAAAACACCCAAAAACCCATGTGTAGGCTCTTATTGGGCTCAAAAAGGCTGAAAAATGGCCAAGATAGGCCACTTTCTCCATTTCTTTGCTAATTGTTCTACAAATTCGTCCCTCTGTCAAAACTTGCAACACAATTCGGCCTTGGAAGCATTGGAAAGCGATAATTTTGCAACTGTAGGTGGTGTTTTAAGCCATGAACCCGCTGTGTTGGATAATTAGGAGTGCCAATAGGGCCGCACCCTTATTCTTCCTCCCTCAGGTCAGTCGTATGGTAAACAACGTGACCATGGGGTGCAAGCCAGGTGCTATGTGCCCCGCCGACCCCCAATCTTGGTCGTGTTATGGTTATGGCACTGTAGGAAAGGTGCCATGTGCCCGCCCCTCCCGAAGTTTTTTCAGCAATCATGTATTGGTAACAAAACCAAGGATTGGGCACATCCAAGGTGCCACGCACACACCTCTTTTGCCTTACAGCATAGTCATGAACACTACATATGAGTTAGGGTTGGGTCAGTCAGGTAATACCTTTGGCCCGAACCTCCCCCCAATGATAGAACTGGTACACATTAAATATAATTGTCTGACTTTATAATAACAAGAATTTTCATGGCGCAATGGTAGGGTGTCATGTTAACTTGTATGTGGTCACGAGTTCAATCCCCACAGAGTATTAATCAGTTAATTTTAGACTTTTTTGTCCAATCTGGGGTGCCACATGATGCCCCGTGATTGGGCCATGTGTCATCTACCCATTGTCCCAAGTGTCCACACTTTATTAGCCCACTACCATCCAACCATCAGCTGCCACAAGTCAGCTTGGGATTTTCCAATTTGAACATCGTATCGCCCAGTCATCCTATTGACATCAGCATGATGTCATCATATAGACTACCACATGGTTTTTGTACATTGTCCAGTCAACACTGAAAGTTGACTTTTTAGTTATTTTCCAAAAACTTCAGAATTTGATAACTTCCTCATATGATGTCAGATTGAGGCAATTCAAGTGTTGTTGGAATCAGAACAACGATATCTACTATTTGGCACTAGTTTCAGGAGAATTTGAGCACTTTGATTTTTGAGCATATTTTTGATCCCCTATATCAAATAAATGTCTTGTTCTCCTCATCATATAACCTGTAAGATTTAGAAATACTATAATATCCCAAGAAAATGCATTTATAACTCCTACCGCCCAATTTGTTGCATTGATGTTTAGGACTAAATGCATAGCATAGAGAACCAAAAAATCTAAATGTTGAGAAACAGGAAGACTAATATACTACATTTCATAAGGAGGATTATTATTAATGAATTAATAAGTACAATGATTGCGAATATAGACTACAGAAAGTAATACTTCTCCCCAAAACATTAACTTGATATTCTTAAAAAACATCATGGATTTGACCATATTTAGAAAGATCTGTTCATACACTCCACAACACCATTTTGTTGTGGATTATAAGGAATTATAGTCTGATTTTTTATGCCATTTTCTTGCAAATACTTTTCAAAATCATGAGATGTGTATTCACGATCGTTATCAGATCATAGAGTGTCAGTGTTAGGTTGAGTTTCATTTTTAAACGATAAAAGAATTTTTTTAAATGTGTTTAATAGGTAAACTCGAAACATCCTCGAGTAATCCTAAAATTCAACATATATTTATTACCATTGGAATATGGAACATGAATATACCCATATAAATAAGAATGTATGATACCTAACTTCCTAGAAGCTCTATAAGTAGAGTTATGAAAACGATTTTCATTGTGCTTTCCTAAAATACAATCATCACATGGAGTAATTTTTCTTGGAACAATAGGAAGCCCTTTAATGCCTTGTTGTTTCATAATCCTGATACTATCATAATCAATATGACCAAAACAATCATGCCACAACAAAATGGGAGAGAGAGTATCACTTTGTTGAGTCAAATGAGCATAATTGAATGTAGAATATGATGTTCCTTTGAGTTTCAAAATTTTATCTTCTTCAACACCAGTCATAATAATCACATTATCAGATGCTCTACAAATTTCAACTATATCATTAAACATATGTCTAGAATGCCCTTGCTGCCTAATATGTATGAGAGACATCAAATTTATTTGAAATTGAGGAATGTAACTTAACATCGTGTAAAATATAATCAACAAGTCCTATTATTTTTAGTGGTACATATCTAATTCCTGAAGGATTTATTTGTGATCTGTTAGAAAAATAAACTACTCCATCAATATCATCACTGAAATTTTCAAATAAATATATTTTGAAAGTCATATGACAAGTGGCTCCACTATCCAATATCCAAGTATCTTTCCAATTAGATAAAGTAGTGCTAAAGACATCATTTATGCTAAAATTACAATGTGCAAAAATATAGTGGGTAGATTCTGGTGGTTTTCCTTTGCCTTGAGGTGGTTTCTCTCTCTTTTCACTAAATTGTACTTTCTTCTCACTAATATTTTCCCAAGGAGTTCAAAAATTAGGGGCAGTATGACCAATTTTACCACATCTATAACACTTAACAGATTGTTTATCATTTTAATTTTTTTGGAAGTTTAGTTTATGTGATCCATAATTTTATATAGATATATTGCGGTGATAATCACATAGGAAAAGACTTCATTGAGGCATTTCGAACCAACTAGTGTGGTTCATATTCAGGACAAGATGAGAGATAAGATCATGGCAACAAACTTAAATAAATGAAGAGAAGGGTTAACTAGTTGTTAAAATAACAACTAGTTTGACTTAAAAGGATACATGTTATTTTTTATTATAATTTCATTTAGTTTCATTTTATCATATTTTTATTAAAATTAAAAATCAACCATTCCTAGTCAAATGGTCAAAAAGAGAGAAAATAATTATTTGTATTATGTTATTTATAATATAAATATTAATAATGTTCTCAAATTGAAAATTAATTTAAACATCACTACTATTAAGAAGTAAATAATAAAATAAATTGATTATTCAGATTGAATAAGGGAAGGGTGGTGTGGCCATGGGTTCCCCCTTGTCCCCTATGATGGATAATATTTCCATGGAGGACTTTGAGTCCAAGGCCATATCCTCAGCTCTTTTCCAACCCAAACTCTGGAAAAGGTTTGTGGATAACACTTGCGTCGTCTGGCCTCATGGCAAGGAAAAGTTGGAACTTTTTTCCAACATCTTAGCAATCAATCTGACTCCATAAATATCACTATGGAATGTGAAGTTAATGGTAGCCTGCTTATCCTTGACGTTCTTATTTCAAGGAGGGATGATGGTTTTTCTCCCATTAGGTTTTTTGGAGGAAAACTCACTTAGAGCAATATATTCATGCTAGTTCGCATCGTTTCCCTGTTCAGAAGCTAGGTGTTCTCAACACCTTAGCCACCAAAGTGCTTAGAATATCTGATGAATACCATCTCGAGGAAGAAAAAACCCACCTCCTGAATGTTTTTAATAACAACGGTTATAGCAAGTTCCATGGCCTTAGAGATTTTCTTAAAGCATAAAAAGGTCCTAGGAATAAAAAAATCCCAATGATTGGTTCTCTGTAGTGCACCTTCCCTTTATTCAAAGGACTACTGATAAGATCACTGGGATCCTTAAAAAGCATAAGGGTTCTTTAACTTTCAATCCCCTTAACACTATTCAGAGCTCTCTAAAATTCGTAAAGAACCCTGTGAACCCCATAGATGGAAAAGGTGTTTTCATTATTCCTTGCTCTTGTGGGACTCCATATAATGGTGAAACTAGTCGATCAATAACTCAAAGGATTTGTGAACATGCAACCAACATAAAACATGGAAGTTCTTGCTCCTTTGCTTTAGCGAAACATGCAGAAAAGACTAACCATCACATCTGCATTGAAGAGGCTAAGTTCATTTCCAGGTTTGAGCATTTTCATCATCGTAAGTTAAGGGAGGCTTTAGAGATTGAAAAAATATTGATCAACCTTAATAGAGATGATGGTTGGAGTATTAGCATGTGCTGGATCCCTACCCTATATTCCTAGGTGAGGATTAATTTAATATAATTGATTCAAATTAATTAATTAATTTATCTAAGCACCCTTCCCTTATTCAATCTGCATAGAAAATTTAATTTTATTCTTTACTCCTTAATAGTAGTAATGTTTAAATTAATTTTCAATTTGAGAACATTATTAATATTTATATTATAAATAACATAATACAAATAATTATTTTCTCTATTTTTGATCATTTGACTGGGAATGGTTGATAATAAATTTTAATAAAAATATAATAAAATGAAACTAAATGAAATTATAATAAAAATAATAAAAATTAATATTTTTCCTTTTAAGTCAAATTAGATATATTCTAACGGCTAGTTAACCCTTCTCGTCATCTATTTAAGTTTGATTCCATGACCTGATCTCTCATCTTGTCTCGAAGATGAACCACACTAATTGGTTCGAAACACGTCGACGAAGTCTTTTCATATGTGATTATCACCGAAAGTTCTCTCTCTAAAAATTCTGAAAATTATTTTGTTGTCTGTCACCTTAATGGTCATTACCCCCCAGAATATAAAATATTTCTTACCACGACCTCTAATATTTTTTCCAATTCTATCAGACTCTCCTTGAGATTTCTACTCTTTATGTGCAAGACACAAAGTCTCAACATTGGGATTGGGAAGTGACTCCTTCTTCCCAAAGCTCTTCTCTCTTTCAACAATTTTTCCTATAATTTTATTAAAGGTGATGTCTTTCATTTGTTCACTAGCTCGAAGAGATTGCAAGTAGTGTGAGTAGGTAAGGTATATGGATTTAATGAATGCAGTGAGTTGCAAATCAACTTTAACACTAGTGGAATCAATAATCATGATAAATAGCTTTAATTTCTAAAGCCAACCTCATGGGATAGTTATCTTTCAACTCCAAATTAAACGACTTCATCAATAATTATATGATTTCAAGCTTTGAATGGGCGTCATCAAGATCTTTTAAGTTATTTAATGCTTCAAATGTTATGGTGCAGTACATATTATGTCATCTTACCTATTTTGTTATAGAAGAAGAAATCAAAACATATGCCTTTTTATATTTACTCTTCCAAATCACAACTTATTTGTAGTCTTTAGGCTGTTCTGATTTAGTGTTAAATCCTTTCCTTCACAAACACCTTCCCATAAATTGTTTTTTTTTTTTGGTAGTTTAGACTAATCCTAATATTTCCATTTTTTCTCCTCCCATCCCACCCATGGGTTTCAAACCTGTGACCTTGCATATAGAGTACCTTAACATTGACTGCTCTACATCATAAATCATTAAAAATAAGAGAATTGTTAATTTTCTAAATCCATTCTTGATAATTGTCATTTCCACTAAAAACAACACCTACTATGAAGACCAAAGAATTTATATTGGCAGAAATAATTTGGCAACAAATAATAATTCTCACCATTTCTTACAAAATATTAACTTGCACGGAATTTAAAAACATACCTAGCTCTTTATGCCACTGAAATAGGCAACAAGCCACCAAAATTGGATCCCCATCTAAATAAAAATCCAAAAACATGATTTTATAATACAATGAAATTTTAATCAGAAACCCCAATCAAACATAATAAATAGGTTCATAATATTTTCATACTGCAAACATTTGATGTGGAACTATTCAAAAAAATATGTTGTTGAAAGAGAATTCAAGGTTGCAAGTTCAAAACCACTATTATAACCATTAATGAGAATATTGCCTTTGTCTCTCCAATTCAGTGAAAGGAATTATAAGATGTCAATACATCTAAATTAGTAAATAAATTCACTTTGGTACACTCGAGAATATTGCCTTTGTCTCTCCAATGCAGTGAAAGGAATTATAGGATGTGAATACATATAAATCAGTAAAGAAATTCACTTTGGTACACTCGTTCCATCTCATGGATTATTTTTATTGGAATCCTGGAATGCAAAGTAGGTTGGGGTTTGTAGCGACATCTTGGTGTCAGATTTATGGCTTTAGAGTCAGTTCACACAAGTCTAGGCCAAGGATTTAGAATTAGAGTTGTCTTTAGTGCGACTTTTTAGAGTTTCAGGTGCCAGAATCCAGTGAAAAAAATTGAGGTAAAATCTTGATTTTTGTTATTTAAATTGGTTTTTTTACTGTATATATGGATTCAACACCCTAAACAACCACCAGGACTCTTCGTTTGTGCAATATTACCCATCAAACTTCTGTTTTCAATGAATTCCTACTGGATTTTAGAGAAATTAGACCAGAGAAAACCACCATAAAAGCCTTCAAAAGGTTGCACTAAAAACTACTCATCTAGAATTTTGTTTTATCCATAAAAACTAACACAGGGACTATCAATATATCTCAATTCATCTCCAGATACCACTAAAAAAACTTCAATGTCAATCAAGAATGTGATAATCACAACCATAAATGCAACTTGGGCAGAAAAAAATAGTATATTGGATTTTTAACTTCAGAGCTTTCAAATCGGTGAAGGGATGTCACATTTGTTGACTCATTTCCTCCTCGTTGCAGTGGACTAAAAGGCATTCAAGCGCTGCCAACAAATTCACCTACACATATATCTCTATAGACATAGCTACAAATTCAGCTACATGAATATCTATGTAGACCTATCTTTGTAGACATGGAGTTTATAATTACAGCATGGCTCTCATACCACTATAAATAGACCCGTGAATAAACTCCACAATGGAAAATTGATTTATTAAAACTGAAAGCATACATTTATACAAATGTAAAGTAGGTATGAGACAGTTATGTCTGGGTAACTTATTAATGGAAAATAAAAACTATCATCTAACCAATATTATACAAGGTAATCTTGAAGGATGAGTTAACAATAATTAACTATGTAAAAAATCAACTTCTCCAATATTAATTATGGAAAAGTTATTATTAAAAATAAGTTCTATTTTATAGAAAAATCAAAATTTTTTGCTACTTTATGGTAAAAACGATATAGTGTGTGTGTGTGTATGTGTGTATATATATATATATATATATATATATATATATATATATATATATATATATATATATATATATATATATATATATATATATATATACTTGTCAATTTGAAATTTTAAAAAATGAATTAAATATCATTAATAACATGCAATTTTTTTGAAATATGGGTAAATACGCATCAAATTTAACCACTTATATCCATGATAAAGTGGGGGATAAATCTCTATGGAAAAGAATATTGTTCCATATTTTTTAAAATGTATATATGTTTAACTGATATATTAATTCATTTTATAATTAATAATAATAATAGTTTAGCCCACGAGGCATAGAGAATATGGCAACAGGGTGTTCTGTTAAGACATTTCGTGGTATAAAGGTCACTTGTTCGACCCAACCATGCTAAGGGCTAGTGTGGCCCAGGATGAGTGCAATTCCTAAGTGATTTTGATGGCTTAGATTCCCCTAAGCTGCAACTACTCAAGCCACAAGTTTGGCCTTCCATTCATCTCAAAACTCACATAACCTAGCAAACAAAATAATAATAATAATTTAAAATAAATTTAAAATTGCATAAATATGCGTAATCTGGAATCTTGAACTCAATATGGGAGAGATGTGTGATTCCATACGTGCTCAACATAGAGTTACACATATCCTTTTAAAATTAAAAAAAAATAGATATAAAAACTAAACTTTAATTTATTAACTAATATTGTAGTAATACTAATATAATCAAATAAAGTTGCACTTCTTACATTTTGTTGCAGGCTACCAACAGTTGGACACCTTATTCTGTTTGGTGATCCGAGATAAACAAGTAGATAATTACCATGAGGGATTCACTCAATGAACCTCTGACATATTGCGTGCGTTCATGGCGTACTAAACAATACCCTAATTTGACTACATATTGGAAAATACCTCTAAAAGTCACATTATTTAACCCCCTACCAATATGAACCCAATACACCTTCCCTATTTGAAAAACCCCTAATTTCACTAGATATTGTATGTATCCATTTTTTCATTAATGTTTTTTATACCTCTTTATATTTTTTAATTAAATTTGAGCTCCATTTTTTACACATGCCAATATAAAAATCCTTTACCCTCTATATATCCCCCAATATATTAAGTCAAATTTTCCTCAATATATATCCCCCAATATAAACCCACGTGGTATGGTATTTCTCCCCTTGTGAATCCCTCGTGATAATTACAGAGTACTTGTAAGTCAGGAGGACGAGGACATGAAAAACCTCTTGAGGAGCATTCGGTATTGTCTGGATGGGTGGTGAAGTATGTTGTGTCAGATTCGAATTCCAAATTTGAGAACATCACTAACACTCCTGTGGTGATGTTCCATCGATCAGCATTGTTTCACCTCCAAACATTGCTCACCAACTAATGGAACTCCCCTTTCCCATAGTGATAGTCATCCCCGATTAAAAATATTATCTTAGCAACATATTTCATGCACTAATTGTTCGGTGGATAACAAAGCATCAACACAACGAACTCATGACCCACTTTCTTTACTCTAGATGGCACTTCTTATGTTATTCTGTCTTTCCTCAATTATTTTGTTTTTTGTTCGCATAGGCTTGATCTCTTCTTTGGAAACACGTTTTGTAACCTTTTGAGCAGTGTCTTATAAGACAATGATAAGGGATAGTTAAGGTAGCTTTTTGGACCAGAAATGCTTTCAGGAGTTTAGTTGTATATGGTTAAAGGCTTTTTGCACTTCCAAATTATCCTCGTTGATAACCATATATTCACTATTAAAATATTTTGACTAATGTAAAAATTTGCACCGATATACTTAGAATAAAAATAAAAATCTTTTGATTAATGAAAAAATTTGCACCGATATACTTAAAATAAAAATAAAAAAATACTCACATAATCAAAGAAGTCGTTAATTTGCATGCGATGCTTCTTTTCAATGTAATCTCTTCCCATGGAAACAAGCAAACCATTTGAAAAGTCGAGGGTTTTTTATGATAATGATGATGATGGTGGTTAACGTCCACTGAGACCAATCTTTGGTCTATCGGACCTAAAGAAAAGAGTTATTTAGTTTGATTTAAGATTTTATTCCTATGCTCAAAAAGCTTGGAGAGAAGCTTCCCGAGCTCACTATAATTTTGACATCTTAAAAAGCTAGAAAGTTCAGTATTGCAACAAAGATTATGAAATTGAGCTCTAATGTGGTTAATGTGGGCAAATTAAGATGATATATATCAATATTTATTATTTATTAAATATTTAGAAGATAGATTTTTGTCAAGATACTGATATTCTTTTTTATATTTGATACTATATAAATTTAAAATTAAAATTAACTCAGATTTATTTAATTATGGATTTACTAATTAAATTTTTCTCAGCATAACTATTTTTTAAGTTTGATTTATCATGTTTGGAATAAAATTTGAGGAAAATGCACTTAAAAAATATTTAATCCTTTAACACCTAATAGATAAAAAGTTAAATAAATCTAAATCAATTTAATTAGTTTTTTTTTGTTTTTTTTTTTAACAATATAAATATAATAAATATAAAATTAAATAAATCTGAATCAATTAAATTAATTTTTATGTTAATAGATTTTTGGCTTCTGTGATCCATCAATAAATTATGAAGAAATCTGTCAGTAATAATCACATTATAATGAATAAATTTGACGCGTTTGGTTCGAAAGGCGTCGACTTTATTCATTATAATGTGATTATTACCAAAAAAATTCTTCATAATTTTTATGTTTTTAAAATTTTTACAATATAAAATATATTTTTGTTTTTATGTTTTTTTAATTTTAAAAATATAAATATAATAAATAGAAAATTAAATAAATCTAAATCCATTAAATTAATTTTTATATATTTTTAATTTTTACAATATAAAATATATTTTAAAATAAATATTTGATACCTATTATAAATTAATATAACAACATTTACCAAATATATAATTTATATTATCTACATTAGATTTATCAAATATATAATTTATATTATCTACACTAAATTTACCAAATATATAACTTATATTATCTACATTGGATTTACCAAATATATAACTTATATTATCTACACTAAATTTACCATATATATAATTTATATTACCACACTAGTTATAGTAAACCATGTAAACTATAAACGCAAAGAAACTTATCTGTTACTAAAAAACAACAAAAGCTTTACACCTTTTATATAAATTTAATCAACTACCATGAGCTGTATACCTTTTATTTAAATCTAAAATGTCCTCGATAACAATACCCTATTAAACAACAACATGGAACCTTTATATTTTTATTTAAATCTAGAATGTCCCATAGAACAATACCTCGTGCCAAGGTCGTTGAGCACAAAATTCCATATTCACGTTCATAACTTGGTAGTTTAAGATTAAAAATCCATTTCTTATAAATTGATGACTTTTGCGAAAATCTATTTTGAAATTGTTTATGGTTATAAAAATATGCATGTTGTTTTAGATTTGTTTTATGGTAAAAACCTATGATAAATTGAAGCATACAGAGATTTTGTTTACATTTTATTTTTTTAATATAAAAACAAATTATGAGAAGGTGTTTCTAATTTTCTTTTTATACCCAAAGAAAAATAATAAATAGAATAAATCAGGTAGATTTTGTCATATTTTATATCAATTTTGATTGTTAAATACTATTTTATATTTATTTTAACTTTAGATTTATTAAGCTTAGAAAAGGACATTAAGAAAAGAGATTGAGACATTTGGTTCCTCCTATATTAATTTAATTTTATTTTTATGTAATTTTATTGTCTGTGAAGATTGGTGAAGAGTTCACCTGAAATATTGGCAAATTCATGAACACAAAACATAATTCTCCATAAGTCTTCATCAATAACAATAATAAAATTATGTGTGTGTGTGTGTTTTGATTGTGTAATGAGATATGGTTTTTGGGCATGTGGTATTGATGAGCCATGGTATTGGACTCTGGATCTACCAAGCACAGAGAGATCAAATCTATTTTCACTTTAAAAGAGGTTTGCTTCTCAAGAGATTTGATCCCTGGGAGTGTTTGGTAGATCCCAAGTTAAAATGGATCTAGGCTAGTTTGATTTTTCCCTTTAAATAGGCTCTATTCCATGGTAGAATGAGAGTGAATATATATGGTTAAAAATTTTGTTATATTGTAAGTATTAAGCTTTTATGTGCTTATTAATGAAATTTAAATATGGTTAGAAATTTATTATTTTAATTTATATAGTAAAATGGATCTTAATTTATAGCTACTATTTAAATCTTACATATTATAATAGGGTTTAGTTATATCTCAAAAGTAATTTTACTATTTTGGCTTTTAGGTTTAATTTAAAAATATGTTATAAAATTAAATTTAAATAAAATAGTTATAGATATAGATATAGATATACATATACATATACATATATATAGTTAATATATTTTATTCTCGTAGTCTAACTAGCTGCTTTTTTGCCAAAAAAATATTGAAATTCTGGTAGTATTTTAATAAAAACTGGTATTTTTTTTTTTGTAAATTCAGGTTATAGCTATGAAATTTGAAAATTTTAGGTGCTCGAGAGGTTTTTGATGGTGTTGAATCCATTTCCACCATCAAAAACATGATTACCACACTACTAATGCTAGATTTTTTTGAAATTATTTTGCCCAGATTCTGGCCACTTTTTACCATCTATGAAATTCCTCCACCTCGATAGACTTGTCCTATTTTATTAGTATTTTGCTAAAAAACATCATAGATACATCTTAACTCCAAATCTACCCAGATTTCAATTTCTCGAGATGCAAACCTTTCATGTTATGCACTTTAGTTTTGCACTCAAAAAATAGGTTTGCACCTTGAGACATTTGATCACATCTCCTTCATCAATATTATTTTAGACGTAGCATGTAAACTCTATATTGACTAGTGAATGAATTACACTTCTCCCTCATATGAAAAAGTAGAGGGAAAATTAGAAATTTTTGCTATCAATTACTTTGTCTCTCTCTATATAAAGTTGATGTAAAAATATGTTATTTACAAGGGATGTGAGGGAAAATTAGAATTTTTTTACTATCAATTACTTTATCTCTTTAGTATTAGTTACTTTACCTCAATGGATAATTTCTTTGAAGTTGGAGGGAGACAGTGGGAGGACTGCGAGGAATGGCGTAGGGCTATGGTTTGAAGATTACCAAGGGGGGAATACCCTTTCCCCTGCATTAAAAAATTTCATTTTTCGCCTGACAGATTTTGTTTTTGCATAGCTAAGGAGAGGAGTCATGGGCGTTACTTTGAAAATTCATCGGTTATTGAGCAAGGAAGAAACTCAGGAGCAGTTATAGCCAGTGGGAGTTGGGGCTTAGTGGGTCTAACAGTTTTCCGATATGGCATTTCTTGACATTTTCCAGAATGGGCATGGAAGATATAGTTGATTTCGAAAAGGCAGAAGGTGATAGAAGCCCTATATTTAGAAACATGGAAGAGCTCATAGCCTCCTAGCATACTAGGAGACCAGTATTTGAGGGACTCGCCTCCCAATAAAAATCTTCCAGGGATCAAATTTTGTTGGCGGTTTGGGGCAAGGGTACGCAATTGGAAGAGCTACCAGCATAAAAATTTGGTATTCTAGGGAAATATGTGATCAATCCCCCTGGTCACATTAGGGAAAATTCACTACTAAAGGAGCTATGGGGAAAAAACTTGGTTCCCACACTCCCCTCTGGGTCTATTCCCACACATGCAGTTTCGACGGCACACACTTTCACTAAGGTAAATGTATCTCGCTCTCCATGTGTCTTTGAAGCACAAGGGGAAAGGAGTAATGGATACTTGGAGGATTTGAATCGGTTGGCACATGTTATTCCTAATCAAGGACCTTATGATCTAGTCTAGACTGAAGGTTTCAATTCTATTCTGGGTAGTGATCCACAAAACCCCACTTCCCCTGTGTGTCAAGTGACTAGGGCCGACGAAACTCGGGGAGGAGAACAAGGGAGTCATAGAGGCGAGGGCTTTACTCAGATAAATTCAGGGGCTTCAAGCCAAGTAGAAAAGGAAGGCCTCTACAAGGTTACAAAAAGTAATAAGACCCCTACAAAACCTAACGTGAGCTTGCAGGTGGATGTGTAGATGCAAGAAGTGGCAACGATGGCTGACAAAACACTTATTGTTATAACATGGGGTAGAAAGTTTAACATTAAAACTTTGGAAGATTGGGTTGCAATTGAAGTAAGTCCAGTTGTTCACAACTATCTTGATGTTTTTTTGTTATTCAAAGGTTCGATATAGCTAGACTATAAATCCCATGAAGAAGCCCTAGTCATATCTCAGCGCGTATGGAGTATTGATTTGACTCCTATCATTTTTAAATTTCAGACACCTTTTTTTATTGCGAATAGAGAAATATTGAATGCATCACCAATTTTGGTATAGCTCCTTGCCTGGACACCAGAGTCATAGAAGGATGATATTTTTAGGGATGTTGGAAATGTTTTTGGGACCTTATTGGCGACAAAATACTCCTTTTTACAAACTAAAGACAATATGATGTCAATAATGTTAGTGAACATCGATCTTAGGGAGAGATTATCAAAATCTTTGGACATTGGGGATGGTAGAGGAACCTTGCAACCTCTATGATATGAAGGGGTTCAATTTAAATGTTGAAAATGTCATCAGTATAGTCACACCCTCAAGTTATGTAGGTTGTCATTCAATCATAAAAAAGAAGAATATGAGGAAGGAACCACAGATAAAGGAGGAAATTAAAGTATATATATCAAACACTGGACATAACTCTCTTAGACATGAGACTACACATGATCCTACATATACTTATATGGGTGACAAATCGACCCTACCTCACTGAGATGTGGATCCATCAAATGATTTCGCTCAGACACTAGTAGGTGATGATCATGCACATCTTGTACCTACTATATTTCCTACATCCTCCTCTACTAGTATGTTGGTCTTTAAGCCTCTTGTTACCTCTCTCATTGAATCTTTTTTTCTATTTTGGGTAAAGAATGGGTATTGGCTCCTGAGAATTTATGTCTTTAATTCCCTCTTATTCATCATTGGTGTTGTCATTCCTAGAGACAGCCTAGAGTTGTGATAGACCAGTGCCTAGGACATCTTATATTAGCAAGGAGCATATGGTATAACAAAGGAAGTTATCAAATAGAAAGCTCTCATGCTAATCTATTGTAAAACAAGGAATATTAATCTGGATGGGACTAATACCTTCAGAAAACTGATACAGAGATAGGGATATTGCAGAGGCAACATGCAAAACTCCAATATAAAAGCAACAGACAATTCAGAGACAACTTACTGCAAAGAGGGCCAATTCAAAAATACCTCATAGAAATAAATTATCAGAAGGTGCATGTAGTGAAAGAAATATTGAGAGAATATTAGTTGTCATTGAGCTGATATCCAGATACACAATACCACCATGCATGGGCTTACCAATCTAAGAATCCATACATAATGATATCATTTTAAAAACACCCTCCCAAAGAAACTAATATAGCAGAAATACAGTTTAGATGAATAGTGGAACAAAATATCATGCATGAGTCATATTTAAAGCGCTTGACTAATCCAAGCATGGGTATCAACTAGGATAAATCCATACCAAAAATTAGTGAGCCACTCGCATTCCAAAACATGATACAGGAAATATGGATGAAATGAAATGATCTATTTAAATAACACATAAGAGAAAGTTACAGACTGTGAAATACCAAAGACCAGAATCCTCTTTAATAGATAGAACTCCTCCTCACTGAGACCCTATGGGCTCTGAGCCTTTATACAAGATTTCTACAAAATGTATACAAAAAGCCTTTCACTGCATAATTTTCTGATAAAATCTGGAACCTCAAATCATCTGTTCTTCGGGAGCTTTATAGAAGAAAAAGAAAGCTTGAAAAGGGAGTAGGTGATGAATATTTAATTTTCTTCATAAAGGTAGGATGGCTGAAACGTGCACGCCCATACTGCTTGATAATTCTGTAACGTTGCATGTACTCTGTGGCCTGCTTTCTGAAATAAATGCACTGGGTGAAAGTCTCTTCAGGAACACGGTAGAGGAATAAAAACCTCATGGGAAGTCTGTCCTTTCCTGAAAGAAAATTCTGCTGAAATGAAACCTGGAGGGTATTGTTTCTTGTGCATTGTACCCTCTGCCTTCTAAACCCTAGATTAAGGCTTAAAATATTTAGTGTTGAATGTTGAATTCATCTGATCTCCCACTGATACTCTTTGCCGCAACATTAATGTCTCCGATTTCAAAATCTGTGCTTTGAATGAATCCGAAGGGTTTGACAGATTTTAACTCTATTACTTTAATGGAAGTCTTGTCGGCATACCTTCCCAGGCCTTTCTTCATAATTCAGCTCTGAAAAATGGTCCTTTGACGTGCTCTCTATCACAGTAATAGAGACTGTGAATCATGATAGTTTCCCGCCGCTATAAACCTGCAAACTCGTCAAGAAAACAAATGCATGGGGACGACGATGTAGTGGGGATGGTGAAGGCGGTGGGGATAACAGTGTGGCAGCACAGCATGATGAAATGGTGGAAGTATGCGGGGTGGCGATGAAAAATGTAGTGGAACAATGGTGGATGGACTCGCCAAAGTTATAACGTAAAACATTAAAATATGACATATGAATGGAATATATAAATGGCGGAGGAAAAATGCAATAAACACGTGGGACATTGACGTGGAGGAAGACCGGGTTAAGGCGGGGGCGATCAAATCTAGACCATCCGATCTCAGGAGGAGATCGACGGCTGTGAATGCATCGGAGGTGATGGGCAGTGGGACAGGGGCACTGTACACTTGGATTAACACTCGTGCATCTCCGTAGTGCGATGACCGTTGGATGGAGACCCCCAGATCAGACGGTTATAATGCATGTCGCTCTGTATCCTCAGTTGAACAATAACGCGTGATGAGGTAGCGGTTTTGGAATAGTGATGGAGCCACGTGTCACGCGATGTATGGAATCGCTCCGAATTGAGAAATACCGCCCACCTACGAAAGGAGGTGCGATAGATACTGGGCAGTTTTGAACAGTGGACGCGGGGTGGGGACCACCGGGACAGATAGACTCCGGGCCGTTTATTTTACGGTTTGATCAAACGGTAGGCAGGTAGGCTACGAGCACGACAGAGATGAACGAACGCCATCCGATCTGTACAGATCAACGGTTATGAACGCGCCCGATATTCATTTGATAAGCACCTTTCGGGCTGTGGCTTGGTCTAAAACCCAGGTTACGTGGAGAAAAAGACTGAGGGGCTAGGGCTGAAAGGTTCCAAACCATATATATTTTCGAGTGTGGGTTTTTTCCCTTTTTAATGCCATTTTGAGTTTAGAAAAGGGGAATGATAGGCGGAAAAACGATTTTTTTAGGCCAAACAGAGGGGGTTTAAAGGGGATTGTTTGTCAGAATTTAACGGAATTTAACAAAATGCTGACATGATAAAAAATTGGCATCCATATCCTTTTAATTTTTAAAATGTGACCTACTTGTGGGTTCCTTTAGACCCTATTCCCCTTTGGTTCATGCCTCTCAGGCTCTGTTTGATATTGATTCAGATGAAATTTTTAATCTTCATAATTTGAGAAATAGATAGATCATCTCACATCTTGGGGATCTGTCAGAAGGGTTTGGAAAGATTGAGCCCACTGCTTGTGATAAAATGGGTAGGGTAAGAAAATCCAACATGTCAAAAGCAAAAGAACGGGCTCATTTCGAATTGTTTGCTAGTAGACAACAATCAATAGACGGGGCACTTAGAGTTCTGGTTGCCCAAGATAGGGTGGAATAATGAAATCCCTATATTTAAATTGCAGCTCCAAGAAAATTACCCTCAAACATTTCATCTCAATCATAATCTTGACATCATTATTATTCATGAAGTTTTTGTAAGTTGATAGCTATTGACGCTCAAGGGTGCTCGGGTGGATTAGCAATGGGTTGGCACTCCCAGCGCATCAAGCCTTTGAATTTCTAGAGTATCAAATCTGGCCTGGGGTTGGGGTTCCCCTTGTTGGAACTGAACCTTTCCCTTATCTTGGTAAATATGTATGGTCCACAAGGGGATCGCAGTCCTTATTAGGAATCTTTGTTTATGAACTCTCTCTTGGATAAGGAAAACCTTATCATAGGAGGGGGTGTAAAATTCTCTTTGTGCGATTTGGATTCATGGAGACCCATAGTTATTATGGACCCTATATCAATTTATTTTTTTCACCACTTGATTGAAAAGAATCTCATTCTAATTGAACTCGTGAAGACAAATCCAACATGGAGGAATCGTTAGGTAGGGCCAGATAGAGTGGCAAAAATACTTGATCATTTTCTTTATATGAGCATCTAATGGATAGGTTGAACCTATTTATACAATGGATAGATGAAAAGGGGTTGAATCATATCACTCGCTATGATTTTGGAAATCGAGGGAGGTAGTATGAAACTGGGAAGCCTCTTCAAGATGAAATCCTCCTCAATACAAGGGGAGTAATTCATAAACCTAGTGAAAACTCACTGGAACTTTATTGATCCCGGAAAAGGCAGGTCAACAGAAAAATAGTTTGACCTCAATCTCTAAATCTCAAATATCATATCAAGGCATGGGTGAAACTAAAGCATGAAAAATAAGAGGCAGATCAGTTGAAGGTGGGACAATAATTGAAGGAGATATCATAGAAAGGAGAGGAGGTATTCTCCATTGTGTAATTTAAATAAGTTCTTCTATTATTGGAGAAAAGAAGAAGGGGCATGTTGGCTACAAGAGAAGAAACCTAGCACCTCAAGAGAAGGGTGGTCTAGCTTGAATGTGGAGACAAACACACCAAATTTTTCCAAACATATGCAAAAGGGTGAAAGAATTAGAACACAATATGGAGCATGAGAAACCAGGAGGATAGGGAAGTGCCTTCTTTTAAGGGTTTATCATATATGGGTAAGTACCATTTTCAATCACTCGTTAAGGAAGATCCACAAAACTCCATTGTGGATATATTATGGGTTACTTTTTTGTTCTCGAGCTAAGTTAAGCAAGAGTACATTGAAGATTTACTAGCAGAAGTCACTCTAGAAGAGTTGAAGGAGGTTTTGGCAAGTTTCTGAAAAGACAAAAGCCCAGAGCCTGACAATTGGGTGATTGAAGATTTTTCAACACTCTTTGAGGTGATAGGTTGTTGAGAAATCAATAGGGCAACAATTAGGGTGATTTATATTTTACTTGATAATTGTTTGTAAAGATATATTGGCTTCCTATTAATTTTTACGCTGTAAAGCGTTTTATTTGAAAACAACATTGCTAAGTGCTTTTCTTTCATAATCTGTACCATTAGATTCTTTGTTAGACGATTAGATCATAATCAACCATTGATTCAAATTCTGACGGTTGACAGTTGTGAGGCCGTTGGGACAGTTGCGACTTTTCCAGCGGTCATCATCCATGCCTACTCTTCATCCATGAAGCTAGAACGCCCCATCCATCCTGCTATACCCACCGAGTTTCAGACACAGCCACAACAATTTGCAAAGAGTTTTGAAAAATTGGCAAATACTAGTAGTAGACATTATGCATTCTGACAAAGCATAAGGGTTGAAACGTTGATGATATTGTGGATCAAATGATTTCTGCGGCAGCCTCCATTGAGAAGTGTAGCAGCAGCAAATCGGTATCGGCAAGAATTGGGTATGTTTTTCTTATTATTTAAACTACATTTGGTTTCACCAGACACACAAAAATATTTGATGAGATTTGTTAAATTTCCCGTTCCACCGTTTGTGTCATGGTGTAAAGCATCATTTCAAGCAATCAGTTTAAGGTGTCACTTCAAGCAATCAGAGGATGCTGTGTTAAAAAATCAGACACAGAAGAAGAAGAAGAGAGAATTCTCTGGTGTATTAGAAATATCAGCTAATTATGGCTTCAAATTTGTTTCTCCTTTCTGTATTCTGGCTTCTGCTAGCAGCTGGCAGTGTGAGTGGAACCTTCTATTTTGTAAACTCGGGAAAGCTGAGAGGTTATGACATGGAATACGATGCTAACTACAGAGCGGTTCCATTGACATCTCCAAATGGTATCTTCCAGTTAGTCTTCTGCAACACCACACCCGATGCCTATGCCCTGGACATTGCGATGGGCTATTCCGAACAAGCGAAAACCAGGAGCATTGTGTGGACTGCAAACAGAAACGATCTTGTCCAAGAGAATGCCATTCTCAAATACGACACCGACGGAAACCTCCTCCTTTCAGATGTAGATGGGCGCGTGGTTTGGTCCACAAACACTTACAACAAGGGCGTTGTGGGAATCGAACTCCAAAACAACGACAACCTGGTGCTCTATGAAAAATTAAAGAAATCGGTGTGGCAGAATTTCGATCATGCGACCGATAGCCTGTTAGTCGGACAATCACTGAACATTGGAGGGGTGAAGAAACTGATCCGCCGCGTGTCGAATAAGGAAAAATCTGAAGGACCTTATAGTCTTGCAATTGAAGGCGGAGGACTTGCTTTGTATGTGCCCAGCCTTCCCCCAATCTGGACTCTCAGCTTTTACGAGGGGGGTCCAAGGGACATCTATGCCATCACGCACACCTGCAAGAAGCCGGTAAGTAGCATAACTTTCCTGAGTGTTGTAAAGAAGAGAATGGGTATCGTCAGATGATCAAGATGATATTGACCAACTTCACTGCGCGGCCAGAGTTTAGGACACCAGAACTCTGCAAACAGACTTCTGAAGAAACCAACACGGCCTTCTATGGTTTCAACACACCCAGATTTAATACGACTCTGTCCTTTCTCAGTCTGGAGTTCGATGGAGATCTGAAAATGTACACTTACTCGCTCGATATGGAGTTGAATAAGTGGGATATCACATTCCAGCGATTTGGTTGTTGGCGAGGAGTGCCTGAGTGTGATCTTTAGAAAAAATCTGGAGAATTAGGGGTTGTTTCTAGAAGGTGTCAATGTGTGACCTGTGCTCAAACCGATAGCTTCAAAGGATCTCATAACTGCGGTCTACCCTCCCTTGCTGACTGTAAAGATGCATCTTCCAACTCTTCTGTGGATTTCTATAAGCTGGTGGGACCTCAGCATCTCTCCAGCCAATATGTAAATGTCAATCCAATTGGTGAAACAGAAAGCGAAGAGTGCAGGAGGAGATGTTCGCATGATTGTTATACCTGCGCGGCGTTCTTGCATCGGGACCTGTCATCTGAATGCTTACATGCCCCCCCCTACTATGGGTACTCCTAAGCAGCTTGGGAACAGAACACACCTTGTCTTAGTCAAGAAGACTCAGTTTTAATCACCTCCTTCCATTACTTTCGATATAATGTTTTTTGGCACAGTTTTTGTACTCATTATCTGGTTTGTACAAATTAAAGAAACCGATGTGGCAGCAATTATATCAGAATCGTTTTTTTTTCAGATAATTTTATATTCAGAATTGCTTTTGTTCTGATAGTATTATATCAGAACTGCTTTGTATTGGTTATTTTGACATGTTTAATGTTTATTAATGTTTGTAAATCTGCCACCAATCCCTGTGTGATCTTGTTTAGTTCAATTCGTCTTTGTTAAAATGTTTCAAGGAATGCTCAATCAACATGTTTCTAGGCTTCAACTATGTATTTCACTGGTATGATGTTTTTGTCTGGTTCACAAGGTACTTTTTGGTTTATGCAGTCCAAAGGTATTCACCTAGAGGTGATGAATAGGGGGTAGTTTCCTAGAATAAGAAGCCAAATTTGCAGATCGAGTGACAAGTTGCCGAAAGTGCTTCCCTTCTACTAATTAGAGGTTTATTTTCTAGTCAATTAAGAATCCTTTTACCCACAGGTTTCCTTATCATACCCATTTAATGAGGTTGAGCAGAATTATGCTATGGAAATCCCAAGGAGTGTGCACGGGAAATAATCTTGCATAGCCACCAATTATCCTCTCAAAGGTGATTTGTAGAGTATTTATCTCCTAATCTGTGTACCTAAATGTCATGCATTTGATGTTTTGTTGAATTTTTATGTTCTTTATTATATGAGAAGACTCTCCTCCAAGAATTGCAACAAAGTATTTATGTGTCTGTGGTGGAATTATTTGTAAGAATAAGAAATTATTTATATGCTAATTGGGTTGAACTCCTTCAGTTAAAGGTAGTCTCTTGAGAAGCCAAACTTTATAATGGGAAATATATAAATTCCATGCACCTCAGAAGTGAAAGATGTTGAAAAATTGGGTGAAAGATGTTGAAAAATTAGGTGAACGCAGAAAAAGTGCCTGACATATATAAAGCTATGCATGGATCTCAAACAAAAGAGAATTTACAAGTCTGGTCGATGGGAGGAAGATAAGATATTGTAAGTGTTGATCATATGTTGATAGATGACATTGCATACATGGAGTCGACATGTGTCCTTTGAAAGTGATATGCTTTTACTCTAGTTTAATGTCCTCTATAGGGGTTAATTTGTTGTGGAGCATTATCCATGAGTTTGGAACATTGATTTTTAGGGTTATGAATTTTGCATTACCAATACATGACCTCTTTATCAAGTGAGGGTTCAAACTTAAACTTAACTTTCTGTTTCTTAGGCATCCAGGACCTTACTATGGTTTGGGAGTTCACACTAGTTGGGTACAAATTTTCAGTAATCTTGATATTTCCATACAATTTTACTCACGAGGATCTCACTGAGCTAGGGCACCTTCCAAACTAATCTCCCTGAAGGGACCTTCCAAACTAATCTCCTTGAAGGGATCCAAAGTTTGCATAATTTCATTGTCTTATGATGAAATTACTTTTCGAGGTGCATTGCCTAATTTCAATTGTCAAATGATGAATTTAATTCAAATGTACATTGCATAATGTTATTGGAGCATCAACACACTCCTTGGTGTTTATTAGTTGTTGCTCACAAATGTTTTTTGTGGATGAAACCTTGTCTTGATCATTCCCTATTTACATAGAAACATAATTATTATCATTTATAAATTATACTTCTCTCATAGAAATCAACTACCAACTTCAAATCTTCTCTATTTGGATGAGGTTTCCCCTTGAACTACATTTTGATGGAATTGAAGCCACAACTCCCAAAGTTCTTGCGGGATCAGATTCATTTTTATGAATACTTGAGAAGTATTCAACTATCAACTTTCTCCAATATTTCCCTTACGAAACTAAATCTCCAAATATTATCATTTTGGAGGAGGTTGTGAAACCAATTTTTTTATCCAAACAATTCTCAAATCTATAATTTTTTTTAAATAAAATAATTCATATTTATAAGTTAAATATTCAATTAAATCACATAACATATCACATATTTTTTCCCTCTATATTACTCTTTCCTATGTTACTACTCTATAGCGTTTCCTTTGCAACATGTGGTGCAATTGCTAGTATTATGTTATTTTCATAAAACAATTACCAAAACCATAAACCATGAAGATCACAAAAATACAATGAACACAAGATATAGGCTCCAAGCCAAGGCAAAACCCCACAGAAGGGGAAAACCCAATCAAATCTTCTCTTCTTATAGAATCATATCAAAGTGATAAATCCAAGACCCAAATACCAAGACCATGAACTCCTACAAGACCCAAGTTAGCCCTCCTTCCAATCTCTTCCAACAAGTCAAAGTCAACTCAATATAAATCCTTCCAAATCTGGTCAAACCTCTAATTTTCAACCCCCTACAACAAAATTTCAGACCTGCAGTACTTCAGAAAATTTTCAGCCCCTGCAACAACTTCAGAAACTTTTTAGCCCCTGCAACAGTTTCAGAAACTCGCATGTGTGAGAGAATTAGGGCACAAAAATAATCTTTGAACCTTCACTTTCTCTCTTTTGAATTTCTTAAACCTTCATTATTATTTATAAACTTCTTTGTTGGTATTTCTCTCTTTTATTGACACAAGAATCGAACTTGCTTACTTGTCTCCAAATGAGGTCGAACTATCCTTTATTTATACACATCCAAGAGGTCGAATGAGTCCCTTCAAGGGCCAACTTGGTCTTGTGAGGATAAAATTTACAATTTTGACTCAAATAAAATTATTTTTCCACATCTTTTCAAATTCCAAATGGGACTTGACTCTAGTATAATAAATAGGCCCATGAAAATATTATTTTGACTCAAATAACCCTAGAAGCATGAAGAACATGCTTGATCTAAATAAAAATTTTACGTGAACATGAAACCCATGCTTGAAAAATAATAATTTTGTAGAAATAACTCAAAATTTGTAGTTGTTAATGAATTCATACTGAAAACAATAGACATAAAATTCTTCTACTCAATATACGGAAGGGAAAACATACAATAGAAAAACATGCAATCATTCAATCATAATGATCAATTACAATGAAAACTTCAATCCTTGAAGCTCAATCTGTAGTACAATATTGATCTCCTTTTTTTGCTACTTTGAGTAACACAACCAAAATAAAATTCCATCTTCCTCATATTTACTTACGTAATTCTCACTCCTAAAGAATAGGAATCTCCTATATCCTTGCATAATTCCTAAGGAAATTATCTCACATGCTACATGCAAACTCTGTACACTCACTAGTATACAAGAATGATTACGTTGATGCCTTTTTCCTCCACTCAACTAGGCAATTCGAATTGCATGCATGAATAGGGCTACTTCTAGTAAATTAACTAGTTAACTAAGATATCAGTGAGTTAACAATAGTTACAACTACTCAACTGAACTCACATTGACTATATTCATGGCTAGAGCTCAAATAATTGAGTTTCACTAACTATAACTCCACTATATTTCTGGATGTTAGCAATAAACTCATGCACAACACTACTTCTTTCCCACAAACTCGAATCGTCTGACTTAACTAAGTGACTTGGCCATGTCACTCTTGCTAACTGCAACTTAAGTCATCCCGCTAATGTGGAAATTCAAATTTCTCCATTTGGCTAATGCACAAGTCAAATGAATCCTTTTCTTGCTAAAATTTAACACTCCCTCTTAGCAACAAAAGGGTTCTTACTCCAAACCCTATCTTGCTCCTGTGGAACTCAAACTTGCCTCTTGAAAAAGCCTTTTTCAATATGCATGCACCCTGCTCCTCTGTAGGAATTACTCTAACATAACAATTCTCCTCTACACACAATCTCTTAGGTTATGGTACATGATGTATATATGCTTGGACCTATCATGAAACACTAGATTTTCAGAGATTTTTATACCATTCTGATTGTCACAGTGGATCAATGTAGGCTCCATCCCTTGACCAACCAGGATCTTCTTCATCCAAATAGCATCGCATGTTGCTTGACTAGCAGCCATATACTCATCCTTTGTTGAGTTCAGTGTCATAGATCTTTGTCTCCTATTATACCAAGAAATTGTCATTGACCAACACTGAATATTTCTCCCGATGTGGTCTTCCTATCTAAGAAACTCCCTGCCCAATATTCAATTGTGAAGCCTTGGAGATTCACTTCATCTTTTAAGGGACTCCCTACCCAATCTTCATATGTGAAGCCTTAGATATTCAGTCCATATATCTTCCTGTACCATAAACGAATGTCTATTGTACCTCCAAGGTATCTAAGAACATGTTTTGTTGCTTTTTATTGAAGCTTGGTAGGCTCCACCATAAACTGACTAAGTTGGTTTACTGCAAAAAAAAAATTGGGCCTTGTGTTCACTAGTTAAATCAAGGACCCCACTAACTATATGTAGATATTTCCATCTATTGCCTCTCATGTGGAAGCATCTTATTTCCTCTAATTAGTTCCTAGAGTAGTATCCATTGGTTTGCAATCCTGCATGTGGAATATTTGAAGGATTTCAGAGGGATACTTTCCATGTCCAAAAAATATCTCTCCATCTCCCTGCCACACATCCAAGCTAATGAAGTAGTGCATAAAACCCATGTCCTTCATCTCAAACTCTCTTTCAAGGTCCTCCTTGCAATACTATATCAACCTCTCATCTCCCATCAGTATCAAATTATCTACATACAGGACTAAGATGAGCAAACTACCATCCACCAAAATGTAGTAGAGATTGGCATCTTCTTCACTCTTAGTGATTACCAATCCATTGAGATAGGAATCTATGTGAGTGTACCAAGCATGAGGTTTCTGCTTGAGACCATAGAGGGCTCTCCTAAGTATACACACATGTGTCTCCCTATAAAATGTCTCAAACCCCTTAGGTTTATTTATGTAAATTTCTTCCTCAACCACTCCACAGAGGAAAGTAGTCTTAACATCCATTTGGTGGATCCTCCATCCAAAATATGCCGCCAATGCAAGTATGGTATTGATAGATGAGTATCTTAACACAGGGGAAATGTCTCCTCATCAATCTCCTCCACTTATCAAAAGCCTTTGGCCACAAATATTGCCTTGTACTTCTCAAGTCTACCATTAGCTGCATGTTTCACCTTATACACCCACGTGGAGACAATAAAATTTTTTCCCTCAAGTATAGGCACAAACTCCCAATCATCATTCTTCATGATGGATTCATAATCTTCCACCATGGCATCTACTCACACATGCTGGGAAATAACCTCTTCAAAATAAGATGGTGTATAATCAATCAAATCTGACATGAATGCCATATATCTGATATATTTTTATGGTGATCTCCTTTGTTTGTGAAAGGAGCTAGGAGCTCCAACCTGCTCCCAAGCTTCCTTCACCAACCTATTTGCCTCCCCAGTTCTCTTCCTCCCTTCTCTATAAGGCTCCTCATTTAGAGCTAGAATCTCCTCCTCTGGTAGAATGCTTAGCTCTCGCTCTAGAGATCTCGACATGGATTTCTCCTCATCAATCTCACATCCCTCCTCATAACAGTCATCCCGAGTGAGGGAATGTACACATGGTAAATATGAGGTGTCTTTTTGTAGCCTACAAATATCCCCCTCTCTGTAGTGGACTCCAACTTTTTCATGTTATCTTTGGAGACATGACAATATACTATGGATCCAAAAATGTGAAAGTTTGAGACATCTCACTTCGTCCTAGAGAAAGCCTCTTCAGGTGTAATCATTCTAAGAATTTTGTGAGGGCTCTTTATCTGCAAATAAACAGTTGTATTGCAAGCTTCTTCCCACAAGGATAGTGGAAATCCTTAATCATTCAACATTTCTCTTGCAACCCCTAAAATGCTTCTGGTTTTCATCTCTACCACCCCATTTTGTTGTGGGTTGTTGGGTGCAGTAAAATCCCTTCTAATACCCTCCTTGGCACATAATTCTTTATAATGCATGAGACACATACTCTCCTCCATTATCACTTCTCAAGGATTTAATTTTCTTTCCAGTCTCATTTTTAGCGAAGGATTTAAATTCAAAAACCTTTGAATAAACCACATCTTATTCTTCATGAAATAGATCCAACATTTGCGGGAAAAATCATCTATGAACATCACATAATACATGTTATTTGTAATTGAGACTATGGAAAAAGGTCCACACACATATGAGTGAACTCACTCCAACATGGATTAAACTCTAGTATCTCAACCCTAGAAGGAATATTTAACATATTTTCCAAAAGTGCAACCCTTGCAAGCATCATGTTGATCAAGGGTGCATTTTGGAAGTCCAATGGTGATCAACTGTGCTATTTGCAAAGCTCCATGATGTAGCTGTCCCATGTGCCTATGAAACTCCAACATCCCTAAACATATTTTGCCTTTCTACTCAATGGAACACATACATCCACCTCTAGCTTGTAGAGATTTTTAGCCTAAACAATAATTTGTTTTAATTTTCCAATAACCTCATGCTTCAAATATGCCTTCCGTTTACTGAACACCACATCATATCCTCTATCTTCAATATCAACTACATAAATTAGATTTTTCTTTAGACCAAAAAAATACATTACATTTTGTAGATGAATATGGGAGCTTGAATCCCTCTTAAAGGTGACAGTGTCAATCCCTTTGGTACTATACCTTCCATCATCTCCAAGTTCTATGTGTAATTCTAGGTCCTTGTACTCTAAGTTTTTGAATAATTCCTTATTTCATGTGATATGAAATGAAGCACCAGATTCTAAGTACCACGCACTGCCTCATACAATACTTTTCATTCATGCAATGAGGGTGAAATCCAACTCTAATTGTAATATGAGAGAATCTCCTCTTGCTGCTCGTGTAGGATTCTTACTAGATTTATTGTGTGGAAACTTGGTTGCATAGTCTCCATACTCATGGAAGTGAAAAAAATTAATTTTACTGAGATATTTCTTCTTGCCATGGTTTTGGTTGGATTCTGCCTTTCCTTAGTCATTATTTCTTTTTGATTTCTTTCATTTTCCTACTAAAGAAATGTTTTCTTCCTTGTCAGTACTAGATGTGACACCATCTCTAGTGTTTCTTCTAATGTCCTCCTACACCAAGTCATACCAAAGTATCTCCCAATCTGGAAGCTTGTCTCTTCCATTAAATAAATCCTTATAGATGTGCCAGGATTTCTAAAGACCAAGGATTTTTAAGCTCACAAGTTTAGATGATGGCACATTTTCTCCAACTCCTCCAAGTTCATCTCTGACCTGAGTGAATCTGGATAGGTATTGAAAAACAATTTCATTGTTTCCCGTTCAGATGTTCCTGAGATTATCTCTCAATTCCAGCTTCCTGGCATCACTACTACTTTGGAATAGATCTATGATATTTTTCCACATTGCAAATGGAGTCCCCTTTCCATGCAAATTTAAAACCACATGATCTCTGACTCCTTCCAGAATAATCCTCCTAGCTTTTTTAGTATCTTTCTTCATGATCTGTATATGAAATCTTGAGGACTTATGACAAAATTTGCAAGTGAATAGATTAGGGTTTTTAACCTCTTATTTCAATTTATTTAACACATAAACATTAAATAAAAATCATTTTTGTAGATATAATGAAGACAATAATACCATAACATTAGACACAAAACAACAAGTGATGAATGCGTTCACCCCTCCTAGGCTACATATCATGGTCCAACTTCAAATGGTTGGGAGTCTTTCATTATGCCCAAAAATTATGGTTACATCAAGTTACAGTGCTCAAATGGATTAAACAATGTCTCCAGTGGCTCCAAAATAGTTAAAAACCCCTAGTTGGGCTCTGTCTTCTCCAAAAAAAGCTAAAAACTCAATGAGTTATGATCCAATGAAGTTATACACTATTTGTCCTACAATTCGCACTTGCCTGCAAATCATTCTACAAATTCCGCCTTTCGCTGTCATGTGGGGTGAAAATTTCATCCTGCACCGACGAGATTCCTGTTGTCCTGGGTGAAAATTTCCACCTCCTTAATCGTGTCGGTTATCCCATTGTCCAGCTAAATTTCCGCCAAATGGCTTCATGGGTGTCGTTGATCTCGGGACAGGTATGATTTTCCTGCTGGTGGTTGACCTAGGTTCTAGTTTGAACTTGGGTTTCCTAGTGGTTGAGTTTGTCTAATGGACATGGGGGTGATCACATGCAGGGGTGATATTTCATGTTATATGAAATGGTCGTGTAGCTCTGACTTTACCATGGAAACAAAATGTAACCTCTGCGGAAATGTGAACGACACTCCTACTAACCTCTAGTGTTGGAGTTCTAGAACCATGCCACCAGTGTTAACCCAACCCGCTATTAAACTATGCCATCAAAAGTATGGAACTTGTCACATGTGTTAAATGCCATGGTACCCAGTTTTGAAACGGTTAAGGATGGGTGACCTCTCGGGAAGTCCTGGTTACCGAGTGCAAGCTCCAGAAGTGATGATTGATGTTATGTGATTCATTTCACTAGTTTAAATCCCACTTATTCACTCCTATGAGCATCAGCTGATGCAATGAATGCTAAGTGGACTATTAAAAAAATGAGAAATTAGTCAATTACGACTACCTTTGATGGAAATTGTCATAGATGAATGAATTACATAATGCAGTTGAACCTATAATATAATGCAGTGTAAAAACCCCTAAATACTTAAGTAAAAGGAGTGAAGGGAGCTCTACTTTAATGTTTCATGAGGAATAATAATTCCTAGGTTTTTTCAAATGGGGTAGCAAACTAAGTGGGCTTGATTATGGGGAAAACTCCGCAAATAAGCACACTTGAGCCAAAGGGGATCTAGGATGGGTGACCTATCAAGAAGTTCTGGTTACCGAGTGCAAGCCCCAGAAGTGATGATTTACGCTATGTGATTCATTTCACTAGTTTCAATCCCACTTCTTCACCCCTGTGAGCATCACCCGATGCAATGAGTGCTAAGTGGACTATTCAAAAAACATGAGAAATTAGTCAGTTATGACTACCTCTCATGTAAAATTTCATAAATGAATGACTTACTTAATGCAGTTGAATCCCAAAAAATGATATCTAGTATATGATAATGTTTGGGGTCGTGGTTAGCCCTTAACCCTAGTCTATAGATCGAGGTCAGGGGTTAACCTCGGTCCCCACTCCAATTTCCAAACTCATAAACTTTATATAGCATTTGAAACATATATAGGTTAAGATCTAATGCAGCATAGTTGGTAGGAGGTCTTTGTTTCTTGGTGGAGATCTCGCACTTGAACCTCGAGAGGCCCGCTCTAGCCCATACAAAATTTTTCATGGCCATCGGGATACCATGTGGAAGCCTCTGATTGGCCCACGTGGTCATCTCTGATTGGTCCAACAAACCAACCTATAAACCAATGACATTCCACCAAAATCGAACAAATAGGATTTTTCCAAATGTCCACCTGCCACTGCTCGAAGGAGTACAAGTCAAACTGCCTAGTCATGGTCCAGTCAGTAGTACAAATTGCTGATTGTGAACCCCTATACAACCAAAACGCATTTTTTTTTTGTTTTTTCCCAAAACAAATAGAACGTGATATTGAAAGCATCTAATGTTGGATTTGAGCGAAATGAGTTGCGCTGGATTCAAAACGACGAGATATACGCATTGGAATTGGATTTCGAGCCATTATGAGAAATTTTAAATTTTAGCATTAAACTAATCCACCAGATCATTTCTCCACATTGGAAGCTTTTGGACCTCCAAAATCTCTTTGTCAGTCATCAAATAGATGAGGGTACAACTCCCTAATTTTTTAGACCTTGTCTTACTGTCATAGATAACATTATACAGTAATTTCCCATAATATGCAGAACAACAAACTTCCCTTCAATGAATAAACACATTCCCTCCTCGGGCGTCAATCAAAGGAAACTTAAGCAATCTCAAATTATTCCCACATTGAAAACTTTCGACATGATGATGCTTAGCATGTATAACCTTGTGCTTGGATTGACTCTTGAACAAATTTTATCACCATCACCATGCACCATCCCTTTTCAAATCAAACACATTATGAAGCCCATAAGAAGAAATTTTGGAACCAATTTCCTCTTTTTCAAATTAATTTTTCAATTTCTCTTTGACCTCCGCACTCTCTAACACTGGCATCTTGTTCACACCATTGCCCAATAATGATGCATGCTGCTGCAAAATTTACTTCATATTGTTTACCTCTTTTAGGAGGAAACATGTTAGACTCTGAAAAATATTATCACAATCATCAAAAACCTCAATGAAATCAGATTTTCCATTTGATTCATCTCCTTCAAAGGCCTCATTCACAACATATTTATGCTCGAACATTAACAATGCAAAATTCTGACTAGCATTAATAATTCTCTTTATTTTTCCAGCATTTATAAGAGACAAAATCATCTTCTTACGATGTTCTCTAACAATGTACTCAGTCCCATTATTGAACAAGTGATACTTATTTTCATGGTGATGAAAGATTGCTCTCCTATCATAAGGGTATGGGCTTCCAAAAACTATACCACAAATTTCAAGTGGAATTACATCAAGTTCAACTCTATCAAGAAAGATTAAAGTGATTGCAAATCTAAGGATGCACCTCCTTGTAACCTGCAATTTTTCATTCTCACATACTCGACCTAAAGGATATGGTCTAGAATGTGTAATTTTCTCTAAATTTAACTTCTTGACAATGTCTTTTGAAATCATATTCGCTTGTGAAACAGTATCAAACAATCTGTCTATCTTCGCATGCTTTGAAATAAATCTAATATGGAAAAGATCAATTCTCATTTTTTCATCTTGAGTATCTTTGAGACAACTTGAAGAAATATTACGTGCAATGTCCTTACCTTTCAAACCCCTCGTTGTGATATTTGTTTCATCTTCAGAATCATAACCTAAATCATGTTGTATAGTTGCGGATGTCTTCTCCTTCTCCTTGTTTTTAAACTTATTGGGTCTCATCTCTAGATGAAGTTTCCGAAAATAATATTCTTCATTTCCATATTTGGAAAAATGTTTTAATGTGAGTTTTTCTTTCTCCATCTTGATGGGTGCATTCTTCTTTCCTTTTCCCTTGAACTTACCCTTTATTTTTTCTCCAGACTCAAATGTATTCTCACTTGTTTCATCTGAAAAATGTTTCCCTGTTGCCTCTAGATGTGTGGCCTGTACACAAACTTCATCTAAACTTGTAGGGTTAAACATGAGAATGGTATGTCTTAAATAGCTATGCAAACCTCCAATTTATTTCAACAAAGTTTCTTAAGATGTCAAATATACACCACATATTTGTGCTCTTCTTCTAAACTCTTGAGTATAGCTTTGCACACTTTGTCCCTTTCCTTGCCTAAAGGTTTTCCAATCCATTATATATTTTTGCATGTATCATAATGGATAGAATTTTCTTCTCAATGCAGAAAAAAAAATCATTCCAAGAGGTTAAGACCTTACCGTGTTTCTTCATGTGCTCTTGAGTTTTGGCTTCCCACCAAATAAGTGTTGCACTTTCCAGCCTTAATTAAGCAAGTTGAATCTTGGTCTCATCATCCTTGATCCTTTATATCCTGAAATACACTTCAAACTGACTAACCCAATTAGCTAATCTCTTAGCATTTACCTCTCCATTATACATAGGCAATTCAAATTTTTTGTCAAGTTTCAACATTGGAGTTTTACCATGTCCCTTTGGATAGTGTGGAGGTGTTTATGAAGGGGTTGATGTGGAAGAAGATGATGGTGAAGATGGTGGTGAGGATGGAGGTGAAGAGAATGGTGGTGTCAAAGTTGGTTTTTCACTATTCCCTCCATTACCTTTTGGAGCCTTGTCCCCATCTCCTCCTTCTCCTTTTGAAATAATTAACTCCCTTTGGAGGATTGGAGCTCTCACCTTGCAACCTTGTGTTTCTCTCTTCATAGAGAAATTTCACCATTTGTGTCATGTCAAAGAATGCTTTTCTAAAATACTTTTCATCTTCTAACATATTGTTAGGCTATCCTTCATGTTTCATAATTTTTGAAGCTTCAGGTTCACCTTGAGGTTAAATTTGTGGTGGAGATTGTGGCAATTGTGCTTTCCTTGTCCTTGACCTAACTTTTGGACTTGAAACCACAAGCTTGCCTTATCCTCTCTTGAGATTCAACCTTGTAAGCATAAAAAACACTTTCAAACAAATTAAATCCTCAAAGAAACAAAGAACCAAAGCTCTGATACCAAACTGATCTGTATATGAAATCTTGAGGACTTATGACAAAATTTTGCAAGTGAATAGATTAGGGATTTTAACCTCTTATGTCAATTTATTTAAAATATAAAATGAATTAAGACTCATCTTTTGAAAAAAATAATTAAGAAAATAATACGATAACAATAAACACAAAACAACGAGTGATGAAGGAGTTCACCCCTCCTGGGCTACATCTCCTGGTCCAAATTCCAATGGTTAGGCCTTTTCAATTATGCTAAAAAAAGTGTATTTACATCAAGTTATAGTGTTCAAATGGCTTACAAAATGTCTCCAATGGCTCCAGAACAATAAAAAACCCCTATATAGGCTCTTTGTGCTCCAAAAAAGGGTAAAAAATCAATGAGTTATGCTCAAATGAAGTTTTAAACTAGATGTCCTACAATTCGAATTTGCCTGCAAATCATTCTACAAGTCTAGCCTTTCACGGCCACATGGGGTGAAAATTTTCACCTCCTTAATCGCGCTGGTTAGCCCATTGTCTGGCTAAATTTCTCCCAAGTGTCTTAGTGGGTGTCATTGATCTCAGGGTAGGTACAATTTTCCCTTTGGTGGTTGACCAGGGTTCCAGTTTCAACTTGGGTTTGTTGGTGGATGAGTTTGTGTTAATGCGACCATTTCATATAACATGAAATATCACCGCCGCATGTGATTGCCCCCGTGTCTGCCAGAGTTAACATCATTGTGGCTCTGAATTTACCGTGGCAATAAACTGTAACCTCCGCGGCAATGTGAACGGTACTCCTACTAACCTCTGGTGCTGGAGTTTTGGAACCGTGCCACCGGTGTTAACCCAACCCACTATTAAATTGTGGCATCAATAGTATGAAACCTGTCATATGTGTTAACCACCATGGTAAACAGTTCTGAAATCGTTAACAAACATGTTGCACATAACATTGGATATGGCTATGTCATATGGTTATATCTGCTAAAATACATGTCACATGAAAATTTGGTTATGTTTCATATATGGTTCAGGGGTTATATATGTGGTTCAATCCACCAATAAATGTTGTAAATTTTTTTTATTTAAAAAATTAGCATATATGATAATGTTTGGGGACAAGATTAGCCCTTAACCCTAGTATGTGGACCGGGGTTGGGGGTTAACCCTAGTCCCCACCCTCGATTTTCAAACATTGCATCATAGTTGGTCAGAGGTCTTTATTGCTTGGTGGAGGTCTGAGGCTAGAACCCAGGGAGGCCTGCTCTGGCCCACAAAATTTTTTTCATGGCCATCAGGAGGCCACGTGGCAACATCTAATTGGCCCATGTGGTCCTCTCTAATTGGTCTAACAAACCAACCTGTAAACCAATGATATTCCACCAAAATCAAACCAAAATGATTGTGCCAAATGTCAACCTGCCATTGGTCAAAGGAGTACAAGTCAACCTACCCACTCATGGTCCAGTTCGCAGTATGCACTCCAAATTGTTCACCCCTGTACAACAAAAACACAATTTCTTTGGTGTTTCCCAAAATGAATGGAACATGATATTGAGAGCATTTGATTTTCGATTTGAGCGAAATGAGTTGCGCCGGATTCAGAACGATGATATATATGCATTGGCGTTGGTTTTGAGCCATTATGAGAACTTTGAATTTTGAGCATTAAACTAATCCACCAAATCACTTCCACTGAGCCAACTATTTGTAGAAATTATGGCGTATATTTGTCGATAAATGGTAGCATCCATTTCTTCACCTGAAGTGATATTCTCCTTCCCCCAGTTGGTCGTTGGAGTTGTCTCCATGGGCTTACAACTCTCCATGTGGAATCTATGTAATATCTAATTTTCATACTTGCTTTGAGAAATAAATAGCGCCCCATTGCCTTGCCATACTTTCAACCCAAGTAGTGCATGAGATCCATGTCCTTCATTTAAAATTCCCTTGCAAGATCTAATTAGTTGCTCATCACTAGTTAAAATTAAATCATCAACATATAAGACAATAATAAGAAATTTATCTTCTACCAAGATGTGATAGAGGTACCAAGCACGAGGTGCTTGTTTGAGACTGTACAATTCTAACTTGAGTCTGTGCACATGAGACTCCCGATCAAATGTCTCAAAACCTTCTGGTTTCTAAATGTACACCTCCTCCCCAATAAACCCAATGAAAAATGTTGTTTTTACATCCATCTGGTGGATCTTCCACCCCATCTATGCAACCATTACAAGAATTGATCTAATGGATGAGTACCTTGCTACAAGAGAAAAGGTATCATCATAATCAATCCCTTCAACTTGAGAGTACCCCTTGGCCACAAATCTGATCGTATAATTCTCTATACTTTTGGTTGTTGCCTTCTTTACTTTGAATATCCATCTTGAACCCACAACTAATTTATCTGTTAGTCTTGGGACCACTTCCCAATCATCATTCTTTACAATGGATTCATATTCCTATGCTATTTCATCAACCCATACAATTTTCTCTATTTCTTCCTCGAAATAGGATGGCTTGGTCTCTACAAGCTCAGTGATTAAAGCCATGTAACTAGTGTATCGATTAGTTGACCTTCTCTGTGTATACAAATTTGAAGGAGCTCCCACAGTATCCCTTGCATCTTGCACAAGTATGTCATCTTACCTGGTTCTTTTCATGCCTTTTCTGGAAGGTTTTACTTGAGTGGATTTCTCCATTCTCTACTCCTCAATTTGTGGTTTCTCCACAACTTCCTAAGGATCCTCCTTTGGATCTAAAAGCTCCTCTTCTAGTGGTATTTTAAGCTCCCTCTCAAGAGAGAACTACATCGCTTTCTCCTCATCAAAATTTACATCCCCTCACACAATTGTCATTATGAGGGATGGAAATTACACACATTAGTTGCGAGTAGTTTCTGTGTAACCCACAGATACCCCCAATTCTGATTTCGGCTCAAGCTTCTTCCTTGATTCTTTGGACACATGGAAGTAGACAGAGGCTCCAAAAATACAGAAGTGAAACAATTTTGGATTTCTTCCCAAGAAATCCTCCTCTAGTGTAATCATGCACAAAATCCGATGAGGAATCTAGTTCTGCAAATATACTATTGTGTTGCATGCCTATGCTCACAAATGTAGTGGTAGGCCTTGGTCATGCAACATAGCCCTCGTTGCTCCCACACTGTTATTGTTCTTTCTCTCCGCTGCCCCATTCGTTTGTGGGTTGTTGGGTGTTGTTATCTCTTTTCAAATGCCTTCTTTTGCATATACATTATTTAATTCATTCGACATGTACTGACCTCCATTATCACTCCTGAGAGCCTTCACCTTCTTACTGGTTTCTTTCTCAACCAGTGCCTTGAATTCTACAAACTTGGAGATTGTCTCATATTTTTTCTGCATTAAGAAGATATTGATGAAGATATAATTCATCAATAAAATGACAAAATACTTGTGTTTGGTAGTGGAGGTTGTCGAGAAAGGTCTATAGACATAAGAGTGTATCCTTTCCAAGATTGGATGTGTTTTGTTGTCCCGATCATGGAATGTGTATTTTGCATAGTTCTCTAAGGTACATCCTTTCAATACATCATGTTTCTCATGTTCTCCTTTAGGTAGGTAAGTGGTTATTTGCTTCATAATATTCAAGGCGCCATGATGCAAATGCCCAAGTATTTTGTTCCAATGTTCACCAACATCATGGCCCTGCATTTTCTTCACCTTAGTGCTTAATGCAGCACAGTCTTCCACATCTAGCTTATACAAGTTATTCACATAAACCTCGATCTGCTTCACTTATATCATGGTTATGTGTCTTAGGAATTCCTTTCCTGTGCTAAAGATCACATCATAACCACAGTCTTCCAAAAATGCAATAGAGATGAGATTTTTCTTTAGGCCTAGAATTAAAATGGCATCCTTGAGCCTCATATAGGATCCTAGCTCCCTATGAAAGGTGATTGTACTAACCCTAGTCACATTGTTCCTTCCATTGTTCTCCAGCTCATTGTGCATCTACAAATATTTCTCCTCCATGTCATTGAAAAACTCTCTACACCCTATCATGTGGAAGGATGCACCTGAGTCCAAGTACCACATGCTCCCCATCACTATGTTGGCCATGCATGCGATAAGGGTGAAGTCAAGCTCGAATTTTGAATCCAAAACTTCACTTGCTTCTCCTCATGAGTTATTCTTGCTCTACTTTTTGTGTGGAAAATTCATGGAATAGTGCATGAATTCATGACAATTGAAGCATTTAATTTTGGACAAATATTTCTTCTTTTCCCCTTGGCTAGATTCTGGTTTGGTTTGATATTTCTTCCCTTTTCCCTTCTTTCCCTTTTCAGCCAATGCAAAATTTTCTTCATCCTCACCCTTGGAGGAAGTCCCATCTCTGATATTTTTCCTTATTTCCTCATGTACCAAATTAGACCATCAGTGTTCCCAATTCGGTATTTTCCTCCTCTCTTTCACTAAATCTTGGTAGTTATGCCACCTCTTGGAAAGGCCAAGAATGGACAGGCTTACAAGTCATCTTCTGCAACATTTACACCAACCCCACCAAGTTCATCACATACTTGTGTGAACCTGCTTAGATACTGTGAAATAGTGTCATTATTTTGCATCTTGATACTTCTAAGTTTATCCTTGAGCACCAGCTTCCCGTGTCACTAATATTCTCGAAAATTTTTGTTAGTCCTTTCCACATTATGAACGAAGTTTATTTCCTGTGGATATTTGGGACAATGTGATCTCGTACTCCCTCCAAGATTATTTTCCTCACCTTGGCTACATCATTCTTCCACTGAGCTAGGATTTGGGAATTAGATGCTTGTGGTTTTGAAACATATGTCTTGATGTATTCTATCAATAAGTTGTCATCCAATATCGCATCCATGTGATCCATTCATGTGATGAAATTAGAGCTACCTTCCAAGACATACTTTAGCCTTAGCCTGTTGAAGGTCATCTTCCGACCTCTATAGAGATACTGTTACATTGAACTGAAAATTTGATCCTCCTGAGAAACAACTTCAAAATTATTTTTCTAATGTCAATCTTGCTTTGATACCATGTATAAATTATAGTGTATATTTGAAAATTCTCATGAAATTTTAATCAAAATCACAAGACACAAACCTACTCTACTTCTATGCAGAATTCAATTCACAATTTAGAACATCAATCACAAACATGCAATGAGATATAACAGACATGCATGCAATATTTTTCTAGGTGAAATAAATCTGCTAAAAACCCATTTTACTACTTGCATTAATCTAATGAATATAGATGTATTACAATTTCTTTTCTCAGCTAAGCACAACCTGCAAGTGAATAACCTATCTCTCTGCTCACTAAGACGCCATGACCCAGATGTTGTGCTCAACTTAGTGTTCCTAAATTGAGGTCATTAATTGTCAACCAGGGCTAGTAAACTGCTGAAGTGAGGTGCACCATATGTGCCTAGGTATTTGTTTCTCACTACGTTGTGTTTAGTGTTTTTCTGATGTTTTTGGTTTTATGGTTTTATGTTAAAAAGGAAAGCACTAAATGTTGATGAAGGACAGTTGTTGGACACACTAAAAACAAAGCAAAACCTATTCTAAACTGTGTAAGGAACTAAAGAGCAGAAAATTCAAAGTTTGATAAGGACTCATAGCAAGGAACTAAATCACAACATGAACTAAATAACTCATAACATAAACCCATCCAATTCATTCACTAGATATATGTTGGAATAGCTTAAGAAAAGGAGAAGTTTAGTGCAAATGAGGTTCTTCTAAGTAAACAATCATCTTACAATATTACAAAGAATATCATCCATGGCTAGAAGTTTATTGGAACACAGTTGAAAGAGATTATTTGTAGCACAATAAGATTTTCACTCTACATTAACTTATAATGCTAAGATTAATTCATTCTGCAGCTTAACTTGTCACTACTAAGCCTCATCTAAAAGTTAGATATCTTCTATAATAGTTTTGGGAAAAGGCTTATTTGTGAAATTGCAAAAGGTTGCAGAATAATCAAGACCTTAAACTGATATCACTAATTCATTCCTGTCCATATGATGATGCATTAATATAAAGTCAGAACAAGATTAGTTTGTAAATAATGAAGGTCGTGAAATTTAATGTTGACAATGAATACAACCTAAAGAACAATGGATAACACTGAACTAGAATGCAATTGATCCAACTTGAAACACAGTGACCACAACTAAACTAAAATGCCATTAGCCTAACTTGAAATACAATAAACAAAGTTGAACTAGAATGCCACTAATCTAACTTGAAATGCAGCGAACTAAAACTGAACTAGAGTGCCATTATCAAACTTGAAATACAGTGACAGAATTAAACTAGAATGACATCTACCTCCGGAGTACTACAACTAGACTAAATATGAAACTAATCACTAAAATGTTTCAGCTCTGTCTCATTCAGAATTAGTGGTATTTTGGAATAGTTTGTAGAACATGACTGGCTGCAACATGTTATGTAAATGAGCATGAAAGCATACAATTCAACAAAACACAACAAAGCTCTAAAACACAGCTATGTCTCATCCGAAGTTAGTGATATTTTGGAAGAGTTTATAAGATCATGACTAGCTGTAACAACTGATGTAATTGAGCACAAGAACGTAAAACTCACTCCTAAAATACTACAGTTACACCTCATTCGACATT
The DNA here is from genome assembly GCA_034641835.2 of Pinus albicaulis. Classification (NCBI taxonomy): domain Eukaryota; kingdom Viridiplantae; phylum Streptophyta; class Pinopsida; order Pinales; family Pinaceae; genus Pinus; species Pinus albicaulis. The sequence goes on from CM076579.1 coordinate 135,967,548, forward strand.
AGTGATATTTTGGAATAATACGTAGGAACGAGACTAAACTGTAGCATCTAATGCAAATGAATATAAAACGCAAAGTTCATAAAGTTAATTAAACTAGGAATGAAATGAGGATAAATTACTTATCTAAATTATATGAACAAAGATCCTCGGGTAGCAGGGGCCCTCTACCACCAGAGTTGCACGCAAATATACTCAATATTGACTCAGCTCGTGAAATAAAATGATGCTTCTTTCATTAAAGGAGAAATTCTTCAAAACAGAGTATCACGGTTCTATGAGATCTAGCAACAAAAACAAAATCTAACCAACAGTTTCTCGGTCTCTCGAGTCATACTTATAATGAAGTTACATAAATACTCTTTGAGAAAAACGGGGATAAGTGTCTTTCCCACTTCTAATCAAATTAAAACTCTTATTAACAGTCTTGTGCTTTACTGCGGACATCTGTAGAGTCCGTGTTTTGATAGGAAACTGCTTCTCTTCTACGTGCATTACCGCTTTGAAACTTTAACTCAGACTTCGTGGGGAGCAAGAGATGATGGGGAGGTGTTGTGGATTTCACCCATATGCCTCTTTCTTTGCAGTGACACCTGGAACCTACATAAACATGAGGATGGCTGTAGAACAGATGACTGGCTACAGAATGCCTGTATTCTGTAGCCGAGTCTTAGTCAAAATTACTACACCAACAAAATCATAAAAACATAGCAAGTTATTCATTATGTAAATTCTTAAAGCAATTTTAATTAATCCTATTGATCATTTAAGCCTGTAATTGATGAGGGACAAAGAAAATGAAGTGGAATGTGGTGAAAGAGAAGAACATCTTTGGGGCTCAACACCAGACTTAGTCAATTTATGCCTCTACTTGAGCCCCTATTTTCTTTCATAATTATTGATAAATTATGCCCCTAGTATTTAGGAATTTACTCCAAAAAAATTTCACAATTCCCAAGGTTGATCATCTGACTGCATGTAACACTTGTACACTCAAGACCAGTCTACAACTGATGTTACACTGCCTCAGAATCTCCACCACTACTGGGGAACTCAAATTATTTGCATGCACTATATATTTTGGGCTAGTTAATTAGTTAATTGGATGATCACTAACTTTGAATGAAGTCCCACCGCACAACTGGCCTTCCACTAGTTCCTACAACAATTAGAACTAGGTTAACTAAAAACAGCTTGAAATAATTGACCTTTATTGCTACAAATTAGCAATCACACATGCTTACCTGAACTCTAACTCATGTAACTCTAATTTACTGAGCTAACTGAGTGACAAGATCCATGTAACACAAGTTAAATGCATTCAAGTTGTTTGTTGATGTGGAAATTTTACTTTTCCCAATTTATCAAAGATTTCCCAACATTCAGAATTTCTTGGTGCACTTTTCAACATTGTCGTGCATCTGATGTTGCTATTTTTGGAATATTAGTTTAGGTGTGCTCCAATACTCCATTTTCATCCAGAACATCATTCATCCTATCTTTCCACGCATAAAAATTTGAAGTCCCCTCCAATACATACTCAAGCCTCAATCCATTGAAAGACATTTTTCCTACACTAAAGAAAATTTACACCACAAAACTCTGTTATTCGAAATTTCTCCGAGAGAATATCAAGAACCTAGTTTCTATACAGCGTTCAATAGCTCCGATGCCATGTAGAAATAACTCGAAAACAATACACACAAATTTCTTTTATTCAATCTGCAAAAGGGAAAACATACAATAGAAACACATGCAATCATTCAGTCACATTGAACACAATATTTTTACTGGGGAACCCAAATAGGAAAAACCCCTCCTCTATTTGTATTATATCAGATGAGACAATGATAAATCACAATGAAATATTCAATCCTTGAAGCTCAACCTACACTGCAATATTGATCTCTTGCTTTGCTTGCTCTAACCAACACTTAGCCAAAACAAGCCTCCAACTTCCTCTTATTTCCTTGTGCAATTCTTGCTCCTAAAATAGGAAGCTCATATTTCCTTGTGCAATTCTTGAGGAAATTAGATCACCTTTTACATGAAACCTCTGTACATTCACTAGTATACAAAAATGATTGCATTGATGCCCTTTTCCTCCACTCAACTAGCCAATTCGAATTGCATGCATGAATAGGGCTATCTTTAGTAAATTGACTAGTTAACTAAGAGATCAGTGAGTTAACAACTCTTAAAACTACTCAAATGAACTCATAATGACTCTATTCATTACTAGAGCTTAGATGAATGATTTTCACTAACCATAATTCCATTAGATTGCTAGATCTTAGAAATCAACTCATGCACAACTCTACTTCTTGACCACAAACTCGAATTAACTAACTTAACTAAATGACTTGGCCATGTCACTCCTGCTAACTGCAACTCAAGTCATCCTAAGGTATAAGTCAAACGAATCCTTTTCTTGCTACAATTTAACAAAAAAAAATAACTTATTTTTCTTTTACAAGAAATATTTAATGACACATATACAGTGATAATTATGAAGACCGAGCCTAGTTACTTTGTGTTGGAGATTTCTCGAAGAGAAATGTGTAATGGATTTTAGAACCTAGTTGCATTTTCCAATGAGGAAAATCTCCGCTTAAAGAGTTAAATTAATCAAAAGAGAAAGGAAATGTCTTTGTATCATTAATTCCACATTTATAGCTCTTATCTCGAAAGGGTACAACCATCATTATTTTAACAAATTTCGCCCAATATCTCTGTGCAAAAACATATACAAAGTCATGGAAAAAATATAGCTCAAATAAAAAAGCTAATATTATCAAGATACATTTCAAAATAACAATTTGGGCTCCTCGAGGGAAGACAAATACATGAAGCAATTAGGGTAATCCAAGAAGGCATACACATTATGAAGATCCATCAGTTAAAAGGATTCTCATTCAAAATCGACCTATCGAAAGCCTATGACAGAGTATCTTGGGTATATATTAGACTTATTCTCAATCAGATAGGTTTTTTTCCTCCATTTTTCATTTGGATTATGGATTGTATTCAATTTTTCTCCTTTGCAGCCCTCATCAACAATTCAAATTTCTTGGAAATGTTGTCATTGATGGCAAAGGAGGCAACAGGAGACAGATGAGGTGGTGCTGCAAAGTAGTGAGGATAGTAGAAGAGGGACATTTAATAGTAGAACTGGAGAGATAGAGCAGTGAATATTGGAAGGTCCTGAAGGAACTTAATACAAAGGTTTATTTAGGTATTAGGGGTTTTATACATTTTGTAGATGAATTATTATATATGGCAAAGGAGGAAGCAGAGGCAGAGATGGACAAAGGACAACAACAGAGGCTAAGGAAAATACAGTGACAAAAGATTCATTTCGAGGTTTGAAGTGAGTAGTGTGAAAGGGGATTTTCTCTCAGACAAAAAGATTCATTGACAGTCGAAGAGTGAGTCGAGAAGGTTTGCTCTCTGTTTAATGAAATTGTGGGCCTTTTTTTTAAATCTCTGTGTATAATCGAGATTTTGGTTGAATGGATAAGTTAGAACAGTTGAATGCCATAAGTGTAGATAGCACGAGATTGAAGGGCAAGGGTTCGAAACCATTCGATACAATGGAACAGTGAATAGCGTGGCCAATTAGAATGGAGAACAATGGAGAAGTTAATTACACTACAGCAGCAGAAATAAAAACCTCGAATGTGAAATACAAACCTTGAATCCGAAGAAAATAGAATGAGAAGTAAGGGCTTCGGAGAATGTGAAATACAAACCTCGAATGCACATTGTAGTTACTGTTAGAACTGTCGGTTCAGCATGCGAAAACGCCAAAGAGTGTAACAGAAGTGTTGAATGGTCAGGAAGGAACCCTGAGGGTAATGGAACCAAGTGTTTAACAACAAAAATCTAATACAGTCAGGTGTTAAACCGTATGATAGCATTATATTAAAGCAACAATAAGAAAGGGTTCATATATATTAAAGTGCGAAGAAAGGAGTTTAATTATAATAATACATTGAAGAGTGGGCAGAACCCTGAGTTAAAGAGCAACGCAGAACCATGACTTGTGAACAGTAGAAGGCGGTTTCGGAGAGCACCCCGGTGGTATTCGCACGATAAGTGAAGTGGTAAGCAGTTTTTGCAATGGGAACGCGATATTCGTCGGAGTAGGACACGTGTCCTCAGGCAATTTTACAATACAAATTTTTTCATGTAGATATTGAGAATTAACTCTCGTGCAATAAATTCACGTGATATTGATTTGTGATCGTTGGATCACCGAAGTTGACCCGACGTTGTCTCGATTGTCAGATGTGAACGGGAGGTTAACAACTGGGCCCCAGTTCATCGCGCAAAGTCTGAAGTTTAAAACCTATACATTTAATCTACGTGACACTTATTGATTTCCGTCAGATCAGTTAGATGGGGCGCAACGAGATTGCAACCATCGGATGAAATGGTATTAAATCCACTAATCCAAACATAGGAGATGTGATATGTTACGAAGTTTGGTTTATGTGATATATTGCGAGGTTGGTTTGAACCAAAATGAAGTTGTAAAGTTGAATGTACAAGGTTTGTTAATGAACGTCGAGTTAATGTATGCAAGGGTATTGTAGTGTGTGGGGCTCGGTTCTACTTTATGATTTTTGTTTGGCTTTTAACAAGAGTCTACGGTAGAATATATTCATTCATATTATGAACCACTACACATTGATTTAATTGTAAGTGAATCAAGATTCGAACCTTATAAAGTGAAGGCTGGAGGTTAATATGGTCCGTAACGCTGGCTTTAGATAAAAAGTGAATACTGAGTCGAATGCAAGTATGGATGATGTTATGGGTTATAACCATAGTGTAATTATAAAGTAAGCCTCCACATTCATTTATTTAAAGTGCCAGTGAAGAAAATGAAAGCATTGGAATTTTCCCAGATTTAAAATCAGTAGTTATATTAAAAGACAGTTATATATATATATATGCAACGGCTACACAACTGCAATGAAGAGGAGAGCGTGCAAAAACGAAAGTACGATAAACAGGAATATACACAGGAATGAATTTGACAGGTGAACAAGCACAGAAAACTGGAAAATTTCAGAAGACAGTGAGCAGAAGAAGGTAGAACAGTTACCTGACAGCTGCAGAAAATACAAGTCCAGCAAAGCCAAAGGCCAGAAAATGGGTTGAGTGAAATTGTCTTTATGTAACTAAAAATGTGAATGTAAATGTTGCAATTGATTTTATATTGTTGGTGATGCATTGGCAAGTCTCCGGAGGGAAAAAAAAATCCCACTGTAATATTGAAATTAGTACATATTGCTATATTTCTTTGGATGAGATGGAAAAAGAAATAAGGAGGTAGAAGGCAAAAAGTCAGGACTATTCACTTCAAATTCCCTGAGGAATGTAAACATTCATGTGATGAACTCTATATATAATATCAATTTTATATGCATCGAGAGGTTAGAGAGAGTAAGGATAGAGAATGCAAAGTATAGAAGATTGAGGCAGAGAAGATAAGGAATAGAAGAGCAGAAAGAGATGCTACAGAACAGAGCTGATATCTTAGGTAAATCATCAAACATTTCTTTTGATAAATTGAGGAATTTGGAGCTTCCCTATCAAGTTTAAGCTTGATAGCTATCAGTTGTAGCTGACTGAGGTTGGAACCTCCTGTAGGTTGGTGCCTGTAGAAAATTGAAGGGAGATGGAGCTTCCTTGCAAGTTGTAGCTTGCAGAATTGAGGTTGGAGCCTCCTGTAGGTTGGTGCCTGCAGAAAAACAGTGGTGAGAAGGAGTTGGAGCTTGCCTTTGCATCACAACAATAATAAGATGTGGTTTTCTCCCTTTATTGGTTTCCACTTATATCTGATGTCTCTATCTGTGTTGCCTATGTGCTGAGATGATTTACCAAATCTGCTTAATGTTTGCTACTCTCATAATAAGTTTGATATCACATTAATTTAATACTTGCTGCAACATATTAAGACTGTTCATATACTAAGGTTGGTTATAAAAGTAAGTTGTAAACAAGCTGATGAAAAATTTAAAAATCTCATGTATGTGTTAAAATGATTCACCCCCCCCCCCCCCTCTCAGTTTAAATAAGAATTCAACAATTGGTATCATAGCCAAGTTCCCTTTATACCAGTTTAACCACTGAAAGGAGATCCTAGGCCTCTAAGATGGCTATTCAAGAAGGAAGCTCAACCAATAAAGCCCCTTTCTTCACTGGTGCTAATTATGCCTTCTGGAAAATCAGAATGAGAGCATACATAATGTCTCTAGGAATAGAGGTATGGGCTGCTGTAGAATTTGGATATGCCCCAAAGGCAACTGACCCAGAAAGAGAAGCTAAACGAGAATTTGTAGCAAATGCAAAGGCCATGAATGCAATATTAAGTGGACTTTGTGAGGCTGAATTTATCAATAATGCACAATAAGACTACTAAAGATATGTGGGACACTCTAGAGAATATCCATGAGGGAAATAAAAAGGTAAAGACTGCCAAACTTCAAGTATATAGAGCCCAGTTTGAAAATTTAAAAATGAATGATGATGAAGATGTTGGCAGCTTCTTCTTAAAAGTTGCAGAAATTGTTAACAATATGAAATCTCTTGGAGAAACCATACTAGAAAGTATAATTGTGCAAAAGATTCTAAGATCTCTTCCATCCAGGTTTAATCCCAAGGTGTCTGCAATAGAAGAAACAACTGATTGGGAGACCTTGACCATGAACCAGCTACTTGGAAATCTAATATCATATGAGATGAGGCTCCCACAGAAGAAGCCAATTACGAGGGAGGCAACCTTTAAAATAGAAAAGAAGAAATAAGAAGAGGAAGACATATGCTCTTGCTCGGATGAAGAAGAGGCTAAATTTGTCAAGAAACTGGATAGAGGCTCAGGTAAATACAAAGGTAAACTTCCTTTCAAATGCTTTAACTGTGGAAGAGTTGGACACTATGCTGCTAAGTGTCCTCACAAGAAAGTAAGGAATCATGCTCAAGAATCAGAGAAAAATACATCAAAGAACTAGCAAAAAGGAAATAATTTCAGCAGAAAATCCTTCTATGCACAACAAGACAACAGTACTTCTAAAGACTCAGATGAACCCTCAAGTGAAGAAGGAACCTCTAAATTTTTATTGATGGCCATAGAAGAACTTGAAGGACTCCTGCTAGAAGATGAAGAAGAAGAAGGTGAGTCGACCTTGAGAGGGAGCTAAGAAGTGCTCTAGAGGAGATTGATAGACTCAAACTGAAGTGTAGAAAACAAAAGGACATTCTCCTCAAGTATGTTAGAGAAGAGAAAAATTCAAAAGTCCTCATGCAGCTAAAGGTTGAGCTTGAAGAAGCAAAGAAGATAGAAGACATGCTACTTCAACAAATCAAGGATAAAGCTCGAGAACAAGAGAAGCTGGAAGAAGAAGTAGTATGTCTGAGGAAGAAATTAGAAAATGCTCAGAGGAAAGTGTCTACAAATTCCTCTCAAACAACAAGCTCTAGTAAGTTGAACGAAATTCTGGATGCTCAAAGATCTCCTCTTATAAAAACTGGACTAGGCTATGAAGGAGAATAAAGTAAAAGCAAAGAAAAGGAAAAAAAAATTATTATTTTTGTAAAAGAAGAAAAGGTTGATGAAGTAGCTCAAACAATTCCTACAAAATAAGAAACATGTAATGAGGAAGACATAGATCTGAAGAAACCTCTAGTAACAAAGAATGCAATAAATACTAAGACAACAGAAAAAGGATCATATACCCTTGAGTATGTCAAATTTGGAAGCCATCAAAGAAGATTCTTCCCTCCTATGAATAATGCCACCTGTTATGTCTGCCACAAGCTGGGACACATTGCTGCATATTGTCATGCAAGGAGGAGTAATTCAAACCAGCACAAGATGCAAACAGTGAAGAGACTGTCTCAAGCAAACAAATGGAGAAGATAACCTTACATCAGGTATGCAAATAGTTTCTATGGTTACTATTTTTATTGTAAGGAATTTCGCCATAAAATCATTGAGTGTATAAAGTATGGACAAAGATTGATGTTCAACACATTAAGGAGGTTTATGAATCAAAGAAAATTTGTTCATCCTCACAATTCTGCAAAAATTATGATCAAATGCTGTGTATGCAATCAAGTTGGACATATTCCTTCCAAATGTCCTCTTAGAAGATGTAGTTCATCATCTCACAAAAGATATCAAACAAAAGGGTGATTCCAGTGGATAAAGAAGGTGAATAAATGTGACTTGGTTCTAACTGCTCAAGACCTGAAAAGCCAGTGGTATTTGGACAGTGGCTGCTCAAAACACATGACTGGAGATAGAAGCAAGTTTATAACTCTTGATGAAAAGAAATCTGGCAATGTTACTTTTGGTAATGATAAATCAGGAAAAATAAAAGGAAAAGGCTCAGTCAGCCTAGACAATGGCAAAGGAAAGGCCCAAGATGTACTATTTGTAGATGGGCTGAAAGAAAATTTTCTAAGTGTCAGTCAAATGTGTGATAAAGGCTGTGAAGTTCTTTTTAGAGCACACGACTGTGAAGTCAGATCAAGCACCACAGGTAAGACTCTGCTCAAAGGAGTTCGAATAGAGAGTAATGTTTACATTGTGAAAGAGGAAGATGAAGCATGTCATCTTACCAAACTTGAGGAGTCATGGTTATGGCATAAAAGGTTGGGAAATCTCAGCTTCGATCACATCATCAGACTAAGAAAGAAGAAAGCTATCAGAGACATGCCAGAAATAAAAAGGCCTTATAATACCATATGAAAATCTTTTCAATTGGGCAACAGACCCACACATCATTTAAGGCCAAAGATGAGTTATCAACAAGAAGACCACTCCAGCTTGTGCACATGGACCTGTGTGGACCTGCAAGAACTAAAACTCCAAGTGGAGAATCCTACTTCATGCTGATAATAGATGACTTCTCTAGAATGACATGGGTTGCATTTCTCAAGAATAAATCGGAAGCTTTGGAAAAATTTAAGATATTCAAAGCATTAGCAGAAAATCAAACAGGATGCAAGCTAAAATGCATCAGATCAGACAGAGAAGGTGAATTCACAGATTATGACTTTGCTAACCTATGCAATGAACATGGGATAAAGAAACAATTTACTATTGCAGGAACACCTCAGAAAAATGGAGTAGTGGAGAGACAAAACAGGTCTGTATAGAAAATAGCCAAAGCCATGATGCAAGAGAGTAATATTCCTCAAACCTTTTGGGCAGACGCAGTACACACACCCGTGCATATCCTTAACAAAGCTCACTTAAGGCCAAGAAGTGACAAGACTCCCTATGAACTATGGCATGGGAAACCAGCTTCAATCAAACATTTTAAAATATTTGCAAGCAAGTGTTACATAAAGAATAATGATGAAAATCTTGGGAAATTTGATGCAAGAGCAGATGAAGGGATATTTCTAGGATATGCTTCCAAAAGTAAAGGGTACAGGTGCTACAACAAGACTCTTCGAAAAATAGTAGAAAGCATTGACGTGAGATTTGATGAAGAACTTCCAAACAATACAAGAGATACAGACTGCTGCAGTCCATCAGACAACCATGAAGAAGAAAACCAAGATGATGAGGAAACAAGAAAGACAACAGAAGATACAGAGCTGAGTTCTAAAGCTCCCTCAAGATATACTCAGAAGAACCATCCTGAAGATCAGATCATTGGAGACAAGAGAGTAGGGGTCCAAACAAGAAGGCAGCTAACAGAACAAACAGAAGAGGTATACATAGCCATGTTGTCACAAATAGAGCCAAAGAAATTTGAAGAAGCCAGCAAGGACAAGTCTTGGGTAAATGCTATGAATGAAGAATTGGACCAAATTGAGAAAAATAATACCTGGGAATTAGTTCCTAGATCCACTAAGAAAAATGTCATAGGCTCAAAATGGGTATTCAAAAATAAAATGAATGAGCAAGGACAAGTAATTAGGAATAAAGCCAGACTGGTCTGCAAAGGATATTCACAAATCGAAGGACTTGATTACGATGAAACATTTGCCCCTGTAGCAAGAATGGAAACCATCAGAATGTTTCTGGCCTTTGCTTGCTACCAAAACTTCAATGTATATTAAATGGATGTGAAATCTTCATTTCTGAATGGATATCTAGAAGAAGAAGTCTACATGGAACAACTAGAAGGTTTCTCTTTAACAGACAAAGAAGACTATGTGTACAGACTGAAGAAGGCTCTATATGGACTGAAACAGGCTCCCCGTGCTTGGTACTCAAGACTGGATAAATATTTGTAAAAACAAGGCTTTAAGAGAGGTGGAGTAGACAACAATCTATACATAAAAGCCCATGAAAATGAACTCCTGATTGTTGTAGTATATGTTGATGACATTATGTTTGGAAGTAACAAAGATGAACTAGCAAAAGGGTTTGCTAAGGAGATGAAATCAGAGTTTGAGATGTCCATGATTGGAGAGCTCAATTTCTACTTAGCACTTCAAATTCAGCAAAAGAACACAGGTACATTCATCTCACAGGAAAAATACTTAAAATAAATGTTGAAAAAGTTCAAAATGGAGGACTATAAACCTGTGTCAACTCCCATGATCACGGGATGCAAGCTGTGTGATGATGATGGATCTATTGATATAGATCAAAAAATATACAGATCCATGATAGGAATTCTGCTGTATCTGACAGCATCAAGACCATACATCATGCTAGCAGTAGGACTAGTGGCTAGATATCAAGAAACACCTAAACAAAATCACCTTCTTGCAGTCAAAAGAATATTCATATATCTACAAGGAACTGCACAATATGGACTTTGGTATCCTAAAGGCAAAAGCTTCACTTTAACAACATACACAGATGCAGATTGGGCCAGTTGTGTGGATGACAGGAAAAGCACAAGTGGAGGTGCATCCTATCTAGGAGAAAGTCTGGTGGCATGGCTAAGCAAGAAATAAACATCTATTTATCTATCTACAACAGAAGCAGAATACATAGCAGCAGCAGCATGTTGTACACAAGTCATGTGGATGAAGCAAACCCTCCAAGATATGAAGGTATGCATTGATGAACCTATCTCAATCAAATGTGATAATACAAGTGCTATAAGTATATCAAAAAATCATGTGCTTCATTCCAAAACTAAACATATCCCAATCAAGTATCATTTTCTAAAAGAACAAGTAGCACAGAAGGTGGTATGCTTGGAATATGTGCCCAAAAAAGAACAAACAACAGATATATTCACAAAACCTCTTGCTAGAGAGCCATTCGAATATCTGAGAAATAAACTAGGGGTAGTTTCTTTAGATACTACTCTCTGAAAGAAAAACGAAGCTTCAGTCGAGGGGGAGAACAGAAACAAAAATATCATTCCAGGGGGAGATAAACTAGCAAGAAAAGCATGAGATAGGTCCTCAAGATCAGAGCAATATAGGTGAGATTTGAAAGCACACTGAAAAATGAGCAACCCCTTGTCATTGATGTCAAAGGGGGAGGAAGAGCAGGCAATAGGAGAAAGGGTCCTAAAAGGCAAACAAAGAAAGTGTATTGCCATCAATGCCAAAGGGGGAGACTGTTGGAAATGTTGTCATTGATGGCAAAGGAGGTAGCAGGAGACAGATGAGGTGGTGCTGCAAAGTAGTGAGGATAGTAGAAGAGGGCCATTTAATAGCAGAACTGGAGAGACAGAGCAGTGAAGATTGGAAAGGCCTAAAGGAACTTAATACAGAGGTTTATTTAGGTATTAGGGGTTTTATACAGTTTGCAGATGAATTATTGTATATGGAAAAGGAGGAAGCAGAGGCAGAGACAAACAAAAAAAAATGGCAGAGGCTAAGGAAAATACAGTGACAAAAGATTCATTTTGAGGTTCGAAGTGAGTAGTGTGAAAGGGGATTTGCTCTTAGACAAAAAGATTCATTGACAATCAAAGAGTGAGTCGAGAAGGTTTGCTCTCTATTTAATGAAACTGTGGGCCTTTTTTTTAAATCTCTGTGTATAATCGGGATTTTGGTTGAACGGAGAAGTTAGAACAGTTGAATGCCATAAGTGTAGATAGCATGAGATTGAAGGGCAAAGGTTCGAAACTGTTCGATACAATGGAAGATTGAATAGCGTGGCCAATTAGAACGGAGAACAATGGAGAAGTTAATTACACTACAGCAGTAGAAATACAAACCTCGAATGCGAAGAAAACAGAGTGAGAAGTAAGGGCTTTGGAGAATGCGAAATACAAACCTCGAATGCGCATTGTAGTTATTGTTAGAACTGTCAGTTTAGCATGCGAAAACGCCAAAGAGTGTAATAGAAGTGTTGAACGGTCAAGAAGGAACCTTGAGGGTAATGGAACCAAGTGTTTAACAACAAAAATCTAATACAGTTAGGTGTTAAACTGTATGATAGCGTTATATTAAAATAACAATAAGAAAGGGTTCATATATATTAAAGTGCGAAGAATGGAGTTTAATTATAATAATACATTGAAGAGTGGGCGGAACCCTGAGTTAAAGAGCAACGTGGAACCATGAATTGTGAATAGTAGAAGGCGGTTTTGGAGAGCACCCCGGTGGTATTCGTGTGATAAGTGAAGTGGTAAGCAATTTTTGCAATGGGAACGCGATATGCGTCGGAGTAGGACACGTGTCCTCATGCAGTTTTACAATACAAATTTTTTCACGTAGATATTGAGAATTAACTCTCGTGCAATAAATTCACGTGATATTGATTTGTAATAGTCGGATCACCGAAGTTGACCCAACGTTGTCTCGACAGTCAGATGTGAACGGGAGGTTAACAACTGGGCCCCAATTCATCGCGCAGAGTCTGAGGTTTAAAACCTGTACATTTAATCTACACAACACTTATTGATTGTCGTCAAATCAATTAGATGGGGCGCGACGAGATTGTGACCGTCGGACGAAATGGTATTAGATCCACTAATCCGAACTTAGGAGATGTGATATGTTACGAAGTTTGGTTTATGTGATATATTGCGAGGTTGTTTTGAACCAAAACGAAGTTGTAAAGTTGAATGTACAAGGTATGTTAATGAACGCCGAGTTAATGTATGCAAGGGTATTTTAGTGTGTGGGGCCCGGTTCTACTTTATGATTTCTATTTGGCTTTTAACAAGAGTCTATGGTAGACTATATTCATTCATATTATGAACCACTACACATTGATTTAATTGTAAGTGAATCAAGATTCGAACCTTATAGAGTGAAGGCTGGAGGTTAATATGGTATGTAACGCTGGCTTTAGACAAAAAGTGAATACTGAGTCGAATGCAAGTATGGATGATGTTATGGGTTATAACTGTAGTGTAATTAGAAAGTAAGTCTCCACATTCATTTATTTAAAGTGCCAGTGAAGAAAACGAAAGCATTGGAATTTGCCCAGATTTAAAATCAGCAGTTATATTAAAAGATATATATATATATATATATATATATATATATATATATATATATGCAGCGGCTACACAACTGCAATGAAGAGGAGAGCGTGAAGAAACGAAAGTACGGTAAACAGGAATATACATAGGAATGAATTTGACAGGTGAACAAGCACATAAAACTAGAAAATTTGCAGAAGACAGTGAGCAGAAGAAGGCATAACAGTTACCTGACAGCTGCAGAAAACACAAGTCTAGCAAAGCCAAAGGCCAGAAAATGGGCTGAGTGAAGTTGTCTTTATGTAACTGAAAATGTGAATGTAAATGTTGCAATTGATTTTATATTGTTTATGATGCATTGGAAAGTCTCCAGAGGAAAACAAAAATCCCACTGTAATATTGAAATTAGTACATATTGCTATATTTCTCTGGATGAGATGGAAAAATAAATAAGGAGGCAGAAGGCAAAAAGTCAGGACTATTCACTTCAAATTCCCTGAGGAATGTGAAAAATCATGTGATGAACTCTATATATCAACTTGATATGCATCGAGAGGTTAGAGAGAGTAAGGATAGAGAATGCAAAGTATAGAAGATTGAGGTAGAGAAGATAAGGAAGAGAAGAGCAGAAAGAGATGCTACAGAACAGAGTTGATATCTGAGGTAAATCAACAAACATTTCTTTTGATAAATTGAGGAAGTTGGAGCTTCCCTATCAAGTTGAAGCTTGATAGCTGTCAGTTGTAGCTGACTGAGGTTGGAACTTCCTGTAGGTTGGTGCCTGCAGAAAATTGAAGGGAGTTGGAGCTTCCTTGCAAGTTGTAGCTTGCATAATTGAGGTTGGAGCCTCTTGTAGGTTGGTGCCTGCAGAAAAACAGTGGTGAGAGGGAGTTGGAGCTTTCCTTTGCATCACAACAATAATAAGATGTGGTTTTCTCCATTTATGGGTTTCCACTTATATCTGTTGTCTCTATCTGTGTTGCTTATGTGCTGAGATGATTTACCAAACCTGCTTAATGTTTGCTGCTCTCATAATAAGTTTGATATCACATTAATTTAATACTTGCTGCAATTCAACAAACTTATCCTTTCTTCCATGCATCTCAAGGTATAAGGCAGGGTTCCCCTTTCGCCTCCCTCCTATTCCTGTCAGCTTCTGAAGGCATTAGTCTCTTGCTCACTGAGGAAAAAAGGAGGGGTGAATTCCAAGTTTTTAATATAGATCCATTTACGATTATTTCACATCTACTATTTTTAGATGATATCACAATTTTTTGCAATGGATCTTGTTGTGGATCATCCGCATATCCTTTTCTTTTTTTATTTTGAATATCACAAAATAACAAAAAAAAATAATCTAAAATTCGCAAAAAGTATAGGTTATGGTATAATGTTTTATACTATAGCATAAAAAGAAGTATTTCACAAAAGTGCGTTACCAATTAAGTTTATTATTAAACTTTATTTGGTTTTGTATTATAGTTTGATGTTTAAGTATCGAGCAAGTTTTAAAGCGGAAGCAGTAGAGTGTTGAAGATCGTGATTGGGAGATCAAATACAGGGGCGCAAAGAACTCGTGCATTATTCAATCCGACACCCCCGCATTTGACTTGTCGACGGTGAGGTAAACGAAGATCGACGGTGTGGATGAATTGCGGGGGGGGAACCCAAAAATTTTCATCGTACTTCAGCAGCTCCCGCAATGACGTCATGCGAACAGCTGTACTCCACGTCAGTAACATTACACGTCATTATAGGCATTTAATATGGCTTTGCGCAGCTGTTAAAAGGTTTTTTTTTATTCCATTTTCAAAGTACCTGCTGTCATTTTCCCCCTTTCGAGCTGTATCACCGCCACCTTTCCGTTCGCTATCTGTTGTCCGTTAAGCCATGGCAAAACGAGTTTCACTATCTGGTTCAACAAGCCTCAATTCCCTCATGGACAGTGAAAAAGATGTCCAGGATACCATTTCTTATTGCATCATCAAGTGACCCTAAACGCTGAGAAATCCCCAGTTTTTTCCGCCATGAAGAATTCCGGTATACTGTCCACTTGTATCCCAAAAGCCCATTTCTTTCCCAAGTTTATCTCATGGCTAGTCTCTTCAATGTATCCTGGTAAGTTTTTCATAATGAATTCGCAGGGAGAAAACATTTTGCAGGTGTCGATGCAGTTAATTCGCCAAGCATTATGCTTTCCTGAAAACGAGTCACCACTGCAATTCTCTGAAGATTCATTGGCTCATTATTTTGAGGACCTTTCAGATGAAGAATTTGATCAATGTATGTCCTACTTGAGATAAAATTCAAAGGAAGCTCAACTAGAAGGAGAAGAATTTAGTTTGGAAGTGTTCGATGCTGAGTATAGACCAATTCTGAATTGCATTGCAGAGATTTTGGGCAAAGACAATGATCATACAGTTGATAAATCAGTATTGGGAATGTACGCGCTGATGATGAAACCAGGGGTTGTTCTCGACATTCCATCTTTCTGGCAGGAGATTGTAAATTCTCAGTTGATGACCTTTCCTCTTACATGTTTCTTTAAATTCCCGTCATTGATTGTGTATTTATTTTTATATCAAAATGTCGAAGAATTTATGAGTTTGGGGTTGAATATAGTTGATGTTAACAAGCAAAAGAAATCAGTTTTATTTTTGACTGATATGACTAGAAAAGAAGGAAATGAACAGGGTTATTTGAGTTTGCTAGTCATTATATGTCTATTTCTTATAGAATTTTGAATGGAGTCCCTCCTCCATGTTTTCTACCAAAAGCCTAGGAGTTTCTACTGTTAAGACCTAGTTGCAGATTCGGAGATTGGTTTGTGTTTGAAGAATATTCAGAGATAAGATTGTATGGAGCTAGTATTGAGCCTTATAGGCTCCCGACTTTTGTACCTATGCGGCTTTTTGCCTTGGAATTCATAAGACAGAGCCTTAATGTGGATCAC
This sequence comes from Pinus albicaulis, assembly GCA_034641835.2. Lineage (NCBI taxonomy): Eukaryota > Viridiplantae > Streptophyta > Pinopsida > Pinales > Pinaceae > Pinus > Pinus albicaulis. Next base: position 135,983,874 of record CM076579.1, read on the forward strand.
GTGCACTTTCTTCCCATGAAGAAAGGTTTTATGTATAAATTGTCTATGAGTGTGGGACCTTTTGTGGTCAATATGAGGCAAGCTTTTGATGAAGTTTCTAAAATGTTGGAAGAGACACATTTTCTACTAGGAGAAAAATGGTCATATGATCCGTATAGAGTGATTTCCCAGAGAAGAATTGAGAATGGATATTCTGCATTTTCTCACGTAAGCAGACCTAATCAGGAGAAGCTGGCAAACCCAGGCAAATTAAATACATCAAAAACGAGTATTCAAACACTTGTTATAACTGAAAGGGAAAATAAAAGAGGTAGGGATGATGTTGTTGAAGTAGATGATGAAGATTCGAGAGAGGAAAAGAGAACTAAATTGGCTGAAGATCATTCTTCAAACTCACCTGGTTTTACCTTCCATATCAATGAAGAACAAAATGTCCCCTCTTCTCCTAGAGGCCATGTGCTTTACTCAGAGAAGATGCCTTCAATCAAACAAATATTTACACAGATTGAAGAAAGGAATCAGAGAATAAAAGCTAATGTAGAGGCTCAGGTGTATAGCTGCTGATCAGACTATGTTGTTGACTGTAATGGACCTTGAAAAGGATCAATTCAGAATGGCTCTAACACATCCAACAGGGATGTCCCTTGGATCTTCAAGCAGTTTCAATGAGGTAAATATAACTATGGATGTTAAGAAGATCCCATTGTGGGATAAGATGAACCTTCATATGCAGACTGGACAGTTAATTGTTAATGATTTAACCAAGACTAATGCCATAATGGTTAAAGCTAAAAACATGCTTGCAAAAGTTATCAAACAGTTCAGAATGGAAAAGGCAAATTCAAGGGCCTTATCAGTTCAAAACGAAGAGTTAAAATATATTATCATGAAGATTGGTGTGGATCCAAATGACAAGGCTGCAGTGCAGAAGCTCATGAAGAGTGCAGAAATAGAGATATCCACCCTAAGAAGAAAGCTGAAGTTACCTGCTGCAGAACATTCAATGGTTGCAGAAGTAGCAGAGGTGGAAAAAGTGAAATAAGAATTGCGTCAACAATTGTTGCAGAAAGATGAAGAGTTGACTAAAGTAAAGAAGACTGCTATTTCATTACAAAACCATATTGAAAATCATACTTGTACATTTGCTTTTCCTACAGGTAATGCAGACCCTCAAGCACAGATTGTTCAACTCAGCACATAATTGAAGATGGCAAAACGAGATCGAAAGCAGGCTCAATCAGAGTTAGAAACAGCCACCAAGATCATGCGGGCACTAGAAGATAAAGTGGATGAGAATAAGTAGAAGTTACAGAAGGATGAAGATGAAATTAAAGATCTCAAGGAGAAGTTAAAAGGTAATATCTCACTTATAAAAGCTAAAGATATCATTTGGGGTGAGATTATTTTAGAAATGAAGTCAAATTGGAATTCCTTGAATATAGTTGCTAAAGAGAAAAGCCTCATCTCAGAACATGAAGAGGAGATATTATCTGAAAAGCAGACGGTCATTACAAGATCAAATTTGGCTAGGAAGTTTATAAATTTTATCAATTCAAAATCAGATGAAGAATTAGAAGATATTGGAATACAAGACAGATATTTTTATGCTGAGGAAGTTAATAAGATGATAATTAAAAATGATCTTCGGAAGGTTGCAGAGAAAATGTTACTAGGAATCAAGGAGATAGTAAAGAAGTTTGATATATCATTTGACAAATTGAATAGAACAGGTTTACCTTCATGCTGGACTGAGAAAGGAAATATCATGTCATGAAATTTTTATGAAGATCAGTTAACATTAGCAAAAAGTAAGGCAGATAATAGGCATGAAAAGAAACAGATCTTAAAAGGGGAAACTGTGTTTAACTTCTTGCATAGGCATTTCAATTTGCTATGGATGGTGAAGACTCTCTTTACAGGAAAACCTACACACAATCAAATTGTGGTGTTCAGGATAGAATATCAAAGTTTCAAAAATTCCTCGACAACTCAAAATGAGCTATGGAAGAAGTGCAAGAAATTTTAATAGGACTCAATAAAAGAGGTTCCAATGGCTCAACCAAAAGTAGCTGTTGATTCAAAAACCGCTTCAGGAGCAGCTGTTCTCATAGATTAGAAGTTTTCAAATTCTCATTATGTTATTTCTAAAAATCATGTAAATGTAATAGCACCTTTTTGAGGCATGTGCCTCTGTAACAGTCAGTAGTTCAAGCAGTTAGAATTAGTTAGGGCAGTTAGAATCAGTTTCATTACTGGAAACTGTCTTGTGATGCTGTATTTAAAGACAATTTCAAGAAAGATGAGGGTTCTGAGTTTTTGAACCTTGAAGCTAAATTTTGTATTGGAGAACAAAAAATCAATAAAAGAAGTATGCAAGTTTCCATCATTCTGTTTATACTGAAAAGTTATCTAGTTTACACTATGTTCCCATGTCTGTGAATAAAATGGAGTAATTTGAGCTGCGGGTCTCTTTATACATGTGTATTTGTATTTAAGAGTTATACAAAACTTAATGTGTGCTCCTCTATTTTAACTTTATCTTTACATAATTCTTCTGGGTTTTAAAATGGTAGATTCTGTTTTAAACAGCATACCAGTTTGAAATTCTCTTCTCGTTTTCTTCCATTTAGTCATTTCAGTATAAGTGGAATATGGCATTGCAGAAACATGTATGGGTTTGATATTTGAAGGTTACAGAATCAATGTTTAGAGGTTTTTAATACAGAGACAAAATATATTCATTTGTGACAAAATTAGATAATGTCTTGAGCACAGATTCCTTTACACAGCAAGGAATTGTTTCTTAAGGTACAACAGATATATTCGTGATGTTGACAAGTTTTTTGAGGTTTTATCTTTGTTTGGGAAAGAAACTGACGTGTTAATCAATGCTAGGAAATCATCTATATCCTGTATAAAACTAGAAAATGAATACCTGAGGTATCTCTCAGACAATTTTTCCTTTGAACTATGGGATTTTGAAGATGGTCTAAAATACCTAGGGTTTCAACTAAAACCAAAAAATAATACTAAAACTGATTGGACCTGGTTGCTTGAAATGATTGAAAGGAGACTCAAAGGTTGTAGATTTATATGGTTGTCACGGGCAGGTTGATTAGTTCTGACAAAATATATTTTGGATGCCATACCAGTCTATTGGATGTCCTTCGCCTAGATCCCCAAGAGGGTGCTTGAGATATCCAAAAGAATATGTTTCACTTTTCTATGGGAAGGGAAAAAATATCACTTTGTAACTCTTTCGGTAAAATGGCAGAAGGTAGCTCTATCGAAAGTCCTAGGTGGTTGGGGACTAAAAAATACATTTTCCTTCTCATCAACATTAGCTGTAAAGTGTAGTTGGAGATTAATCACCAAGGACAACTTGTGGAAATAAGTGGTTATGGGAAAATATATAGCTCCTTTATCCCTAGAAGACCGAATTCCCTCATTAGTTAAGCCTAGGATTAATATTTCAATAGCGTGGATAGTGGTTTTAAATTTCTTTGATACCATCAACATTTTCCTGGTGTGGAGAGTTGGGGACGATAGTAGCATCTGTATAGACGTTGATCCATGGGCAAGTAGTAGGGCCATATTCAAGTTATCATAGCAATCAGTTCTTGAGCTCAGGGAAAGGGGATACATGAAATTAGCGCAAGTTTCTTATGCTCATAACTCTACTCTATGGTAGCAAAGATAGGGGTTAGCAAGAAAATTGAGATTGGATGAGAAACATAAGTTAGAATGGTTGAAATATGTAACATCTCTACCAAAAAAAAAGATTAGACTTAAATAAACATAAGATGAGCTAATCTGCACTTATTCCCCATTGGGTCAGTACACTCTAAAGGCATGTTATCTCCACATCTACATAGGGGGCTACCCAATTGATTTGTTCTAGTGGTGGAGAACCATATGGTATCTGAAATTTCTGATGAAGTCCTAGATATTCATGTCATCCTTATTGACAAGGAAGGAACCAACATGGGATGTAATGTAGAGAAGATTGAAAATAGGTCCTAGGTGGTGTTATTTATGCAATTCCCCTTCTCCAAATCAGTATAGACAAAAACTTACTCTTTTCTTGGCCCAATGAGAAATTGAGAGGGTTTGAACATGGCTCATTCCGCTTAAGAAGATAGCTACCGAGGGAATATAAATTCTTTCAAAATTTTCTCAACCTTCAGTAAAATCTCAATTGCATCAAATCAGAATGGAGAATCTTGATAGATCGGTCCCCTGGAAAAAAAAAATTATGGCACCTCTCAGGAGGCCAACCAAAAATGTGTGTGTGGGGGAGGGGGGGGGGGAGGAGTTGTCCCTTTTCTTTCAGAGGAACATTATTTTCTTGCCGAAATTTTTTTTGGGAGGGGTAAAAACAACCTATCTAACCTTTTAGCCATCAAAGCCCTCTTATTTTTTCAATGGATAAGGGATGTGACTATTGCGTTAATGATTGTCATCAGTGTCAGCATTTCATTCTTTTGTTAGTATTACATGATATTTTTAGGTTGAAAATATCATATAATTCATCCACTTATGTTCATATCTACAAGGAGAGGAACCATACATCAGAAAAACTTTCTAAACATGGTCTATTCATGGACAAGGGGACTTGGCACATCACATAACATATAGGGCCTGAACATTTTGAGTTCTTCCAAAACCATTCATGGACGAGGCAGCTCGTGAAGTCACAGTAGAAGAATAGAGCCCATTAAGAAATCTACATTTTTGTTTATCTCTAGCTTTATCAGTCTTCCTGATAAACATTTTGGACTATATGTTGACATAGAGGAATATCCTAATATTCTTGACCATCTGTTTGGGATGCTAAATAGTTATTGTTTATGAGATTAAAATCTCATTTCGATGTATAAACATGCTTTTGTATATGGCTTATTTTACAAACTTGTATGCAACAAACACTGGCAGCTTTTTGAAAGGATTATTTGCAAATCTTCAAGAATGCACTCTAAAAGTAATAAAATTACGGCTCTTTTTTGCAAAAAAAAAAAATACTTTGTCTATCTATATATAAAGCAGATGTAAAATTATGTTGTTTACATGGGACATTGAAGTGTTTATTTATGGCACACTAGTTTTTATTATTAATATGTACGTTAGATATTGAAATATTTTTTTGTTATTAACATTTTTTAACTTTTTTAAGGTGGGAATTATTTTATTTCTTTTAATGTGTTGTTACATGACAACATCTCTCCCTTACTCAGTTGTAGAGTGTCTCTCAGCACAAAATTGGTGATTACAGGTAGATAAAAATAGAAAAATATATTTAATTAATTAAAAATGTCATTTTTATTAATTGGATATAGTTTGAGTGGTTGGAAGAAATGTTATTATTTTCTATACTCATTTCAATTTTCACATGTTATATGTTGAGCTTATAATAAATGTTTCATTTTCATGATTTTGAATCATGTTCTTGATAGTTTCTCAAAAACTCAAACATGTATACTTCTTATATACTAGTGCAACCATAAAAATTAAATGGTTGGTACACGTCGGTAGGAAGAAATCCACAATAAACATCAAAAAACTTACCATATGATACATCTCATGTTTTATTTTTTTATTTTTTAAATCATAAAAATTAACAAATTATAAATTTATTTTAAATTATTATTATAAAAAGAATTAATATGTAAGTTAAATTTACATACATTTAAAAAAACATGTAACAAGATCAAAGGTTTTCCCAATGTTTCGAGTGAACTCTTCACCCATCTTCAAGGACTTGAAGCTTAAATGATGATGTCAAGAGCGCTAGACCCAAATACAGGATGGAAGTTCATCTTAAAGCTTAGAAACCTTGGCGAATCTTACTAGTCCCTAATATGCAAATTGTAAAAGAATTGGTGATATTTTTGTAAAAATATTTAGGTTTCCAATGATTTTATATTAGTTGATATAATATTTTGAAGATTTTTATGGTAAAAAGATGGTGTAGTATAAAATTTGGGAGAATCATTTTAGAAAAAAAAATGAAAATTGGTGAATATTTGTTTTGGAAAAATAGCCCACTTGTGAATATTAGCCCCTAAAAGTTTCCTTGCCCAAATAAATAGAGATAAATAGAGGATGGTGTTAAATTATAACCGTTAGAGGAGGATTGTGTTGAATTGAACCATGAAATAATTGATTAAAGTTGATTTCAAAACTATTGAAAGTGGCATTAGGGAAGCACTATAACAACTTTAATCCAGAGGATAGATATCATTTGTTAGGTCCATATATTACTAATTTTTGTTAGTGTAAACCCTTTATTATTATTATTGTACCCCTGTAACCCCAATATTGTTATTATTGTGCCCTTAAATTATTATTGTTAGGTCGGCTAGGATTACATTGTGGCCCCACTAGGATTACATTATGGCCCCATGGATTCCTATATATAGAAAGGAGGTTTTGTAATTTGTAGAATCTAAGAATTGTTCATTCATGTAATGTATTGGAGGTTTCCCCCTCGAAGTGGCTTATTTATAAGGCATTGATATCTATTTTCTTCTCTTTTTTGAGCTGGTTTCACAACATTTGGTATCAGAGCTTTGGATTCCAGGGTTTCGCTGCTCCAAACAGGTCATCGTGGCATTTTCGCCATAAATTTTTTTCCACGAAGTTTTAGAACCTGAAATTTTTAGGGTGCGATGCCGAAATCTTTAGAAACATCGTCAAACAATTTCAGAGCTTGGTTCGTAATATTTTCAGAGATATGATCTGTGGAAGTTAGGTCTTTTTGTAGGCTCCTCAATTTAAGCTAAATAAGTCATGGTGGCATTTACGCTATAACTTTTTTTTTCTATGAAGGTTCAGAATATGAAATTTTTACGACACGAAGCTGAAATCTTGAGGAAACTCTTCGAAAATTTTCAGAGCTTGATTCGCAATATTTTTAGAGATATGATCTGTGGAAGGTAGTTCTTTTTCAGGCTCCTGAATTTCATCTCAAAGAGGTGATCGTGGGAAAATATTCATAACTCTCTCTCTGAGCATCAGATTGGAGTGCTGTAAAAAGTGGTCGCAAGTACACGAACTGTAGTTTGATTGCTATTAATTTTAGAGCTAAAAGATGAAACAGTGACACGTGGCAAGTCGTACAAGTTCTCTCTACTGAACCAATCCATAATTAGGTCATTGTGGGAGATTGGACATAATTTTTCTTAGAGAATCCAAATCAAGTCAGACCTGTGGCATTCGAAAGATAATTTAGAAGGATACCTCAGTGCCCAATTTAAGATATTAAAGAGCCACAATCACAAATATAATCCAATTTCAATATCGAGCTCCTCAAAAGAAAGAAAAAGATTTGTATTTTTTTTTTTTTACGAATTGCATAAGTCTTGTTTGAAGAATCAATTTGAATTGATTCCAAGGGCATATTGTAGAATATATATCAGTATTGGGTTAAATAAAAATGTCCCATAAAAATAATTCAGCACCCATTAAGCCTTAAGAAGGCTCTACTATGAATCATGAAGATGAAGAATTACAACATGATCTATCAAAATTACAAGAGCAAGTGCACCAAATTTCGCTCTCGCAAAGAGCAACAAAAAATGAAATAGATGTTTTGAAGAAAAGCGTGGAATCTAAGATAGATGGCATGGAATCTAAAATGAATGACATGGAAGCTAAGATCGATGAAAAAATGAAAGACAACATGGAAAACATGAAGAATGATATAAAAGCAGACATGGAAGGTTTGAAAAAGTTGATACAAGAAATGTTTCCTAATGGTCAAAAGATAGTAGAGGAAACTCATGATGAGAACAAAATAAATGTTAATCGTGACTTCATAAACTCTAATGTTGGCGGGAAGAACCACCATATTCCAAAAATGGATAGGAGGAAGTTTGATGGAAAGGATCCTGTAACATGGATACTACAGATGGAGAAATATTTTGATCTCCATAATGTGCAAAACACGCAAAAGGTACACATTGCAACTTTAAAAATTTACAACAAAATACATTTGTATAGTATCGATGGCTTTGCTCTCGTAAAAAAATTGTCACTTGGTCAATTTTTACGGAGGAAATGATAGCACATTATGAGGATACAAAGAGAAGCACCTTCTTTAGCCAATTGATAAATCTCAAACAAAAGGGTTTAGTGGGGGAGCACATTGAGGACTTCCAAAAATTGAATATAAGGGTAACTGATATTCCAGAGGAACACAGGATTGATCTTTTCATAGGTACTTTAAAGGATAACATCCAACATGAAGTTCGTGTTTTGGAACCTGATTCATTGGAGAAGGCATTCAGGTTGGCAAGAAAAATTGAATGTAAAATTATGGCAACAAGGAAGCCTACCACTCACTTATATAAAGAAGGAAGTGTTGCTACGCCTAGATTTCCACAACCTACAAGGTTGACACCACAAAAATTGGAAGAAAAAAGAGAAAAAGGGCTTTGCTACAGTTGTGATAGAAAATACACTAAAGGTCATAAGTGTGCTGAGAAGAAATTATTTTACACAGATTGTGAAGAGGAAGAAGAAAATGAACAAGAAGAGGATATACACCAGGAACCAGCCCTAGAAGAGGAAGAAATGAGTCTGACCATATCGTGTAATGCATTGACAGGAATTACCACTCCTCAAACTCTCAAGATAGAAGGACATATCAAGAAGAAAAAGGTAATAGTGTTGATTGATTCAGGTAGCACCCATAATTTTATTCATTGTAAGGTAGCCAAGGAATTGAATTGTTTCCTATGCCCAGCACCAGAATGTCAAGTGATGGTTGCAAATGGAGGAACTATAAATTGCTCTGGAAAATGCCATAATATCAAGCTAACCATGGGGGAATATGTATTGAATAGCCCAATGCTTTCCATTCCTATGGGAGGTGCTGATGTTGTACTAGGAGTACAATGGTTACAATCTTTGGGGACGGTAGCTTTTAATTTTCAAGAAATTTTCTTGAAATTTTTTTCAGAAGGAAAGGAAGTCGAATTATGAGGTATCGAAGGGAAGCCAGGAAGGATAATAAGCTCTAATGTCATGACAAAGCTTCTAAAGAAAGAACAACGAGGCGTAATTGCACAATTATGATCACTAGAAGTTCCAACATCAAAATCATCTATTTCTGCAGATCTCCAACAAGTCTTGGACAATCATTCCAAGGTGTTTGAAACTCCCAAAGGACTCCCACCTATTCGTGATCATTATCATGCTATTCATTTAATACCAGGGAGTGTTCCTCCAAACATCAGGCCTTATAGATATCCTTATGTCCAAAAGAGCGAAATTGAACGTATAATTGCAGAAATGTTAGAGGAATGTATAATTCAACCTAGTCAAAGTTCTTTCTCTGCTCTTGTAGTATTGGTACACAAGAAGGATGGATCATGGCGCATGTGTCCGAATTATAGGGAGCTCAATAAGCTCACCATTAAAGATAAATTTCCCATTCTTGTGATTTATGAATTATTGGATGAATTACATGGAGCAATTTATTTTACCAAGTTGGATCTTCGTTCAGGATATCATCAAATTAGAATGAAGACTAAAGATATTCAAAAAACAACATTTCGAACTCATGAGGGTCATTATGAATTTTTGGTCATGCCTTTTGGCCTTACCAATGCACCTTCTACATTTCAAGGGTTGATGAATTCCATTTTCAAACCCTTCCTTAGAAAATTTGTGCTAGTATTTTTTGATGATATACTAATCTACAATAGGTCTTGGAAGGATCATGTTGAACATGTTGAGAGGGTGCTAAAACTATGTAGGAGAAACAATTATATGTAAAAACATCCAAATGTTTCTTTGGAGTACAAGAGATGGAATATCTGGGTCATATTGTATCTCACGAGGGTGTTAAGGTAGACCCTAACAAAATTAAATCCATTAAGGAATGGAAATTCCCCACAACCATAAAGCGGTTGCGAGGATTTCTCGGGTTACAAGGTATTATCGCAAGTTTGTTAAGAATTATGCGAGAATAGCAGCACCTCTAACAACATTATTGAAGAAAGATGCATTTTCATGGAATCCTGAAGCAACTAAGGCCTTTGAACATCTTAAAGAGACAACGTGCCTAGCACCGGTCTTAGCTACACCAGACTTCACAAAAACCTTTATTGTGGAATGTGATGCCTCAGGAAATGGAATTGGTGTTGTTTTAATACAGGAAGGAAGACCCATTGCTTTTGAAAGTCGTCCAATCAAAGGAAAGTATTTACAGAAACCTATTTATGAGAAGGAAATGTTAGCAATAATGCATGCACTAAAGAAATGGCGGACTTACCTAATGGGAAGACACTTCAAGGTAAAAACAGATCATGATAATCTTAAACACTTTTTGGAACAAAGACTATCTTCAGAAGAGCAACAAAAATGGGTCACAAAGATGTTGGGTTGTGAATTTGAAATAATCTACAAAAAAGGGAAGCTTAATGTTGTTGCAGATGCACTCTCAAGAAAGAATGGAGAGGTGGAAGCATTGCTTTGTGCCATAACCGAAGCAAGAGATGAATGGAAGAAGGACAAATAAGTATGGACACTCATTCAAAAGTTGCAGCAAGATCCTAGTACATCTGATACATTTAGTTGGAAAAATGATTCCTTATGGTACAAAGATCGCTTATATCTTTGTAAGAATTCCCAACTAAAACAAAAGATTCTTTTGGAATTGCACACTTCTCCTTTATTAGGACACTCAGGATTTTTAAAAACTTACCACGGGGTGAAGAAAGATTTTTTTCGGGTTGGCCTTAAATCTGATATTCAAAATTTTGTGGCGGAATGTTTGGTTTTCCAACAGAAGAAAGTTGAGACACTTAAGACCCCAGGAATTCTACAACCTTTATCCATTCTAAGTCAACGTTGGGAGGATATTTCAATGGATTTTATCACAGGTTTACCTAAGTCTGAAGGAAATAGTGTCATCATGGTGGTAGTTGATAGACTTACCACGTATGCACACTTTTGTGCATTATCTCATCCATTTAAAGCAAGTATAGTTTCTAATACATTTGTGGACACAATTCAAAAGCTACATGGAAACCCAAGGGTTATTGTGAGCGACAAAGATCCCATTTTTACTGGAAATTTTTGGACGGAGTTATTTTCTTGTTTGGGTACTCAATTAGCTCATAGCTCATCTTATCATCCTCAATATTATGGTCAAACTGAGATAGTAAATAAATGTTTGGAAGGATATCTTCGTTGTTTTGTATCTGATAAACAAACACAATGGGTCAAGTGGTTACCTCTCTTTGAATGGTGGTATAACACTTCCTTCCATACTGCAGCAAAAATGACCCCATTTATGGCACTTTATGGATATCATCCACCATCCATCACATCATATTTAAGATAAAATTCGAAGGTTCAAGCAGTGGAAGATCACATCGAGCATCAACAAGAAGTTCTCCAACTCTTAAAGGATAACCTGAATTTGGCACAAAATCGAATGAAACAACAAGCAGATCAACATCACAGCAAGTGAATTTTGATGTAGGAGACTAGGTATTTTTACTTCTACAACCATGCAAAAAAATGTCCCTCAAGCAAGCTAAGAAGGATAATAAATTATCGCCAAAGTACTATGGTCCTTACAAGGTGTTGCAAAAGATTGGTACTATGGCATACAAATTGGAGCTTCCTGCTTCTTCGCGAGTACATCCAGTTTTCCATGTTTTATGCTTAAAGAAGGTTATAGGAGAAAATCTTCCAGTTCAAACAATATTGCCAGAACTTGATGAGGAAGGAAAAATCATATTGGAACCAGAAGCGGTCATGGAAACAAGAACTCGACAACTACGGAATCGATCAATTTCAGAGTATCTCATCGAGTGGAAGAACTTACCCACTGAAGATTCTACATGGGAGGATGAGAATTTTATACAGAAGCACCCAGAGCTACTCAAGTGTTGAGGACAACACTTTTTTGAAGGAGAGGGGTATGTTAGGTCCCTATATTACTAGTATAGTCCCTTATTGTTGTTAGTGTAACCCCCTTATTGTTATTATTGTACCCTTGTAACCCCCATTTTGTTATTATTGTGCCCTTAAATTATTATTGTTAGGTCAGCTAGGATTACATTGTGGCCCACTAGGATTACATTATGGCCCCTTGGACTCCTATATATAGAAAGGAGGTTTTGTAAATTGTATCATCCAAGAATTGTTCATTCATGTAATGTATTGGAGGTTGCCCCCTCGAAGTGGCTTATTTCTAAGGCGTTGATATCTCTTTTCTTCTATTTTTGGAGCTGGTTTCACAACATCATTTAAGCCAATCCTAGAAACCCACTATCATTTTCTTGTCCTCTAAACCTTGTCCCCTAATATCAAGTTATAACCCCTCTTAACCTCTCACTTCCTCATCTTTTCATCTTCATGTTTCCTTTCCTCTATTTCTCTCAACCTTGTCCCCTAATATCAAGTTATAACCCCTCCTAACCCCTCACTTCCTCATCTTTTCATCTTCATATTTCCTTTCTTCTATTTCTCTCATTCTAGTTTGCCTCAATCCTCTTAACATATAATAATAATTTTCTTATTTTCAATTCTTAATACATTTTAAATTATTTTATTTTATTTTTAATTTAAATTTCCCCTCAATCCTCTTAACATATAATAATAGTTTTCTTATTTTCAATTCTTAATACATTTTAAATTATTTTATTTTATTTTTAATTTAAATTTAAATTAATTTAATTATTTTCTTATTTCTATTTAATCTTAATTATTTATAAATTATTTTCACATTGACTAATTCATGTTTAATGGTTATGTCTTCTTCCCTTAAATCTATTCTTTTTAAATCCTTAAATTTCCAATTCTTCATTAGCCTGATTTGATTATTCTTACGTTTTTGAAGATTATTCTTTCATCCAAATTCTTCTAATTATTAAAAATATACACCTCTTCATTAATCTCATACCAAATTTAATTTTAAAAATTATAATATTTTTTAATCCAAATTATTTTATAAAATTATAATATTTTATCTTAAAAATAACTTCTGTTATTCTAATAAATTTGACGATCAAATTTCTTTAGTGTTTTGACTCTTTAATATAATTATAAAATAAAATTATTTATTTATATTTTCCAATATTTTAAATTTCTCCTTTAATTGAATTGATATGTTCAAATAAAATAAAATAAATCAAATCAATTTTATTCCATTTTTTAATATTTTATTCCATTGTTCAAGTCAATTTTATTCAATTTTTTAATATTATATTTTATTATTCAAATCAATTTTATTCAATTCTTTAATATTTTATTTTATTTTTTTATATAGTCTTAAAATCAACTTTAATCGGTGATTTTGTCTATCAATTTAACACCATCTTCTATAGGTTATAATTTAACACAATCTTCTATTTATTTGGGTCTAGTACTTTTCATATCATCACTTAAACTTCAAGTCCTTGAAAATGGATGAAGCGCTCACCCAATCAAACCTTTGATCAAAACACACAATTCTTAATAAGTCTTAATCAACAACAATTTATTAATTGTAGAAATATCCATATTAAAAATGTAACAAGATTCTTAACCATAGAAATTTGCCTTAGTTTACTATATTTGAAAATGGACTTTGCTACAATACCATGGGCCAATACCATGGCTTATCAATAATACATGTTCACAAAAGTCATAACTCCTTTCATACGACACTTGATCATATTTTTAATTAATCAATTTAATTAAAAGAGAAAAAAAAAAACATAATTACTTTTGAAATAAATCTCAATCATTTACCTCATAATTAAAATAACATTTTCAAAACCATATTCTAAAATAAACATATTTATCAACATAAGAGTATTATATATATATATATATATATATATATATATATATATATATATATATATATATATAACCACATTATATATATATAATATGGTTATGAGGAGAAATATATATATATAACCACATTATATAGTTAAAAATGCATCTAAAAGTTATCATTGTGATTTATCCAATATAAATATATATATAAATGAAACTTGCACTTGAAAATAAATAAATATTCTCAAGAAAATAATATCAATTTTTTTTAGAAACACGCCATAAATCATATAAAAAATAACATTATTTACTACGAGTCGAAAAAACACTTGATCCAAAATACTCACAAAACAATCATTTTCAACTTACCCAGCATTAACTTTTAAATACTTGATTTAATGTCATCTTAGGATCATTCTTTCATCCAGTTTTGTGGCTGAATTATCATCCAAAATAATAACTTATGCTGCCGAAATTGGTGGTGTTATCAACAAAAATAATAACTCACGATGCCGAAATCGGTCGTGTTATCAACCAAAATAATAACTCACGATGGGTTAGGATTTTCATTCCTTGAGGCTTTTCTACTTGAAAAAATAATACCCACCCGTATTTTAACTAGCTTATTTTTTTTCTAGAAATTTTGATAAGTTTTAATAAAATTTGGAAGAAATTTTTGTAAATTTAAATTATAGTTGTTAAATTTCACATCATTTTTTATGGTGTTGAATCTATTTTTATCATCAAAAACATAATTTACTACTAATTTCTTTTCCGAAATTCTAACAAATTATCTTATCTCACTTATATAGTTTCTTGAAGGTAGTTTCATGGCTTAGGCCTTGGCTACATAATGTGAGTAAATTTTCATAAACTTTGTCTTTTAATTATATTATGTGTTTCATAGTAATTTGGTTTTAGTGTTTATGTACGTTATTGTATATTCAATGTTAATCATTGTAACTTAAATTTTATGTAAAGTAGGTGTATTAGTATCGTACCATATGTGGATAAGCCATGATAGAATGTTGAAAAGAATTTCTAGGAAATTTAGATTTATTTTAGTTTTAAAAGTAAAATTAGTATTTTTATCTTAGAAAAAAAGAATATTAGATCTGAGACTTTTGTGATCCATAGAATAGATAAATGTCTTTTCGGATTAATCACATTATTAAGATTTGGTTGATGTTTCGAACCAATTAATGTGGTTTATCCTCAGGACAAGGTGAAAAAGTCATTCAATCTTAATGAATAAATAGTGAGAATGCATCATTGCCCGGTATTAGCTGAAAAAAGTAGTCGTTAATGGATGGATTAATTATTTAAATATTTTAATTAAATTTTTCTTTGATTAATTAATAAATATTATAATAAAATATAATATATAAAAAAATTTCTGTAATCTTTAAAAAAAAAAAAGAGAGGGGTTATGATAGAGATTTAGATATTTAAAAAGAGACATAGGGATTGAAAAAAATAATAATAAAAAATTAAAAAATTAAAAAATAAATAAATAATAAATAAATAACATAAAAATAAAAAATAACATAAAAAATTTCAACAAGAGAGAGCTGGGGTCCAGCGCTTGCTCAACTTCCAACCATCATCCCTATTGAGATTTTTAGCATGATGCTCAATCTTAATGGCTTCCCTGAGCTTCCTATGATGGAACTGGTCAACCTTAGCAATGACTTTGGAGTCTTCAATGCAAACATGTTGACACGATTTCTCCACATGTTCTGCCAAAGCGTATGTGTGAGATCGATTGTGCCTAATGTCAGTAGCATGCTCCTAGAGTCTCTACATAATGGATCTTCCAGTTTCGCCAATATAGGGTGTGCCACATGAACACATAATCATGTAAACACCCTTCATGCCTTTAGGGTTGATAGGGTCCTTGACCAATCCGAGAGAATTTTTAATAGTACAAAGGGGTTTGAATGATGAAGAAACATTATTCCTTCTGAGGACATGGGCAATCTTGTCGGTGTTAAACTGGATAAAAGGGAGATGCACCTTGGAAACAGGATCCACACTGGAAGATTTTCCATTTAAAATTTTATAGGCCTTTTGAAAGGCTCTATGGCCCTCATATCTACTATATCCATTATTTTCAAATACCTCAATAAGATGGGATTT
This sequence comes from Pinus albicaulis, assembly GCA_034641835.2. NCBI lineage: Eukaryota > Viridiplantae > Streptophyta > Pinopsida > Pinales > Pinaceae > Pinus > Pinus albicaulis. The sequence goes on from CM076579.1 coordinate 135,999,798, forward strand.
ATTCGACTCCAAGTGGTTTTCGTTCGAGATTCTAAGAGCTCGGGTAGCAAGAGTGCAAAGAACACCAAGTTTCTGAGCAGGAAAATGATGAGAGCCAGCATGAAGATATCATTCTGTGTGTGTTTTCTTGCGAAAAACTTGGTGGGAAATGGAACCATCAGCCCTTATAGAGAGAAGGATATCTAAAAAATGAAGCGAGCCATCAATATCAACTTCCATGGTGAATTTGATGGAATCAAACAGGGAATTTAGGTGTCTTAGAAACAAATATAACTTCTCCCGACCATGGGGCCAAATGAAACAAGTGTCATCCATGAATCTCTTCCACTTCCTAGGGCGAAATTGAGCAGAGGCTAAAGCCTTGGAATCAAAATCTTCCATAAAAAGATTAGCGACCATGGGTGAGAGAGGGGATCCCATTGCCACACCACAAGTTTGCTCATAGAAATCACCTTGAAAACTGAAAAAGGTTGAGGTGAGGCAGAGTCCCACCAACCTAGAAGTGTCCTCATCCGAGATCTTCTTAACGACATCAATGGCTTCATTGATAGGGATTTTGGTAAATAATGAAACAACGCCGAAGCTAAATAATAATTCCCCAGGTTCCAAATTGGTGTTCCTGCTTAGAAATTTGGTGTTCTTTGCACTCTTGCTACTCGAGCTCTTAGAATCTCGGACGACAACCACTTGGAGTTGGAGAAATCCCATCTTCTTGAGGTCTTTGAAAATAATGGATATAGTAGATATGAGGGTATTAGAGCCTTTCAAAAGGCCTACAAAAGTTTAAATGGAAAATCTTCCTGTGTGGATCCTGTTTCCAAGGTGCATCTCCCTTTTATCCAAGGGACCACCGACAAGATTGCCCATGTCCTCATAAGGAATAATGTCTCTTCTTCATTCAAACCCCTTTGTACTATTAAAAATTCTCTCAGATCGGTCAATGACCCTATCAACCCTAAAGACATGAAAGGTGTTTATATGATTCCGTGTTCATGTGACACACCCTATATTGGAAAAACTGGAAGATCCATTAGGCAGAGACTCTAGGAGCATGCTGCTGACATTAGGCACAATCGATCTCGCACATCCACTCTGGCAGAACATGTGGAGAAATCGTGTCACCATGTTTGCATTGAAGACTCCAAAGTCATCGCTAAGGTTGACCACTTCCATCATAGGAAGCTCAGGGAAGCCATTGAGATTGAACGTCATGCTAAAAATCTCAATAGGGATGATGGTTGGAAGTTGAGCAAGAGCTGGACCCCAGCTCTCTCTTGTTGAAAATTTTTATGTTATTTTTTGTTTTTATTTATTTATTTTTATTTTTATTTTTTAAAATCCCTATGTATCTTTTTAAATATCTAAATCTCTATCATAACCTTTTTTTTATATAGGTTACAGAATTTTTTATATATATTATATTTTATTATAATATCTATTAATTAATCAAAGAAAAATTTAATTAAAACATTGAAATAACTAATCCATCCATTAACGGCTAGTTTTAAATGGCTAGTTTTTTCAGCTAATATCGAGCAATGATGCATTCTCACTATTTATTCATTAAGATTGAATGACTTCTTCACCTTGTCCTGAGGATGAACCACATTAGTTGGTTCGAAAGGTCGACCAAATCTAAATAATGTGATTAATCTGAAAAGAAAAAAATACTTAATATTTTTCCACAAATAATATTTTTTATTGTATTGTATATTATATTAGAAAGCTGTCTAAATATTCTTTTTTCATATATTAAAATAAATGAGAATTTATTCATACTATTATTTAAGTTATTAATTTTTTTTTTAATATGTATTTTTTTGTATTTTAGAAATTTTATTAAAAAAATTATACTTTAGTATAAATTAACATAAACATTATTTATATTTGAATGGTTGACTAAATTTTCTTGGTGGTATTTTAATGTAGTAAATAAAAACTATTTCTTATTGATAAGAATATAAATGATTGTATCTCCCATGTAAAATGAAAGGTGTAATTATTCATTCATAATATTATAAAAAGTCTACTTAACAATTAAAAAAATAAATTATGTTTACGGAAATCCACCTCTAATATTTATATCTTACGCCTTATATCCTAATGCATTAAAATGATGTTTAAATTTTTTAGCCTTGGATTATTTTGTATTATAAACTATGTTTATATAAATGGGTTATTCGCCTCCAAGATATATGTATCTTTGGTTTACATATAACTTTGTTTAACTAGTTGAACCTTTATCTTAATTGTTTTTGTTATCCCACCATTATTGAAAGTGAATCCACTTTGATGGTTTGATTTTGTCTCATAATTTACTTAGTGAATTTCTCATTTCTTACTTCTTATACTAATTATTGTAATTTTGTTTTATTAAATATAATTTAAACTGCAATATTTTATATCATCTAAGTGGGTGTTTTTCATTTATTAAGAGATATTATAAAACACACACTTTTACAATTAAAAGTTATGGCATCATTACTAATTGTAGCTATTCAATTTGGAGAATAAATACAATTGAACTCAAAATGATACTCTAAATATGTTGCATCAAAATATATTATTAGTGGATTATTAGTGGATATTAGATTAAAAAGTTGTGAAAACTTGGAAAATATTAATAAAAAATTATGATGTAGTTTAAATTATAAATGAAACAATCTTTTTTATAAAATTTTATGTGGTTAATTTTAACGAAAATTGGGTAGATATTTTTAAAAATTTGAGTTTAAGTTGTTTAATATTTGAATTCGAGTATTCTAGGGGTTTTCTAGGGCGTTGAAGAGATTTATACATTCAAAAATGTATTTTAAACAACAACAAAAATCACATTCTTGCATGAAGTTGTATCGTCGGATTTTGACAAAAAAGGTTATTTCGTTTATAAGTTAGATTATACCAATAATAATAATAAATTGAAAAATAAATTTGTGTAATTGAAAAAATTAAGATACGTAGTCATATAACCAAGTTTTGAGGGTTAGCTCAATTGGTTGAGGTCATATTGCTAAAACAGGTCAATTCTCCTCGACACCCTTAAAGTTAGACTTTGATTAATTTGGCTAACGAAATATGATCACTTCAAATAAATTTCTTGAAAAACAAATAAATAAATAAAAATAAAATATTCCTATAACGAAAATTATAAAAATAAAAATTAAAAACTTTTATAATTTATAAACATTAAAATTTAAAATATATAATATAGCTAAGCTTTTACCAATTCATCATTTTCCAAAATAACAATCATGGCATATTTCACTATGTTAATCACATGCACATCCATCTCAATTTTAAGTGATCTTTATTACTCTCTTACTTATCCAAAATGACCATTAACACTTTAATATTCGCATAAACACACATCTCAATAGAAATTTTATGAAGATATGCAATCTCATCATAAACTTTCAAATCAATGCAGGGTTTGAGTCTATCTATTAATAGTTGAGGGTATTGTTAAAGGACTAAGGTAAGTATTTTTATCAGTTCGATGTGTTTCAATTTAAAAAAACATGTCAAAGTCACTTCACAAACTATCTAAGGCTCAACTTGATGGGAAGAAGAGTAATTCACTCGCAAAATTATTCGCTATTCTTGAAAGAGAAGTGCCAAAAATCAAAGTTTAGCATTATAAGACGAGATGGGGGATTTCATGTTTTGGACCAACCTTGGTTGGGAGAGGAGGTTATGAATCCAAACTCTCCCACTCCATGTGATCATTTATTTTATCTTTTCCTTATTCGCTTTTAGGTACTTATACTATATTGTGTTTATATTATGTTTGTTTAGGTATCCCTCCATGTAAATCATTTCAAAGGAGTGATTAGTGTTTTTTTGAATATTTAGAGTTAGTTTGTTTTTGTTTTTTTGTTTTTTTTTTTTAAAGTAATGAGAGATTTGTGGTAGAAAAACGATACTTTTTCTAATAAGATTTTCTTAGATGTTGTACATAAAGTTATAACCAAATTCAAGTGGGTTGTCTGGGTTTAAATTAAAGTTTTTTAACTATTTTTGTCTTTTTTTCACAGAGTTTGTTTCAATTACAACATTTATAATAAGTGGTTGTTTAAAGTTACAACTGCCTTTAACACTTTGAAACCATGTAGTATCCACTGATTCAATATTATATGTAATTTATTTCTTGTTCTCGACACTAGTTGTGATGTTTGTTTGAAGAGTTTCAATATTTCAAAAATTATCTTTTTGTGTCATGGCTCAATCGATTATAAACAAATCTAGATTTGTGTTGCTATTTGTTTGTGATCTATTTTATGTAGGCTTGAGATTTTTCTTGACATGCTTGTTACGTGTTTCTTAAGCTTCAGTTTCCATAATCTGTTTGTTAACTCTTCAAGACAAGGCCAAGAGGTTTCAATATGAGAAAAATAATTTATATTTAGATCTAAACACACAACCCTTGAAATTGTGCAATTCATTGAGCCTATTGCTAATACAAGCTAATACAAAATTAGATTATATTTGTAATGTTATGGAATAATAGTGTATACTCAAGTTGTATAAGAAGTATAATTATGAAGTTTGGTAACAATGTAAATCTATCTTAAATTTAAATCTATTAAGTATGAGCTTGATCAAATTTCTTAAAATGTAATTTTCTTTATCATCTCTTATACAAGAATTAATACACGACATAAAATTATAAAATTATATGATAAAAAAAATTACACCTTAAAAAAATTAATTAGTTTGAATACTTAAATCTAAATAATGTATCTTTTTAAATTATTATCATTTACATCAACGATAACATTTATATCATTCTAAATTGTCAAAAAAACATTATTTTCAATCCGAAAAAATCACATGATATTATCGTATTATATTCAAATTTATTTAACAAGTAAAAATAATCCCACTTAACTATAGGCATAGAGCATAAACATAGATAAATCAAACAAACATTGGCTTGAAAGAATTTATATAGAAGAAACAAACAACCATGGCCTTTTCACTTTCAGTTTAATTCTTCTAGAACCTTCTAAAGAACAATACCCTATTAAGCAACAACCATGACCTTTATATTTTAATTTTAATCTAGAATCTCCTCTAGAACAATACCATTTCTCAAGATCATTAAGCACAAAGTTTGATACTCACAATAATACATGGTTACTTGTTAAATATTTATTCGGTTGAACACTATTAAACATGAGAGTTGTCTAATGAGACAAAGGAATTCTCTGGACGACCAAAATTGGTCGGAATCCGAGCCAAATTTTTTTAAGAAATCTTAGAGCAATAGTGTTTGAATCATGATTTTGATAGTGGAAATGGATTTAGCACCATCAAAAACCTCTAGACACCCAAAATATTAAAGTTTGATAGTTATAACGTGAATTTACAAAAATCCCTACTAGATTTTCTTAAAATCTTATCAAAATTTCCATAATTTTCCAGACGAAAAAACAGTCTAGCTAAACTACAGCATTAAACATCTACTTGTTAATGATGTATGGATTGAGTAAAAATCCACTTTATGTAAAGTATTTTAAAATTGTTTGAAGGTTATAAAATTATCTATGGTGGTGTAGATTTGTTTATTTAAATCTGGAATCTCCTACAAAAACAATACCACTTGTCAAGATCATTAAGCACACGGTTTGATAGTGACACTAATACATAGCTACTTGTTAGAGATTTATTCGGTTAAATATTTTATTAAAAATTTTCCATATTAAAAATTTTATTGATTTAATAAAAATCCATTAGGTAAGGTGCTTTGAAATTGCTTTACGGTTATAAAATTATGCAAGGTGTTTTATATTTGTTTTATACAAAAATAATATATAATAAATCGGTAAATAATATTATCTAGAGAATGTACGAGTACAAACCTATTTTTAATTTTTTTTTTCTTTAATTGAACTTTATTTTAAATGATATTTAGAAAGAAAAAAAAGAATAACTATGAAATAGGGATGATGAAAGTATAATCTTAGATTAATTTTAAATCTCAATTTATTAAGTATTAAGAAGAACTGTATGCTAATAAATAATAAGTGACTGTGGATGGAAAAGCAGGGAAATTTTTAGTCGAAAGTTTCTAGGGAAGATTTAATCTGGATAACCATCTTAGATTTCCAAGCAAGGGAGGGTGGTGGTAGATGCCAGGAATGGGGTTCACACATTGTCTCATCCACGCATGCCGCTATGACAGAGGTTTGGAGACCTCTCTTTGGTTTGGAACCCCCTTTCGTAGTTATTTTCAAAGTTGTGGGGTTTTCTTAGGATTTAGCAGATCTCTCATGGGTTTTCTAGGGATTTAGCATTTTATTCTCCCTTGTCATTTTCAGATATCATGCATCCTTTTTTAGGTGGTACATCGGTGGATTTGAGTGCTCAATATTTTATAGTGTTTTCAACAATTTTTTTAGTGGTCGAAGGAGACTCAAAGGGTTTTGATTTACAAAATATTTTATCCATTCCCACATCTGGAAGGTCATGTTCTAATGTAGATGGTCTTCAACCAACCATTAGCAACTTCCTAATTGGGATTTTAGAAGTGAATGGAAACAATGGTCAGATTTTGGTTTCCATTAGAGACAAGGGTTTGGAGAGAGAAAGTTCGAGAGGAGAGGCTAGTGCATCTATTTTTCCAGAGGAGAGGGATCCTGAAGCAAAAATAAAGAAAAGTTGAGTTATAAAAAATAAAAAAATTCAAATAAAGCTTAAGCTCATTATTTGGGAAGACATTCCAATGATGAATGCAATAGAGTTGGGGGAAAAAAACTATTGTGGGTAGAGAAAGAGGTAGAGAATTCAGCATCAAAATGGTAAGAGCTTAGGCAGAGGAGAACAACAACCCCATGGTTGAAAACCCTCGTGGTGTCTTAATGTTTGTTGGTGGTTGGATCCAAATCAACTTCTCAAATCATGACAAGTCAGTAAAGGTTTCTAAAAAGGTATGGAGGATATATTCAACTTCAGTCTGATTTAAATTATGGACTTCTCTCTTCGATGCCAGTAGAGAGAGAATGGAAATCATCCCTATCTTGGTACACTTCCCCGACCTTCTAAATATTTGGATGACCAATTTTTTGAAGACTATGGAAATTCTTTGGGCACCTACATAGATCATGATTCATTAATAAAGAAATAGGGGATATGTCCATAGGCCATATTTAATTCAATATTGATATTCGAGAAGGGCTCTAAAAAACTATTGATTTAGGAAAAGATGAGGTTTGACAGAAGTTTTGGATTATGAAGGAGCCCCTTTCATATGCAAGATAAATCATAAGTATGGTCATATAAAAAAGGAGTGAAATCTACCCCTTCTCAAGAATCCTTGGATCAACCGCACAATAAAGAGGAAAAAGTAGACAGTTTTGATCTCTTCTTCTGTCAAGGGGACGACACAGGTTGCAGAACAAGTAGAGAAGAATTGGCATGAGGACGTTTTCAGGCTGAAATCCTCTCAAATTCCAGACTCTAACCCTTAGCAAGGACACTTTTTGAGGCTAGATGCGTTGGATTCATTCCAAGTGCTAATAGAAGGATCCAATCTGGTGATCTCTTCCAACAACTCTTTTATTCCTCCCATTTTTTCCTTGATATTTCCTTATCTAAGATTAGAAATGACTGGGTTAATATCTCTTTAGAACCATACCTGGAATCTTCTATGGTCACATATATTTCCCCAAATATGGCTACCTATCCTTGTTCCCAGATGGTCAAATATCATTCCTCATCAATTATTTCAGCACTAAGAGGACTTTCAAATGAGGTGGAAGAAGGGGATATTTTGTACAATTTATGCTCTTGCTCGATCTTCCCCAATCCAAAAGGTTTGGTGGGGATTTTGGGTAAGTTGTAGATCTCCCCCTAAGTAGGTAAAGGGAGGGGAAGAAAATCCAACATGAAAAAAGTTAAGGAAAAATCTTGTGAGGAACTTGCTGCAGGTACTCAACAATTCATTGATGGGGCACTTAGAGTAGTGAAGCCCTAATCGGTGTTTATCAATGAAATTTATCTCCTTCAATTGTTTAGGTTTAGAATGTTCCTCTAGAAAACTTACTCTTAGGATATTAGTACAAGTAAATAGTATGGATGTAATTTTGCTTTAGGAGACCTTGGGTGACATAGATATCTCCTAAAATTTGTTGGAATATTTGTTTGGTGGTTGGAATTTCAAGGGTATGCATGTGAGGTGTATATTACGAGGTCTAGAATTGGGATGGAAAACTGAGAAAATAAAAATCTAAAATTCATGGAATATTGAATCAGGAAAAGGAATAATTTTTTTTTCTAAATATTTGGGTTCCTCCCTCACTATTATCAATGTTTATGGTCCATTTTTGGATAGGGTGGATTTTTTGGATATTTTCTTCCCAAAATATTTGTTGAAATATAATTCTCTGAACATTGGAGGGGACCTGAATGTAACACTGGTGGCATCAGAAGTCTGGGGGCCCAAGGTGATAATTGATCCCTTAGAAAATTAATTCTCCCGCAAATTAGAAAGTTGTAAGTTGGTGGATCTTATTCCTAACAAGTTAAAACCATCATGAAGAAACTATCAAATGGGAGAAGAAAGGATTGCAACAAGACTAAATAGGTATTTGGTTTCATAAGCTCTTATTGAAAGGTTCCATTTAATAAGGAAATGGGTCGGTAGTAGAGGGGAATCATACCGTTCCCCTATTCTGTTGGAAAATAGTGGGAACAAGACTAAACATGCTAGTACTTTTAAAATGAAATCCTCATGGTTAAAATAAGAGGAATTCCTCACATTAGTTAAAATTCATTGAGGAATTTGATCCACAATCAGGTGTTTTTGTGGTAGTTCAATTTGAAGAAAACATAAAACTCATGAAAAGACTCTCTATAGACTAGGCCTTTAAGAAAAGGAAGTTAGATGAATACGAATTGTCTTAGATCAAGGCAGACCTTCCACAATATTCAAATATGAGTGGGGTAGGTTTTATAGATGATGAATCCATAGAATCCATTTTTCGAATGGAAGCTAAAAGAAAATATATCTAGAAGTAAGGGAAGCAACCTCGAGGTTGAAGAGAAATTCCATCTGGTTGGAGTGTGGATATGAAAATACAATTTTTTTTCAAAATTGCTCCAAAGGAAAGAAAATTCGCAACATTGTATGGAACATCCATGACCCAAAAGGAAGAGAAGCCTCAAGATTTTAAGGTCTTGCAGATTTAGGGAAGAATCACTTTCAATGCCTTTTCAAGGAAGTAGAAGGGGCCACCATTGTAGAAGCCATCAGATGTGCTCAATAATTCCCAACTTTGTAGAGGAAGAGGAAAAATGTACACTCATGCAGGAAGTTTTAGAAGAAGAATTGAAAGTAGTGCTCACCAACTTTCAAAAGGAAAAAATACCAAGTCTTGATGTTGTTGAGTATTGTAACTAGTGTCGGTCTTCATAATTGTATTTCAGTCATGATGTAATGTATTTATCTAAATAAACAAAAATAAACTTTATTATAAATTAATTGACTTATTAAATCATGGGTTTCAGGCTTGGGTCAATGGTTAATAGGTCAAATCATCCATTTCAGGCTTCTATGGTTTATGTCATGAGTCATTTTCCTTGTCATTATGTAATAGACCCTTCTTAGGCTTCATGACTCAAGAAATAAATTTATTTTTGTATAAAATAGGTCATTTAGGCCTCCTCCACCAAGTCGGCCTCATCAAGAGAATTTGACCTCACACAATGAATATAAACAGGTAGCAACTCGACTCATTTGGAGGACATCATCAAAAATTTTGATATGTAGTTGTTGGAGGCAAAAAAAGGGTGTGAAATTCAAGGAAGAGGAAGGAAACCCTAGCGAAGGAAAAGGAATTATTTTTCAAGCATAAGAAGCATAATTTTCTCTCTCCTTGTCTCACACATGCAATGTTTTTGGGTTACTAGAAGGGTTGAAATTTTGGAGCAGATGGGGGTAGAAATCGTGGGTTATAGTTGGGCCAAAATTTTGAAGTAGTTGGGGGTCGAAATCGTGGGTTGTAGCTGGGCCGAAATTTTGAAGTAGTTGGAGGTCGAAACTCTAGGTTGTTGTTAGGTTGTAGATGCTAAACAAGAAGAGACTACTGAAGTTTTTTGAATCATATTGGAAGGTTGAATTGGAGGAGGATGAAGTTCTTTTAGTAAGTTCTAAGGTCTTGGTCTAGCTCAGTTTGATTAGTGGAAGAGTCTGACTGGGTTTTCCCCTAAAGAGGTGCTTTAGCCCTGGCTAAGTGCCTACATATGGTGTCGTTGATCTTCATGTTTTATTTTGATGATTTCTTGATGAAACAAAGATAAAATAAGAACATAAATAAAAGATAATAAGTCCACAATAATATCACAAGTAATTATAAATATAAGAGAATATTTCTGTCTTTTTTATTTTCTAACTTGGTATTAGAGCTAAGGTGAAGAAGGAAGGAAAACACAGTCTAAACGTCAATTGAAAGAAGAGTTAAGGAGGAAGGAAAAAAATAAGGTCATTTAGAAAAGGACCATATAAGAAGAGAAGCCTACTATATATAGAGACTGTGTCAACCATAATGAAGACATAAAATAAGCTAGAAGGATCCTCCAACCATAGGGCATGGAAAAAAATATATCTTATTCTCACTAAGCATAAAGTTTTGGATATCGTTACGGAAAATTTAAGAAACCTAAAAATGATGCAGAAAAGGAGAAGTTCAAGGAAACTGACATCTTAGCCATGATATTGATAGTATATGGAGTAAAGGAAAATATAAACCCATACATATCCAATATATATTCCTCTCAAGAAATGTATGAAGCCCTCTCCAAGTTGTCCACCATCAAGAATATTGGTGAGATAACTAGTCTCAAGAATGAACTAAGAACAATTAAGATGACGAAAGATGATATTGTTTCAACATATTTTGTAAGGATATCTAGGATAAGAGATGGAATCCAAGCTATAGATGAAATTAAACTAGAGAAATAATTTGTGATTGTTGCACTACTAGGTTTACCAAAATATTAGAGCTCCTTTGCATTAGGGATCAACAGTTGGAAAGATACTCCAACCTTTGAACAAATGTGGAATGCATGCAGTTAAGAAGAAGCTCATATCTCATTATTAATTGATAAAAAGAAGGATGAAGAATACAACATTTCAAATGCCTACACTACTTAACACAAAAAGAAGGGTGTATTCAAGAAGTTTAAAGGAAATAGGAAGAAATATGACCTATCCAAGATTGAGTGCTACAATTGTCGTAATATGGGTCATTACCAAAGCCATTGTCCCGAACATCCAAGGAATAAGAAGAGACAAAGAGAACATGCGAATTTTTTTGATGAAGCTCCACCAAAGAAGAACAAGACAGAAGAATCCAAAGTCAAAGACTTATTTACTAGATACTCTTAGGGATACTATCCCTTACATATCCTACTTTAATTTTTTCAATGTTTTCCTTTATGTTTTTATTTCTAGAGTTTGTAGATCTAATATATCTTGTTAGAATATTTTTAAATTGTTTTGATATGTTACATACAGGTATCCCTAAAAAATTTTGGATTAAGAGGGAGCCTTCACCATGTTTACCAAAATATAAGTACTGTGTTCCTTGTTTCCTCTTTTATGTTTGGTTTCCTCCTCCCATTGATATTTTTTTGTATTGTATACTAATAAAATTTTCTTCATAATTTTATTTGGTAGGCGATCCAAATTCTCACAGCTACCAGAATTAAGCAAAATATTTTACTTCTGTGATGTTAGCATAATTGCATGTGAAAAAGTATGGAAAACCACATGTGAATGCTTTAAAGAAGATGAAAGTTAGTAGCAATCATCAAGTAAAAGAACACACACAACTTGATAACGGATTTCACCCAGTGTGAGTTACATCTTTGGGCCTAATGTGAGGAGTGGGGAGGTCGCTTCATTAATTGTTGCAAGATGATGATGAGTACATGATGTGTTCTTGGTTAATTCAAGGAAGAAATCTCTTAACTACAATGGCATGTCTCTCCACAAGACGCTCTTCTATAAGAAATATCAGTCATAAAATCTCTCCATCAACATGACAAAATATAAAACTCTCACATAAAGTGGCATACATGGATCCTCTCACAAAGTGGCATACATGGATCTCAAAATCAAATCATCATCTTAGAAAAAATCAAATTAACACATGGAAACAATGAATCTTATACCTCCCCTTCAGGGGATGGCCTGAAAATGCACACCTCTACTAAAGAAATGGGTTGCGCTTATGAATTCATGGAGAAAAACTAGTTCAAATGAGTATAAACGTGACCCCTTTTTGGGTCAGTCAAATCTAGACCCTCGAGAATCTAAAATATTCCCCCAAATATTCCTTCTTGTTGGTTGACTGGAATTCGGCTACCCAGATGAAAAATCTATCACACCATCGCATTCCTTGCGAAAAAATGAGAAAAATGAGTATAAAGTTTGTCTAGTTCTGAGACAAACATTTTTGGGCCTCCGGGGAATATCAAAGATTACTCAAGCTTCCATAAATATTCCTTGTTGCATGTTAATTAAATTATGCTTCTCATATGAGGAATTGGATCACCATCATGTTCCCTGCGAAAAACTAATAATAATGAGTATAAACTCAACATAATTTTGTCACTGTGAAAATTTGGCCCTAGGGGGAATATTTTAGATTCCTCGTGATTCCATAAAGATTCATATATGCAAGTTGACTGAAGTTCTACTGCTCATGCGAAGAAACTGATTACACCATCAGATTCCTTGTAAAAAATTGGTCAATTTGAGTATAAACTTTACATGATTCTGCCACCGTAAAAATTTTGGAAAGAAATTTCAAGGGGGGGGGGGGGGGGGGGGGGGGTGAATCAGTATTTAAAAAACTCTCAAAAATTTTCTTTTCTTTACTAATTTCTATACGTGTCTTTAATTAATCCAACTAGCATATGCACGTGGCTTTATTTAAGGAAACTTGTGTATGCCCAATGAACTTATTATTTAGATAAATCTTCAGAAACTTTACTTAGCCCAGTGCGTCATTTATTCTTAAAATATTTAGTAAGAAGTAAACATGTGCAATAAGAACAGAATAAATCATCACACATAAGCAACACACATGAACACCAGGATTTAAGGTGGAAACCCAAGTTGGGAGAAAACCGTCGTTAATGTTGTCTCTACTTTCAATATTATTATAAAGAAAACTGCTTGCAATATTGTACTGGCCTAGACTCATACCAGCACGTAGGCACCCACCTACAGAAGGTTGCTACCTTCTCTCACTCTCCAGCTACTACTGGAAGGGAGCTTCGACCCCCTGCTCTCGTTTACCAACCACTACTCAAAGCGAGCTGCGACACCCTGATCTTGTTTACCAAAAAACACTGGAAGGGAGCTACGACCCCCTCAGTGAAGGCTCCAACCCTCAACACCATCGTAGACCACGTTTCATAAATTTTCACACTGGATCCAAAAGCGTCAATTCAACACAACTTGTATGCCTCTTTTCATCATATTTTCAGACTGGACCCACTACACTCATTTAAGCCTAAAACCATACATCATACTGAAACATATAACTATACCAAATCATTCACTGAATCATCCATCAACCAACCAATCATTGATCTTTAATCACAATCAACTAGCAGCATAATCTATACTCAAAAAACCCAAATATATATGAAGACATCATTTATAGACAACAGAAATGTTGTAAAACTAATCAAACATTTCCTTCAGCATTCTTCAGCAAAACCCTAGCTTGCATATATGCCTTCTATAAGACAAATCTGCAATTGTACACGCTTCTCTTGAAACCAACTTACTGAAAATATACACACCTCTGCAGAACTGAACTCGTGTGTATACACGCCTTCCTCGTGTCGAACCCGTGTATAGATATGTAAATAATTCAAGACTATGCACCACTCCATAACAACAAAATCACTCATATATATCATACCCTTCACTTCAACAAACATGCGCCAGACCACAGATCTAAACATCTCACAAACATATCATGTAAATACATAGTCATTTCAGGTCTAGAGATCGTGATCCATCATTGTATTCATAGGTGCATCATTATTTCATAACTATTAATAAACTATAACCCATTCCATGTACATATATTTCAAAGTGAAGTATTCATTCCATACCCATACACATGCACACTTAGCACTTTGATTTTCACCTCCTTATATAGATTGAGCCTTAGCCAATACCATGTGCGTCAATGGTATTCTTAGATGGGATCAAATAATTGTTACTGTGCTCAATATTGTGGGCTAATACCATGGTAAAGACCCCTGGTATTTTAAAATTAATGTACTAGCTCATACACTACTTTGCCTTTACCAACTCGTGTATAGTTCCTCAAATATTTACTTTATCCTTCTTCTGATTCTAATCTGCAAAGATTCTGTCCCATCATACTGTAATTTTGTTCCATAACTTTGTCACCTCCGAGCTTATCCTGAAACCATATACTTGGTATTTTATAAGTGGGTGACAACACTTGCATCATAATGCCAAAAATCTCCCCCTTTGGACTTGATGGAAACCATGATGGTGTTTGATCACCACAAATTGTATATACCTGATAGACACATCAACATAAGAATGATTCAAACACCAAGTTATCTCCCCCTTTGAAATCAAGGGAAAAGGTCAGACCAATGCTAAAACAAGGTTTTCCTTGTAGATACAAGAGGTCTAAGCTTATCTACACTCTATTGACCATGATCCCCCTGAGCACATGTTGAATCTTTAGATATATTTTCAACGAAGTAAATGACTCTATAACTCAACAGGGTATGACCTTCCTATCACCAAGGACTCATATCAATCACCCAAACAAGTGGTATTACATATTTGACTCAATCACCCAACCAAGTGGGTTTACATATTTGAAAGAGTCCATACATGATTGAATATGACAATTTTTACATCATAGGTATCAACATGACCCTTACATCAAATTATAGATATGAATTTCAAGACCATGGACCTCAATAGAGAGAGATCATCGAACATGATTCAACAACCATTATAAGCATAATGCCAACAATGCATTATCTTAGCAATGCTTATGCCCCCCCTGAACCTGTGCTACATGTTCACTATCAAGTCTAGCCACAAAAACTCATTCATCAAAGCATATTCATAAATCAGATAATCATAACTTAATTTCATGTCAGAAGACTATAACCATCAACATCAAACCAAGAAAATTAAATCATAACTGTCAACAACATATCAGAATATGTTCTTGAGTCTCTCTCACTGTTTTTATATCAGAGAAAAACATACGCAATTGTCTTCAAAATAACTCATGTATATACGTGGCTTTAGTTCATGCAACCTGCATACATAAAGTGAAATACTGAAAATTTCACAGCTTCATCTCCCCCTGAACTTGTACAACCCATATGTGTCTTTTGTTGTCACATCAGATGCAAAAAAATAAACAACCAAAATTACCAAACCATCCTTCATACATTGCAGTTACTGATAACATTATTCTTTCAATAATGATGGACTGCAATGGGCATTGTCTTCTTTTAGTCTGAGTCTGAATCCTCCTTATATATGCAAGAGGTAAGATCTTTAAACACATATAATTTATCAACATTTATGTATCCCCTTGTTATGACCTCTCCATTTTCTTCGTCCATGACCTTGCATTTGGTTGATGTGAACACAATTACATTTCCTTTATCTACCATTTTAACTACACTTAATATGTTTTGTTTTAGGCCTTGAAATAATAATGTTGAAATCCAACAAGAAATTGCAGCACACACACTAGTGTGGGACCACAGGTCCTAGCGATACATTAGTGTGAAGGCCAATTTAATTAATTAAATTGGTGCATTGTCTAATTTAATTTTCCCTTAATTAAATTCGACAATAAAATGAAATATTAGCTTATAATCACTTCTAATAGTTAACTGAGTGTGATAAACTCATTTAGCTCATGTATTGCGAGTTGAGGGTGGTGTTTTGCTATGTAACAACTCCCCCCATTTCTTATTTTCAAAATAATATAGACCTTTGATAAATAGAAATAGGGACCCTTCTTAAAAATGTATTTTTCATTTTAGATAGAAAATCAAACTCCAAAAACATTATTTCTTTTATTAAATAAAAACATAAAAAAAAAAGAAATTAATAAAACATCCTTGTGATTACCCTATCGCAAATCGCAAAACCTGCATAATATTTTCTCATTGAAAGTTAAGTAACAAAACAACGAAATCTTAATTTTGCGATCTGCGATCTGAGTTTCGCAAGCGATAGCATAAATCACACATCGTGAATATATGTTTGAAACTTTAAGAAAACTTTACCAAAGTTCCAATATTGCGACACTTCGATTTTGCGATTTCGCGATATCACAAAATCACATATCGCATAAACAAAAAGTAATGCATTTCATAAAGACAAGTTCAAAGGGCACGATGCGATGGATTTGAAAGGTTTAAATAAAGCTTTTACGTGAAAATTAGTTATGTCAGGAACTATTAAGTATGTTTTATCATCCTAATGCAAGCAGTTATTGATTCGTTGCGATTAATTAATGATATAGCTGTTTCCCGGATATTTTCTTTCAAAAATTTTCATTTCAATATATCTTACATCATTTGATCATTACTCTGTCTTTAATAGGGAATTTCCTTCAAGATATTTCCATACGCAAAGTAATGCAGAAGCACGGAAAACAAACTATTGCAGAAGTGGAATACACAAAAATGTCACCGATAGTCTCAGATATGGTTTTCACTGCCGATGTAGGTGCTACAAAGTGGCAAGCTATCTATACTATTCTCGAAGATGAAGAACCTGAAGTAGTAGAGTCAAGGAAATGGTTGATGATGCAACACCCTCAAATTTACAATTTAAAGATATTGCATGCTCCTTCCTTCATAGGATAGCAGCAAGGGCCACTCTTTTACCATATACCGACATGATTAGGTGGGTGCTTTACAATTCAAAAATCAAGGACAAACAATTAAGAACGTCTAAGAATGAGATCTTAGGTTCTTTTAGAGCTGAATATTTGAAAGTTATGTACAAGCTACCCGACCAACAAGAAATCTATGATAATAGATTTGTTGAGAAATTTGCAAAGAACAATGAGGATCCTTTCAAGACAATTCAAGGTTGGAGGAAATTGGATAACAAGTTTAAACATGAGAAATCAGGTATGTATCCTATCGCTTCACTTGCAAATCCCTACAATTTTGCAGCCGCGATGCACGCATATAATACGGTCTCCCTGATAATACCAAGTTCTCTATAAATTGGCTTCCCCTGATTGATTCATGTGTTAATTCCCACATCATGAATTGGGCAACCATTATTTTTGAAAATCTAGCTACAACGATTAATGAATATCACCAGACAAGAGCTTCTTCCTCCAAACCTGCCCCCCAAAATTTCATGAGTGCATATATTTTTGATGCTATCTACTTTTCTACCATTTTTCTTGTTATGGGTTGGAAATGGACTCCCGAGGATTCTACCTCTATTCATTTGAGTCATAAAGAGATATGGGAAAATAATTATGCACCACATTTCCACAGGCTATGTTATGGAGTCATATTACCATTACATCAATTAATGTTTGACGTAGTGAGCCCTAGGTTCACTAAGGAAGCCATTTCAAACCTTCAAATGATAGGGAAATGTTTTATTGAAGAATAATTTTCATACATTAGAGTATTTGGAAGCTCCGCTCCTCCACATGTTCTTCCTTTGTATGTTTATGATAAATTAATGGCGAGATAAGTCACTTACGAAATTGTTAGTAATGGACTTACTAAATCTTTGAAAGATATTAAAAAATCTTTATGGGCAAGTTTTCCAATTCAATGTGGTACATTCACCCTTAGCAATTTCAATCATGCATTGAAAGAATGTCAGACGATTGAGCTTTTGAAGCTCCCCGTTTTACCCCCAAGGCAGTTCAACCCAGAGAAGATTGCTAATAAATTTACTTAGTCAGTTAAAATTAAACCTATCATACACACAGATGATAGATTTGAAGACATTTTGAAATCTGTTAGAACTTTTGAAGAAGTTCAATATTTTATCAAATTGAATCTAAATCCAGAAGAATTACAGAGATTCAACGAGTACCAAGAACAAAGACTCAAACGTATCCCTCAGAATGTTTTGATTACTAGTTACATAACTGAAGCAAGCAAAGAATTCAGAATAGAACAATCAGATTCACAAAATCAAAATGAATTAGATAAATTCTGGACTTCAGTTAGCAACACATTGATAAATACCCTAGAGGTATCATCTTCACAGAAAAATATAGAATTTCAGACTCCACAGGGACAAATAGTTTCAGCAAAATAAATCATTTAAAGTCTTGGGATAACCTTCCAAGATACAGAAGTCATTCCTGTCTTTCCTACTGATGAGATTGTTCTGAAGGTAACTGATATCCCTCCACTGGATGTATTCTACAGCCCTCTTCATAAAGCTGTAGTAAGGAAACAAAGAAAAATAAGAAGGATTGAAGCACCCCCAGGAAATGAAGTTATGGAAGTTGTATGGAAAGACACTCCTTCAAATCGAATTGAAGATCTAACTCAACTGTCACAATTTGCTGCAGCATATACTACTGCAACAATGGATAAGGTAGATGAAGTATCATTTTTGGTTCAAGAAAAGGATGATAAACTCATGCAGCTATAATAGCAACTGGATGAAGAAAGGAACAATATAAATCAAAAGGTTGAGAAGCAACTCTTCAAATTTCAACAAGATATGGAAGTGCTTAAGATAAGTCATGGAAATGACTTATCTAGCAAAAACACACTGATTAAAGAATTGAGAGAAGATCTTACAAAATATGAAGGTATTCCTACTGCAGAGGAATTCATAAAAGAAGCATTGGCATTAAATGCCTTACTCTCAAAACAACAAAACTTGTTTATCTAAAAAATGTTAGACATAATCCCACACTTGGAAATCAGTGAACAGTTGACTAATACATTCATTGACCAGAGAATTGAGTTTAATGAACTCAATACCAAAATTTCTGATTATATTGAATGGCAGGATTCAAAAGAAGGGAGAAAGTAAAGTCTCCCTAATATCAAAGAAACTTTTAAAGATATCCTTTTTACTGACTGGGATGCATAGGTAAAACATGCAAAATTGGCCATAGCTAGAGCAGCAGGTATATCAAAGAGTATGGTCGAAATGATTAATCACATGTTGCATACCTCTGGTTTGATTAAAGAAGGAAATCACAAATCAACTCTCGTTCTTGGAAATTTAGAGCAAAGTTGGAAAAACACAGGTCAACTCCGAGAAGAAACGCTTGCATAGCTGAAAAAGACTGATTGGGAAGCATATCAACAGCTACTAGTTAAGCCTCATAGTCAAATAATGACATTGAATTGTTCTTTGGATTCATACAGAAAATGCAGCCACTTTTACTTGATGCTATATTTACTGGGCAGATGAAGACACAATTCGGGAAGCCTCCACAAGTTCAACCAATGTTTGATATTTGTGAGCAAAAAAGCAGAGCTAGCATTAATCTATCATTGGGCATGATTATAAGTTAGTTTGTTTTTAATAATTTCAATTTTAGCAAATAGATACTAGGAATGAGGAAGGTTGTTTGAAACCACCTCATAAGATATTTTGTATAATATATTTTTGTAAGTAGTTAATGTAGTATTTAAACCCTTCTCATGCATTTAGAGAAGGGTACAGAATTTTTATTAATAACATTTACAAATAATGATTTATTGTAAGTTTGTGGATGCCTTGATAAAATGATGGAACACGGTCTTTTCAATTGCATATCATTTTTTTGATCATTGTTGATGCACTTTTGTATTCTCTGAATGACTTATTGATAGAAGAGTTGATTGTGGCCTATTATCACTGATCAGATGAACATGACAGTACACATCTGGTACTATTATCATGTATGCTAAATTATGTTTTAAATATTAGTCATGAATCCAACTTTCATGAATTATGTATGAAATCAATTATTTCTGTTTGAAATATCAGTTGCACTATTGTACGATATACGAATAGAAATTGATTTGTTTTATATATGATCATCAGAATATATGCGATATGTTTAACACCTTCTTTAATTAACTATTTTTTAAAAAGAATTATCCTACAAAAGTATTAATCCTATTAAGTCTGTGATTGATCTAAATCATCACAGACTGAATAGATATCATTCTAGATCACATAAAATTAGCATTATCCCGGGTTAGATTAGATTAGACTTAATTCAAAGTTTTGCATTTTAGAATAAATTTGTTTTAGTTTTTAGTGATTCTTCATGCAAATCATTTGAGAGAAACCCAACAATCATACAAAACCCAAATCTGGGAAACTGGTCCCATTACACCTAGTCGAAGCCACTATCCCAAATGGAAAAGGAACTAATTTAAGGTCCGGACCGAGTGGTTATACCCCTTGTTGTTGCCACATATTTATGAGGCCTCAACATTTTTGGTGCTAGAAGGAGGGCTTGACTATGAATGGCATATAAATATAAACCTCAAATTATAATCCCTCATAAGTGTTGATCTCACCAAAAGCATCCTACAACTTCCCCATCAAACTCTAAATCACCAACTCAGAAATCGAAAATTGTAGAAACCTTCCCCTCATCTCCTGAAATATCTCGATAGTCATCTGCTTCAAAATTCAATCCCAAGTCTCCCGAAGTTCAGTATTTAATTCAAAAATTGGAAGGAATATCTATTTCTATGGAAAATCCTGTTAATCCAGAAGCTTCTGAAGAAAGCGTTACTTCCCTATTTAAATAAACTGGTATATTAACCCGATCCAAAAGTGAAAGACTTCGAATTCCTCCTTTTTAATTTCCAATAGAATCACATCACAAAAAAATTTCTATATCTAGATCTAAGTTAGATACAAGTGAATTCACATAAAATTTTCCTTCTGTTACTTCTTTGCATCCTCTTATTCAATCTACATCTTCTTATTCTTCCATTTCCTCTACTCAAACAATCAATACTATCACAAGTAGTACTATTTCAGTTGTAAGTTCTACATCCATCCCTCCTACTTCTGGATCTACTTTTGTATCTTCACAAACTTCAAATCCAATTATGGCTACCTAAATATAATCCAAATGATGGTCTTCCCGCTGAAGAACATATCAATAATTTTATGTTAGCCATGAGTCTTAATGGAGTTGCTCATGAAGAAATTGTAGTCAGATTGTTTCCTTATACTTTACAAGGATCTATAGGATCCTGGTACTTCTCACTTCCAGCAGGATCTATTGCCGATTGGGCAACTTTTGAACAAGTTTTTCTTGCAAAATTTGGAGATGATAGAACTATTGCATCTTTAATTAATGCTCTTTCCAATATAAAAACAAATTTAGGTGAAAGGATCAAAGATTTTAACTCCAGATTTAACAAGTTATTAAACAAAATCCCAACCACTTCCAAGCCTGATGTTGATGTACAAATAGAATGGTATATTTATTCTTTACCTTCTAATATAGCTATTTTTGTAGATAGAGCTGGTAAAGCTACCCTTTTTGAAAACATGAAAGAAGCTCTTACTGTAGAGAAAAGAATCTTAGCATTAGAAAAACGATCAGAGATAGAAAACAAGAAATCAAAGAAAGTGACATTTATTCAAGATTCCAAAAAGAAAGCCTCGAAAGATCCATTTGATCTTGAAGGTCTTCAAAAAGTGTTAAAGACTATGTCAAATGACATGATTGATATAAAGAAACAAGTCATTGAATCATTAGTACCTAAAAAATCATATCGCCCATTTAAGAAAAATCCTTCTTCAACTTCTCAGCCTCCAAATGTTATTTCAAATGCTGAATCTGATCAAGATACTAAAGATCCCTCACCATCTAAACAAGAACTAGAATCTGATGAAGAAGTTGAACTGAATGGGTTATGGAATTTTATTCTCCCCACAGAAGAAGAAAGAGAAGCTATGCTTGTGTCTACAAGAAGTAAATCTTCTTCTGATTCAACTATATCAAATCAGAAACAGAAATCTCTCCCCACAAAGGAGAAAGCAACAAAGAGATCCTATTTCACATGATCCTATTACAACTTCCAAAACTTTTATAGTTTCAGATACAGTGGAATACAATATAGTTGAAGATATGAAAAGGACCAAAGAAAATATTTCATTACATGAAATGACCAAACTTAAACAACAACATAAAATTTTACTTAGAGAACTCAAGGCAATCCCTGTAGATCCTATACAACCACCAGTTATAGCCCAAGCTTCTAAAGATATGGGAAAACCTCCATCATCTCCAAACAAAGTAAATCGCAATGATCTTGTTTTAATTGGTGATAGATCTATTTCTCACACTCCTCCTTTACTTTTGACTTATGAGATTTTCAACAAAAATGTTCATAACTGTCTTATTGATTTAGGAGCTTCTTTAAACATCATGCCAAGAATGGTGTGTACAAAATTGAATATCATTCCTCGAAAATATGTTGTACATATAGTTCAATTAGATAGAAAAAATGTAGAAGTCATTGTCCAGAAATGCTATCAATATCTATTAGATTATCATCCAATCCAAAGGTACTGTAAGTAATCGATATTTTGGTCACAGAAATCCCTGAATTTTATGGTCTTATTTTAAGCAGGGATTGGTCTGAAAAGTTACATGGATATTTTGCTACCGATTGGTCACACATGTAGTTGCCATATAATGGTTAACCAAATCAAATCAGAGTTTATCACGATAAATTTATGAAACATACAGTCACTGAACTAGAAGAAACAAATGAACCTGTAGCTTTCACTAACAATATTATTGGAAATTACTCAGCTGAATCATTTCTTGGATCATTCAATGCCCAAATTTCACCTTTTTCAATAAACATTGCTATTTATAAAATTGAAAACTTTTCTCAAACAGACACTTCTATATGTGTTAATATTAGTAATAAAATATCAAAATAGTCTTTTTTTTGGACTTTATACTTTGATGGTTCAAAATCAGAAGATGGTGCAGGAGCAGGTTGCATTTTAATCAATCCACAAGGAGAGAAAACAATGCTAGCTTGCGGACTCAAATTCCAATGCACGAATAATACTGTTGAATATGAAGCATTGATACAAGGTCTGTACAAAGCTATTAGTTTAAATGTTAAATATTTGCAGGTATATGGAGATTCTGAAATAACTTTTAGACAACTCAGAAATGAAATTCATTTTATTTATGTACATTTGAAACACTATCAAACTTTAGCTCAGAGCCTTACATCCCATTTTTCTACATTTAATATCTCCACTGTTCCCAGATTACAAAATGCAAGTGATGATTTACTTGCTAATGTAGCATCTAAGCTTATACCATCTGAAGAATTTAGCCCAGGCAGATTTTCAATTAAGTTAATTTTTAGGCCTTCCTTTCCTGACAACGTAAAAAATTGGAGAGTATTTAACAATGATGCAGATATAGTAGACTTTCTTACATCAGATAGATCTTACGAGGGTCAAATCATAGATGAACATGAACCTGACTTACAGATTGAAGATATGCAAAATACTAATCCAATTCCCAAATCTGTAGTTAAAATGGAAGATCTCTATGATTTGAAAGATAGGTTTAAGAAGATGACCAATTCAAAAACCCAGAGTTCTACTCTAAAATTTGAATTAATTAATCTTGGTACACTAGAAAAACCTCAAAACATCAACCTAGGTCTTGGTTTAAAACCTGAAGAAAGGATGTCATTTATTAAGTTGCTGAAAACATATAAAAATATCTTTGCATGGGATTATTCAGATCTCAAGACATATGATACTTCTATAATTTAGCATAATATACCTATGATCTCAGATGACAAACTTGTTCAGCAAAAACTTAGAAAGATTCACCCAAATTTAGAAAGTCAAATTAAATCTGAATTAAATAAAATGCTCAAAGCCAAATTTATTTTTCCTGTTAGACATTCGAAATAGGTGTCAAACATGGTCCTATTTAGAAATAAGAATGGACACATTAGGATTTGCATAGACTTTAGAAATTTGAATAAAGCCTACCCAAAGGATAATTTTCCCTTGCCTACCATGGAACAGATATACAAGTCAGTTGCAGGATCTGAATGATGTCTTTTCTTGACAGATTATCAGGATATAATCAGATTATGGTACATCTGGATGATAGATTAAAGACAACATTCATAACAAAATGGGGAACATACGCATACCAAAAAATTCCATTTGGGTTGGTTAATGTCAGTGCTACATTTCAACGTGCTATGTATATAGCTTTCAGAGGACTAATAAATAGCTTAGTTTTTATATACTTAGATGACATTACTGTTTAATCTAAGCATAGAAACAATCATGTTAATCACCTAAAACACATTTTTGAAAGATGTAGAAAATTCGGCATTTCATTGAATCCTATAAAATGTTATTTCACCTTATCATAAGGTAAATTATTAGGGTTTATTGTCTCTAAAAACAGAATCCATATTGACCCTGATAGGATTCAGGGAATTGAAAACATCCCTCTACCACACAATAAAAAAACGATGCAATCATTTTTAGGAAAAATTAATTTGTAAAAAGATTTGTTCCTGATTTATCCCAAATCATCTTACCCCTGCAATCAATGATCAAGAAAAATTCAATTTTTAAATGGGGAAAAGAAGAGAGAAATTATTTTGAGTTAATTAAGAAAGCCATCATTGAAGCCCCTTCTTTAACAACTCCTGATTTTATTAATCCATTTGTATTATATACATTCTCTTCTGATACATCATATGCAGTAGTTTTGACACAACTAAATAATCAAAACATTGAAGTGTCGATTTAATTTTTTAGTTCTAACCTTCAAGGTGCTGAGTTAAATTATTCAGCTGTGGAAAAACAAGCTTATGTTGTATTTAAAGCTTTGACCATTTTAGACCTTTTCTCCTAAAAACACATACTAAAATAATAGTACCTTACTCAGAAGTAATGCAATTATTAATCCAACGAGAAGTAGGAGAGAAAAGATAAAATTGGGTCACTGCACTTCAAGAATATGATGTAGAGATACATCCTGCTAAAATTGCTAAAGGACAAGGTATTTGCAGGATGTTAACTGGAGCCTCTCATTTACCAACAGAAGAAGATCAATCAAATGAAATACAATTGTCCGAGGTAAGCCTAAACGATTCTCAGTCACAATATGTTGATCTAAATTTTTTCTTAAAAAATGGATATGCTCCATTATATCTCAATTATACAACAAAGCATGCTCTGAGGCTTAAATCAAATCAATATCAATTCATAGATGATGTGCTATTTAGAAAGAATTATGATTCTGTATTATTGAGATGTTTAAAGAAAAATGAAGTTGAAAAATTAATGCAGGAATTACATGATCGACCAGCTGGAGGTCATTTTGGAGGAAACACCATAGCTCATAAAATATTGCATGTTAGTTACTATTGGCCAACTCTATTTAGAGATGCACATGAATACACGAGAAAATGAAAAGTGTGTCAAATTGCAGCAGGGAGAGAAAGGAAAGAAGCATTTCCACTACAACCAGTAAATATCCAACAACCATTTGAACAATGGGGGTTAGATATCATAGATGAAATAATTCCAAACTCTTCTAAACAACATAAGTATATTCTAATTGCAACAGATTATTTCACAAAATGGTTAGAAGCTATCCCATTAAAGGTGGTTAATACACAAAGTATTACAGATTTTATTGATCAGTTCATAATCACCAGATTTGGCCTTCCATCAGCTTTGATATTTGATAATGCATCTTACTTTTCTGGAAATGCTATGATAGAATTTTCTTTGAAAAGAGGTTTTAAATTAAAATACTCAGCTAACTATTATCCACAAGGTAATGGATTAGCTGAATCTACAAATAAAAACCTTATCAGAATCATCAAACGAACTATAGAACAAAATCATAAAAATTGGCACAAAGCACTATTATTTGCTCTTTGGGCAGATAGAATCACCCAGAAAGCTTCAATAGGTACTTCTCCATTTGTGTTAGTTTATGGGAAAGAAGTAGTTCTACCCACAAATATAACAATACCATCATTTGCTTTAGTGCAATTTATTGATGAAAATCCTTCATCTTCCCTTCAACTAGACAAGATCAAATTCTTAAAATGGAAGAATAGAGAGAAAAGGCCAAAGCTATACATGCTCATCATCAACAAATAGTGAAAGCCTCATTTGACACAAAAATCCACCAGCTCAAAATATTTTGAAATAGGGGACCTTGTTTTGAAACGGGATGAGGCACATGAGGAAAAAAGTAAGCGTACCAAATTCCAAAGATTATGGCTTGGTCGATTTCAAATCATTGAGAAAATAGGCTTATCCACCTTTTTGTTGCAAGACTTATCAGGTAAGAAATATTCCTTGCCTATGAATGGTCAAATTCTTAAAAAATATTTCTCTTAGAAAATTTTTTAAATGTTATTTTGCTTTAGGAAAATAAAAGTTAAAAATAACATCACTTTTGGTTGATTCAAAATTTCAAAATTTCTGATAAGTTATTTTGATGTTTCGCTTCTATAAATAAGTAAAGTAAAAAGATGATCATAACTATGAGAATTGAATAAACTTTATTTTTTTGAAATAATTTGAAATTTACTAAAGGAATTTACTTTCCGAAAAGACTCTTGATATCATAAAATATAGTTATTATATATCAGTCAATAAAGGAAACTTTTAACTTAGCAAGTATTCTCTACGAAAAGGTATCTACCAACTCTATAATTATCATCCATAAATCTTAAATGAGCTAATGTTTCATCCCATCTGATAAAATTTCTTCTTCAAAGTATAATTCAAAAAAGAAAAGGAAATATATACAATGTACAAATTCAAAAGAAAATAAGTCTCATCATGAGCTTGTTTATCATGATCATAGAGAAATAATCTAGACTGATATTACCAATATTGCATACTACAACAGGGTAATAGCTAAATGATTATAAAAAATCAATAGAAAAGGGGTCTCATTACGAGCCAACTCATTCAGTATAAATTACTATCAGTGAATGAAATTGTAACTATCAGGCCACCAAATCTGGAAAATGATTTTGAAAATGTGTTAGGAAAAAAGAAATTCAATTACATGTCAAACTATATTTTGAAATAAGAAATAAAATTCAGATGGGACCATGAATCATTATTGGTTAAAAGATAACCCTTTCGAGGCCATAAATGTCTGCTGGCAACAGTGGCTCTATCTGTGATAAATGAGTAAAAATCTATGAAACCAATTTTAGAGAATACCTACTTTATATTTTTAAATCTGAGTACTAACTGATACAGATACCTATGTATTATCACTGAAGGGGTTAGTTAAGAAGAAATGAGATAGGTAAATAGATTATATTCTGAAAAAAACTGTTTAATTCATGAATCATACTATTTTTATTCTTATATGTTTTTCTTGTTTTGAAAGTTTAGAAATATCAAAATAAACCAATCAGAGATATCTGGTTCTCCCAAGTGAATCACCAAATGTTGTGCTATGCAACAACTCCCCCCATTTCTTATTTTCAAAATAATCTAGACCTTTGATAAATAGAAATAGGGACCCTTCTTAAAAATGTCTTTTTCATTTTAGATAAAAAATCAAACTCCAAAAACATTATTTCTTTTATTAAATAAAAACATAAAAAACAAAAAGAAATTAATAAAAAATCCTTGTGATTACCCTATCACAAATTGCAAAACTAGCATAATATTTTCTCATTGAAAGTTAAGTAAAAAAACAATGAAATCCCGATTTTGTGAGCTTCGATCTGAGTTTCACAAGCGATAGCATAAATCACACATCACGAATATATGTTTGAAACTTTAAGCATACTTTACCAAAGTTATGATATTGCTATAATCCGATTTTGCGATATTTTGATACTGCAATTTTGCGATTTCGCAATATCACGAAATCACATATCGCATAAACAAAAAGTAATGTGTTTCATAAAGACAGGTTCAAAGGGCACAATGCGATGATTTAACAGGTTTAAATAAAGGCTTTACACAAAAAAAAATCATGTCGGGAACTATTAAGTATGTTTTATCATCCCAATGCAAGCAGTTATTGACTCGTTTCAATTAATTAATGATATAGCTATTTCCGTATATTTTCTTTCAAAATTGTTCATTTCAATATATTTTCCATAATTTGATCATTACTCTGTCTTTAATAGGGAATTTCCTTCAAGATATGTTCATACGCAAAGTAATGCAGAAGCATGACAAACAAACTGTTGTAGAAGTGGAATACACAGAAATGTCGTTGATAGTCTTAGATACGGTTTGCACTACCGATGGAGGTGCTACAAAGTAGCAAGCTATCTATACTATTCTCGAAGAAGAAGAACCTGAATTAGTAGAGGTCAAGGCAACGACTGATGATGCAACACCATCAAATTTATTGTTTAAAGATATTGCATGCTCCTTCCTTCATAGGATAACAAAAATGACCACTCTTTTACCATATACCGACATGATTAGGTGAGTGATTAACAATTCAAAAATCAAGGACAGACAATTAAGAACCACTAAGAATGAGATCTTAGGTTATTTCAAAGTTGAAGATTTGAAAGTCATGTACAAGCTACCCGACCAACAATACATCTATGATAATAGATTTGTTCAAAAATTTTCAAAGAACAATGATGATCCTTTCAAGACAATTCAAGGTTGGAGGGATCTAGATAACAAGTTTAAACATGATAAATCAGGTATGTGTCCTATCGCTTCACTTGCAAATCCCTACAATTTTGGAGCCACGATTCTATGCAGATTATACGGTCTCCCTGATAATACCAAGTTCTCTATAAATTGGCTTCCCCTGATTGACTCTTGTGTTAATTCCCACATCATGAATTGGGCAACGATTCTTTCTGAAAATCTAGCTAAATAAATTAATGAATATCGGCAAACAAGAGCTTCTTCCTCCAAATCCGTCCCCCAATTTTTCATGAGTGCATATTTTTGATGCTATCTATTTTTCTACAAGTTTTCCAGTTATGGGTTGGAAATGGTCTCTTGAGGATTCTACCCCTATTCATTTGAGTCATAAAGATATATGGGAACACAATTATGCACCACATTTCCACAGGCTATGTTATGGAGTCATATTACCATTACATCAATTAATGTTTGACAGAGTGAGCCCTAGGTTCACTAAGGAAGCCATTTTAGACCTTCAAATCATAGGGAGATGTTTTATTGAAGAATCATTTTCATACATTAGAGTATTTGGAAGCTCCGATACTCCACATGTTCTTCCTTTGTATGTTTTTGATAAATTAATGGCGAGAGAAGTCGCTTGTACCAAACTGTTGTTAATGGACTTACTAAATCTTTGAAAGATAGTAAAAAATCTTTATGGCCAAGTTTTCCAATTCAATGTGGTACATTCACCCTCAGCAATTTCAATCATGCATTGAAAGAATGTTGGAATATTGAGCTTTTGAAGCTCCCTGTTTTACCCCCAAGGTATTTCTACCTAGAGAATATTGCTAATAAATTTACTCAGTCAGTTAAAATGAAACCTATCATACACACAAATGATATATTTGAAGACATTTTGCAATTTGTTAGAACTTTTGAAGAAGTTCAATTATTTGTCAAATTGAATCTAAATCCAGAAGAATTACATATATTCAATGAGTACCGAGAACAAAGACTCAAATGTATCCCTCAAAAATTTTTGATTAATAGTTACATAAGTGAAGCAAGAAAAGAAATCAGAACAAAACAATTAGATTCACAAAATCAAAGTGAATTAGATAAATTTTGGACTTCAGTTAGCAACACATTGATAAATACCCTAGAGGTATCATCTTCACAGAAAAATATAGAATTTTAGACTCCACAGGGACAAATAGTTTCAGCAAAATAAATCATTGAAATTCCTGGAATAACCTCCCAAGATACAAAAGTCATTCTTGTGTTTCCTACTGATGAGATTGGTCTGAAGGTAACTAATATCCCTCCACTGGATGTATTCTATAGCCCTCTTCATAAAGCTGTAGTAAGGAAGCAAAGAAAAAGAAGAAGGATTGAAACACCCCCAGGAAATGAAGTTATGGAAGTTGTATGGAAAGACACTCCTTCAAATCCAATTGAAAATCTAACTCGACTGTCATAATTTGCTGGAGCATATACTACTGCAACAATGGATAAGGCAACTGAAGTATCGATTTTGGTTCAAGAAAAGGATGATAAAATCATGTAGCTACAGTAGCAACTAGATGAAGAAAGGAACGGTCTAAATCAAAAGGTTGAGCAGCAACTCTTTAAATTTCAACAAGATATGGAAGCGCTTAAGATAAGTCATGAAAATGACTTATCTAGCAAAAACACACTGATTAAAGAATTGAGAGAAGATCTTATAAAATATGTAGGTATTCCTACTGCAGAGGAATTCATAAAAGAAGAATTAGCATTAAATGCTTTACTCTCAAAATGACAAAACTTGTTTATCTTACAAATGTCAAACATAATCCCACACTTGGAAATCAGTGAACAGTTGACTAATACAATCATTGACCAGAGAATTGAGTTTAATGAACTCAATACCAAAATTTTTGATTATATTGAATGGCAGGATTCAGAAGAAGGGAGAAAGTATAATCTCCCAAAGATCAAAGAAAATTTTAAAGATATCTTTTTTATTGAATGGGATGCACCAGTAAAACAGGAAGAATTGGCCATAGCCAGAGCAACATGTATGTCAAAGAGTATGGTCAAAATGATTAACCACATGTTGCATACCTCTGGTTTGATTAAATAATGAAATCACAAATCAGTTCCTGATCTCTAGAAATTTAGAGCAAAGTTGGAAAAACACAGGTCAGCTCCGAGAAGAAACGCTTGCACAGTTGAAAAGGACTGATTGGGAAGCATATTGGCAGCTACTGGTTAAGCCTCATAGTCAAATAATGACATTGAATTATTCTCTGGATTCCATACTGAAAATGCAGCCACTTTTACTTGATGATATATTTACTGGGCAGATGAAGACACAGTTCGGGAAGCCTCCACAAGTTCAACCAATGTCCTATATTTGTAAGCAGAAAAGCAGAGCTGGCTGTAATCTATTATCGGGCATGATTATAAGTTAGTTTGTTTTTAATAATTTCAATTTTAGCAAATAGATTCTAGGAATGAGGAACTTCATAAGATATTTTGTATAATCTATTTTTTTAAGTAGTTAATGTAGTATTTAAACCCTTCTTATGCATTTAGAGAAGGGTCCAGAATTTGTATTAAGAACATTTACAAAGAATTATTTATTGTAAGTTTGTGGATGCCTTGATAAAATGATGGAACACGTTCTTTTCAATTACATATCATTTTGTTGATCACTGTTGATGCACTTTTGTATTCTCTGAATGAATTATTGATAGAAGAGTTGATTGTGGCCTATTATCACTGATCAGATGAACAAGATAGTACACATCTAGTACTATTATCATGTATGCTATCTGTTTTAAATATTAGTGATGAATCCAACTTTCATGAATTATGTATGAAATCAATTATTTCTGTTTGAAATTTTTTTTGCACTATTGTCTGATATAAGAATAGAAATTGATTTGTTTTATATATGATCATCAGAATATATGCGATATGTTTAACACCTTATTTTTATTAACTATTTTTTCAAAAGAATTATCCTACAAAAGTATTAATCCTATTAAGTCTGTGATTGATCTAAATCATCACAGAATGAATATATATAATTCTATATCGTATAAAATTAGCATTATCCCGGGTTAGATTAGATTAGAATTAATTCAAAAATTTTCATTTTTGAATGAATTTGTTTTAGTTTTTAGTGATTCTTCATGCAAATAATTTTAGAGAAACCCAACAATCATACAAAACCCAAATCTGGGAAACTGGTCCCATTACACCCAGTTAGAGCCACTATCCCAAACGGAAAAGGAACTGCTTTAAGGTCCAAACCGGCTGGTTATCCCCCTTGTTGTTGCCACAGATTTCTGAGGCCTCAACAGGTGGTTGGCGAGGCATGCAAAGTGATTCTATTAGTTATGGAGTTTGAATTGCAGCTGGTGCATTAGTTTAATGCATGAGTAATCAGTTAACTCAATTAGGTGAGTTAAAGTCAGTTGGACTAGTTGTAACTATTTGTTGCAGTAATGAGAGATCAAGTGAATTAAATCATATTTAATTCACAATCAGTGATCTTCCATGCAATTGATGATTTACGATTAATAGCTGCATGCATGTCAGTTCTAGTGGAGACCCAATTGAGACAAAGGTTAAAGGGATGTTAACTATCAATTGTGTGATTAGTAGGTTGCCTGCATGCAACCAGGCATCCATTGGATTTCCCATGATCCTTACGTAGTTTTGGAAGGCTAAAATTCCTAAAGAATAGGGATTTCATTCCACATGAAATGCGCAATCAAGGCAGGCTGATTAAAGGTTGATAATTTTCTAAGTGTTGGTCGATTTTTTCCAGATTAGTGTGAGACGGTTGTGAGAGTGTAGGAGACTCTTGTGAGAAGAGTTCATTGTAATTGTTTCATGATTCCATGGCGAATATAAAATAGAAGATAGAGGATTTTTGAGCAGTAATATTTCCCTGGGAAATTATCTGTGTTGTGGTTTGATTTGATTCTTTCTTTACTTCTTGTGATTGGTGATCGTGTTTATTTTCTGCAATTGATTTGTAGAATGATTTAGTATCTAGCTTTAGTAAATTTCTTGATCAGATTGAATCCATTGATATACATATGTTTGTATAATTTATTCATGGTATCAGAGCACAAGAAATCACTATAGTGGAGGAGAAGCCGAGTTTCTGAATGAATAGAATTCAAATTTGCAAAAGTATTCTTGGTGCGACAGGCAGATCAGGATCAAAATGACTTTCAATGGCTTGAGATTGGATTATGCACTCGAGTGAAATTCCAATTATATTGTGTGGAAAGACAGGATGGAGGAAGTACTGGAGGATAATGGGTTGAAAGAATTCATTGACAATGGCATTCCCAAACCCACTGCAGCAGATGCCGCAAATGTTGATGCTTGGAAAAAGAAGGTTGCAAAGGCAAGGATGATCTTATTGGAGGGAGTACGAGACCACATTGTCTCAAGTCTCCATGGAAAAGTGACATCATATGCAATGTGGAAAGCTTTGACAGATCTATTTTAGAGCAACAGTGATCATAGAAAATTTGCATTGAAGGACAAGCTCAGGAAAATCAAAATGGAGAAAGGCGACACCAATCCGAAATATTTAACAAAGTTTTTCCAATGTCGGAATGAGCTTGGGAGCATCGAAATTAATGTTGTGGATGATGACTTGGTGAGCCTAGATCTTCTAGGACTTCCCATGAGTTGGCATAGTTATCAGGACTCTATCAATGGGAGGGAGAAGTTGCCATATTGGGAACAACTTTGGTCAGATTTGGTGCAAGAAGAATTCAGGCGAGATACCAGTGATGGATCTTCATCTAAAAATGATGATAAAAAATATTGTGCTTTGGCTACCAAGGAGAATAAGGGGAAAGGAAAGAAATTCCACTCCAATTCTGAGTCCGAAAAAGATGGAAAGAAGCGCGACATGTCCAGAGTGAAGTGTTTTCACTGTCACGAGCATGGACATTATGCCACTCATTGTCCACAAAAGAAGAAGAAAAAGAAGGCTTCAGGATCTGCAACTGGTGAGGCCTTTGCCTCATAATTTGATCTTGAATTCTCGCTCATTGCATGCATGGTTTCAAGTGCAATGGGATCGATGTGGTACTTGGATAGTGGTGCATCCTTTCACATGACAGGAGACAAAGAAATTTTCAATAGCTTGGAGGAGAAGGACCTTCAGATGCATATCGAAATGGGTGATGACAAGTGACACAGTGCTACTGGGATTGGTACAGTTACCTTCCAGAGACATTCAGGTAAACCCTTTTCTATTAAAATATGTAATGCATGTACCAGGATTGAAGAAAAATTTAGTTTCAGTCGCAATGTTGGAGGATAGAGGCTATGATGTTGTTTTCAGTGAAGGAAAAGCTTTCCTTCGACACAAAGCAACAGGACAAGCCAAGAATATTAGGATTCATGTGAATAATATTTATAAACTTGATGTAGATGGCTGCGCAACATTTATGGTTAAGGCAGACAAAGTGGTGAGCTAGGATGAGGGTATGTTATGGCATAGGAGATTGGGCCATTTACACCACGGAGCCTTGAAGGTCATGCAACATATTTCTATAGGCCTGCCCAAGTGTACTCTTGCACAGTTAGACACATGCAAGGGATATACTATGGGGAAGATTGCAAAGGAAAATTTTCACGAGGAGGAGAACCGAGCTTTGGAAATCCTTGAGAGAGTTCACTCAGACATGTGCGGACCATTCTCTACTGCTTCATAAGTATTATGTAATCTTTTTTGATGATTTTTATAGAAATTTTTGGATCTAATTCATTCAGAAGAAAGATCAGAAGTTCTCAAAATTTATTGAGTTCAAATCACTGGTGGAGAAAGACACGGGGAAGAATGTGAAGGCTCTTAGGAGAGACAATGGTGGTGAGTACATCTCCAGTGAATTCAAGAACTTCTTTAGCAAAGAAGGAAATCAGAGAGAGTTGATTACGCCTCATAACCCACACATAATGGGGTCGCAGAAAGAAAGAATATAACAATTGTGGGTGCAACACAAGCGATGTTGCATGATCAGGGCCTACCGTTGCATCTGTGGGTGGAGGCATGCAACACAACAGTATTTGCACAAAACCATAGTCCTCATCGGATACTTGGCATGAATACACCAGAGGAGGATTTTACTAGTAAGAAACTTGATGTTTCATATTTTAATATTTTTGGCTCATTTGTTTATGTGCATGTGACCAAAGACGCTAGGAAGAAGCTCAAACAAACAATTGATATTGGGATATTTGTGTGGTACATTGATACTCCCCAAAACTATCAGGTGTATTTTCCAAACAACACGATGATTGTTGTGAGACGAGATATAAAATTTTATGAGGAGAAATCCATGTGATTGTCCCTTTAGAGAGATTTGGATTTGCATGCAGATGAGGAACTCTTGGTTCCAAAGAATGAACCTCAAGATGTGGATCAGCCAGATGTGGAGGATCATGGAGTGGCAGAAAACACTCATGCAAGGCCATCTACCAGAAATGGTAGAAGTCGCACCACAGAAGATGATAGATTGAGACTTGATGTGGCAGAGCATGTAGGAGCACCTACTTCACTGCGAAGATAGAGACAGTCTCCAGACAGGTTTACTAGTTACATGGCTCTTATGAGCAAATGTATTGTGACAGAACCATCGTCCTTTAAGGAAGCAGTGCAAAAACCAATTTGGGTTGACCCTATGGTAGAGGAGTATGACTCCATTGTCAAGAACAATGCATGGGAATTTGTCCCAAGACTAGTCGAAAAATCAGTGGTTGGATCTAGATGGATCTATAAGGTGAAGCAGGCTTCAGATGGGAGTGTGGAGAAGTACGAGGACAAATTTGTGGCCTGGGGATTCTCACAAGTTGATGGCATTGACTATGAGGATAATTTCGCACCATTCACGAGGTACTCTTCCATTAGATATATCCTTGCACTCTCGGCACAGATGGGGTGGTGCATTCATCAGATGGATGTGAAAAATGTGTTTCTCAATGGAGTTATTGAGGGAGAAGTGTACATAGAGCAACCAAAAGGTTTCGATATCTTTGATAGTGAGTCTCACATGTGCCGACTCAATAGAGCACTGTATGGGCTGAAGCAAGCACCTTGTGCTTGGTACACTTAGATTGATAGCTATTTCACCAGGTTGGGCTTCACCAAAAGTGAAGCGGGTGAAAACCTGTACCAGGTTGTGGTTGATGGTAAGCTCTTGATTGACAAGTGGTGATCAGCTAATAACTTCTTGCAAGGAGGATCTTTCAAGGGAGTTCGAAATGAAGGACATGGGACTCCTTCACTATTTCCTTGGTTTGGAAATATGGTAGCAGGATGGTGAACAATTTTTTTCTCAAGGAAAGTATGCAAAAGAGATTCTGGGTAAGTTTTACATGGAGAGATGTAAACCCATGGATACTCCTCTTCCAAGAAATTTTAGGAAAGAGGATGCTACTTCAAGAGAAGTAGTGGACACTACTGTCTACAGGCAGCTAGTGGGTTCACTGATGTACTTGGTGAACACCAAAATAGACATTTTCTATGTAGTTAACCAGCTGAGTCAAGCTATGGTTAAGCTGACCAAGCTCTTTTGGAAGGCGGGGAAGAATTTCTTGAGATATCTCAGAGGCACTACAAAGTATGGATTATGGTACAGATGGATAGAGGGAGTAAAGCTTCAAGGCTTCACTGATGCAGATTGGGCAGGCAGTCCATCAGATAGCAAGAGCACATCAAGAGGGATCTTCAGCATAGGATCGACAACAGTTTCTTGGTTCAACAAGAAGAAGAAATATGTGGCACTCATTTTAGCCAAGGTAGAGTACATGGAAGCAAGAAAAGCTGCATGTGAGGATATCTAGATGAGAAAGACCCTGGTTGGTTTGTTTGGTTCTTAGATGGATTCGATGGTGATACATTTTGATAACTAGAGTTGCATTAAAATCTCGGTTAATATGGTATTCCATGATAGGTACAATCATATATAAATCTAGTACCACCTCTCAGGGATTGTGTTCAGAGGCGCATTATGTTACTTCATTACATTCCCACGGAAGATCAGCATGCAGATATTATGACGAAGGCGCTCGCGAGGAGAAAATTTGAATACCATAGAAGCAGGATCGAGGTGGCAGATAATCCATTTCTTATTGAGAGGGAGTGTTGAATTCCAACAAGAAATTGCAGCACACACACTAGTGTGGGACCATAGGTCCTAGTGATACATTAGTGTGGAGGCCAATTTAATTAATTAAATTGGTGCAGTGTCTAATTTAATTTTCCCTTAATTAAATTGGACAATAAAATGTAATCTTATCTCATAATCACTTGTAATAGTTAACTGAGTGTGATAAACTTAGTTAGCTCATGCATTTCGAGTTCAGGGTGGTTGGTGAGGCATGCAGAGTGATTCTATTAGTTATAGATTTCGAATTGCAGTTGGTGCATTATTTTAATGCATGAGTAATTAGTTAACTCAGTTAGGTGAGTTAAATTCAGTTGGACTAGTTGTAACTATTTTTTTCACCAATGAGAGATCAAGTGAATTAAATCAAATTTAATTCACAATCAGTGATCTCCCATGCAACTGATGATTTAATATTAATAGTTGCATGCATGTCAGTTCCAGTGGAGAACCAGTTGAGACAAATGTTAAAGGGATGTTAACTATCAGTTCTGTAATTATTAGGTTACCTGCATGCAACCATACATCCATTGGATTGCCCATGATCCTTGCGCAATTTTGGAAGGCTAAAATTCCTAAATAATATGGATTTCATTCCACATGAATTGCACAAGCAAGGCATGTTGATTAGAGGCTCATAGTTGGCTAAGTGTTGGTCGATTTTGTCTGGATCAGTGTGAGATAGTTGCGAGAGTGTAGGAGACTCTTGTGAGAAGAGTGAAATGTAATTGTTTCATGATTCCATGGTGAATATACAATAGAAGATAGAGGGGTTTTGAGCAGCAAGCTTTCCCTGGGAAATTATCTGTGTTGTGGTTTGATTTTATTCTTTCTTTACTTGTTGTGATTGGCAATCGTGTTTATTTTCCGTAATTTATTTTTAAAAGGATTCAATATATAGCTTTAGTACATTGCTTGATTGGATTGAATCCATTGATATACACATGTTTGTATAATTTCTACAATTAAGGTATCAACTTCCCTTTTATTATTTTTTATTATGGCTCTACCTTTTCCCAAAAATTTTGCTGGAGCATTATTTGAAAGAATAACCTTACCATATTGATTTTTCTTGGGATATTCCATCTTACTCTTATTACCAATCATATGATGAGAACATTCATTGTCGATGTATTTTTCATCCTTATTTTTAATTTCACAGAGAGCAAGACCACATCTTATCTCTTCTTCTTTCTTCTTGTTAACATGAATGTTGGCAGATCCAAATTTCTTTGGTCTAATGTATCATATGTTTGTCTTTGATCAGGAGATCATGTATTATGCTCAAAATTGAAAGTGCTTGAAACTATACCGAACCTGAGCGACCGGGTAGCTCTCGTCATTGTGATTCCAGTGCTGCGAACAGTTCAGAAAACCGATGTCGTATGAGGGAGATATCACGTTATGTCTGTTTTCCAAAACAGGAAAAAAATGAGCAGAAAAGGTACAATGTTAATGTGGCAGGTCTAGTAGAAATTCAGGAATTCTTCTCCAGAAATAGACAATGACATCGTGCCAAGTGGCATCACTGAATTTTCCGAAGATGACTAAAAGTGATTTTTTTTTTAAATTCCTAAGTCTAAGTTGATTTTATTAATGATTGGCATGTAATTTTTTGATGGCCAATGGGGAAGGGTGTTGAGCTAATTTATGTACCTAAACTAACACAATTATTTATTATCAATCCGGGTTGTTTATGCTTTGAGGCAAGTTCACTATATGTGAAGATCTGATATAATCAAACCTTGAAAGATAATTTATTC
Organism: Pinus albicaulis; assembly: GCA_034641835.2. Taxonomy (NCBI): domain Eukaryota; kingdom Viridiplantae; phylum Streptophyta; class Pinopsida; order Pinales; family Pinaceae; genus Pinus; species Pinus albicaulis. The sequence continues at coordinate 136,038,437 of CM076579.1, forward strand.
AAAAGCAGTACATCCTACAACTCTAATTCAACTTGTTCAAAGTAGAGGAAAAATATTGAGATGGTTCTTGACTCAAGAAGTCCACCTTTGCCTCAACTATCACTTAATGAATCAGAGATTAAAATCAAGAACTTAAGATGGATAAATTGTTAATGAAAGAAGCTCTTAACTTAAGAGACACATAAAGTATTTCATCATAATTTATTCATCTTAATACTCAAAATCACAATAAGAAACTACTTGCATGCAAACCAAAGAAACTAATTGTAATTCACCATTTTAGTAGAAGGGATGTTCAACTTGAACACCTGTTTTTCCAACTTGATAAAGTGATGAATAAGCTATGAACTAATGAAATCAATCATTATGCATGAACCATGAAGCAATCTGAAATAAAGCTTTGAAAAACCAATTCTACAATCATCAGATTACAAGGAAATAAAACTAGTTAACAAGAAAGTGTACTTATCTTGGAATGGGGGCCCTTCCACCCTTGCCTTGCACACTTGATAAGTGATCTCAGAAGCTTAACTTCAGTTACACATCCATAGCATTGAACAGCAAAATAATAACAACACAAGTCTTCAAATTAACTCCTCAATCCAAAGTTGTCACAATATAAAAGTATAATAAGTCAATAATACATAAGCCATCAAAGTTTTGGCTTTAAATAAGAAGTCTCATGAAACAAACTGATCTATTTTCACTCAAACAAACCCATCTACTCTCATCCACCTATCTAAGTCGAATTCATTACTCTTATCCCAAGAAATATGACCAATCCCATAGAATCTCAAAACTGCCCTATTTCTATGGGATTTCTGAATGACTAGTCATGATCGACTAGCACCAAATGGGCCTAATAAAGCTTGTTCTGTTCGAACTAAGCATAGATGGCTTAATCCTAGTTCCCAAGCTGTCCATCCATGCATTCAATTCGTGCCCAAGTGTCCTGCAACCACATCAACCATAGAGCTATTACGGGAATTTCTGAATCTACCAATTTTGCACTAAAAACCAAACTTTCATAAAAACTTTAGAAATTGAAAAATTAAAATTAAATACCTGAATAGATATCAAATATACATAAAAATGGAATAAATGAAGGGAAAATGGATGGGAAATAGATGAATTAGTAAGTTTCTTTGAGCAAAATAAGACCAAAACTAAGGCCCAACATCTCTCCCTTGCTTATCATCAAGCATGTCCCCATGCTTGCCTATTCCTCTTTGACTTTCTTCTTTCTGTAGTAGATGTTGTACCTGTAGATGCTTCCTATTGTGCTGCCCTGGCCAAACAATCCAAACCTGTGTCATGTCTTTCCCTGAACAAAGCTGCTTTGACCTTCTGTTTTTCATACTTTGCCTGCCACATATTCTTTTCCTTTAACCACTTAAATGCTTGTTTAGAAAGTAGATCATTTTTCCGTTTCAGTCTCCCCAATTCTTCTTTTAATTTTTCATTTGCCTTAACCAATTTAGCATTATCTTTTTTATTTGCCTTGTTTTCCTCTTTTAATTGTTTCTCCACAATTTTGCTGATTTCCAATTGGTCAGTTAAGTCCCTGATTCTTCCAATATTGATTTCTTTTTCAAGATCTTGTGTTGTTTTCATTAGTGATGCTGCTGATTCATCATCATATGAAGAATCCCTCTCAAATTCTTCTTGTGTAATGTCATTTTCTTCTTGTGGTCTTGGGAAATATGTTTCTTCTTCCTTGTCTAAATTAATGGGGCTTTTATTTGTAAATCTTTTAGGAATAGACATAACAGATGTTTCATTTTCCTGCATGGCCATGTTATTCTGTTGTTTAGCTCTTGTTCTGGGATACAAGGGTGAGTTCATCAATCCTCTGTTTTCCTGCTCTGTTTTATCCTGTACTTCCTTAATCTGTTCAATGAACTGATTTTTAGACATGAATTCTCTCCATACTATGCCCTGTGACCTCACCTGATACTCAACTAGGATTTTGATCAATCCTTGATGATAAATTTGTCCTGCTTTAGGCCTGTGTTCATGTTTTGTTGTTTCAATCATTCTCAAGAGGCTCTTATATAGGAAGTAAGGCAAGTTAATCCTATCCTCTCCCTTAATATGCTGTAGAAGTCTGACATGATACAAGTGGGCAACACTATATCGTCTATCACAAGTCAAAAACTTTTGGATGATCAAGACCAATTCTCCCCATGGTTCATTAAACCACTCCCTGGGTATCCCTTTTGTCCTATCAAATGTCCCCTTCCGATTTTTCTCAAGGAAGAAAGTCCACGCTTTCTCCTTGAAGTGTAGGCCTTTGTAATACTTCTCCCCTATCATTGGCAAATCTAAGGCTTTGGACAAGTATTCTTGGGTTACCGGGACAATGATTTCTCCTACTCGAGTCTGGTCTTGATTGAAATTATTTATAAAGTCTTTGGTTAACTCCTCAGAATGGCCATTAAATTTCTATAAGAAGCCTATCATCCCTGCCTGATAAAGTTTTTCTATAGTCTCTTTTCCCCAGCTTTCTATCTGAAATTTTGGCTCTACTCTGTTTTTCATTGTTTCTGTAAACCAATCAATGTAGGCCTCTGATGTTACTAACTTCATTTTAACAATAAAAATTTATGACTATCGTCTTTTTAAAATGAAATTATGGAAGCAAAGAAGCTTACCTTCCTCCTCTGACTCAACTTCAACTCTGCCCTTTTTTAACCTCTGTTATATTCCCTTGCAAAAGCACTGTTTGAATCCCCTTTTTAATGCAAACAACACCTATATATTTTTTTCTGTTAATATACTGGTCTCTGTTTTTTAAATTAAATACACATGCAGCAATAACCATGTTTATTCATCGCCAAAAAAAACATGATTTACTGTGTATATAAAACAAAAAAACTGAAGAGTGCTCTCGGCCTCATCATCAAAACCACAAAAATGCAAAAAGGCTCTCGGCCTCAGCATGAAAGATTGAAAATTGTATATATATTTTCGGCCAAATATAAACACAGCATTTTTAAATGGTTCAACAACCCGACTCCCTTTGGCAACCAACAGTTCACTTGACAATCCGGCATTCGATCCCCTGTTTTAGTTAAAACACAAACAAAAATGCAGTGGCAGCAAGGGTTCATAACAGAGGCCACAAATATATCATGCATCCACAGTTGACAGCGCACAGCAAAGGGTGTGTAATTGAAACAATGGTTAATCAATCAACAACGCGCATTTAAACAACTCTCGGCGCTATACGTGAACTCTGCCTCCCCTGTTTTACGAACTAACTCTTTGTTTTTAATGCACCACATTCCACATACAATCCGAAACCCGCTAATGTGTTGTGCATGCAATAGTTCTAGACTTTAAATGCTGCTTGTTTAACTAATGCTTTCTATACCAGGATGAACGCATCAAAATCTATCAACATATTCGTAAGTGCTGTCAACTGGAGATAACACGGATTTGTAGCGTTACCTGACTGTCAACGAGCGCGTGGAGTGTAACCGGGCGCTCCAAATCCCTATTACTTCGGTCAATTAAACTGGTGGCAAGGCAAAGGATTTAACAGTTAATGACAAGCAATCACACACATATCCCACAGTCACCGAGCGTAAATAAACTTCACTGTTATCTGACTGGATCCTGAAAATCTGCTATCTCTGAACGTTAAACCCGGAACGATTTCCTTCTTTAAATTCGCCTTCTCACTTCTCCGGAATGATTTTCACTAGCTTGCAGCTTCAAACGCCTTCTCTCTGAGCTCTTTGGCAATGAGGAATGAGGTCTAAACGGTCATGAATTGACCGAGTTCATGAGTGTACTGTGCGCCTTTGTTCATTGGTGTTTGCAATACGTGGTTGGTATGGCCGTCCTCTTTGACCAGTCACCCGACTGTGTCATGAGGATGCCAAATCATCGTTTTATTTTGAATGGTATGCACATATTATTTCCACCGTCGTGTGCTATGTTGAATGATATGCACATATTATTACCACCGTCGTGTGCTCATGCGTGCAATGATATTCCGGCATTGTGTATACAATTATCATTTCACAATACCCTGCCAGATCATAACCATTATGCATAGTCGTGCCATATAGTTTTTACGCAGCCGTCCACCATTTCATATGCGCCCTTTCCTACCATATGCCTTCGCTTATCATATATCATATATTTTGCACTTTGGGTTATAACTATGGCGCATGCATACCACTTTAATTTCCATATAGCGCATGATTTTTTTATAGCATATCTTTATAATTTTAAAATGACCATTTTAGGTCATGTTTAAAATTATCACCATTACTAATGCTTGAGTTGTTTGTGCAGGTTGAAAAGTTGTCCCAGTTTGGTCTTTTAGGCTCTTAAAGAAAAATACTTAGGGGTTAATGAAAATAGGGAATATGTATGGAAATGAAATGGAATGTGATGTATAAGGGTTATAGAGTATGTATAGGGAATATAGGATATGAAATGATAATGAATATCCTCAGGTACTAATTTTGACTGAACAAAAACTAAAAATTTCTAAGAAAAATTTGAATTTCAAGCACAAAATGACTATATATATACTCCCCTGGATGATGTCTGTACAAGTGGAATGAAATCAATTGATCAGATGTTGTAGATGGATCAAAAAGTAAACTTTATTGCTGCTCCTTGTTCTTCATGCTCTGGTTCTTGAATTGTTAGTCAGGTCCCTCTGTAATGATTCTTTTGTTTCAGGTCCCTCTGCACTGCTTACATAATATGCACATGTTGTTTTGACATTGGCAGGTCTTCTAGGTCCCTCTGTAATGATTTCTTATTTCAGGTCCCTCTGTTGACAATGCAAGTTCCTTCCATACTTCAGCTTTCCAGCGAAAGATCTAATGCAAGTCTCCCCCTTGTTTAAGATGTGACTTGTCCTCAAGTCAGTTGTTGGTGGAGAGTACCTGTATTAAAATTATGTAAGAACAGTAGAACAAGAAAAAGGAATTCATAGAGTCCAAGTTGCCCTGGTTTTCCCTTATGAATTCGTGTTTTCTTAATGCCAGTTGCCTGGTTTTCACTAGCAAACAATTTTTATTTTTTATTTTTTTTTTTTTTTTTTTTTTTTTTTTTTTTTTTTTTTTTTTTTTTTTTTTTTTTTTTTTTTTTTTTTTTTTTTTTTTTTTTTTTATTTTTTTTTTTTTTATATATATATATATTTTATATTTTATATTTTTATGTTTTTATTTTATTTTTTATATGTGTTTTTTTATTCAACTACAGGACTGGAAGATGGCTGAGCCTGATGTGCCATGACTTCCAGTTCTGTATCTTCTGTCAGTTGTTTCATAAATGCTTCTTTACTGATAGGCCTATTATAAACTTTGAGCCTATGTCCATTCACTATAAAGGAGGTGGAGTCCTGGTCGATTGTCTTGATTTTGACTGCTCCATTGTCGAAGATTTCATCAATTTCATATGGGCCTAGCCAGTGTGTTGTGAACTTTGCTTTGAAGTCTTTGAACTTGGAGTCAAAAAGTAATGCCCAATCTCCCTTGCGAAATGTCTTTGTTTTGATATATCTGCCGTGCCACTTCATTCTTTGTTGTTGCACCAATGTAGTATGTTCTATGGCTTGTTGACGATGCTCATCCAACTGATTCAGTTCCATGATCCGCTGCTGTTGTGCTTCTATCAGGTCTAGTCCTAGTTCAGCTGCTAGTCTGTATGTTTGTATTTGAAACTCTATAGGCAATAAGGCCTCTTTTCCATATACTAACTGGTATGGACTAAAACCAGTTGTATTTTTCCATGTGATTCTATAGGCCCATAGTGCATCTTGTAATTTTTCAGACCAATCTTTTCTGTTCAGCTGTACTGTTTTTGTCATGATATTTTCTAGGACTTTATTTGTTGATTCAACCTGCCCATTTGCTTGAGGATGATATGGTGTAGATTTCCTATGTTTGATTTTGTATTTCTCTGTTAGATCTCGTACCAGCTTTGATGTAAATTGTGTTCCTTGATCTGTTACAATTTGTCTAGGTACTCCATATCTGACAAAGATTTCTTCAAAAAGAAAGGTGACCACTGTATCTTCTGTTGCTCTGTTCACTGCTTTAGCCTCTGCCCACTTGGTTACATAATCTGTACATACTAAGATGTACTTCTTTCCATTTGATGGTGGATTGATGGGTCCAATAAAGTCAAGTGCCCATTGCTCAAATGGTTCTATGAGGACCTGTGGCTTCAGCGGCATCTCATCTGTTGTGATTGGTCTCCCTGTTCTCTGGCAACTGTCACATTGCTTGACATATTTCTTAGAGTCTTTGAAGATGGATGGCCAGTAGTAGCCCAGTTGCAGCACCTTATATGCTGTTCGTTTATCTGCAAAATGGCTCACCACATGGTTCATCGTGACATGCTCTTAGAATGTCTAATATTTCATCTTCTCGCACACATTTTCTAATTATCAAATCTGAACCAGTATAAAATAAATCACCATTTACCCAACTATACCTAGAGCTTTCTCTAACAATTTTGTGTCTTTGCTTTTTAGTGAATTGAGTTGGAAGCTTTCCAGAAGATAAATAGTTTGCAATGTCTGCAAACCATGGTGTTCTTACTGTGATGGCAAACAGGTGTTCATCGGGAAAGTTATCTGCAACCGGATTTGGATCATTGGGTGAATGTATGCGGGACAGAAAGTCAGCCACTTGATTTTCCTTGCCTGGCCGGTCTTGTATTGTGATATTAAATTCTTGCAGTAACAGTAACCATCTTGTTACTCTTCCATTGGTTATAGGTTTATTCATCAAGCATTTGATTGCTGAATGATCTGTATGAATGAAAACTTGATATCCTGTTATATAATGTCTGAATTTGTTTACTGCATGTATAACGGCTAACATTTCTTTCTCGGTGACTGTATAATTCAATTCTGCAGGTGTTAGATTCTTGCTTATAAAATATATTGCATAATTGAACAAGTTCTCTTTCTGTCCAAGGGAGGCACCTATTGCAGTATCAGATGCATCAGTTGATATATGAAATGGCAAAGACCAATTTGGTCCACGGAGAATGGGTGCAACTGATAATTTTTCTTTTAAATTTTGAAATGCATTTTGACAATCATTTGTCCAGTGAAATTCAATATCTTTTGCTAATAATTTAAACAGAGGTTGGGCTATTTTACTGAAGTTTTCAATGAATCGTCTATAATAGCCTGCATAGCCTAAGAAACTTCTTACCTCTTTTTGTGTTGTAGGAGGCATTAAGTTTACTAGGACTTGGATTTTTGCTGGATCCACTTTAATTCCTGAAGCAGAAATATGGTGTCCTAGAACTATTCCTTCTGTCAACATCATATAGCATTTATCATTGCTTAATGACAAATTTGTTTCAATGCATCGTTTTAGAACTTTCTCAAGGTTATTTAGGAAATCATTATATGTGTTTCCATAAACTGTGAAGTCATCCATATAAACCTCTACACATTCATGAATTAGATCAGCAAAGATTGCAAGCACTGCTCGTTGAAAAGTTGCAGGTGCATTACATAAACCAAATGGAAAAACATTATATGCATAGGTTCCCCATGGGCAAGTGAATGTTGTCTTGTCTTGGTCTTCTGTTGCTATTCTAATCTGGTTGTACCCGCTAAACCCATCCAAGAAAGAGAAGAATTTCTTTCCAGCCAAAGAGTCTAACACTTGATCAATGAATGGTAGAGGAAAATGATCTTTTAATGTAGCTTTATTTAGTTCTCGATAATCCACACATACCCTCCACTTTCCATTTTTCTTTGGTACAATAACCAGTGGAGAAACCCATTGACTATCTGAAATAGGATAGATGAATCCAACATTTAACAATTTTTGGAGTTCTTCTTTCACTATTTCTTTCATCATGGGATTCATTCGTCTTTGAGGTTGTCTTACAGGTTTGAGTTGATCATCTGTATAGATGTGGTGGACACATGTGCTAGGATGGATTCCTTGCATGTCAGTATAATCCCAGGAAAAAGCTTTTGAATATTTCTGTAATAATGCAATTACCTCTTGCTCTTGTGCTGATTGCAACTGGTTTCCAATGTTTAAATGTTTTCCAGGACTTACCTCAATTGTTTTTATTGTTGGATTGGAGATTGTATTTACAGGAAAGATGTCTATAAAATATTTCCGCAAAGTTTGAACAGTACAAGTTTCCTGAAAGCATTGATTCAAAAGTTTATTTGCAGCTTCATATTGAACTTCTCTAAGCTGCTATGAAATACTTGGTTCTGAAATGAAAAGATCCATTAAGTCTTCATTCTCTTCTTCTTCTCTTAAATCAAAGAATTGATTTATACTTAAAACTGATTTAGTTTGCTTTTTTTCTTGAGCTTCAAGTACTGATTCTAAAGAAGTTGATTGTGCAGGTGAATAAAGAGCAATATGTTTCCTTTCATCTCCATGTGAAATAATCATGCTTCCTGATCTGCATCCTATGAAGGCATCAGCGGTAGCTAACCATGGTCTGCCTAAGATTAGAGGATGTCCTCCCAAATTTGTTTTTGGTTGCAAGATAAGGAAGTCAACAGGATACTCCCATGAATCCAAAGAGACTATGATATCTTCCAATATTCCTTCAGGAACAACTTTAGATCTATCTGCTAGTTCTAAGATTGTAGAAGTTGATCTAATGTTGTTCAAATGCAAAGTTTTCATTGTCTTTATTGTCATTACATTTATAGCTGCTCCCAAGTCTATTAATGTGTTTGGTACTGAGAAATTATTTATTGATATAGTAACCATAGGAATACCAGGATCAATATATTTTTCTACCATGGTTTGTGTAGACATGAGACTTGCTAGTTTACCAATGACTTGGATTGTAGTAGGATCCTTCTTCTTTTTCTGTGATTTCTTAATGCACAATTCCTTTATTGTTTTAGCATATATTGGTATTTCTTTAATTGCCTCCAACAAAGGAATTTTTACATAAGCATTTTTTAACTCATCTAAAATATCAAATTCGGGAAGGGTTATTTCTTTTTGTTGTTCCACTAACCTTTCAGGATAAGGTGGTGTTTGTGTTGTAATGTTTGTTCCTTTCTGAATTTGTATCTTAGTTTGTAATGTTTCAGGTGATTCTCCTTGTTCAGTTGGTTCTTCTATAATTGGAGGAGAATCTTTTTTAAGCACTTTTCCAGACCTTAGATGGACTTCATTAAGAGGAAGAATTGAATATGTGGGAAAACATGTTGCTTCTTCTACAGTGTATGCAGCTTTGTCCACCTTATTATTCGGATTTGCAATTGGTTGTGCTGGTAATTGAGTTGGTCTGGGTTGATTTGTGGGTAGTTGTAACTGTTGTGGTTGGGTCAACAACGGTGGAGGATTCTGCTGTGGAAACGGAATGGTTTGTGGATATGCAGAATGTTGTTGTTGAAATGGTATGGATTGAGGATATTGTGGATATGTAAATGGCTGTTGGTATTGTTGCTGGTATTGTTGAGGTGGCTGGTTTCCATAACCATATCCTCTCCAACCTTGTGCAGGTTGTTGTGGATATTGTTGTGGAGGCCAAGCTTGCCATGGCATTGGAGGGGTCCAAGGATTTTGAGGTGGATAAAGGTAATTTTGTTGAGGGTATTGTTGTTGATTTTGTTGAGGCATCCTAGGTTGCCATGGTCTTCGTGGCGCTACATAATAAAAACCTTCTATTCCTGGCACTTCTTCCATTGAATTCATTTGTAATTCTTTCAATCTTAGACAATTTTCTGTGGAATGATTTTCTGTACAAAGACCACAAACCTGAACACTCTGAACACTATCCAAAGGACATTCTCTCAATGGATGCTTCTTTCTACATTTGGGACAAAAGATTGCTAGAGCTTGTTCTTGTTCTTCTTTCTTCTTATTTGCCTTTAGCACATCTACTTGTGTCCCTAATGTACTCAAGAGATCTGTTTTGAAATTCTCCAATAAACTTCCTATTTCAGCTCTTGTTATCCCTCCTGCAGCTGACTTTGCTGCTTTTGAACTTACTTCTCTTCTTCCCGTTTTTGCTCTTCCTCTAGAATATTTTTGACATAAGTCAACAATTTCATCGAATGGTAGGTTTGAAATGTCTCCTTTACCCATCACATTCAAGATGTCAAGGTATTCATCCCTTATACCCTTGAGAAAGATTGTTCGAATGGTTTCTTGATTTAGAGAGTGTTGTTTAGATTTCTGTAGATTATATAAAAATCTTTCCAAATATTATTCTAAACTTTCATCTTCTTGTTGTGTCATTCTGAAAATATCTTCCTTTGAATCTCTAGATCTACAATAAGCTTGATATTTTTTAAGGAAGACTGATCTCATATCATCCCAAGAAGCTATTGTTTGTTCTCCTAAACCCATAAACCATTTCAAAGCTGCTGCTTTTAATGTTGCAGTGAAAAGACGAAGTTTATGAATGTCATCAGTGTATCCATATGTTCTACATAGAATATCAAATTCAAACATAAATGCATCAGGATCTTCCGTGGACATTCCATAAAAATTTTGCAATACAGAAGGTGGAATATTTTTCATTTTCACTTCTTCTCCTAATATTGCACTTGTGTCTATTATTGGAAAGCCAAAAGTAGTCTCTTGATCATTACCATATTCTTGTCTTTTCCGATCATTTTCCATTTTTCTATCATTTTCTTGTTTTGCGTCCTCCTCTCTCTTTCTTCTCCATTCCATTTGTTGTCTTTCATATGCAGCTCGTTGTTCAGGAGTGAGAATAACATATCCATGTCCCTCTTCTGCCATTGGTTGATTTGTTTCAATTTTAAGTGGAGTTTCAGGTTGGTTGAAGATAGGAGGATTTATGGATGGAAATAAAGATTGTTTTCCTTTGATAATTTCTTTTTGTTTTCCAGAATTTGAAGATTGTTTTTGCTTTGCTTCCCAAGCTAACAAAGTTTGCCTCTCAATCAAAGTTAATCTTTGTCCACTTCTTTGTTTTTCTGCCAATTCCTCAATTATTGGATTACCAGTAACTGGGGTGTTTGATGATCCTATCTCTATTTGTGGGGGGTTTTTAATAAATCTACCTTGAGGATCTCTATGTCTAGGCATAAAGAAACATAACTGGAAAAGTGTAACTACTGTTTTTGTTTTTTTTTTCTTTCTATTGACTATGCCGATATTTGCCTCCCCGGCAACAGCGCCAAAATGTTGAGCCAATTTATGTACCTAAACTAACACAATTATTTATTATCAATCCGGGTTGTTTATGTTTTGAGGCAAGTTCACTATATGTGAAGATCTAATATAATCAAACCTTGAAAGATAATTTATTCAAAAACAATACATCCTACAACTCTAATTCAACTTGTTCAAAGTAGAGGAAAAATATTGAGATGGTTCTTGACTCAAGAAATCCACCTTTGCCTCAACTATCACTTAATGAATCAGAGATTAAAATCAAGAACTTAAGATGGATAAATTTTTAATGAAAGAAGCTCTTAACTTAAGAGACACATAAAGTATTTCATCATAATTTATTCATCTTAATACTCAAAATCACAATAAGAAACTACTTGCATGCAAACCAAAGAAACTAATTGTAATTCACCATTTTAGTAGAAGGGATGTTCAACTTGAACACCTGTTTTTCCAACTTGATAAAGTGATGAATAAGATATGAACTAATGAAATCAATCATTATGCATTAACCATGAAGCAATCTGAAATAAAGCTTTGAAAAACCAGTTCTACAATCATCAGATTACAAGGAAATAAAACTAGTTAACAAGAAAGTGTACTTAGCTTGGAATGGGGGCCCTTCCACCCTTGCCTTGCACACTTGATAAATGATCTCAGAAGCTTAACTTTAGTTACACATCCATAGCATTTAATAGCAAAATGATAACAACACAAGTCTTCAAATTAACTCCTCAATCCAAAGTTGTCACAATATAAAAGTATAATAAGTCAATAATACATAAGCCATCAAAGCTTTGGATTTAAATAAGAAGTCTCATGAAACAAACTGATCTATTTTCACTCAAACAAACCCATCTACTCTCATCCACCTATCTAAGTCGAATTCATTATTCTTATCCCAAGAAATATGGCCAATCCCATAGAATCTCAAAACTACCCTATTTTTATGGGATTTCTGAATGACTAGTCATGATTGACTAGCACAAAATGGGCCTAATAAAGCTTGTTCTGTTCGAACTAAGCATAGCTGGCTTAATCCTAGTTCCCAAGCTGTCCATCCATGCATTCAATTCGTGCCCAAGTGTCCTGCAACCACATCAACCATAGAGCTATTACGGGAATTTCTGAATCTGCCAATTTTGCACTAAAAACCAAGCTTTCATAAAAAATTTAGAAATTGAAAAATTAAAATTAAATACCTAAATAGATATCAAATATACATCAAAATGGAATAAATGAAGGGAAAATGGATGGGAAATAGATGAATTAGTAAGTTTCTTTGAGCAAAATAAGACCAAAACTAAGGCCCAACAAAGGGCCACATGGCATGCCACATACCCCCCCCCAGGGCAGGCAGGTTGAATGGTGAGATTTATTGAATGTATATATAATACATACATATATATATATATATATATATATATATATATAGATAAAAAAAATTTTACCCACATTTCGATAGGGTCAACCAAGTCTGGAGAAGCGCTCTAAAAAAAATGGTGGAGGTTTAAATTGGAATCAAGATCCAAGTTTGGCGGAAATGATTTATTGACAGGTTTAACAAAATATTTGTGGTGGAGTGGGGGTTGAACCCACGACCTACCACCTGCAAACAAACCTCATGACTAGCTCTCCTATACGTTAGGTCTTAACCAACTAAGGTCATCACTTAACTTTATTGTTTATGCATTTGACACTTGGGGATAAGAGGGGGCCAGCCCCCTCCCCATATGTCTTCAGCTAAGAACCAACGACTACAGGAAATGGTTAATCCGGTGGTGGTAACAAAAACTGGTCACATGTTAAAAACTTCAAACCGATGTTCAATGCTATGACTACAACAAATCATATTCTGATGGTTTTCGTGGTCGCGGTCACATGTCAAACCATGACATAAAACTATAATGTAACGGTATCAAAACCATAACCTCCAAGGGAAAAACCATAACGGTCACATGCATAGCTTGTATGGTAATAAATGCCACAGTATTCAGAACATGTTGCCTCCAGGTTCCGTGCCATTGTTGTGGATTTTTTTAAACCGAAACCACGTGGTTTAACCGAAACCCCACCCTAACCACTATACTTAAATTTAAATAGTTAACCGAAACCCCACCCTAACCACGTGGTTCCAAACTAACTGTAGTTAACTGCAGTTCTCCACTTTTAATGGAGTTTTTGTAGCTTAGATTGGGAAAAAGATTTGGGAGGTCAATTTTTGACCAATTTGGGTGGAACAAGAGTCTACCTAGACTAATTTGAGCATTCTAGAGCCACTGGTGCAGAGAAAGCAACCATTAGAGGCTTGTAAATACATATATTTTTAATTTTGAGCATAATGACAAAAAGGGACATGCCATTGGGTTGGACCAACAGATGTAGCCCAGGAGGGGTGAACTGCTTCATCATGCCTGTTGTGTAAAACTTATGTTTGATGTTATTTCTCTATTATACACTATTTTACAGTGTTATTTAGGCTTATTTTCATGCTTAAAACTCACAAATTCATCTATGTTTCATGGTTAAAAAACTCATTCCTTAAGCAAACAAATGGAGACAATTTGTACATTTTTTTATTATTGAAAGGACACTTAGCACAACAAACTAATATACTCTTTTCAAATCAGGTTGGTATCGGAGATAGAGTTTAATCTCCGGTGTTTTTGTGTGCAAAGATTTGTTTAACTATTTGTTAGGGTTTTCATGCTTAGTAGGCTCAAGCTTAAGAGAGGAGAAGGAAAATTGGTGGAAGAAAAAGGTTCTCAAAGTGAGCCACAACAAAGGAGGGCAAGATTGCCACATTCTCCACCACCTAGCTTACCTCCAAAAGAAGCAGAAGCAACATTAAGCATGCCTTGAGGAGAAGGAGAAATCCATGAAGATGGACCCCAAAGAGGAATAAAAAGTGTACATAAAATAATTTCTTGACTTGATTGAGATGGTTAGAGTCCTTTATCAAGAAAGGAATGAGAAACTAGAAGAAGAAAGGTCCAAACTTCACAAGGAAGGATAAGGATCATCAGGAGGACACAATGATGAAGATAAATCAAAGAAGGGAAATGGAGGAAATGGAGACAGTGGAAAGTCACCATCATCACCCTCATCTTCATTCTCATCATCCTCTACTTCATCTTCAGTACATCGGCCATACAAGTCAAAGAACACTGGCAAAATTCATTTTCTAAAACTTGATGTTAAGTTTGAATTTCCAATGTTTAATCGTGAATTCAATGCAGAAAATCTTGATAATTGGATAAGTAAATTGGAGGTCTATTTGAGAATCCAAAACTTTCATGATGGTGATACCAAAATCCAACTAGCTTCATTGAGAATGGAAGGTGCAACACTTGTTTTGTGAGAAGCCAAGACAAAGGAGGAGATCAACAAGCATGGTAAGATTATTTTATCATGAATTGATTTCAGTCCTATAATAAAACAATAGTTTTATCCATTAGCTCACATGCAGAAAGCCATAATGGACTAGAAAACATTTAAACAATTGAAAGGAAAAAATGTACAATTTTATACTCAAGAATTTAGGAGAAGAGCTCTCTTATTAGGGGTATATTTGCAGAGCCAAGACACTTTTCTCAAGTATATAGGAGGATTACATACCTACCTAAGAAATACTATCCTCATGGTTAACCCTACAAGCATAAATGAAGTTTGTGTACAAGCCACACACTTGGAGGCAAGGGGAAAATAAAACATAGATGAGAATGAGGAAAATGAGTTTAAAGGAAAATGTAAGAAAAAGAGAAATGCAAATATCAGAAAGGAGAAGGGAAAATTATTTTTCAAAAACTGTTCTAAAACTAGCCATGATGAAGACCATTGTTGAAAACTTCATCCTGAGTTGAAACCAGAAAGTTTGAAAGCCAAAGAGAAAGCTAAGGAGAAAGGAAAAACTATTGCAATAGGTGAACAAGAATTAGGGTTAGATTCAAGAGATGAAACAAAAATCATAGCTATGGGAATAAAGAACATGAAGGGGAAAGAGATTGAAACTAAACCCAGTTCTAGTATATCTAACTGTCACATACAAGCTCCAAATGAAGAAGAGAGAATTGAATTGTTTCATGTGAGGATCATTTCCAAACATACCAAGGTTGACACATTGTTTGACAGTGGGTCACAAGAAAATTTAATCTCTGAAGACTTGGTCAAGAAACTTAATATTGAGACCATTCCACATCTGAAACCATATCCACTTGGTTAGATTTGTAAGGATGCAAATTTACAAGTTTCAAAGAAGTGCATGTTGTGCTTTTCAATAACTGCACATTCATTGACACAGTTGAATTAGATTTGGTTCCACTTGATATAATAGGTATGGTGTTGGGTAGTCCTTACTTGTATGACAGGAAATAAATATTCCATCGCCATGAGAAAAAATACCATTTATTCAAAGATGGAAAGGAGTATATTGTGAGAGCTCATCGTAAGAAACTAGACACTTCTTTAGTTAATGAAGGGAAAATGAAGAGGCTAGTCAATGCAAGCCAAAACTTGACA
The DNA here is from genome assembly GCA_034641835.2 of Pinus albicaulis. Classification (NCBI taxonomy): domain Eukaryota; kingdom Viridiplantae; phylum Streptophyta; class Pinopsida; order Pinales; family Pinaceae; genus Pinus; species Pinus albicaulis. The sequence goes on from CM076579.1 coordinate 136,054,090, forward strand.
TTGATGATGATTAAAAAAAGAGATGTTTTACAACATCCTTTTCAAACAAATGTTAATGTATGTAATGATTTGCTTCAGTTTGAAAGCAAGTTGTATTTGAAAGAAGATGACAAGCAGTTGCAGCAGTCGACATTGGTGTTGAACGGTGCTGAAAACAAGGTGTCAGTGCAAGAAGTTGCAAAGGTAAAAGAGAGGACAAAGAAACCTGGAAAAGAAGGCACGAGATTTAGAAATGTTCATTACTAGTTTCGAAAGGCACAGTACAATGGCGAAGAAACTTGGTCAAGAGTCGACACAAGTTCAAGGCAAAAGTAGCAAAAAATCGCCAAGGACAGAATGCAAGGTGAGAAAAATTCTATGTTTCCTTTGATTATATACCAATGTAGAAACAAGATGTTTACTGCAAAGTTAGATTTCTGTTTTGTAAGTTCATAAAATGTGCAGCATGACAGTGTCAAAGACAACAATGGATGGTCGACAAAATCAAGGAATTTTTTGTCTTTTCATGAAAAGCTCTAATTAATGAAATTAGGGAAATTTCAAAGGATAAATATTGGAAGAGTGGGGACACAGTCTCCTCATCTTCATGTTCAGTAATCTAGAGAGATTTTTGGGTCAAAAAGCTTCCCAGTGGGGAGGTGTGATCAGGAGATCATGTGTTATGCTCAAAACTAAAAGTGCTGAAAACTGTACCGAACTTGAGTGGCCGAGTAGCTCTCGTCGTTGCGATTCCGGCACCGCGAACGGTTCAAAAAACTGATGTCATATGAGGGAGGCATCATGTTCTGTCTGTTTTCCAAAACAAGCAAAAAATTAGCAGAATAGGTATAGTGCTGATGTGGCAGGTCCAGTCAGCAATGTAGGAATTCTTCTCCAGAAACAACCAATGGCATCGCACTAAGTGGCATCATCGGATTTGCCTAAGATGACTAGGAAGTGAATTTTTTTTAAAATTCCTAAGTCTAAGTTGATTTTATTAATGATTGGCATGTCATTTTTTGATGGCCAATGGGGAAGGGCCATGTGGCATGCCATGTACCCCCCTCCCCATGGCAGGCATGTTGAATGGAGAGATTTATTGAATATATATATATATATATATATATATATATATATATATATATATATATATATATATATATATATATATAGATTAAAGTTTTTTTACCCACATTTCGGCGGGGTCAACCAAGTCTGGAGGAGCACTCCAAACAGAATGGTGGAGGTTTGAATTGGAGCCAAGCTCCAAGTTTGGTGGAGATGATTTATTAATAGGTTTAAAATAATATTTTTGGCGGAGTGGGGGTCGAACCCATGACCTATCGCCCGCGAACAAACCTCGTGACCAACTCTCCTATACGTTGGGTCTTAACCAAATAAGGTCATCGCTTAACTTTATTTTTTATGCATTTTATGGTTGGGGGATTAGAGGGGGGTAGCCCCCTCCCCATATGTCTTCGGCCAAGAACCAACGACTATAGGAAACGGTTAATTCGGCGGTGGCAACGAAACCTGGTCACATGTTAGAAATTTCAAACCAATGTTCAATGCTACGACTACAACAAACCATACTCTGGCGGTCTCTGTGGTCGCGGTCACATGTCACACCATGACATAAAATTGTAATGTAACGGTATCAAAACCCTTAACCTCCGACAGAAAACCCATAATGGTCACATGCGTAGCTTGTATGGAAATACATGCCATGGTGTTTCCTTCGAGTTTTGTGCCATTGTTGCAGATTTTTTTAAACCAAAACTATGTGGTTTAAGGTGGGGGGTCGGCTTGTGACCACTCCACCCTAAGCACTAGACTTAAATTCAAATGGTTAATACTAGCAAGAGTTTTGGCACCGTGCTAATTTTTCGGAAGTTTTCCAAACTAACTGCAGTTCTCCACTTTTAGTGGAGGTTTTGTAGATGAGATTGGGAAAAAGCCTTGGAAGGTCAATTTTTGACCAACTTGGGTGAAACAAGAGTCTACCTAGACTAATTTTAGCACTCTTGAGCCACTTGTGCAAAGAAAACAACCATTAGAGGCTTGTAGACACATTTATTTTCAATTTCGAGCATAATGACAAAGAGGGACATGCCATTGGGAGCTGGACTAGTAGATGTAGCCCAGGAGGGGTGAACTGCTTCATCATGCCTGCTATTGTACATTGTTATTTAGGCTTATTTTCATGCTTAAAACTCACAAATTCATCTATGTTTCATGGTTAAAAAACTCATTCCTTAATCAAACAAATGGAGACAAATTGTAAATGTTTTTATTACTAAAAGGAAACTTAGCACAACAAACTAATACACTCTTTTCAGATCAATCTTCCATATTGTCTTTGATGATTCATTGATTTGTTCCTACATTTTTTTTCTACTGGCCCAAACTTGTTATAAGAATAACATCTTACGTGACCATAAAAGGGAGCAGAGGAATCATAATATGTTTGTCTTATCTTTCTTCTATTGCAATCAACAACTTTATGACCAAAATTGTTGCATGAAAAACAATATCCCTTAAATAAACTTGAGTACCTGGGAGCTGATGGTATTTCTGTGTAGTGGTTATTTTTCTGCAACCAAAGCAATCTACTTCTACAATTGGTTGCAACCTATCCATAATTATGACATATAAAGCATTCAACATTATTTATCAAATGAGAGAATCGATTGATACTTCTATAGTTAGGATCGAATTATTTCCTTTGAGAATTCAGGATTGTCAGTTGACCTTTTGTCTCTTTAAACACTTCAGGTTTTGTATTGATATCCATTTAATCTTTAACACTCTCTTATGAACTAGATTGTCCTTTAACAATTTCGTGAAAACCAAGACCAAATTTAATAGAAGGAGACCTTTGACTAATAAGAATATTATCCAAAATCTTAGTACTATCTTGAAACCTCAAGTGTTTATCTTTTTCTTCCAATTTACCTTTTAAAATGTCTACCTCAACCTCTAATCTTTGGAACTACTACTTCATGCTTTATTTTATTCCTTCTTCTACTTGCTCATTCAATTTTAGAATCTCTTATTTCAACCCACTTTCTTGTTCTTCAAATGTTTGTATAATTTCTTCATTCTTCTTATTTGATTTTTCTAGATCTGCTTTGAGAGAGATGATTTCTGCTTCAAGACCTTCATTGTGATTAGTTACTTCATCCTGTAGATTTTGACACTGATCTATTTTTTCTTTGTTCAACTGCTCAATTGAGTTTATTTCTTGTAACTTATTATTCAATCTAGTAATCACATCTTTGTAGATACATTATCTTTCATTAAATAGAATCTTTTGATCTTCAACTTCATTTTTGAGATTAGCAATTTCTTCTTCTAGATCCATAACATTACATGAACAAGAAAGTGGATCACAAGAACAACAACTAGTACCTATTTTATCTTCTTCATTTTCTGTTGCACGCGTTTTCTGGGATGTCTTCTTCTTTTTATAAGACTTATTATTTTGCTTCCTTCCCATTGTGACAGATATCCTTCAAGCGATAAAGCTTCTTCTGAAGGACCTGCTCCTATTCCAATTTTTGGAAAAAATGTCAAGAGGGAAGGGGGGGGGGGTCGTGAATCAATATTTAAAAACTCACAAATTTTTTTTTTTCTTTACTGATTTCTATACACGACTTTAATTAATCTAGCTAGCGTATGCATGCGGCTTTCTTTAAGGAAACTTGTGTATTCCTAGTGAGCTTATTATTCATATAAATCTTCAGAAAATTTACTTATCCCAGTGCATGATTTATTCATCAAACATTTAATAAGAAGTAAGAATAGAATAAATCATCACACATAAGTAACACACATGAACACAAGGATTTAAGGTGGAAACCCAAGTCGGGAGAAAACCACCATTGTTGTCGTCTCTGTCTTCAATATTTATTATAAATAAAACTGCTTACAATCGTGTGCTAGCACAGACTCATACCAACACGCAGGCACCCATTTGCAAAAGGCTGCTACCTTCTCTCATTCTCCAGCTGTTATTGGAAGGGAGCTTCAACACCCTGCTCTCATTTCCCAGCCACTACTCAAAGGGAGCTACGAACCCCTGATATCATTTACCAAAAACCACTAGAAGGGAGCTATGACCCCCTCACTAGAGACTTCAACCCTTAGCACCACCGCAAACCACGTTTCATAAATTTTCACACTGTATCCAACAACTTCAATTCAACACAACTTGTAGGCATCTTTTCATCATATTTTAAGACTGGGCCCACTACACTCATTTAGGTCCAAAACCATACATCAAATTGAAACATATAATTGTACCAAATCATTCACTGAATCATCCATCAACCAACAAATCATTGACATTATTTAATCACAATCAACTAGCAGCATAATCAATACTCAAACAACCCAGATCTATATGAAGATATCATTGATAGACAACGGAAACATAGTAAAACTGATCAGAAATTTCCTTTAGCATTCTTAAGCAAAACCCTAGCTTGCATATGTGCCTTCCATAAGACAAATTTGCAACTGTACACGCTTCTCCTAAAACCAACTTGCATATATATTTAATGAAAATATATACACCTCTGTAGAATCGAACCCGCGCGTATACGTGCCTTCCTCGTGTCAAACCCGCGTATAGATATGTAAATCATTCAGGACTGCGCACCACTTTAGAACAAAAAACTTACTTAGATCATACCCTTCACTTTAGCAAGCATGCGCCAGACCACATATCTAAACATCTCACAAACATATCATGTAAATACATAGTCATTTCAGGTCTAGATATCCTAATCTATCATTGTATTCATAGGTGCATCATTATTTCAGATATATTAATAAACTATAACCCATTCCATGAAGATATAATTCAAAGTGAAGTATTCATTCCATACCCATACACATGCACGCTTAACACTTTGATTTTCACCTCCTTATATAGATTGAGCCTTAACCAATACCATGGTCCATGAGCCAAAAACACACAAGTGTCAATGGTATCCTTAGATGGGATCAAATAAATATTACTGCACTCAATATTGTGGGGCTAATACCATGGTAAAGAACCTACTGGGAAAAATACCGAGATAGGGGTCTGAATCAATATTTAAAACTCAATACTTTTCTTTATTTTTCTGATTTCTATACGCGACTTTAATTAAGCCGACTAGCGTATGCACACAGATTTCTGTAAGGAAACTTGCATATGCCCAAAGAACTTATTATTAAGATAAATATTTAGAAAATTTACGTAGCCCAGTGCATCACTTATTCATCAAAAATTAAGTAAGTAGTAAACATGTGCAGTAAGAACATAATAAATCATCACACATGAACACCAATATTTAAGGTGGAAACCCAAGTTGGGAGCAAACCATCGTTGTTGTCGTCTATGTCTTCAATATTTATTATATAGAAAACTGCTTACATTCTTGTACTGGCACAGGCTCATACTAGCACGCAGGAACCCAACTACAGAAGGCTACAACCTTCTCTCGTTCTCTAGCTGCTACTGGAAGGGAGCTCCAACCCCCTGATATCTTTTACGAGCTACTACTGGAAGGGAGCTACAACCCCCTAATATGATCACCAACTCCTACTGGCAGGAAACTTCGACTTCCACACTGAAGGCTTCGACCCTCAGAACCACTGCAGACCATGTTTCATAAATTTTCACACTGGATCCAACAAATTTTAATTCAACACAACTTGTAGATCAACAGAAACAACCATCAACCAAATTTTAATAGAACAGTTAGATCATTGTAATCAGACCACAGAATTAAACCCAAACTTTTGCATTAACACACAGAATCAACTACAACCATGATCATTCATAAAAAAATGTATACGCAACTTTGCTTATGGCAACCCACGTGTATATGCTCTTTTTTGTGGAAAACCCTGCGTATAGTTATTAATATACTGATATTAGAGTTATGACTAGACTCATAATAGATCAGAGATATTCAAACTATTTTTTCAATCAACCAATCACTAAACTTTATACACAATCAACTAGCAGCATAATTAGTATTCAAACAACCTAGATCTATCTGAATACATCATTGACAGATAGAATAAATAAAACAAAACTTATCAAAAATTTCCTTCATCATTCTTTGAAAAAACCCTAGCTTTCATACGCGCCTTTGCAGAGTCAAACCCGCGTGTATACGCGTCTTCAATGTGACGAACCCACGTATAGATCTGTAAATAATTCTGGACTACACAACACTTTAGAACTACAAACTTACTCAGATCATACCCTTCACTTCAACAATCATGAGCTAGATTACAGATCTAAAAAACTCATAAACAAATCATGCAAATACATAGTCATTTCAGGTCTAAAGAGCCTGATCCATTATTGTATTCATGAGTGCATCATAATATCAGATCTATCCATTGATTATAGCCCATTCCATGCATATATAATTTATATTGAAGTATTCATTCAATTCACATATTCATGCACACTTAGCACTATGATCTTCACCTCCTTATATAGTGTGAGCCTTAGCCAATACCATCAGCCAAAACCGCACGTGTTGATGGTACTCTTGGACCGGATCAAATAACCATTAATACACTCAATATTGTGGTCTAATACGATGGTAAGGACCCCTAGTATCATAAACTTAGTGTGCTAGTATATATGCGACTTTACGTCTTCGTACCTGCATGTATACGTGACTTTACCTTTACCAACTCATGTATTGTTCCTCAAATATGTACTTTATCCATCTTCTGATTCTGATCTATAAAGCTTCTTTCCCATCATTTTGGCATTTTGTTCCATCATGTTGCCATCTCTGAGCTTATCCAGAACTGATATACTTGGTCTTCTACAAGTGGGTTGCCATCGAGGACAACACATCCAATCATAATGCCAACAATGTTGAAACAAGGTGTCTCTTATGCACTATACTGACCATGCTCCCCCTGAACACATGTTGATTATTCAAATAGATTTTCAATGACTCTATGACCTTTCCTATCACCAAGGACTCATACTTACATCAAGCACCCAACCAAATGGGGTTACATATTTGAATCAACTGCCCAACCAAGTGGGTTTACATTTTTTACTCAATCACGCAACCAGGTGGGTCCATGCATGACTGAATATGAAAAGCTTTATATCATAGGTCTCAACATAACCCTTACATCAGATTACAGATATGAATTTTATAATCAAGACCAAGGGACCTTAAGAGAGAGATCATCGAACATATTTCAAAAACATAATGCCAACAATGCATTATACCCAGCAAGGCTAATTCTCCCCCTAGACCTATGCAACCTGAACATTTTCAACAACCCATTCATGAAAGCATCTACATCAAGAAGATAAATATCAAAGAGGAAAATGTAACTTGAAAAACCATGACTACAGACTGTACCCATCAAAATTTGATCAATAGATCCAAACCATAGATATCAGCAACGTGACAAAGCTTGTTCTGGAGGCTGACCCACTGATTTTATGACATAGAGATCCATATGCGACCGTTTTAAGAGAGACTCACGTATATATGTGACTATGCATCAAGCAACCTGCGTACCGAAATTCTTCTTCTGAATTTTCATCTGAAATCAGACCAGATAAGTTTAACAACATAATGAGGTAGAGACAACTCCCAGTTTCTGTCTGAGATATTCAAATGCTTCTCTAGGAAGAGGTTTAGTAAATATGTCAGCATCTTGTTCTTTGGAGGGAACATACTCAAATTTAACCTTTTTCTCAAGCACTTGTTCTCGTAAAAAGTGATACTTGATAGGAATATGCTTGGTTTTGGAGTTGATAACAGGATTTTTGAGATACTAATAGAACTTGTATTATCACATAGGATGGATATGAGTGGAGGAAATTTAATTTGAATGTCTTGTAATGTCTGCATAATCCAGAGAAGTTGTGTCCAAAATGATGCAAAAACCACATATTCTGCTTCTGCTATAGATAAATCAATGGAACTTTGTTTCTTGCTGAACCAAGATACTAATCGGGGCCCCATATAAAATGCACCTCCACTAGTGATTTTCTCGTCATCAACATTTCCAGCCTAGTCTACATCTATGTAAGCATGAAGGTTAAGATAAAAAAATTTGGGATACCATAGACCAAATTCTTGACTTCTTTGGAGATATTTGAATATTTTTTTAATGCATGATCAAGATGTGATTCCTTTGGATTGGCTTGGAAACATCCAAAAATCCCAACTGCATGCATGATATTTGGTCTAGTACAGGTTAGATAAAGCAGACTTCCAATCATATATCTATCCTATGGTTGGTTTACCATGGGAGAATCATCATGAGAACTGAGGTTACATCCGGTCATCATTGGAGTGCACACAGGTTTGCAGTCTTCCATCCCATACTTTTTCATAATCTTCTTGAGATATTTGTTTGTGAGAGAAAAATGCCATATTTTTCTTGTTGCACTTGTAAACCAAGAAATTATGTTAGTTCCCCAAGTAAAGACATTTCAAATTCTTGATGCATAACAGAAGAAAATTTCTGACTCGTGGATTCTTCATTACTCCCAAAAATGATGTCATCAACATAAAAAACAATAAAAAACAATAATTAACAATTTATCATCCTCAATTTTTGTGTATAGGTTATTGTCTTCAGACCCTTTTGTGAAGCCTTGTTGTTGAAGATATTTTTCAAGATGATAATACCATGCCCGTGGAGTTTGTTTTAGCCCATATAGAGCCTTTTTGAGTTTGCAAACTAGTTTTTCATCATTACCCAGAATGAATCCTTTTGGTTGTTCTATATAAAATTCTTCTTCCATGTCTCCATTAAGGAAGGTAGACTTTACATCAAATTTGAAACGTTGAAAACTTGGAAATTCAAGAAACATTATTATGGCTTCAAGTATGGCTACTGGTGAAAAAATTTCTTCAAAGTCTATACCTTCTTGTTGAGCATAACCCTTACAAACAAGTCTAGCTTTGTTTCTAATTACATCTCCATTTTCATTTAACTTATTTTTGAATATCCATTTTGTTCCAATAACATTTTTATCATGAGGCCTTGGAAGCAATTCCCAAGTATTATTCTTTTCAATTTGATCCAGTTCTTCATTCATGGCCTTAATCCAACATTCATATTTACTAGCTTGATTTACATTTTGTGGTTCAATGGTGGATAATAGTGCTATATAACAAGGAGATCCCACAAGTGTTCTTCTTGTTTGTACCCCTGATTCCTTTTCTCCCAAAAATTGAGATTCTGGATGATTCTTTTGAACATACCTGGATGGAGCCTTTTATCTATCTGATGTATCTTATTCTAATGCTTCATTAGGTTCTTATTCTATATCATTGTGATTTGATGTGGGAAATCATTCATCATCATCATCCTCGTTTGTTGTTATTTCCCTTTTGGGATTTGTGTGTGCTTCATCAATCACAACATCAATACATTCAAAAAAATTCTCAAGTCTCTTATTGTAGCATTTTTATCCTTTACTTCTAGAAGGGTAACCAATAAGTATTCCTGCATCTGATCTAGGTTCAAACTTACCAAGTTTTTCATCATTATTTTTGATAAAAAAATTGCTTCTAAAAACTCTAAAGTGCTTCACAGTGGGAGTATTTCCATACCAAAGTTCCTAAGGAATTTTATCACTATTCACATGAACATGAGCCTTGTTGAGAATATTTAATGCAATATCTGAAGATTCACCCCAAAAGGTGTCAGGAGTCTCAGATTCATTAAGAATAGCACGAGCCATTTGTTGAACTGTTTTATTCATTCTTTCTACCATGCCATTTTGTTGCGGAGTTCCAGCTACATAAAATTGTCTTTTTATGCTATATTTTTCACAGAAATAAAATAATTCATTTGACATGTATTCTCCTCCTCGGTCAGATCTAAGTCATTCTATTTTTAGATCTAATTCATTTTCAACTAAAGCTTTTAAGACCTTAAATTTTCAAATGCTTCATCTTTGTGCTTCAATAAACCGATCCAACACATTCTAGAAAAGTCATAAATGAATTAAATATAGTATTGTTCTCCACGAGGTGAATTTTTCCTTACAGGTCCACACAAATAAGTATGTATAAGTTCAAGACGCCTACTTCTTGATCCTTCTTTTTCGTTAAATTGAACTCTGGTTTGCTTACTAAATTGGCATGACTTACATATGGTACATTTTGGTAAAGTGATGTTGGGTAGATCACGAAAATCTTTGAGTCTACTTGATTTTCTTATTTGAGAAAATCTCAAATGTCCCAATATTCTTCTGTGCCATAACCAGTTTTCTGCAGATTTTCCTAGATAACATTGTTCTTGGCCACTGTTCATTATATACAGATTTCTTGGTGTTCTTGTTCCTTTTATTATGGTTTTTCATGTGTCAAGTTCATGAACCACGAATTCTTTTGATCGGAATACAACTTAATTTCCTTGGTCACACATTTGGCTAACACGCAACAAGTTATGCTTTAATCCATCAACATACATAACTTTACTAGCTTTAACCTTTTATTTTAGAAAAAAAATATATCCTTTACCCTTAATGACAGTAGGAGAGTCATTTCCAAAAGTAACATTCTGTTCCTTTTCTAATGCATTGTTTGAAATGAGTTTTTATTTATCACCTATCATGTGTTTTGAACATTTTCTATAAATGTACCATTGATTTTATTCTCCTTCTGCAAATAAAGCTATGCCGTAATGTTCATATTGTAAGTCCTTCCTTCTCCATACCTTACAATTTGTGGATATTTTTTCTTTTGGTTGTAGTTTTCTCCTACATTCAAATTCCTCATGTCCAAAGTTATTGCAAAATGAACATTCAATTTCATATTGAAGAGGAAAAAATTTGTTATAAGTATTATTCTTTGTTCTTGTCTCATTTCTTTGTTTTCTTGCTTCTCTGGTCATGATGGTTTTGTATGCAACACATTGAGTAGCTTTGTGACCAAAATTAAAGAAGAAATTTATGTGATCATAGAACCTTCTAGTGTTGTTTACCTTTTGACTGATGCTTCTATTATTGTTCATCCTTAATTTCGAATGAACATGCTTTACTTGAGAATTGTGTTTGTTTTTCTGTTGAGTGATGAAACATTGATGAATGGCTCTTGCTGCATTTAGATAGCTCATGGCTGGGGATTTTTCTGGCTGAGAAGATTCACCAATGTATCCAAGACCTATCTCCAAAAGAGGAGAGCGTTGAACCTTGATAATCTCAAATAAGGTTTCAGATCCTTTAGCAAATATAAGATTTAGAGTTTTTACTTTCTCAAGTTCCTTTCTTAGGCTTACTATTTCACATTCTAACTTCTCATTATGCTTCTCCTTTTCTATGAGTTGATTCTTTAGAGTATCTATGGCTATTTTTTTTTCTTCCAAGCATATTTTGAGTTGAGTGATTTCTTCAAGGAAATCATTTTCTTCTAAAGCATCCATAAAATTATCTTTAGCCTCATTAGTGTCTTTTTCAAATGCTATGAGCAGTTTAAGATCTTGATCATATTCTCCTTCTTCACTATTTGACAAGCCATCACTATCTTCATGAGTATAATAACTTTTTCTATTGTCAAATCATCTCATATTGCCTTTTTCTATATCCTTTCCCTTATCATGATTATCTTTATGAGGAAATTTAGCAGCATAGTGACCCACTCTTCCCCAAGAAAAACATTTGAAAGGAAGATTACCTATGAACCTTCCAGTGCCAAGTTTAATTTTCAATACAAAATTTACCTCATATTATTCTGATACATACCCCAATTCCTTTTGTTCATACTTTTTCTTTCCTTTCACAGTAGCTTTAAATGTGGCTTCTGTGACTTCAGATGGATCTCCTTTTCTCATTTCAAAAGAATTCAGGATCCCATGAAGTTGAAAAAATCTCCAAATCCTACTTCTCTTCAATAGCAGACACTTTTGAATCAAATTTAGGAGTTAGAGATCTTAATATTTTCTCTACTAATTAAATTTGTTTCTTTTATTTTTTCACCCAGATTTCTCATACAATTTATGATCTCATCTAGACGTAGAAAGAAACTAGCAATAATTTCATCATTATGAATTCTGATATTTTCATATTAAATTCTGAGAGATTGGACTCTAGCACTTTTTACCTTGGCATCGCCTTCATAGCTTATAATCATTTTGTCCCATATCTCCTTTGTTGTATCTAGCTGCATAACCTTGAAAATTTCTGATTTGGTTAGGCTTCCCAATAATGCATTGACAGCTTTCGCAGTGGTTTCATAGGTCTTTTTTGTTGCGGGATCTATGGGAACTGTAGCTGGACATTGGTAACCTCCTTAAACAATTTCCCAAACATATTCTCCAAGAGACTGAAGATAGGATCTTGTTCTTGTCTTCTAGAAGATTAAATTGTTTCCGTTGAAGAGTGGTGGTCCAATAGATGTTGTTCCATCTTGATTTATCATCTTGGTAGATCTTCCTTCTAGCGATCAAGCTTCTTTAGAAATACCTGCTCTGATTCCAATTGTTGGGAAAAATAATGAGAGAGGGGGTGACTCAGTATTTAAAACTCACAATACTTTTCTTTATTTTACTGATTTTTATACGTGACTTTAATTAAGCCAACTAGCGTATGCACGCAAATTTTTGTAAATAAACTTGTGTATGCCCAGAGAACTTATTATTAAGATAAATATTCATAAAATTTAATTAGCCCAGTGCATAATTTATTCATCATACATTTAATAAGCAGTAAAAATGTGCAGTAAGAACAAAATAAATCATAACAAATAAGCAACACACATGAACACCAGGATTTATGGTGGAAACCCAAGTCGGGAGAAAACCGCTGTTGTTGTCGTCTCTGTCTTCAATATTTATTATATAAAAAACTTCTTACATTATGGTACTGGTGCAGACTCATACTAGCACGTAAGCACCCACCTACAGAAGGTTGCAACCTTCTGTTGTTATCCAGATACAACTAGAAGGGAACTCCAACCCCCTGATCTCATTTACCAACCACTATTGGAAGTGAGCTATAACACCCTGATCTGATCACTAGCTCCTACTGGCAGGAAGGTTCAACTTCCACACTAAATACCTCGACCCTCAGAACCAATGTAGACCATGTTTCATAAATTTTCACACTAGATCCAATAGATTTTAATTCAACACAACTTGTAGATCAACAGAAAAAAACATCAACCAAATTTGAACAGAACAAAAAGATCACTATAACTAGATCACAAAAATGAACCCAGACTTCTGAATCAACACACAAAATCAACTGCTACCCTGATCATTCATAAAAAAATGTATATGCAACATTACTTATGGAAACCCGCGTGTATACACGCTTTTCTATGGAGGAAACTGCGTATAGATATCAATATACTAAGATTAGATTTCTAGCCAGACTCAGAATAGATCATAGATATTCAGATATATTTTGTCAGATTTACAGAACCCTCATACAGTCAGTATCATCCATCATTTTTTCAATCAACCAATCACTTAACTTTATAAACAATCAACAACCAATATAATAAGTATTCAAACAACCCAAATCTAAATGAAGACATCATTGACAAACAACATAAATGCAACAAAACTGATCAAAAATTTCCTTTAGCATTCTTCAGAAAAACCCTATCTTTCATACGTGCCTTTGCAGAGTCAAACCCGTGTGTCTACGCATCTTCAACATGACGAACTTTCCTATAGATCTGTAAATAATTCAGGACTGTGCAACACTTCAGAACTACAAAATTACTTAGATCATACCCTTCACTTCAAAAATCATGAGCCAGACCACAGATCTAAACAACTCATAAACAGATCATGCAAATACATATTCATTTCAGGTCTATAGAGCCTGATACATTATTGTATTCATGAGTGAATGATAATATCAGATCTATCTATTGATTATAGCTCATTCCATGCAAATATACTTCATATTGAAGCATTTATTCAATTCACATACTCATGCTCACTTAGCACTATGATATTAACCTCCTTATATAGTGTGATCCTTAGCCAATACCATGAGCCAAAACCACACAAGTGATAATGGTATTCTTGGACGAGATCAAATAACAATTATTGCGCTCAATATTGTGGTCTAATACCATGGTAAGGACCCCTTGTGTCATAAACTGAATGCGTTAGCACATATGCAACTTTACGTCTTCGTAACCGCATGTATACACAACTTTACCTTTACCAACTCACATATAGTTCCTCAAATATGTGCTTTATCCATCTTATGATTCTGATCTGTAAATCTTATGTTCCATCATTCTAAAAAAATTTCCCATCACTTTTCCACCTCTGAGCTTATCCAGAACTGATATATTTATTCTTTTACAAGTGGATTTCCATCAAGCAAAACACATGCAATCATAATGCCAACAGACCCCTGGTACTATAAAATTAGTGTATTAGCTCGTTTTCTACTTTTCTTCTTCGTACCCGTGTGTATACACGACTTTGATTTTACCAACACGTGTATAGTTCCTCAAATATGTACTTTATCCTTCTTTTGATTCTGATCTACAAAGATTTTGTCCCATCATATTTTCATTTTGTTCCATCACTTTGTCACCTCTGAGCTTATCCCGAAACCATATACTTGGTCTTTTATAAATGGGTTGCCATCAAGGACAACACCTGCATCATAATGCAAACAAAAAAATTAGCATAAAGGGAATCTTAAATATTCTTCCCAGGATTCTACATGAGAATATTCTAGGGAATATTCCCCAAGAATATCATATATCTCGAAAATTGTGCCTCGCTTGGGTTGGTTCTGTGTGGTCTCGCTCATGGTTCCTCCATGACTCCATCGATGTTTTGTTTTCTTTGCTCATTTCATTTCCCTCTTTGTGGGTTCTCTTGCACTATATCAAAGTTCTATTTAAATATATAGAAGAGGGCAGACTTCCCAAAGTTCTCTCTTGTGGTTTGTTGGCAGCTATTAAATATAGTCTGTGGGAGGCTCTATTTCAACCCTTGTTCCCTCTCATTATGACTGTTTGTTATAACCAATTTTCTAAATGGTTTTTCATAAAACCCAAACTCAATGAATTTAAACTTTTAAATTAACCCAATTTTCCTCTCATAGCCGAATTAGTCGAACCGCCACTTGCCAAAACCATGATTTTAATCTCACACCCAAATTAGTCGACCCCTTTCCAAAACTGTGGGTTATAGTTGGTTGGCTTGTTTGTTTAACATAATAGTATAACCATTATATGGTTCATAACAAATCCACCGTATTTGTTTGTATTTAACGACACACACACACACATATGTTTTGCGTATAGACCTTTTGAGACTATATGAAAAACATGAAATTTAATCAATATCATGACTTTATTTGACCATAACAACCTAACCTAACTCAAAAAGATACACCTAGAAAAACCTAATTTTTATTAAGGATAACAGTCACTCATGCTTTTCGAGGACCAAAAGCTCCTCAGTGGGGATGAATGATCCATGTGGCTCCAGAAAGGCTCAAAAATCAAATTATTCAAATCTTAGTGACACTAAGTCCAAGTCGTATATCTTGTAGTTCTAAATCTGGTGGCGCAAAAACACTCAAATATGAGTCCTTATGACCAACTTATCATCATTTAAAGTTTGCAAGTTACACATGAAAGTGGGACGCATAAGGCATATGTGTCATCTGACTAGGAAATTAACCAATGACACATAGCACTCCATAATTGGCTCCTTGCCCCTGTAGAAAAGACAAAAAATAATAATATTAAAATTCTCATATAAAAAAAAATTCCTAAAAAACATAAAAACATTAAAAACCCATTTCAAAATATAAAATATGGTTAAAATGATATGTATTAAAAAATAATATAAAAACAACCCCCCCCCCCCCACACACACATATTTTTAACCCTATTTTATATTTTAAAATGGGTTTTTAATGTTTTTGTGTTTTTTAGGAATTTGTTTTATATGAGAATTTTAATATTATTATTTTTTGTCTTTTCTAGAGGGGCAAGGAGCCAATTATGGAGTGCCATATGTCATTGGTTAATTTCCTAGTCAGCTGACACATTTGCCTTATGGGTCCCACTTTTCTATTTAACTTGCAAACTTTGAACAATGATAAGTTGGTCATAAGGACTCAAATTTGAGTGTTGTTTGTGCCGCCAAATTCAGAACAACAATATATACGACTTGGACTTAGTTTCACTAAGATTTGAATAATTTGATTTTTGAGCCTTTCTGGAGCCACATGGATCATTCCTCCCCACTGAGGAGGTTTTGGTCCTCAAAAAGCATGAACATTGTTATCCTTAATAAAAATTAGGTTGGTCTGGGTGTGCCTTTTTTTATTTAGGTTAGGTTGTTATGGTCAAATAAAGTCATGAAATTGATTAAATTTCATGTTTTTCATATAGCTTCAGAAGGTATAAATGGTCATTGGTCATGTAATTAAGGTCTTTTCAAAGTAATATCAAAAAAATCTGAATGCAAGACATGAATATGGTTATGGAAGACCTAAGCTTTTCACAGGCTTTCACAAATTTTGGTTGTTTGAGGTTTTGCCAAAAAATGCAAGGATACCATGCACAGGTGTCCAAATATTTTTCTGTAAACACATCTTCAAAGGTGGGAATCTTAAGTTTCACTGTTACTGCTGATACCATTACACAAGAAACTTAAATTCCAATGTCTGGAGAAGAATGGTTCAAGGCAACTAAATTCAAGCTTCAGAACTGTGATGAATTTCTGAAGCAAGAGCATATAGGAGTTGACATGACCTCAAGCATACCCAGGAGTTTCGTCAAAGATAACTGCTCAAAGCTGCTTATGGTGATCCAAAAATATTTTACCTGTGAAGGTAGATTTCACATGATCTACCGATATCATTTTAGACTCTTACTCCATTTCACAGGTAAACAACTTCTTGATCTTCCATTATTTATGTTCAAAAGTTTAGGAAAGATGGCTGACAAGGTACAAGCCAAACCTGAGAGCAGTGATATATCCATATTTCATCATGGCTTAATCAAATTGTTAGTTATGGAAGAATTGAAGAAATTGAATACAGATTGGGATACTTTTCTATTTTTGAGTGGCTATGAAGTAGATTTTATTACTCTAAGAAAGACACCCAAGTCAAAGACAAACACTCCCAATAAGGAAAAAGAACCAATAGCTGACGAAGAGGTTGAACCTGAGGTAGAGGTGCGGCCTATAGTATAGCCAATGGAGGTAGAGATTGAACAGTTGTAGAAGACAATGGCACCTCAGCAAACCCCTACCAGCATCAAGCTCAAAATTGATACAAGAGCTCATATAAGAATCACCAGGAGTAAAACAGAGGGGAAAGGAAAAATTGAAGACATCTTGCAAGCAATTAATATTAAAGAAACCCCTGTTGTAAAGCCTGTAGAGGTTAAAGGAACAAAAATGAAGAAGAAGGGTCTTACAACAAAGAAACTTGATTTTTCTAGTGAGGATTCAGGTTTTGTCTTTAAGCCTAGGAAACCAATCACTAGGTGACAACTATCAAAGGGGGGAAAGTATAATAGATTGGATAAAGAAACAGAAAAGAGGAAGCAACCAATAAGCGAAGAAATCATAGAGTTGTCCCCAAACTAAGCATAAGTCATCAAGACAAATAAAGGAAAAGAAAAGGTCCAAGAAAACTTTGAAGTGGAGCTTCTAAGAGAACAACTTAAGGAATCTAGAGAATAATTTTTAGAAGCTAAGCTGGAGTTGGAGGATTTTAAACAAGAAATGAAGAAGCTAACAGATCTCAAGAAGGAACTCAGTAAACAAATTGATTTCTATGATGAAGTGGCAGAAAGGTCTAGGAATATGCTGAGAAGAAAACTACCACTGCACAGGATAATGAATCATACCATGAGGAGAAATAGGTGGTTGCAGGGAGAGAGGATAAAGCTACGAAACCAAGTCAAAGATTTAGAAATTCAAATGGAAATGGTGTAGACAGAATTGAAGAAAAAGGGTTTGAAAATGATATTTGTGTGTAATATCCAAAAATGGAAAAGATAGGAATAAGAACATTTATAACATTTCAATCAAGGCATTAACCAGATTGTAATCACAAAACTGTAAAATGCTAGAAATTTTGGACTATAACATCAAGATATTAAAACATTAGTAGAAATAGCTGAGCCATATCATTATGTATCAACAACAAGGTAAGTACATAGTGCCCCAACAGGAATGCACTCAAGCCACAAGATGGTTGAAATACACTAATGAAACTTAGCACTGGAAAGTATAAACTACTGTCGTTGGAAACTACTACTGCTGGGAAGAATATATATGTGCGAGAGGCTGCTGGAGTTCTTAGAAAGATCCAGGATTTTAACCACGGATTCTACTTGAAAAACCTAGAAAACCCAGAAATGGTTTGGCCAAATTTTGAGTTTGAAATTTCGACCCTTTTGGGTTGCACACTGCACCCCTGCTGATTGAGTTACGCACTCCCTGGAGACAACTGCTGATATGGGGTTGAAATAATGATATATTAGCTACAATAGCACCCACTCAACTTACTAACTGAAGGGTCTCCTGATTCCCAAGCTCAAAACTTGAGATCTAGCTCCTCCACTGAATATGTAGTGGTTGCATGCACAATTGCTGGGAAATAATGCCTTGTCTAGGAGGGCTAATGATGTAGCATGCTGATAGATAATAAAATTCTGATTCCAGGTTGCTGAAGTGATCCCCGGAGTGAAGGATTAATCCCTCACAAGATTCCAAGCTGAGTTTCTTGGAACTTCCTCTTCACCTCAAACCCTCACTGCAGAATTATGAAATTCCTGTAGGAAATGTTGCTACATAGGAGAATAGGTGGATGGCTTGATGCCGGATATGATAATGAAACTTCCAGAAGACTGTAATGGATCCACAGTGTGAAGATTTGATCCCTCCACAGGTTTCTCAGCTGAAGTATTGAGAAAAACCTTCCAACTCTCAAACCCAGGTTCAGGAATGCGTAATTCCTGTAGCTGGAAGTGCAGATGAGAATGGCTGAAAGTGGCATAATTGCCAGATGATGAATGCTACCCAAGAAAACCTTCCCATAGTAGGCACTTCAAGTCCCTCGTGGGTAAGGGTGGGATTCTCGCTCAGGAACACCCGGACTTATGATACTCAATAATACTCAATAAGAAATGTCTTATGATACTCAATAATAAAAATCTAAACTCCCATTCCTTTTCTACCCTCATCTTCATTTTATGGTTGTGAACCTTCCCTAGCCTTGTCCCACCTCATAACTGCATTGCACACGTGGCCACTAGCCTCCATAAAGACTGTGTTGTCCTCCATGATATCCATCACTGCTATAATTATTATCCACTTTCTCCATCATGTGTGCATTTAATGCACCACTTCCTCCATCACTTCATCATTATTTCTCCATGATCTTACATTTATTCCTCCACTATCGCCATCATCTTCCTCAATATTGCTCTATGAAATCCACTCTTCCTTCATTATCATATGCTGCTCCACTACTCCACAATACTACTCCACTACTCAATTAACCCAAATTCACACGATAGAAGTGGATTTTATTCATCTACTGGGTTTATGGGTCCCTCCACCCTTTTATTTACTTAACTAAATAATCAAAGTAAGAACTCTAATATTCCAATTAGCTGATGGAAAATTTGGGATATTACATTGTGAATGACCCTACTGCTCCTTGAAAGAGGGTAAGAATTTTTTTTTAGCCAATTGTGTCTTAGGATGCTCCATCTAATTAGTTAACATAGCTCTGGATAGTTTTTTGGAGGTAAAGAGTGAAAATGTCAAATTCTTGGAAAGTCAGGCAAGTTCGTAGCGTACTCCAGGCTTAAAGATGAGTTTTCGCTATGAACTCACTGAAGAATATTTTGAGGTGTAATTTCCAAAATAGATCATGACAAGAGTGGGTAAAATCGTGTATTTACCTCATTTTTCCTAATGAATACCCTCCAATAAGCAACAAAATCAGAAAGGGTGGAGAAAGTGCTTAATGGAAAATTCTACAAAAACATCACTACAAACTTACCTTAAAATACTCTATTTTTCCAACGAGGTCAAATTTTGATATTTTTGAAGCATTTAATGTTTCTTGGGAAAATATGAGCCATCAGAAGATGTTGAAGTGTATCAGTGAAGACATCTATTGGTAAGTCTACTCAACAAGAAGGTGACATAGCTGCTATCTCAACATTTTTTTCACATCATCAAACAAAACAACACATCCTAAAATTTTGAGCATCAGAACCTAGATTCTAGTATAGCAGTTCATCACTTGGTCATGGTCATTGCCACCTCAAGCAAAGCTATTTGATTCGATAAGTATCATCATGTATGGGTTATTTAAATTTTTTTAATGAAGTTAGTGGTTTTAGAGTCCTATTAGGTTTCAAACTCCTTCTAAACAAAGTTATCTCTATTTTCTATCCATGTAATGAATTCCTGTTTGGAATATATCTCTTCAGTAGTTTCGAGGGTCTAGCCCAGGTGGCAGATTTCAAGTAAAAGGATTTCACTCTAAAAATAGGTTGATTTCAGAGTTAGAGAGGGTTGATCGATGTTATGAATTATGCTACTATTGTAATATTTTCTCATTTCAGTTAATATATAGTTGCAGAAAACATTTTTCAGACCTGAGATTCTTTATGGGCTCTTATGTGTTTGTCTCATTTAGCTTTTCAATGTCAATTCATCTTACCACTTGGAATTAATAGATAATTATGCTCCAACTTCCTTTATGCATCTCATTTGCTGTCAAAGTTATTTTTATAAGATTTCACATGCCTCAGCTTCCATGAATGATGCTTTGATGTAATTGAGTTCCATACTGACTCCATGCCCAATGGTAGCCATCTCACATCCTTCACCTGCAAAAAAACCATCCAAAAGACATGTGAGAGTTAGCCATCTTATTTTTTAAGCTTCATTATTGAATATCATACATTTTCTTAAGAGAGTCGTCTCTGGTTAGAAGGGCTAACTTCAAACCCTATGTGGTTTAAAATAGTTACATTGAATTGACTGTTGAGCAGCCCAATCAGCCTCAGTTTCGTGATAACATTTTGGTGCATCTGCCGGGAGCCTAAAGCTACATTTTCTCAAAAATTTGTGCTCAATCAGAACTGTTGAACTCTTCAAGGTAGCAGGAGGTCATAAATATTCGAGGTTGTATTCTACCTTGGTGACTCCACTAAGATTCTTAGCTTAAAGGTGTCTTCTAAGAAGATTCATACAAGGAGAAATCTAGATCCTAACCCACCTGACATAGTTGATAATATATAAATAATTCTCAGAGGTATTGGAAGCTCATCAAAATAAGGTAATCCATACCATTCAAGAGTTTCATCTTTTCCCTCTCAGGTTGTTCGAAGTTTTGAAGATAAAAAGTTTTATGAAAAGATAGAAGAAGTTATTTTTAGATTTAAATTTGAGAATGAATTGACTAAAATTATAATAGATCTACAAATACTAGGAACTGATACATCATCTCTTGTGTCAAAAGAAGAAAAAGAATGGTTTTGGGAAATTTTCACATCATAATTTTCACTGGAACAAGAGTCATTTGAAAAATTAAAAGAGTTAGATCCTTTTGATTTATTGTTAAGAAGGAGTTCTGGTGTCCCTCTGCCTTAGTGAAGTTATTTTGTCTCTAAACTCCAAATTCCCACCTCAAAATATCCTAACATCTCATCCTCATTCACTGTTTTTCCCCTAGTCAAAACATAATTCCATCCACAACTTTTCCAAGTAGTACAGTCCCTGTCATTTTGATTGGAGTTCCTCCTCCTGCAGGTCCAGCTAGGTATGCTCCTCTTGTCCTACCTGTCATACTACATGACCTTCCAAAGGGGTATTCCACTAGAATTAAAACTTTTGGGAGTGAAGAAGATATTACTGTTGAGCAGCATGTTGACCAGTTTAATGATTTCATTGATAGAAAAGAGGTGGATGATGATGATGTGAAAATGAGGTTGTTTGTGTTGGGCCCAAATTAAGGTTATAATTTTGGGGGAATCCCTCTTCATATTAACAATAAAGAACAAAATATTATGAAAACGAGAACAATTGGATTAATGATGAAAATGATGTTTTTGTAATAGAAAATTGACTTCTCTTATCTCCACACGCAGGAAGGTGGAATGGCTGGACCAATAGGAAATGGAAGCTAACCAATGGACACAAGCATATGAAATCCTAGTAATTCCCAGCAGCTGGCAGAAGGCAGATAGACAAATTCGATCCCAAGAATACGCGCAGCGGGCTGTCGTTTGGAAAATATTTTCGAATTTTTGAAATCGCCTTTAAAAGGGCAAAGGACAGAGGAGAAGGGGAGTCAAAGACAAGACAAGAAATTCATTTTGTAATAGAAAAATCAGAAACAATCTGTCTAATTGTGTTTTTGTAACATCACTGGATGTAATATAGAGCTTTGAACAATAATATTTTAAAGTTTTTACTGCACTAGGGCTTCTGGTGGTCTGGGCCCAACCTCTGGGAGCTCCGCGTAAGTTTTTATACTCTATGTAGTTGCAGAACCAATGCTTAATAATTTGATGCAGTTGTAAAGTATATTTCCATTCAATACAAATACAGTTCTCTTTCTTTAGGATTGTTAGAAATTGCGTTCTTAAAGTAGGACAACTGCAATTGTATTTTCCGACTTACGACAATACTTTATTATCAATAGATAGTTCTAATTCTTTTAAAACCATTGCATTTGAATTACAGATCGTAGAATAAGTTGATTTCAATATTATCTGTCTTTATGAATTGTGTTATCCTTCCAGCATAACGAAGCGTTCAACCATCGATCAATGTTGATTAATTAAGTCATCAAGAGAACTCCATTGCAAAATTATGTAATTACTTGATGTACGAGTTATTTAATTCGCTTCAGTCATACTACTGTTCCATTACTGTTAAGCTTAGTTATCTTGCTATTCCATTACTTCTCAGCTAGTTATACGGATGTTCCATTATTGCTTATTTAGCTAGACTATTGATTCAATTTGATTCCATTACTGTTTAGCTTAGTTAGACTATTGTTCCATTCAATTCCATCGTTGTTCAGTTGATTGTCGAATTCAATTCAATTTCTTCTTGATTTCTCTAAATTGTTTTTCAGTTCAGTTAAACTACTATTTAATTCCATTAGATAAATGAAAAATCCTATTGCTCAATATTAGGCCACCCCTTGTAGGATAAGCAAGCTCAGGAAGTTATTAAAGTTTTCCTCATAAGTGACATGGAACATTTTTTAGACGAACTGACTCGCTTATATTGTGCCAACACTCTTGGAATACAAATACTTACCTCGGGTTGATAATTAAATGAGAGAGCACTAGAGTTGTCAATAAAAAGTCACCTCTTTAAGCACAACATTTTGGCACTGTTGTCGGGGAGAGTGTTAAGAGTCACCTCCTTTATTCATCTTTCTCCATTGCTGTGAATAATTGGGTATTGAAAACGAGAGGTAAGAACCTGTGTACCGGCAAGCAACATGCTTGCCCTCTAGCCCGCTCACTAGCAAGTTGTACAAAGAACCATAGGATAGGTGCTCTTGTTTTATGTCTAGGAAGAAAAATATAGAAACAATCTAAAATCATTCGCAACCATCCTCACAACCCAAAGGACCGGTGATCCTTGGAAGAACAACATATATAGTCGAAATTATTAGGAAAGATGAATCTCAGGCATCTATAGGACCCATAAATGTTTCCATTCAAAGTCCTAATGCACTCCCTCATGTAGCAGCCTTGCCATCTGTAGCCTACGCCGATATTCACTACGAGACAAAGGGGTCTGAGAAAAGCCTACAAACTGCCATTCATAGAGGCACCGACCCTTCAAAAGAGGGAGGCTCTTGCAACCTACAAGAAGGAGGGGGAGAAACTAGTGGAGGAATTCACATAGAGGAAGTCCCCTAAAGAAGTGATCGAAATAGTAGTTCTTAGGATCCCAGATCAGGGAAGTGATGTAAAACCCCCACCACATTCACCTCCCAAGCCTATTAAAATCTCTCCTCCAGATCAAGAAGTTCCCTAATATTTATGGCACCTCTTTGATCAGATGGAAAATAATCAAAATCAGAATCAGAGGCAGACATCAACATTAGAATACCCTATTGTTGATCATGCTGCCAATGCCCCTATGAAATTCATTCCCTTGCACAACATCCCCACCTTTCATGGGTTAACCACAGAAGATCCTGACGCATTCATATTTGAATTTGATATCTCATGCAGAGCATATGACTACACCAATCCCCAGAAACTATAACTATTTCCCTCTACCTTAAAAGGAATTGCACTCCACTGGTTCATGGGATTAGGAGGGGGACCTATAGACAATTGGGACCAAATGAAGAATATTTTTCTTACCAAATACCAAGACTATTGTCGAACCCGAGACCTAAAAGGCGAAATCTTTAACATGTCTTCAAAAGACAATGAAATATTAGAGGAATGCGTAGAAATATTTCAATACAATTTACAAAAATCCCCATATACCACGTTATCCAAGGACATTTTAAAAGCCACAATGCTTAAAGGGATGAAGGAATAATGGGTTGATATGCTAAACATAATGGGGAAGGGAGATATTTACCAAGAAGAATACGACGAGATTATTTTCTTATGTATTAGATGCTCCCGAGGTAGCTCACACAATAGACCTGTTGGGCGTGATTCTATGAAGAAGGATCGTAAGTAGACCAATGTCAATGTAACCAGGGCAGAATTTGGAAGTCTGTTAGAAAATTTCAAAATTGACATCCTGGGTACTTTGACAACACAACTTGATGTTTTACAAGCCAAGCAGAAAAAAGCTATAGCCAAACAAAACCTAGCCATCTTTTTCCCAAGAAGTCGGAAGAAGCACAACCAGAGGGAGTGTCCTTTAGACATGGTTAAGACTTGTGCTATCTGCACTAAGGATCATACTACGGACTAGTGTCCTTCACTTTCCGAGCTGAAAGTCATCTACAACGAAGCAGAAGAAGAAACAGAGCCAGTCTATTTAATGAATCAGTGTCGGCAATGGCAAGCACAACCTGACATACCACAAGACCTTCCTCAATACTTTCAGTTGCCGCAGTTCAGCCAGCAAAACCCTACAACAACTTGGCAGACTCAAAACCCCTTCCCAAGTTGGCCAAACCAAGCGTTTCCTATGCCACCTTGGCCTACGCAACCTCCATCAGGGAGTAATTGGAAAAAATTCCCTAGCTCTCCCCCTTATTGGCAGAATGTCCCGTATCAAAACCAATGGCCAAACCCTCCTACTCAAAACACCAATTGGAATTGGCAGTGACCTACGGGAATGACCAATCTACCGATAGGAGCAGGAACCCAACAATTTCCAGCTCCCTACCCAATTCAGCATGACCAACAGCCTGCCATACGCTCTCAATTTCCAGCCCAACCCAATCCTAATCCCAATAACAGACCGGTTCAACTAATTCAGATCATAGAAAATCCAAAACCCAATGCCAAACAGAAACAATGCAACGAATTGAGGTTAATATGAGGACGTACCATATTACCTATAGAGGCCACAACTCCACCTCAGTCCGAAGTTGAAACCTCCACAGAGCCTAGCTTAACGAATATAACAGAAACAGGTAAAGATAAGGAAAAATTTGATCAATAAAGACCTAAAGAAATTAGGGTGACTCCACCTCCATTTCTTGAGAGATTAAACCTACCCAGACCTTTAATCACTCCAGATTTTGACATCCCCGGGGAATTAAGAAACCTTTGTATCAAAATTCCTCTTCTCTAGGCCATCCAAGACATTCCCATCTATGCAAAGACAATCAAAGAATTATGTGGAAAAAAACAAATTAAGAAAACAATGGCTGCACCCACCGTTCATGTGGTAGGAATGCTATCTGACTTGTTGTTAGGTAGGGAATCACTATAAAATATGAATACCCAGGAAATCCCATTGTAACCGTGAAAATTTCTGGACACTCATTTCCAAACACATTGGTTGACCTGGGGGCAGCCATTAACATCCTAACTACAAGAGCTTGCGAAAAACTGGGATATCAGCTTTAGAACCTACGGCCACACTTCTGGAACTAGTTGACAGATTTGTTATCATACTGGAAGGTATAGTGCAAGACATCATGGTCTCTGTGGACTCAATGGGAATACCCAACTGATTTTTAAGTCATTAATCCAAAAAACAGGATGGAAGGGCACCCATTGATTCTTGGGTGGCCTTGGCTGGCCACAACAAATGCTTACATAGGCTGTCGAGAAGGTAGCATGACTATCACTAGAGGCGACTCTATAAAAAATATCATTATTTATCCGCCTGCCAAACCAAGTCTGCCCATGATAAAAATTCACAAACACCCAGATACATATTGGGAGCAAAACATCCATCCACCTCTGACACTAGTAGAAGCCCTCGAATTCAAGGATCAAACTGAAGACGATGTGATTAATAACTTTATGAATCAGTCACCCAAGCCTGAAAATCTGAAATGCCAAATGATGAAAACAGTCCTCGAACATGAAGATCAAGGGGATCCTATGATAGACTTCGAGACTCAACATATCTCCACAACCGTTGTTCGTAACAGCATACCCATTGAGATTGAACCAGGAAATGTTCTGAATATTAATGGCAGCTTGGATGACAACGAAAATCAGAAACTCATAAAAGTCCTCCAGAAGCACCAAGGTGCATTTGCGTGGGACTACCAAGACATGAAGGGCTTGGACCCACAACTGTGCATGCACCACATCTATACTGATAGGGAAACACACCCCGTTAGACAACCCCAATGAAGACTAAAATCGCATTTAAAAGAGATTTTAAAAGAGGAGCTGCAAAAATTGTTAGATGTAAATTTCATTTATCCTATCTCAGACAGCAAATGGGTCTCCCCTTTGGTGGTTGTCCCTAAAAATAATGGGAAGTGGAGAATCTACGTAGTTTACAGAGAATTA
The DNA here is from genome assembly GCA_034641835.2 of Pinus albicaulis. Lineage (NCBI taxonomy): Eukaryota > Viridiplantae > Streptophyta > Pinopsida > Pinales > Pinaceae > Pinus > Pinus albicaulis. The sequence continues at coordinate 136,081,035 of CM076579.1, forward strand.
AATAAAGCAACTCAGAAAGATTATTTCCCCCTTCCCTTCATTGACCAAGTCCTTGACACATTGGCTGGGAAACAGTTCTTCTCTTTACGTGACAGATTCAGCAGATACAATCAAATCCAAATAGCTCCCGAAGACCAAGATAAGACAACCTTTACCTACCCATGAGGCACTTTTGCTTACAGAGTTTTACCATTCGGATTATGTAATGCCCAAAAACATTTCAGAGAGCCATAATTAGCATTTTTCTGACTTAATAAATGAAGGACTTGAAATTTATATCGCTGATTTTACACCCTATGGGGAAGACTTTGATCAAGCTCTAGAAACGTTAGAAAAAGTGTTAGAATGATGTATTGCTACTAGACTATGTCTAAGCAACGAAAAATGCCACATGATGATGACTGAGGGGGTAATCCTAGGTCACTACATTTCTGTAGCTGGAATACAGGTATATCCGGCTAAAATAGAGGTAATCCTTCTGTTGGCCACACCTTGTACACAAACAGAGGTACGCAGTTTTATGGGATATGCAGGAGATTATCGCAGATTTATAAAAAAAATCTCGCAGATAGCTGCACCTCTATATGCATTGGATGGGAATTTTGAATTCCATTAGACTGAAAAATGTGACACCGCTTTTACAGACTTGAAGAGGCTGGTCTCAACAGCACTAATCTTGCAAGGTCCAAACTGGAAACTTCCCTTTCACATCTCTTCTGATGCATCTAATAAAGCAATAGGAGCAGTCCTTAGCCAGGAAGAAGACCGAAAGCCTTATGTTATTTATTATATCAGCAAAAACCTTACTCCTGCTGAATTTATACAGTGACCAAAAAAAAATTCCTGGCTATCATTTATGCTATCAATAAATTCAGGCACTACATAAACGGATATCAAGTGTTCCTGTACACTCACCTCTCTGCTATTAGATATTTAGCTAATAAACCAATCACGAATGGGAGAATAACTCGTTGGCTACTGTTGTTGCAGGAATTCGATATAACAATCAAATATCATCCAGGGAAGGAAAACATGGTCGCAGACTTCCTATCCAGATTCCCCAAGATAGACGACACGCTAACAGTTGATTATCAATTCCATGACGAACACCTGTTTATTGTAGTGGTCAAAACACCATGGTATGCAGATGTGGAAAATTATCTGGCAATGGGGAAGCTACCCAGACATTTAACAACGAGAGAACAAAAATTGACTGTACAACACAGCGCAAGATTCTCTTGGATTGGAGGATACCTATTCCATACAGGGGCCGATATGCACATACACAGATGCATAAGGGAAGATGAAATCTATGACATCTTACGAGCCTGTCACGATGAACCCTGTGGTGGCCACTTTGCAGAACGAAGAACAGGACATAAAGTGTTGCAATTAGGCTATTATTGGCCTACAATTTTCAAAGACGCAAAGAAGTATGTCCATACCTGTGATAGCTGCCAAAGAATAGGTTGCCCAGGCCAAGCTGATGAAATGCCGCTACAACCACAATTGGTGGTGGAACCATTTGAATGATGGGCGTTGGAATTCGTTGGGCCATTCAACCCACCATCAAACCAGAAAGCCCACATATTAGTTGCCACCGATTATGCTACCAAATGGGTGGAAGCAATGGCCTTGTCAAGAGCCACGGAAGAATCAGTAATTAAGTTTCTCTTTGAACTATTCGTACGATACGGATTGCCAAGGGAAGTGATAACTTATGGGGTGGCACAATTCACAGGCAATAAGATCACATCTAGCTTAAGAAATCACCATATCATTCACAGAGTTACGTCTCCTTACCACCCATAGGCCAATGGGCAAGTCAAAATCACTAACAATGTCCTGGAGGCAATCCTTACCAAAACAGTAGCACCACACTGTCGGGACTGGGCCACTAGACTACCAGAAGCCTTATGGGCTTATCGAACAACCTGGTGAAATACCACTGGATATTCACCATATCAGCCAGTATTTGGGAGAGAACCTACCTTCCCTATTGAGTTCAAAATTAAAACTCTGAGAATAGCCCAGAAAGTGGGATTGGACTTAACAGAAGCTCAAGCTAAAAGAATCCAGCAAATAAATGAACTGGACGAAATTCGACTGCTTTCCCTGCAACGCACAACGATCATTCATCAAAAATGAGACAAGTAGCACAACAACCTAATAAAGAGGAAGGTATTTCAAAAAGGAGATTGGACACTCCTCTATGACTCCAGATTCCAAGACTTTCCAAGAAAACTGCAAACAAGGTGGCTCGGTCCATATGAGATTCAGGAAGTACATAGCATTGGTACCCTCACCTTGACCACCATAGATGGGTCTAGTTCAACATTTCGAGTTAACGGGCATAGAGTACACCTCTATCACAAACCTCTCATGAAAGAATTTTTTTTTCAATAGGCACGAAATGATCCCACCATCCATGTTGTGGTGCAAGGGGTGACAACCCCACAAATTGAAGTACATGAGAGGTTTGAAAACATCACTTGTAAATAATGTACATAATTGTTTTGTCTTGTTGTACATTCTTCCCATTTGTAATTCACTTTCCTTGTAAGACTGTGTTTTTTTTTGTTTTTCAATTCGAAAACAGTTGTTGTTCAATATTCAAATAGTTGTTGTTTGGTTGAATTGAACAGCCAGTGACTGTGTTTTTCTTTTTTCTATTCAATTCACAGACATCTGCCGTTCAATATCTAAACGGCTACCGCCCAATTGAACAACCATCTATGGTGTTTTTATTTTTGTTGTTCAATTCCGGAACAGCTGTTGTTCAATCTTTGAACGACCGTTGATTCAACCAAAATTGAACTGTCATTTTTTTACATTTTTTTTACTTTGTTGTTCAATTTGTGAACAATTGTTGTTCAATCTTTGAATGACTGATGTTCAGTCGAAATGAACAACTATTTGTTGGTGTTTTTATTTTTGTTGTTCAATTCGAGAACAGTTGCTGCTCAATTTTTGAACGGCCGCGGTTCAACAAAATTGAACAATAATTTTCTTTGTTTTTAATTCTGCTGTTCAATTCGAGAACACCTACTGTTCAATTTTTGAACGGCTACGGTTCAACCAAATTGAACAACTTTTTTTCTGTGTTTTTATTTTTGCTATTCAATTTGTGGATAGCTACTGTTTATTTTTTGAATGGCTGTCGATTCAACCACAATTGAACAACTGTTTCACATTTAGAAATATGTTGTTCAATTCCTGAACATCTGCTATTCATTTCTTGGATGATTTCTGTTCGGACGAACTGAATAGTTGTTCACTGCTGTGTTTTTATTTTTTCTATTCAATTAGGGAACAACTACTGTTCCATCTTTGAACGGTTGTTGTTCATTCGAATTGAATAGCCATTTTTCAAATGTTTTTTTTTAATTCCGAGCACTCTTTGAATAGTTGCTGCTCAATCTCTGAACAACTGCTATCCGACAAACTTAAATAGCCATTCTTTTTATAATTGAGTAAATTTGAGTAGGGAATGGAAGTTGGAAGAGAGAGGGAAAATGGTAAAATTACAAATATTATGACCCTTTGGCACTATAATTCTTAAACAGGAAGCTAACCTTATGCACACATAAAATGAAAGGCTAAGTCACCCACAGTTCAAATATGATATCAAACAATTTAGGACCTTATGATGATATGTCTTTTTGCACCATTCGAGTAATATGTCCCTACAACATGAAGAAATGGAACAAGGGGTATTAATGGTATTGGTTTTTTTTTTTTTTTTTCTTCCGATTCTTTCACCATCCCTTACTCTTAAGGAGCCAATGAGCCTCCCTTAACAATCATTATGTGTTCATGCAAATATTTAAGAGGATAGGGGTCTCATTACGATCCAGCCTACCATGATCATAAGGATTTAACAAGTGGCATGCTCATTATGGCTACCACACTAGGGTAATGACCTTCTGATCTACTAGAAGGATAGGAGGTCTCATCACCAGCTGGCTTGATCACTCTGTTACAATTCTAGTGAATGGCATTATGACTATCTGGCTACCACACCAGCACAGTGACCTCCTTATAGATCAAAATGATACAATTCAAAAGGAAGTAATACATTTACATGCAAATCGTAAAAGAGGATAGGGGGTCTCATCACAAGCCAACCTACCATGTTCATAAGAGTGTAGCAATTGACATGCCCATTATGGTCGCCATACCAGGGTAATTACCTTCTTAATAACTTGAAGGACAGGAGGTCTCATCACGAGCCAGCCTGATCACTTTGCTACAACTCTAGTGAGTGGCACCATGGTTATCTGGCCACCATACCAGCATGGTGATCTCTCCATAAAATTGGCAAAACAACTATTATTACATAAGGATCTTGGCTCATTTTTTAGGTTAAAATAGCAACCCTGTCGAGGCTATGAATTCCTGCTGGCAGCAGTGGATTTGCATGTGGTATGAAAGAATGCTCCTTCAATAGCCAATTGCTTTTATATACACCTTGTCTTCCATTTTTTTTTCAACCACAAAGCTATTACTCGAATTAGTAACAATCATGACTTACCATAAGAATAACTAACAAAGATATGTTTACATATTTTGAACTTCAGAATGACAACACCAATCATTACTTGACTCAGTCTTGCTTCCATCATAACTTTTTAGTCGTGCAAGGACATCATATCGTAATAATGGCTATGCTATTTCCTCTCTCTTTCCAGTCACTTCCACACAAGATACAATTATGAAAACTTCTAAATCTGACCTTTTTACCACATATGTAGTAATTACTCAACCACCGATCCTTCACACACAGATTATCATTACCAAATTCTGACATTCCCCCGTCTGCATTCATAAGCGACCAAATATCTCCTGTACTTGAGGCCATGGGCGCCCTTTCTACGAGGGATGGGGTGTAATTGGCCTTAATTCGGCAAGCATGTGAAATCCCTACACAAATCTCGTCAGACGCATCGATAAGACCAGAGGAACACTACAATTAAGGCATGAAGATTATCTATGGAGAGCTGCAATCTCTTTTCCTCTTGCAGAAAACATCCAGTCAAAACAACAAAGCCAAGAAGAAAAATAATCAGAGGAAAAGAGCATATCAGTTATGGGAGGAAATACCCTTCGAAGCAAGCTTGCAAACTTTCCAATTTTAGAGGTAGCGAGTGCCATCCTCCAACGAGCTGGATGGCTGACATATGTACATAGACTACAAGGATCCAACATGAGAATTGCAATTGAATTTATACAAAATTTGCAGGAAGGGAAAACCAGAGTTAACGACCGAAATATACCAGTTACAAAGGGAATTATCGCAGAAGTTTCTAGAATACCAACGCAAGGAGAAAGATGGGCAGAAAAGCATCTCCTCCTGAGAGAAGCAGTAGCAGCATACCAGGACCCGAATGAACCATTGGAACGAAAAAATAGAGGGATTAACCCTACCTCTTTACACCGTCCATGGCAGGAGTTGGCGGCATTCATCCGGAATTTTATTACATGCAAAGGACGTCAGGATATGGTAAAACCTCGACACCTCAAACTTTTATCTGCACTTAAAAAAAAAAATTCAATTAATCTGCCTGCCTTTTTGAATTCCATATTGCATGATACTGCTGTTCGATTGAGGAAAGCCAAGAATCCCCAAGCAGTGGTTAGTCACCAGGGCTTAATAAAACTAATTAGCATTCATGAGCTAGATAGGAAGTAGATAGAATGGGATAATTTTGTCAACCCTGAGGCACGGGAACCAGAAGTAAACCCTGAAGGAACTGAAATTGAGCCCCCTAGGGTAAATCCTCCAAGAAGAAAAAGAAATCGAATCTCAACATCATAAACAAGAAGTCCAAAACGGCCCAGGACACCCAAAGGAACCTCGAACCTCATGGAGGAAGCAGAACCATCCCATGCACCCTTGCAATAATTCGAGGAGGAAATGGCCTGAGTCTCAGGACAAATAAAGACAAACTATGAATTTAGAAACCCATTGGAAGCAGGGAAGAAAGAGGAACTTTCTGAGAAAACTGCCACTCCCAGCAGCTCTAGTCATACTAACGTTCGACCTGACCAAGAGGAACCATGAGATGATGAGGCTCTATATCCTATTGATAATTAAAAAATGTATAGTGATGGACAGGCAGAGGAGAGATTGGAATCACAAGATTATTCAGGTGACACTGTCCTTGTGGAGCAAAGCACACACACATAGACAACCCCTTTGTCACTAGGAGGTAGCATCACTCCTCCTAGTCAGGACCCTCACATTGAGGTCAATTCTTAAGATGTAATCAAAAACACCATTCTAGACATTGTCCCTAAAAAAGGGAATTTTTCTCCCCTATCACCTGTTGAAATAAGAACAGGTGAAGATTCAGATGAAAGGAGAAGTGAGAAACTAATAAGGACTCGCAAGAGATTGAAAAAATTGGTAAAATATCTGAGGAAACAACTGAAAAAAGGAAAGAAGGGCCCGGAAGCCAAGGATAGAAACCTCTATTGCAGGAACTCAAACAAAACCAGTAAATACTTTCGAAAGTGAAATGAAAACTGACTTAGCCGACACCATGGAAATTGGAATACAAACCAATTTGATAACTACTATTGAAACTGAAATACAGACCAACCTAGCAAACACCACTGAGGCTGAAGTGCAGATAGAACTGGAAAACATCATCGAAGCCCCCCCCCAAACTGAACAGAAAGTTATAGAGGAAAAGGGGACCCAAACAGAGGAAGCCCCTACCTATGCCCAACTAGTAGAGAAAGCTGCCAACTAGAGATTATGAAATGAACTAGTGCGAGTGCGGCATGAACTAACACAATGCAGGAAGGAGGTGGTGCCATTATAAGAATATCAAGCACTGCAAAAGAAGTTCACTGACCTCTCCGTCATAGAAGATGAGACATTCACCCAGCTTAGAGGAGAGTAGGAAAAGGTTAAAGTGGTACAAGAGCAGGTAGAGCAAGCTAAGAAACAAATCTCTACAATTTTCTCTCTATATAATGATGCGCTATCATGCAGAGCTCCGGAAACCAACTATGCCTTGTTCCTAACAGAACGGTATTTACTCTTGAAAATTAAAGCTGTTAGGGCAGGGAAACCCACTACCTTTAGGACCATAGAAGAATTTTTCCAATGTTGTAATGATTAGGATGAGCAGGTCCAGCGCCTCTTGTGTCAGCTTTACATGCATAACTTCTTCCTAGAAGAATACATAGACAACAACCCTATCCCCTTCATAGGGGATGTATAGCTGCAAGCCTTCCTTTCATTTGCTAAAAACCATATCAGGTGGGCCGAAGCCTATGACATCTTCCAGAAAAGAGAGCATAGTCTAGATTTATGGGTCAGGGGGGAGCCTATGAAACCCCTGCAACTAATCATCCAGCACAAAAACTTCATGAGAAGGCCAGGTGTGAGGACTAGGTTGGGACCCATCCATAAAAATATCATAGAAAATGCATGAGAATACTTTGAGGACATTCATGAAGCAGCCTTAGCAGCAGCCAAGCAAAGATGGATGGCCTCCACAAACAATGTGAAGAATAGGGAGCGATTCAATTACAGGAATTTCAAGGCTGCTGCCTCCAGATTCCTTTCATACAACAGCCTAGTCTACAACATGGGGCCTGCCTGATTGGGATGCGGATATAGAAACCCTCTCCTCTGGCATCCTCCTGAGAATTATAATCACAATTAGGAATTACTAGAAGGAGCCATAGGCGCTGCCTTTGCACTCATGAAACGAAAACAAGGCTTCAGAGCATACAACGAAAAGGCCTACCCTGCCTACTCCTTAACGCAACTACATCTCAATCACATGTTTGCATGAGGACATGCAACTAGGTAAGCAGGGGAGTATGTTGGGCCCAAATTAAGGTATGATTCTCACCCTGTAAGTACTTCAAATTATGTTATAATTTTGGGGGAATCCCTCTTCATATTAACAATAAAGAATAAAATATTATGAAAATGAGAAAAATTGGACTAATGATGAAAAGGATGTTTTTTTAATAGAAAATTGACTTCTCTTATCTCCACATGCAGGAAGGCAAAATTGCTGGACCAATAGGAAACGAAAGCCAACCAAGGGACGCAAGCATATGAAATCCTAGTAATTCCCAGCGGTCGACAAAAGGCAGACAGACAAATTCGAGCCCAAGAACTCAAACGACAGCCACGCGCAGCGGGTTGTTGTTTGGAAAATAATTTGGAATTTTTGAAATTTCCTTTAAAAGGGCAAAGGATGGAGGAGAAAGGGAGTCGAAGACAAGACAGGAAATTCATTCTGTAATAGAAAAATCAGAAACAGTCTATCTAATTTTGTTTTTGTAGCATCACTGGATGTAACATAGAGCTTTGAACAATAATCTTTTAAATTTTTTACTTCACTAGGGCTTCTGGTGGTCTGGGCCCAACCTCTGGGAGCTCCACGCAAGTTTTCATACTCTGTGTAGTTGTAGAACCAATGCTTAAGAATCTGATGCAGTTGCAAAGTATATTTCCATTCAATACAAATACAGTTCTCTTTCTTCAGGATTGTTAGAAATTGCGTTCTTAAAGTAGGACAATCGCAATCATATTTTCCGACTTACGACAATACTTTATTATCAATAGATAGTTCCAGTTCTTTTAATACCATTGCATTTGAATTACAGATCGTAGAATAAGCCGATTTCAATATTATCTATCTTTATGAATTATGTTCTCCTTCCAGCATAACGAAGCGTTCAACCATCAATCAATGTTGATTAATTAAGTCATCAAGAGAACTCCATTGCAAAATTACTTAATTACTTGTTGTACGAGTTATTTAATTTGCTTCAGTCATACTGTTTTTCCATTACTGTTCAGCTTAGTTATCCTGTTGTTCCATTACTGGTCAGCTACTTATATTGTTGTTCCATTATTACTTAGTTAGCTAGACTGCTGATTCAATTTGATTCCATTACTGTTTAGCTTAGTTAGACTGTTGTTCCATTCACTTCCATCGTTTTTCAGTTGATTGTCGAATTCAATTCAATTTCTGCTTGATTTCTCTAAATTGTTGTTTGGTTCAGTTAAACTACTGTTTAATTCCATTAGATAAATGCAAAATACTATTTCTCAATCTTAGCCCACCCCTCGTAGGATAAGCAAGCTCAAGAAGTTAGTAAATTCTTCCTCATAAGTGACAAGGAACATCTGTTAGACGAAATGACTCGCATATATTGTGCCAAAATTCTTGGAATAAAAATACTTACCCCGGGTTGATAATTAAATTAGAAAGCACTAGAGTTGTCAATAAATATTCACCTGTTTAAGCACGAACAGTTTGCTTAGATTTTTATAGATGAGGTAAGGAAATGGTTTAAAGCCTTAGCGCGAGGGAGTTTACAAAAGTGGGAACAATTAGAAAAACGTTTTTGACAAAGTGGGGGAGCAAAGTGAACCATGTTCAAACCTTGACTGAATATAACAGTTTGAAAAAAGCCACAAATGAATAAGTTCAATATTTCTCTAAGAGATTCAATAAGGTTTACAATTACATACATTTTCACATTAAACCTCCTCCAGGAGTTTCTCAATTACATTATGTTGAGGCTTTTGACTATGATTTTTCCATTTTATTAAGAGAGAGAGAGTCTGCCTCTTTGGTTTATATGAAAAATGATGTTGTGAAGGTTGAAGTAAATATGGCTATGACAAATGGGAAAAGCCAGATTAAAAGAAGAAGAGAAACCTTCCTCATCTTCGGATGTGGAATTTGATACCATGATGAAGTATATGGAGAGGCTTATGGATAGGCTTGCTCTTGGTACTAATCCTTTACCTGTTGCACAACAAGAAATGCAGATTATGAACCCTCAATTTAGGAGGCCTCAAAACCAGCAGAAACCAAGAGACAATAGAAATCAACCTGATCAACAGGTTATACCTCCTTTTCAGCAAAATCTAGTGGATGAGGAATAAACACAACCTGAATTTCAAGAAGACATCATTCATTGTTTGGATGAGGATGTTTCAGGAATGTTCTTAACCAAAGAAGAACATGATCAATCCAGTTATGACATAGGGGAAGATGAAAATCAATCTGATTACTTGAAAGTCTATCAGCATGCTATCTTTGAGATGCAAAAAAAATATAACTTGAGGAATAGAAATGTTCCTATTATAGCTATTAAAGACCAGCCAAAGAAAGATGCTCCAAATCCAGTTGAACAGAATAAATACACACCACCCCATGGTAAAGAGATTGAAAAAGCACCACCTGCTTTCAATCTAGAAAATGAGACTTCTAAGATCAAAATTTTTGTCCCTTTTTGTGAGATCATTAAGGTCACTAAGTATAGGAGCCAAATTTTCAAGATGCTTAACACTCAGCCTAGACCTTCTGACATTCTAAATCTGCAATAATACCATCCTACTATTTTCCCAGGACCAAGAGTGGAAGATAAGAAAAATGAAGAATTTCCACCTTTCTATGTGAGAGTGAACATCCATGACATGACCTTACATAATTCTATGTTAGATTTAGGGGCCTCCCACAACTTAATGCCTAAGGTGATCATGGAGAGAATGGGTTTAGACATAACCAGACCTTACAAAGACTTGGTTTCCTTTGATTCCAAAAGATTTCAGTGCATTGGTCTCATTAAATATGTGGACATTGGTTTAGCTCAAGTGCCTACTAAAACAGTGTTAATGGATATAGTTTTAGCTGACATTCCTCCAAAATTTGGCATGCTTCTATCTAGATATTGGGCTCCTAAAATTAAAGGAACTATGCAGATAGACATGACTTATGTCACTATTCTAGTCTTCGGTGAGCAGAGGAGGTTGTATAGAGAATATAGGATGGCCTATATGGTTAGTAGCAAAGACAAACCAAATTTTTTTCCAATATATGCAGTAGAGACTGAATTGGGATCTTCCATTTTGTTCAATGAGGTCACTAATGAGACAGAAAATTAGAAAATTGAAAAAATCAGCAAGCAAAAAATCAGAAAATCAAGGAGGAAAATTAATAAGGTTTGTCGCATTTTCACTTTTATGGCGATGCTTGAAGAGAAGGATATGGTGCAGGTATGTGGGTTACCAGTCCTGGCGATGAGAGTAATTTTTACTCTTATAAATTGAACTTTGATTGTACAAACAACATGACTAGATATGAGGCTTTGTTTTTGGGTCTAGAAGCTTTGAAAGTTTTAGGCGCAAAGACAATCTCCGTTTGTGGTGATTCTGAATTAGTAATCAATCAAGTATAAGTATATTATAAAACTAAGGATGTTAGAATGAGAGCTTATAGGAATTTGATTCTTGATTTACTTGAAAATTTCAAAGAACATAGTTTCACCATCAAAGCTAGAAACCAGAATTCTATAGCTGATTCTTTAGTTGTTTCGGCCATCTTATTTCTCATCCCTACTAATTCTAGTAAGAGCTATGAAGTTGAGGTCAGGTGTAAACCAACGATCCCTGATAATATTATCAATCGGCAAGTGTTTGATAGTGATCACCAAGTCAGAAATTTCCTTGATCTGAAAGAGGAATTTGAAAACATTCAAGTAGATCAGCAGAACATGTTTGTTGAAACTAAATCCAATTCGGAAGTCCTCGTAATTGCATTCCTAAAGGCTTAATCCCCCTTGAGAAGTTTTTTGATGATAATGATGTGTTTAAGTATCCAAAGATGAAGGTTGATGATGAAGAGGTTGAAAGTTGCAACCTTGGTACCACAGAAATTCCTAAGATGATCAATTTTTCCAAGTTCCTTTCTTCAGAGGTGAGACAAAGGTATGTGGATATTATGAAAAGGTACATTGATGTTTTTATATGGAGTTATTCAGACTTAAAGAGGTATGATCCCAACATTATTCAACATACCATACCAATCAAAGAAAATGAAAATCCTTTTAAACATAAATTGAGGAGAATCAATCTTTTGCTCATTCCATTGGTTGAAAAATAAATTAACAAGTTGTTTGATGCAAAAATCATTGTTCCATTGATATTTTCTAAGTGGCTTGCTAATTTGGCACATGTGACAAAGAAGAATGGCGATATTAGGTTATGCATTGATTTCAAAATTTGAATAAGGAATATCTTAAAGAAAATTATCCTCTTCCAAATATGGATCAAAGTTTTCAAAACATTATTGGATCCCAAAGGATGTCTATGCTTGATGGTTTCTCAGGTTATAATTAGATACTAGTGCATCTGGATGACCAAGAGAAAACTGCATTTACTACGCCATAGGGGACATTTATGTATGTCAAAATGCCTTTTGGTATCATGAATGCAAGGGCGACTTTCCAAAGGGCGATCATGACATTGCATTTGTTGAAGAAAATGATAGGTCAGTGGTGGTTTACTTGGATGATATCACTGTGTTTTCAAGGAGGGAGGAAGAGCATCTCAAACACTTGGAGAAAATTTTGCAAAAGTGTCGAAATTTGGTATTTCTCTTAATCCTAATAAAATTGTTTTTGCTTTGACTAATGGAAAGTTATTGGGACACATTATATCAAAGGAAGGAATAAGGATCGATCCAAGTAGGGTCTATGCCATACAAAATATAGACTTTCCAAGAGACAGAAAAGAGATTCAATCCTTTCTAGGTAAGGTCAATTTTGTTAGGAGATTCATTCCTAATTTTGTAGAAATTATCAAGAATATTACTAAGACTATTAGAAAGGATTTTGATATTAAATGAACAGCAGAGGCAAAACAAAATTTTGAAGAGATCAAGAAGGCCCTTACCCAAGTCCTGGTGCTCATAAGTCCTGATTTTTCTAAGGATTTTCTGTTTTTTACTTTCGCTTCTAAACATACAATTGTTGGACTGTTATTTCAGAAGAGGCAACAAGGTAATGAGAAGCCCATTTCTTTCTTCAATAGAACACTTTCAAACTCTGAACTAAAGTACAATACTATGGAGAAAGAAGCATATTCTTTAGTGAAGGTGCTTAAAGATTTCATAATTTATATTCTACATTCTCACATTATGTCTTGTGTGCCTAATGTTGTGGTGAAATACATAATGACTAAAGTTGGTCCTTATGGAAAAAGAGGTAAGTGGATTTCCACTTTGTTGGAATATGATATGGATATTAAGCCAACCAAGTTGGTAAAAGGTCAAGGGTTGGAAAAACGGATGGCACAATCAAATTTTGATCGTCTAGATATGAATTTCATTGCAGAATTTTCAAAAGTGGTTGAAGAAGAGGAACTGATCCCTATAGAGGAAAAATTCACTATGTCTGAGTGGTATCAGGATGTAATTTTTGTTTTGCATCATCACAAAGGTCCTCGTCAATTAACCAAGTCCAAATCCAAATTTGTAAAGATGAAGTCTCTAAGGTATTGTATTCTGAACAAGAATTTATGTTGGAGGGATACCGGTGGGATTCTCTTAAACTGCTTGTTAGAAGAATAGGTTGAGAATATAATTGATGAATTTCATAAGGGATATTGTGGAGGACACCATTATTGGAAGGCTACAACAATTAAGATACTAAGAGCAGGATACTATTGGCCTTATGTGTTCAAATACATCTACAAAAATATTGTTGCCAGTCATGAATGTCATTTTTTTATGGGAAAAAGAAGCTAATGCCTTTACCTTTGAAACCCATATATGTTGAAGCTCCTTTCCAGCAATGGGGATTAGATTTCATTAGCGATATACACCTTGCATCCTCAGGCCAACATTGTTGTATTTTGACAGCCATTGATTACTTCACCAAGTGGATTGAAGCGGGCCCTATAAGGAAAGCTACAGACTTGGTCATCATCCAATTTTTGGAAAAAAATATTCTGTCAAGGTTTGGTTGTCCCTTGAAGATTATTACTGACAATGCTCAAGCTTTCAAGTCAATGCCACCTTGGGAAAAGTTGTTTGTTGGAATGGGGTCTCCTAACAAGCTGCGAGACTGGTCCATTTTGAATATTTTTTATTATATTTAGTCTAGTGTAGGGGTTTTGGGGTGGGTCAAAGCCACGAAAGCATTGTAGTGGGTGAAAGGGTAAACTAGGGTTCCGAAAACCATGGGTTGAGGACCATAGGAAAGTCTAGGCTAGATTGTTATAAATAGAGATGCATTTTGTATTGTAAAAGACAAGAAATGATGAGCTATTGATGTGAATAGTGGTTTAAGATATCTGTTTGGGTTTTGGGGAAGGGACTCCTGCTGGCTGTGTGCGCAGAGATCCAAGTCCAGTTGTGTGCAGACCTTGCTGCTGTGTGCACAGGTTGGGAGGGAATTTTAAGGAAGAATTGATGAATGAATGATTGCGGAAGATTGTTAGAGAACTGAATTTGCGAGTAATTTTGTGTGAATTACTGATAATTGCTGTATTGTGCGTTTTCTATCTTTAAGCTGCGAAATATTTGTGTACTGCATTCTTGGATCTAGATCTATTATTTTCTGTTTATGTACTGTTGTGATGATGTTATAATGAGCATATAACTATAGATCTAGTTCATGTAGATGCGAATAGAGAGTTAATTAACTCTGCGCAGAACAAGGTATTCTGGGAATCACAGGATCTAGCGTAGCTCTGCTTGCCTTACCCATCCTTTCTCAAGGTGCAGAAACCTAGTTCTAGCACCCACCCATACTACTTCAGGTGAGACTTTGACCTGCGCAAGCAGGTCAATGCGCAAGTCACTGCCGAAGGGGCCAGTAGTATAGGGGTTTGTTGGCAAACCTTGCACATCGAACCTGGGTCAGGACCCCTCAAGCCAACAAATTGTTCTGTTGCCAGGACCGGAAGAAGTCTGAGAGAGGGATCGGTAATGACAAGAGAATAGTGGAGATCTAACGCGGAGGTGAATGAGCACTACTTTTGGCGACAACACAACACGAAGCGGTAAGTATTATCGAACCGGTCAAGTAGAGGATCGCTCTGCTCGTAGCTCGCCGAAGAAAGTGCCTACACAAGGTCCGTTAGTTACCCCGATGTCGGACCTCTGGAAAAGAAAACCAGAGGAAAGTATGGCAGTACACTTGAAATTACCCACCTTTAAAGGCGCAGTCGATGAGGACATGGAGTGGTTTTGGTTCATAGCCGACTCGGTATGGACTGCGCAAGGGGTGGTAAGGGATACTGTGAAAAGGGCACAGTTATCCCTAGCCTTCGAAGAGAAGGCTCTAGACTGGTATATGCCGTATATATCTTAGAACGGGAGTGCATCACTTCAAGATGTTAAGGATGCCCTAAAACAACAATTTCGAAAGCCGAAATCTTAGTCTTAGTTGGTAGCAGAAGTAAAAGACTTCAAGCAAGGTGTGTCTGAGTCAGTATGGGAGGCTGATCAACGGTTAAATAAAGCAATGAGGGAAGGGGGGTTCAAGTACGACGATAGACAGCACGCGGAATGGTTCATTGCTATGTTTCTACCTCACTTACACATATCGATGGGCCTCCAGACCTTCAAATCGCAGGAAAAAGCCTTGGAAGCTGCCATGAAACTCGAAGCTGCGCCTAAGGACAAAACGTTGGGGGGAGTGTAGCAAATTCAAGAGCAGCTCGGAGCCATGCACATGGAAATATAGAGCTTATGGATGGAACGGGGAAAAGGAGTCAGGTAGATCAGGGGAATCTCTATAGGGTACAATCAGATCCTGCATCATTAAGATCTCCCACGAGGGGCTAGCGAGGAAGCGCATGACAAGGACGGTGGTAGCTAATCTGCTATAACTGCAGAGAGGTAGGGCACTTCGCCAGGGATTGCCCGAATCCCACCAGGAAATACTGTAAATATTTCCGACAACTGGACCACGAGATCAAATACCACCCAGTCTTGATAACGAAAATGAAGGACAAACAAACTACCCCCACGCAAAATGTGCAAAGTGTCAAAATTGAGCTAAGGAATGAGGATCCGAGTGTAAAGTCATGACACACAGCGGGGTGGTCACCCAGGGAGCAAGGGAGGAACTTTCTTCTCATAAGTGCATGAATCTCAAGGAACAAGAGCCGCTGGAAGCCCCTGAGCAGATGCCAACGTACCTCCAAAAAGAGGAAGGGGTTGAGCCCTTTCTAAGGGCATGCCTGAAACTACTGCGTAGACCGCGGGCTGTAGAAAATCTCTAAGAATTACTGCATGACTGCGCAGCCTGACCCAACACAATGGCTAAGATTAAGGAAGTACACAAATTTATACACAGCTATAAGAGACGCATCGGGAGGGAAATGCGGTTGACTGCGTAGATTGGTGACTATGAGATAGATCAGGTTATTCTTGATCTCAGATCGGATGCAAACGTCTTACCAAAGAAAACATGGCAACGAATGGGAGAACTTAAGTTATACTGGTCCACCATCCAGCTGCGCATGGTGAATCAACAGAAGATCATCCCTCTAGGGAGGTTGCCAAAAGTCATGCTAGATATCGCAGAAGTAAAGGTCTTAGCTGACTTTGAAGTAATAGAAATCGTGGAAGATGTGGATCCTTACCCTACACTCCTGGGCCTAGACTGGGCTATAGACGTAGGGGTTTCATCAATCTAAAAAATTGTAGCATGGTGTTTGAGAAGAACGGTACGCATGTAATAGTACCGTTAGATCCCACCGAGGGTGTGTGGTATACAGAACCAACATATGCAGAGGAGGAACTAGATCACATATACAGGGTAACGACGCAGGACGAAGACCAGGGTAACTCTACAATAGGCAAAGTACTATATTGGGAGAAGGATCGGGAGTACTTTTCTAATTCTGATGAAGAACTAGAGATTTGGAAAATCCGGTTACATGATGCCTCAGCACTACGAGGCCCTAAGGCTGTAAGGACCCTCTACTGCATTACTTCATAGGTAAGGGACCTTCCCCACTTTGATGGGTATAGTAATGTCTACGAATTCCTAAGGACGTTGGAGGCTACGGTGCCAAAAGGACGGCGGCTCTGGGCCATCAATCTGGCTCTGCATGGAACACCTACACGATGGTGGGATACCCACAAGAAATAATTTCTGGATTGGGAAACGTGTCAGGATAGGATGGCTCTGTGGTTCGCACCTCCCGCTGACGTGCGTACCAGGATATTCTTGAGACCAGAGGATCCCCGCGTGCATCTGCTTACTTGGACAACCAACTGGTCCAATCAAACCCCAAAAGAATGGATCCATATATTTGTGCATGCCTTGGGCCCTATCCCTGCTGCTTGGTACTTAGATGCAGAGTTACATCAGCGTACCCACCACTAGGAAATATTAAAATAAGATTTTATTGGAACGTTCGAACTAATTGGGGGAACGGAGATGCTTGATGAAGCTCTACAGGACATCGATGCGTTTATATTTAAATGTTAGAAAATTAAATATTACAGAGAAATGAAACACATAAAATATGCGGAAAACATAAGCACACAAAACACATAAAACCAAAGAGACACAAATATACGTGGTTCACCTAGTTTGGGCTATGTCCACTCCAAACAGCCAGTCCTTCCTTTCTATTATCCAGCAAAATGAAGAGACACAACCTACAACAGATCCGTTGTAATATCCTCTGTTCTCTCTCACAGTCTCCCTCTCTGTTTCTCACTCTGAGAATACACATACCATACACATCCATAATACAATACCCTCATACAAGCGAGGGGGTGCCTTCTAGGGAAAAAAACCCTAAACTAAACATAACTTCTACCGTCAGATCATCCGCCTAATGAATGACCCAGATTGACTTGAAATTACTATACTTTTACAAGGCAATTTTACATCTATTTTTAGCTTCGGGGGTGCTACCCTTGAAACCCCCCACCAGGGGGGGCTCCATGAAGTCACAGCCGCCCCCCCCTGACCCCCTAGGCAGCGTTTAATTACGGGCGGCGTTGCCGCCCCCATTAAGGTACAGTGGTCTGATGTTGTGATACAAAATAAACAAGATAATCTGGCTCCACACCCAACATTAAAAAGCCTCGCCCCTACACCACACCAGCCGCCCTGACATGGGAAGCCCAGATGCAAGGGATAGTCAACTACCAAAGCTTGGCGATTAACGAAGAAGAGGATAATCCGTGGAATATCTCTGTTCCGAAATATGAAGGAGAACGTACCATTATCAGACCATCACTATAGGATATTGATGTAACGCAACCTCTCAGGCTATGCGAAGTTAATATTGGGATAGAAGAACACCCTAAGCTGGCTAAAATTGGGGACTATTGGGAAGAAGGAACCGTAGGAAAATTTTCAGAGCTACTTACGGAGTACCAAGACTTATTTCCAACAATTTTTTTTGAGCTCAAAGGAATCACTGGGGACCTCGACATTATGCACATCACTCTGAAACCCGAGGCGCACCCCATCAAGTAGCGGCCTTACAGGCTGAACCCTAAATATAAGAAAAAGGTCAAAGAAGAGTTTGACAAAATGCTGACCACAGGTGTCATTGAACCAGTGGAATAGCCAGATTGGGTAAGTCCAATGGTCGTCCAGGAGAAAAAGACAAAGGGGGAAATACACATCTGCGTGGATCTATGAAAGCTAAATTATGCCTACGTCCATGACCCCTTCCCTACACTCTTCTTCGATGAAATACTTGATAGCGTGGGTGGCCAGGAGGCCTATTCCTTCACCGATGGGTTCTTCGGATACCGCCAGATCAGAATTTTACCTGATGATCGCAGTAAGACTACCTTTGTGACTGAATGGGGTTCCTTCTAGTATATGGTCATGCCCTTTGGTCTCAAGAACACACCTGCTATCTTTTCAAGGGTCATGGTGGCTGTGTTCAAGGAGTTTATTCACAAGTTCCTAGAGGTTTACTTCGATGACTGGATGGTCTTTGGCTTGGTGAAAGACCATGTCTCGAACCTATGATTAATGCTGGATGCATGTCGGAAACACCAGATCTCCCTGAATATCAAAAAGTGCATCTTTTGTGTACCATTCAGAATATTTCTTGGACACATCATCTGTCGGCAAGGATTGATGGTTGATCCAGCGAAGATAGCCGTGATTATCAACCTTGCAGCCCCCACAATGGAAAAACAACTGCGTTTTATTCTCGGTCACACAGGCTATTATAGGAAATTCATCTAGGGATACGCCCTGATCACAACACCCATGGAACACCTACTAAAAAAAGATGTCTCTTTTTTCAGGAATGACGAATGTTAGAAGAGCTTCGAATTGCTAAAGGAGAAGATGATCTCTACACCCATACTAATATTTCCTGACTGGTCAAAAGAATTTCACGTACATGTTAATACGTCAAGCATCACCTTGGGCACGGTTCTCACTCAACCTAGAGACGGAGATATTGACTACCCAGTTGCCTTTGCAAGCTGAAAACTCTTGAGCGCAGAAAGGAATTACTCTACCACTGAGCGCAAAGGATTGGCCATGGTATACGCATTACAAAAATATCGGCACTATCTGTTGGGTCAACACTTTAAGATGTTCACTGATCATTTGGCTTTGAAATTTTTGGTCAACAAGCCTGTGTTGGGGGGGAATATTTTCCGCTGGCTGTTGTTATTCCAGGAATATGATTTTGAGGTCCTTGTTAAACCTGGGAGGTTCAATTAAGGCCTGGATCATCTGTCTCACATCGACATGGAGGAAGAGCTTACTAACTTGGATGAGGGCTTACCCGATGCGCAGCTGTTTACCGTTAAGGTGGTTGATGCTCACTTTGCTGATATCATTGAGTTCCTTACTACGGGCATGGCCCCTGCAGCATATTCAGTGCAGCAGAAGAAGGAGTTGGTTACCCAGGATGCAGAATTTACTATCATCGCCAGACAGTTATACAGGCTAGGTGCAGATGAAATACTACAAAGGTATGTATTGGAACATGAATGACCCACCGTTTTCGCAGAAGCACACGATGGAGTTGCAGGAAGCCACTATGCAGGAAGAGCTATAGCGCAAAATATTTTGAGGGCTGGATTATGGTGGCCTACACTGAATCAGGATTCGTACACCTATTTCAGATCATGTGATACATGCCAGTGCACTGGCCGACCCTCGCAATGAGATGACATGCCATTACAGCCTCAAGTGGCCCTATATGATTTTGACAATGGGCTATTGACTTTATAGGACCCATCAATCCACCAGGCAAGAAAACAGGTGCGCGCTACATTATCACTGCCACTGACTACGTCACTCGATGGGCTGAGGAATAAGCAGTAAAGGATTGTACTGTGGATACTACTACGCACTTCATCTTTGAGTAGATTTTGACCAGGTTTGGCTGCCCAAAGATCCTAATGAGCAACAAAGGTACGCACTTTGTTAACCAAATGATTCAAGCCTTGAATGAGGAATTCAGGATCCACCATGTGAAGAGTACACCCTATCATCCCGAGGAAAATGGGGCGGTTGAAGCTTTTAACAAAATTTTGGAACAAGAATTAACGAAGGTTTGCAATTGCAATCGAAGTGACTGAGATGTGCGCATCCCCTCGGTTCTATGGGCATATTGAAAAACCTATAAGCAGCTAACAGGCAGGACCCCCTTCCGAATGGTTTATGGCAAGGAGGCCATTATGCCCGTAGAATACATTGTTCCTAGCCTACGCATCGCTGCATTCACAAATATGGCAGACTCAAATATCATAAAGGAATGTCTAGCACAACTGGTGGCTTTGGGGGAAGATCGATTTATTGCTAATTTTCACCAGCAGGTTCAGAAGGCTCGCGATAAATCCTGGCATGATCGACATATTCGTTAAAAGACATTTGTCGAAGGTGATCTTGTCCTATTATACGATAGCCAATTTGCGAAACATCCAGGGAAATTCTGGCAACATTGGCTTGGTCCTTACACAATTAAGGAGATTATGAATGGCGGAGTAGTCCAGCTAGCTACCCTGCGCAGTGACATCGTTCCTGGCTTTGTCAATGGAAGTCAACTCAAGCCATACCAGGCTAAGGAATATGTGGCCGCACCACTTCAGTGACT
Organism: Pinus albicaulis; assembly: GCA_034641835.2. Classification (NCBI taxonomy): domain Eukaryota; kingdom Viridiplantae; phylum Streptophyta; class Pinopsida; order Pinales; family Pinaceae; genus Pinus; species Pinus albicaulis. The sequence continues at coordinate 136,101,919 of CM076579.1, forward strand.
TGGGATGAGTCACAAGATTGTGTTGGGGAAATACTGGAATGGGGTCTCCTAACAAGCTGTGAAACTGGTCCATTTTGAATATTTTTTTATTATATTTAGTCTAGCACAGGGGTTTTGGGGTGGGTCAAAGCCCCGAAAACATTGTAATGGGTGAAAGGGTAAACTAGGGGTCCGAAAACCATGGGTTGCGGACCATAGGAAAGTCTAGGCTAAATTTTTATAAATAGAGATGCATTTTGTATTGTAAAAGATAAGAAATGATGAGCTATTTATGTGAATAGTGGTTTAAGATATCTGTTTGGGTTTTGGGGAAGGGACTCCTGCTAGCTGTGTGCAAAGAGATCCAAGTCCAGCTGTGTACGGACCCTACTGCTGTGTGTGCAGGTTGGGAAGGGAATTGTAAGGAAGAATTGATGAATGAATGAATGTGAAAAATTGTTAGAGAACTAAATCTGTGAGTACTTTTATGTGAATTACTGATAATTGCTGTATTATGTTTTTTTTGTCTTTAAGCTGTGAAAGATCTGTGTACTGTGTCCTTGGATCTAGATCTGTTATGTTCTGTTTATGTACTGTTGTGTTGATGTTATAACGAGCATATAACTATAGATCTAGTGCACATGGATGCAAATAGAGACTTAATTAACTCTGCACAGAACAAGGTAATTTGGGAATCATAGGATCTAGCACAACTCTACTTGCCTTACCCATCCTTTCTCAGGGTGCGGAAACATGGTTCCAGCACCCACCCATACTACTTCGGGTGAGACTTTGACCTGCGCAAGAAAGTCACTGCCGAAAGGGCCAATAGTATAGGGGTTTGTTGGCAAATATTTCACACTGAACCTGGGTCAGGACCCCTCAAGCCAACATTATTTGATTCAATAAGCATCATCATGTATGGGTTATTTAAAAGTTATTAATCAAGTTAATGGTGCTAGAGTCATATTAGGTTTCAAACTCCTTCTAAATATAATTATCTCTATTTTCTCTCCATGTAATGAATTCATGTTTGGAATATATATTTTCAGCAGTTTCGAGGGTCTAGCCTAGGTGGCATACTTCATGTAAAAGGAGTTCACTCTATAAATAGGGAGATTTCAGAGTTAGAGAGGGTTGATTGATGTTATGACTTATGCTACTATTGTAATATTTTCTCATTTCAGGTAATATACAGTTGCAGAAAACCTTTTTTAGATGTGATATTCTTTACAGGCTCTTGTCTGTTTGTCTCATTTACCTTTTCAATGTCAATCCAACTTACTTCATGTATAATCACTTGGAATTCATAGATAATTATGCTCCAACTTCCTTTATGCATTGTGTTTTATGTCAAAGTTATTTTTATAATAGTTCACATGCCTCAGCTTCCATGAATGATGTTCTTATGTAATTGAATTTCATACTGACTCCATGCCCAATGGTAGCCATCTCACATCCTTCACCTGCAAAAAAACCATCCAAAAGACATATGAGAGCTAGTCATCTTTTTAAGCTTCATTATTGAATATCATACATTTTCTTGTGAGAGCCCTCTCTGGTTGGAAAGGCTAACTTCCAACCCTAAGTGGTTTGAAACAATTACACTAAATTGACTATTGAGCAGCCCAATCAGCCTCCTTTTTGTGATAACAAGCATAATCTGCAATCTATTATACTCCCTTGTCTGCACAGCAAGTACCTTAACAGGCCATACTTTCTTCTCCTTCACATTTTTTATTTGGAGCCCTAAGTGGTGAATTGACACCTGCATCATATGCAAACTTGTGGTACAATATTTGCAAAATACGTGTTCTCTTACCAGACCTACCATGACCCAAGAAAATAACCATACTTTCCAAGAGTTTATAACACACTCTTTGGCCAAGTTTACATCATAATAGAAACTAATACTCCATCTATCAACAAAAGGGCCAAAACATCATCATGTTACTTTCATAAGTGATGGAAAACACATCATCGTTTTTACAATAGTTTCACAACATATGATTTGCAATAAGATGGCCATGACAAACTACTACATAAAATAAAACATCTCTCACTCATCAAAGTAAATGGTTCATCATCATGGAGCTGATTCACTTGATGAACAACTTTAACCATTCGTTCCTGCACAGACGCTTTGTCCTTAAGGCGTTTCTCTGGATGGAGCCTCCAACAAGTGGCTCTTTAATGTCGATCTTTATTGCAATCATTGTAATGTTTCTTTCTCCTCCAGATCTACTTAACCTTCATCCTTCCCTGATGTAAAGAATTCCTTTCACGTCTTATCCTCTTTCTTGTTTCCATTCTCTTCCAACACTTGCCAACCACATGGTTATACAACCCACAAAAACTACATGGTTTTCTATGCCATGATCTATGTGCATCATTAAAAATATGCTTGTAATCAAAATGAACTTAAGAATACTGATACTTGTTATACCTTTCCTTAGCCCTCTCTTTGGAATGATCACTCCCATTTGGAAATGACCTGCAATCATGATCACTGGAGGCTTGTGAGGTACTCTCAACATACTTTTTTTGTCTTAGACTTTCCGCATGAAGATTCTCATGTCTCTTCCTTTCTGACATAGCTCAATTTTTCATGTCATGGTAATTCTACCACTTGGATGGGATTCACAATGCCTTTCCCATTAGATCCTAGGTCCTTGCCTTCATATCCCATATTTTTCAATAATCTAGAACCAATTCCTATAGTGTGATTTTCAAAAGTATCAAATCATTATCATTTTCTGAAATTAAACTAAAGAACTACCAACATTGTTTACCTGGGTTGTCGATTCTAAAGTAGGTGATGATGGCTTCACTAAGCCTTCGTTGTGATTCAACCTTTCCAAGGCCTCTTCCATGGCTCATAATTGAAGCTACAATGTCTATGTCTCCTCTTTGGATTTTTGTAGAAGTATCCTCAATTCATCATTCTTTGCTTGAAGGCTCTTGTTGATCTCTTCATTTGAATGATGAGAATAAGATGAAGAATAAGTATATTCACTTGAAGATGGAGAAGGAGCATCATCCTCTGATGTCTCTTTCTCATGTTCATATTTTGCCATTTTCACCTCCTAACATGCATACATTATATATACCATGCTTTCCATCCTGTATAAGGCCTCGTAGATATATTTGTCATCCTCCATTTTATTTCTTGTTGCGCATTCAATCATTCACACTCACAATTCACATCAGCAAGAAGACTTCTCTAATACCAAACTTGATCTAGATTCTCTTAGCTATCGAAATTAACCAAGATCTTTTACTTTTGTAATGTTAGCATAATTGCATGTAAAAGAGTATGGAAAAATGCATGTGCATTCTTTAAATAAGATGAAACATATCACCAATCATCAAATCAAAGAACAAAAACAACTTGATAACAGAGTTCACCCATAGCGGGTTATGTCTTTGGACCCGATGTGAGGAGTGGCGAGGACACTTCATTAATTGATGCAAGATGATGATGAGTACATGATGTGTTATTTCTTAATTCAATGAAAAACTCCCTTAACTAGAGTGGCATGTCTCTCCATGAGAAGTTCTTCTATATGAACTCTCACTCATTTAATCTCTGCATCAACATGAAAAAATTTCAAACTCTCACATAAAGTGGAATACAAGGATCCTCTCACAAAGTGGCATACACGGATCTCAAAATCAAATCATCATATAAGAAAAAATAAAATGAACACATAACAACACTGCATATTATATCTCCACTTTCGGGATGGCTTGAAAATGCACAGATTTGCTAAAGAAATGGATTGTGTGGTTGAACTATTGTTGGAAAACCAATTGAAATGAGTATAAACTCAACCCCCTTCTGGCTTGGTCAAATCTGGACCCTCGAGAACCTCAAATATTCCCCCAGTGATTCCTCCTTGTTGGTTGACTAGACTTCAGCTTCCCAGATGACAAATCTGATCACACCATCGCATTCCTTGTGAAAAATTAAGAAAAATAAGTATAAACTCGATGTGGTTCTGAGACTGACATTTTTGGGCTTCCTTATTGCAGGTTGACTGAAATTATGTTTCTCATATGAGGAATCAGATTACACCATCACGTTCCCTGTGAAAAACTGAGAAGAATGAGTATAAACTGGGCACAATCTTGTCACTGTGGAAATTTGGCCCCAAGGGAATATTTTAGATTCCTCATGATTCCACAAAGAATCCTCTGCAAGTTGACTAAGGTTTTTCTACTCATATGAGGAAATCGATTACACCATCTGACTCCTTGTGAAAAACTGATCAATTTGAGTATAAAATTGACATGATTCCGCCACCACAAAAAATCAGCTTCAAGGGAATCTTAAATATTCCTCCCAAGATTTTGCATGAGAATATTCTAGGGAATATTCCCTTAGAATATTATTTATCTCAAAAAAATTTCCTTGCCTGGGATGGGGTCCATGTGGTCCCACTCGTGGTTCCTCCTTGACTATTTTGATATTTTGTTGCCTTTACTTGTTGTTTCAACGCCCTATATGTGGGTTCCCTTGCACTATATCAAAGTCGTGTTTAAATATGTAAACTTCCCAAAGTTGTCTCTTGTGTTCCATTAGTAGGTATTAAATATATCTTGTGGGAGGCTTGAGTTCAACCCTCGTGCCCTCTCATTATGACTATTTTTTATGACCCATTTTTAAAATGGTTTGTAATAAAACCCAAACTCAACGAATTTCAACTTTTAAATTAACCAAATTTTTGTCTTACGCCCAAATTAGTCGGCCCGTCGCTTGCCAAAACTGTGGGTTATAGTTGGTTGGCCTGTTTGTTTAACATAATAGTATAACCATTATATGGTTCATAACAAATCCACCATATTCATTTGTATTTAGCCATATATATATATATATATATATATATATATATATATATATATATATTTAACCATATAATATGTGATTTTGTTATATGGTTATTAAAATAACCATATTTTATATTTTGAAATGGGTTTTTCATGTTTTTGTGTTTTTTAGGGATTTGTTTTATATGAGAATTTGAACATTATTTTTTTTCTTTTCTGCAGGGGAAAGGAGCCAATGATGGAGTACCATATGTCATTAGTTAACTGTGACAGCGAATAATATTACAGAGGCCACAGGTTCTTACCTTCCTATAATTCTTATGTCCAACATATACTGTTTGACTCGATTCAAGTGTTGTCAAATGCGCCACTAGATTCAGAACAATAAGATCTATGAATTGAACTTCGTTTCACTGAGATTTGAAGACCTTGATTTTTGAGCCTTTATGGAGCCACCTAGATCAGTAGGAAATCTTACATAATCCATGAAGGCCATGGAGGAAACTTCTAAGAAAAGGCTTGAATCATGAAATAAATCTTGTTGCAAAGGAATCCCTTCAAAAAATAATGTCCTACAAGGTTTGTTAAAGAATAACTCAAGGTATGTCTTAAGATTAGAAAAAAAAATACAAGGTTGTCTTAATGAAAAAGGTATGATCATTCTCTTTTGAAATTTTCTTTACATTTATTGACATATTTATGTCTAGGGTTTTGAATCATAAAGATTATTGTTAGGGTCATTAATCATTAGATTGAATCTACCCTCGTTATATTATCTCTTGTCATTTAATCATTCTTGTGATTAAATCCTAGATATTAGTGCATCGTAGATATGTATATGTGAGTATGCTAACTTAATTTTTGATAATCATGTTTTATTTATGAAATATAGGGTTTGTAACAAAACCCTATTAGAGATTGATATTCTAGGACATGATGAGATTGTTTTCTATTATTGATATGATTTAGCTTTAATGATAAAATATAGGGTTTGCAATAAACCCTAGTAGAAGTCCGACATGTAAATTCTAAAAGCATATTTTTAAAACCTTAGATGTATAGTACTATGATTGGATTGATATTGCAATTGAGTAGTTGTAAGTCTTAATGATGGAGTCTAGGGTTTATGAAAAAACCCTAGCAAGTTGTTAAAGTCTAGAATATAAAAGGATGTAATCTTTGTTGATTATGACCCTAACAAGGTTTAGGTATACAGTGTCTAAAGTTTGAATGTTTTGATGCTTACATTGTAATGCCATGATTTTGATATAGTTGACTTCATGCTTCTGTATATTTATATTTGGTTGTACGTGCTATTAAAGTTATGCAGGTACATAATCTTCAAGATGTTGAAGATGTTCGTAATTGAAGATGATAATAATGATGAGCATGATGAAGGAAGCTATAAGAATGATTATGATCAAGATGACATTAATTACATGAGAAATAATGAAGTATATTCTATGATGTTTTTGTCCCTAAGATGAGAAGGAACATAGTTAGAAGAAAGGGTGCATCTCCTCGGTTAAGAGGGAGGGAATATTATGACAGTCATAGTAAATACCCTAAAGAATAAATGAAAGTACTACATATAGATTTGCAAACAAAATACTTGAGAAGTATTGAGGAAGTATTTTTTGCTACTGAAGAAATGAAAGAAGAAGAAAGCTTCCAATGGGTTGTATTTGGATAACTTGATGATGATATAAGTAGCATCAAAATGATTGAGGACCTCAAAGGTTTGTGATTACTTGTATATATGTTTGAAATATTATTACTGATTTGGGTTGTGATTGTGCAGGATCTATCCTTAAAAATGTTGAAATTTTAAAGCATGCTTGGAGTGGTGGCTACATATATATATATATATATATATATATATATATATATATATATATATATATATATATATATATATATATATATATATATATATATATATATATATATATATATATATATATATATATATATATATATATATATATGATTTAGTTGATAATGAGAGATGAAGCATCTTATGGCAAAAATATTCTTGTGACGACATCTGGTTGGCCTATGTGTTGATGTATATATCCCAAACTAGGTAGGGTGGTGTTGGTCGTAGAGCTTTGACCTTGGACACACACGTAGATCCTTGGGTTGGTTTTAGAGCTTAAAATATTTATGGTACCTAAAGTGGCTAAAGCTTGAGAACTCCTTAGTCCCATACCCTAGTCAGGTATCTAATCTGTAGCATTACATGTGTTGTGAACTCTTCATAAAGTATGTCACTTTGATATCTTCCATGTACCTCTATATATATGTAATTATGAATACCTTCCTAGTTAAGAGGGAGTGTTGAAGAAAGTAGCTAGTGTTAGTCTTCACAATTCTATTTGATTCATGATGTAATGTATTTATCAAAAGAAAGAAAAACAAATTTTATTATAAAATAAATAGACTTATTAAAGAATGGATTTCATGCTAAGAAAAATAAATTTTATTATAAAATAAATAGACTTATTAAAGCATGGATTTCATGCTTGGTTCAATGGTTAATATGTCAAATCCTCCATTTCATGATTATAGGGTTTATGTCAAGAGTCATTTTCCTTGTCATTATGTAATAGACCATTCCTGGGCTTCTTGAGTCAAGAAAGAAATTTATTTTTGTATAAAAGAGGTCATTTAGGCCCCCTCCACCAATTCGACCTTAAAGAAGGATAAGTTGGCCTCATCATGGGAATTTTACATCACATAACCACTATAAAAGGGAAAAAACTTGACTCATTTGGAGGACATCATCAACAAGTTCGATCTGTAGTTGTTGGAGGCAGAAAAAGGGTGTGAAATTCTAGGAAGAGGAAGGAAACCCTAGAGAAGGAAAATGAATTATTTGTAAAGCATAAGAAGTCAAGTTTCTCTCTCCTTGTCTCGCACATGCAATGTTGTTGGGTTACTAGAAGGGTTGAAATTATGAAGAAGCTAGGGCTCAAAATCCTGGGTTGTATTTGGGCCAAAATTATGAAGTAGTTGGGGGTCGAAATCATAGGTTGTAGCTGGGACAAATTCTGAAGTAGCTGGGCGTTGAAATTCTGGGTTTTTGTTGGGTTGTACTTTTTGGACAAGAAGAGACTACTGAATTTTTCTTAATCCTATTAGAAGACTGACTTGGGGGAGGAAGGAGTTATTTTGGTCAAGTCTAAGGTCTTGGTATATTGCAATTTTATTAGTGGAATAGTTTGACTGGGTTTTCCCCTAAAGAGGGGTTTTAGCCCTGGAAAAGTGCCTACATTTGGTTTCATTGATCTTCATGTTTTGTTTTGATGATTGCTTGATGAAACAAATAGAAAAGAATAACATAAATAAAATATGATAAGTCCACAAGAATATCACAAGTAATTATCGATATAAGAGAATATTTTTTTTCTTTCTATTTTTCTAACAGATGGACATGTACTGGAATTGTTTCTCGGCCTTAATCGTCTGATAGGGAAATATTTACTAAAGGTAGTACAGGAATCTAGAAGGAGTGGCAAAATCCTTTTCGCAGAAGATTCCAATTTTATTGCCCTCATTTTGAAAGTGTATAGCTTGTGGTCTTTTGAATATTTTCATCCAATCTCAGTATGCAACTATATCTATAACGTGATATCAAAATTTGTTGCAAGGAAGCTCAAACCCATTCTCGCCAATGCTATTTCAAAGGAACAATGTGGGTTTTTTGAAGGGAGAGTTCATGAAGGAATAGGGGTGGCTCAAGAAATACTTCATAGCATTAAGACTCAAAATTGAAAAGGGAAGTCCTTAAGATTGACTTATATAAATCATATGACTAAGTCAATTGGATCTACATCATATTTCCTCTTACTCACATGGGGTTTTTCCTAGTGTTCATAAATTAGGTCATGAATTGTCTTCAATATGTGTCTTTTACAGTTCTCATCAGTGGACTGACATGCCCCTTTTTTCATGCAATATGGGGCTTTTTTCGGGGCTTTCCACTATCTCCTTTACTCTATCTCTTAGTGGTGGAAGGCCTAATTCAAATTCTCTCGGAAGCTAGAAGGAGAGGTGAGTTCCAAGGTGTGGTAATAGCTTACCCCCTAGCTCTCACTCCTTTACTCTTTGTTTATGACATCCTTATTTTTTGTAATGGAACTCAAAGAGATGTGAATAAAATTCATGAAATTTTGTATATTTTTGGTAAAGTTACTGGTATGGTCTTAAATGAAAGGAATTCATTATCTCCTTTCAAAATGTGGAGGAAAGTGAGATTCATCATTTAAGAACTATTTTCATATTTTTGAAGAAAAGGCCTAGATGAGAGCCTAAAATATTTGGTGTTTCATCTCAAATAAAATTTCTACTCAAAGGAATATTATTTTTGGTTATTATTAAATCTCAAGAAGAGACTAAAGGTCTAGAGACATAGATAGTTATCTAGAGCAGACCATTTAGTTTTGGTAAAATTAGTATTGGAAGTCATACATGTAAATTAGATGTCTCGGGCATGGATACCCAAAAGAATTTTGGAGAGAGCCCAAAGAATATGTTTCAAATTTGTATGGGCAAGAACAAAGGACTAGTTTGTGCTCCTATGGGTCAAATGGAAAAAAATTGCAACTCCAAAATTGATTGGTGGATGGGGTTAAAAGCATATTTCTCTTCTCAAAATATTTGGCATCCAAGTGTGGATGGAGGCTTCTTTGTACTACCATCCTCTGGATTGGTGGTGTACCATAAAATACATAGCTCCAAGCTCAATAGAGGAATGGATAGAAGGCAAGACAAATCTAGATCAAATATCTTTGTCATATGAAGAGCAGTTTTAAATTCATTTATTCTCATTGAGGTAGGATTGCTTGGCATGTAGGAAATGGATCTAAGGTAAGAATCGGGGAAAATTCCTAGCCTGGAATTGGTATTAGACATATTCCCCCTCATCCTTTAATATATATTTTTAAGGGATAAATTAGTATCCAGAATCACCCATATAGATAATCCTTCTCAAACTAATATTTGGAGACAAGCCTAGAAAACATTTGAAGACCTAGGGTTGGAGGTGGAATTTCATGACGTATGGAACAACTACATGGAAGCATTGAAGGTGGGACATATTAGGCTGACAGAGAGGGAATATAAAATAATTTGATATCCCCGTTTTGTTGAAATTTGCAACAAGAAATAGTGAAATTGGCATCCATAAACAACATGACAGCACCTACACTAGTGTGGGACCACAGGTCATGTAGTGATGGGTCCTAGAGATACATTAGTGTGCAAGCAAATTTATTTAATAAATTGGAAATGTCTCTAATTTAATTATCCCTTAATTAAATTGGACAATAAATTGTAATATTATCTCATAAACATTTGTAATAGTTAACTGAGTGTGATAGACTCAGTTAGCACATGAATTTTGAGTTGAGGGTGGTTGGTGAGGCATGCAGAGAGATTCTATGTGTTTAAGAGTTCAAGTTGTAGTTAGTGCATTAGTTTAATGCATGAGAAATCAATTAACTTAGTTAACTGAGTTAAAGTCAGTTTAACTAGTTGTAACTAATTGTTGCACTAGTGAGAGGTCAAGTGAATTAAATCAGACTTAATCCACATGCAGTGATCTCTCAAGTGAATGATGATTTACTATTAATATTTTCATGCATGTCAGTTCCAATGGATACCCAGTTGAGACAAAGGTTAAAGGGAAGTTGACTATCAGTTGTATTATTAGAAAACTACCTAGATGCAGTTAAAACACCACAGGATTGCCCATGATACTTGCGCAATTGATAAAGGATGAAATTAATAAGGAATAGGGATTGCATTCCTCATGAATTGAGTGAGCAAGGCAGGCTGAAGACAGGTTGAGAATTGGCTAAGTGTTGACCCGATTTTCTCTTGATCAATGTGAGATGATTAGCAGAGTGTAGGAGACTCTTGTGAGAAGAGTGCATTGTAAGTGTTTCATGATTACTTGGTTCATTATACAATATAGATAAAGGGGTTTTGAGCAGCAAGCTTTCCCGAGAAAATATATGTGTTGTGGTTTGATTTTCTTCCTTCTTTACTTGTTGTGATTGGCGATTGTGTTTATTTTCCACAATTAATTTGTAGAAGGATTCAATATCTTGCTTTAGTACATTGCTTGGTCGGATTGAATCCATTGATATACATATGTTTGTATAATTTCTACACTTTTGGCTCATATACGCCAAGGTTAGGCTACATATATCTGAACATTCTCATAATGAATGAATATTTGAAGCGATGTTGGAGGGCGCTTTGGTGGTCCAAGTGTCCTGCAAAGGCGGAAAATTTAATGTGGGTTTTACTTGAAAATAAAAACCCCAAATGGGATGTCATGCAAAGGAGATATAAAATGAGGTCATGATGGAGCTCACTTTGTCAATAATTTGGGCAAATGATTGCTTATTTCTCCATAAATTTCCATTTTACACTACAAGTATGGAATGTGTGTCATTTTGTTCTAGGGCAATATTGTACCGGGTGTAACACCCTCCTCCCACATTTACCCAAGCTACCTGGTCCACTGGGGTAAACATGTGACAAGAGGATACTATGATGTGATTCAACTCCCCAACTCCCCATGTATAGTTAAGGAAGTGGAACCAACAAAAAAAAACCAAATTGACCTTCCACACATGCTACGGAACCTCCAAGAGCCAGCCAACCTTTCCAGGTGACCAACCCCTAAGGAAACTTAACTTTTCACTATTTTAACACCCCCGTCGCTCCCTTGAAAAGACATGCATGTGAATTTAGGCCTCTAGTCACTCCCACGGCGAGGGCTAGCCAACAACTGTGGACTTTTTCAGCTAATTTTGTGCCAACGACCCCAAATTATGTGCTAATTTTTTAGCTAATTATGTGCCAACAACCCCAGATTATGTGCCACTTTTTCAGAGCCAAGACTCAGGCCACTACCTAGAACTTCTTGAAAACTTTAGGATTAATGAATAACACCGAGACAAAGGTACTAATGAAAAAATTTGATCAATGACTTGACTGGACCCTTGCTAGCCATGACAAAAATTTCATCAAATAAGTCACAAATATGCATTATATAGGTCATAACAACATATCTAAGCATGGGGGTCTCATAATTATTTGAGAATTGCCAAGAAGTATTGATGCCTTATCACATCAGCTTCATTATCATCTATCGTGTCATATAGTCATTGTTCATTCATTTAAAAATCAAAACATAATGAGAGCCATACATCATCACTCTCATAAAGCATACTCATAACCAACATATAACTAATAGAAATAACAAGGATACAAAAGCCATAAATTCCACATATGAACCAGTACATTTGCACATAAAATACAAAGGAAAGGAACTCTGTGTCATATTTCAAGCATGAATGTGGTTCTCATAACCAAAATCAACCAGGTATTCCTAAGGCTAAACCACCTCACCCTCATCAATAGAACGAGGCTTTATCATAATCCCCACCAAATCACTAGACCCTAAATAAGTATGGATGCCACTAGATTTTTCCACCTACACTGTGAGGAAATTTCCTATCTCATAGTCTCTAGGCTTTATGGTTTATCCCACCATTCACTAGTCAAGATTCCTAGGCCTCATCGAGACTCCACCCTCCACGATTTACCGTATATCCTTCTAATCACCAACCAAGGACTCACAAGCTTGATTGAGGGCACCCACCTCTAGGATTTACCATATATCCTACCATTCATTGCTCAAGGATTCCTAGGCCTATTGAGGTACAAAAAATCTATATTTACCGCAACTCACAGTCCATTTCAGGGGTTAATAGGCCAAGGCTTTACCGAAATCCATAGTCTGATTTAGGGATCACTAGCCCATGTGTTATTTCTTTCAGATACCATCTCACTTAGTTTTGAATCCATCTAGAAATTCTGCTCAACCAAAACATTAGAACCCCATCACACCATGGATATCCAGAAATGGAAGGGATAAGCGGAAGAACATTGTCACACCTAGAAAAACCCATGCCAATGACAGCAAGAGAACCAAGAACACACATGCATAACCATGCATGTCAGAACTAGCAAGGAAATCATACATGCAACTCGATACCTGAAAATAATCCTTATGTAGCCGCTTGATCCTACTCTTCCTTGCTTGATATTTTCTTCCTCTTTGCCTTCTTTTCTTTTCTTGAACCAATGCTGAAATGCTGCAAGAAAAATCTAAGTGTCCAAGAGTGTGAGAGAGAGAGAATAGAGAGAGAGCTTCAAAATTGATCTAAAAAAAGGCACCAACTGATCCTAATAAGACTTTTTATTAATGAGGCCTCTATTTCTTCAATTTTCCATCATTTTCCTTCATTTTCCTCCTCACATGCAATCTGTGATCTTTCACATTCCTTTTCTCATAATTTCCATTATTTTCATAAATAAAATGCCAATTAATGCCTCTTTCCTTTCCAAAGCCTCTGACATTGCCTTTTCCAATTTTTTTGGCCATAATAAACCAAATGAACACCCGCACTAGGATTTTTTTCCAAAAAATTTTCTTGGAATAAGTGTCCCATAACGGTGGTTTTTATTTTTCTTTTATTAACTTTTATTACATTGTTATGGAAAACTAATTGCTAATGTGGACAGAAGCAATCTCCCTATATTCAATGACTAACTATAGTAAAAAACGGACAAGCAAGAAAATATTTCCCTAAGTTTATCTATATTGAATCATAAACAAGAATGGTAATAGATGGAATCCATACCTTTCATGAAACACCTGATGAATATCTTAGTTTATTGCATCTCCTCAATGTTTAGAAACTAGATTTACACGCATATAAACAACAAGAGATCAAAAGAATTTGAATAATAAATGATTCAATCCAACTCATACTAGTGATCAAGGAAACTAGTACCTAATATCATTTCAATGGACAAATGGAAGAAAAATAAACCATATATCAATTCCATTAGACAATATAGTGGGAAGAAAAACTCATTTGTATTAATCTCGGAAATAAAGGAGTTACACAACCTTGGCCTTGATGAAGTGTGACTCCTCCCAATGATCTATAATATTCTCCTTGGATTATAAGCCTTCCAACCTTATTTGAGCAGCATAAGTCTACCTTCAGTAATCCCCCCAAACCCTCTAGCTTGTGTTTGATTTGTAGCCCAAGAGGAGGAGGTTTCATATCCTCATCTCAAGGATGAGATCCATGAAAGGTGGGATTAGGGTTCCTTAAATAATTGGAATTAGCTCCATGATCAGAGGTGTTAGGCTAGAAAAAGCATCACCTCGAAGCTTTTAGTTTGGATATATTCGCCCAACAAAGATTCTAGATTTCACTTTTTATTTTTAGTTTTTGTTGATCCGTGTGTGCAGTTTATAGTGGAAGACTGAGTGCACTTCTACGTAGGATTTAATGGTAAGAGTTGTGTATACGCATATATTGGCTAGGAAAGTGTGTGGGTGACCAAAATTAGGTTTTTGGACCATATTACCCAGAATTATCATTTTCTTCAAGATGTTTACGTTCGATACTTGCATGGGAATGCTTTGAAACACATTGATGGATAGCGAAAGATCCAGTTTGATGATCATTTTCCATGGTGACAAAATGACGTGCAACAAATTTTCCCTTAAAGTGCAAAGTCAGAAAGGATGTTTGAGGACTAAAGTTATTTATCATGCTAAATATTGGATCAGATACCATGGTTGGAGACCTGCCACAATCAATCAATGGTTACAATGCAGTAATCATCACTCAGGTAGGAATTACCATACTCAGAGTAAACATAACTCGATGAACTAGTATGGAAATACAAAAATATCCATGTCAACAGTAGAAACAGGATGGAAGCATCCATCAAATATGGATCTATCTATAGAATCAAGTATTAAAAACTCCACACATCTTGGATGGATGAAACTACATCCAGGGTCTTAATTTCCATCTCTATCAATCCATAGTACGAATCTAACCATGTGAGTGAATGTCTCAAAGTCAAACATGGTAAACACCACTTGATTACCGGTCAATCGTGTGAACCGTTAACAAGTGCAAGAGAAACTACCAATAATGACAATGGTTCTCAAGGTACTTCCAGTACAATGTATGAAGTGTGAAAAGATGTCATGAATTCTAACACTCATATAATCATTTGGTCAAAGGTAAATTATGAGAACATTTTGTCGAAGGCGAGAAACCTACCATTAAGGCATGCGGCTTCAAGATACTCAAGAGACTTTCTAGGTAAACTTCCTAGATAGTGATTTTAAGTTGATAGGAAGTGACCCATCGTAGGAGTGCCTACAACATGAAACTCATGTCAAGTTTTGAACAACAAATTTGGAGTGATTCAAGACTGCCTCAGGGATGGTCGATGCGATTGAAGGCTACAAATTGCAAGGTATATTTGACTGAGGTTGGACTTCTCTTGAACATATCAACGACACGACACTTTGACTTGGAAACATTTGACTCAATGGTAATACCCAAAACCAACTGAATACTTTCAATGAGGTTCGATTAGCTATGAGACAAATGGATTTCCAAACCCAGACACAAATGTGACGAAGTGTCATGTTCAAGAGCGACATACTTCCTTTAATGAAATACAAGAAATAAATGTTTCTTCCCAATTTCCCCCCACCATTACTAGAAATTACCTCTTTATTTTTGTTTAATCTTGAGGAGGATAACATTTTCTTTTTCTATAATCTCATCCTTTAGATGAGTCCTTCAAATTATTTTTAACGAACCCTAGGAAGGAGTGGTTTGGTCTCGTCATGATGGATGAGTCCTAAACTATTTATGTTTTACGAGTCCATTGAAGGGATAACTTGATGTTGTTTTCATATTTAAAGAGTTTGAAAAGACAAGAAAATAAAAATCATTTAGTACTTTCAACATAAAGTTTAACAATCGTAGAGAAAGTAAAAATCGGTGTTTTTCATTTTTAGGGAGTCGGGAGAAAAGCATAATTAAACTCTGAAACATCCTTTTTCATAAATTTAGTCTTTCAAGCCCGAAAAAGGGTAAAATAATGCAAGAGAGAACTCTTTTGACCATGATTATTCAAAGTATACATTTTTCGTAAATAGTCCACATGATCCATAAAAGGGGTAAACTTATATCAAATAGATTTTTTTTTCATTTTATTTAACATGTTCTAAACAAACAAGCATACTCAGAAACATTTGCACATTTAGAGAGTTAGAAAAGAGCTTAAAGATAACTGCAATGTTTCTCTTTTTTGTAATTTTTAAGAGCTTGAAAAAATGATAAAAATTTACTCATATCACTGACTTTCAATTTAATTAACGATCAAGAAAAGGAGGAAAGAAGTCGGAATTTTCCTGTGTGTTTTATGAGAATGAAAAGATAACAAAAGAAGCTCAAGACTTTCATGATTTTAATAAGTCTTGAAAATAATAACCGAAATGGACTCGAGATAGGTTTCATTTTTATACAAGCTTGAAACAAAGGAAAACTATGCTTGAAAAGGTGAGTTTGATGACTTGCTTCGCATAACCTACAAGGAAACCTAACTTTACCCTTTTTCCCTAGAACCTAACAATCACTAGTTGATGGATCAATGGTAAATTGATGAGAATATTTAGACCACACTTCTAACACCTTAGGAATACCAGGACAATTGAGAAGAATGTGGTCACCCTTACAAAGCTTGCAAGGGTAATTAAGCTTGTGGTTTCTTTTGGATGGTTCATCAACATTTTCCATACTCAAATTTGGTTGGTTGACTTCTTTATTACCTTACTTCTTCTCCTTATTCTTCCCTTTTTTCTTCTTCTTAGCCACCTAGTTACTAGCATTAAGGCTTTTACCAAGCGAAGAAGAAGAAAGGGAGGAAGACATTCCGAGTGAATAAGGTAAATGGTTATCCAATGGTTGGTGTTGTTGAGACAAAGAACTTGGTTGAGGTGGTACATTTTGAGTATTTGGGACTAAATAAGTTGAAAACAGCCACGCTGATAAACCTATTGTGAATCCTGGAAGTGACAACATATCTATACAAGAAGGACCGACATTTCCAAAACTAGAAAAAGGACTAGGATTCTCATTAACAAGGATTCCTTGATCGGTAACTTCTAGAATTGTTTCCATTAGATTCAACTCAAATAATTTTATTAAGAATTTAAATAATATTCGCAATCCACACCTAAGGTCTGTAAAAAGTAAAAATAATAGAGTAACACATGCTAGTAAATCTAAGAATTCAAACCATGCAAACAAAATTTTCATAGCGAAATCACTAGTTGGTGATGAAATCCAATGTCGTAGAGATCAATGTGAAAAGTTAATAAATATAGAGCAGGTGGAACCAGTTACGTTGAACACCTGCTTAATGAACACAATCTGGTGCAAGTAACTTCACTTATGCCATCTCAAGTGAAGAATACCCTCCAAAAAGGTCCAAGTGAGTATAGTCAACATTTTTTCCATGTACAACATATACTTCCCCTCCATCGTCACCTTAGGTAATAGCCCTAATATTATGGTCTTAAGGTTACCACTTACGACAATTTAACCTAGGGGGATAGCATCAGAGCGGGCGTACACGCAAGGGTGGAGTAACAGAGCTCAATCCCCTTGAAAGTTTATCAACATATTTAATCTGAGTTTTACCTTCAAGTGACTCTCAAACACATTTTGGCACCATTTTTAATACGTGTAAATCACCCTACCATAACCAATGAAGTGGGGTCGATCACTCCACTTGGTATGATATGATCGTGTGTTTAACTCCCTTGTTAGAGGAGCTTCCCAAATCCAAACTATAATAAATGGATTTACTCCCTATCACAAGATTCTAGTGTTTGTTTGTAGCTTTGGAAATTTAACTCACTTCCCTATTCCAAATCCCTTTAATCTGATCTAATGTAGGTGGAAAGAGCCCTAAAATAATAAAAATTCTAAATTATTTGATTAGCATTGGTTTTTTTTCAAAGATGTTACTTACTCAATGGGTAAATGGATGTGAAATTGATGATGTTATGACATGACTCAAAAATTTAATACAATCGAACATGATATTGTGATCTTTTCATTTCGATGAATTATAGCTAAAGTAAGGAGAGAGGTTCTTCTTTAAAATATTAACTCTAGAATGCACCACCTCTAATTTTCCAATGCAATTCAAATCCCTAAGTGCTAAACCATGAAATGTAATCTATGCATAATTTGATTGAAAAGAAATGTAATCTATTCACAATTTCTGTTCATGTTATGAAATAAGAATTCTAACTATGAAAATGTAATCTGTGGAATAGAATTATTCAAAACAAACACAAGATGATTCCAAATCAATGAAATAACAAAAATACTATTTTCCTTCACCAATGTAACTAAATAACCAATCGAGTGTAAGTAAAGTAAATTGGGTGAAAATTCCAAATATCAAATCTGATGACACTCAAACGTGATTAACACTCATACACAATTCAAACCCCCCCCCCCCCCCCCCTCTGCAAAAATGAAAGCAAAAACATGCAAAAATTGTTGAGAAACTAAGAAAAACCTTTGATTAATGAGAAAAGGAAATAAAATTAATAATTTCTCAAAAATAAATTCAAAACACCTAATCAAATTGACAGAGAGTTTATAAGATTGTAAACAAGCTTAAGAAATCATAAAAAATCTGGACTTAAATCAAAGAAACCCAAATTTTAAAAATGTTAAGCATGTGTGCAATAAAAGAGAGTAATCCAGTGTGCATACACATTTTTTCTAAGGGCTAAGTGCGCATATATGTGCTCTGTTGCTAAAGGTAAAATGCACAGTCTTGGAAAATTAAGAAAAAAAACAAAGGTCTCAAACTAGAAATTTCAATTCTTAAAAAAGGGTCTAAAGGTGTCAGGGGTCACAGCAGGACACAATGGAGAACTTTCGTTCCCCAGCAGAGTTTCCAATTTTTTATGGCAGACTAATTGCTAACACAGATAGAATAAATCTCCCTAGATTCAATGATTAACTCTAGTAACAAATAGACAAGCAAGCAAATATTTCCCTGAGTTTATCTATATTGAATCATAAACAAGAATGGTAAGAGATGGAAACTATACCTTTCATGAAATGTCTAATGAAGATCTCAGTTTGATGGAGCTCCTCCATGTTTAGAAACAGGATCTGCACACATAGAAACAACAAGATATCAAAATCATATGAAGATTAAATGATTCAATACAACTCATACTAGTGATCAAGGAAACTAGTACCTAATATCATTTCAATGGACAAATGGAAGTAAAATAAACCATATATCAATTCCATTAGACAATATAGTGGGAAGAAAAACTCATTTGTATTAATCTTAGAAATAAAGGAGTTGCACAACCTTGGCCTTGATGAAGTGTGGCTCCTCCCAATGATCTAAAATATTCTCCTTGGATGATAAGTATTCCAACCTTATTTGAGAATCATAAGTATACCTTTAGTAATCACCCCAAACCCTCTAGCATGTGTTTGATTTATAGGCCAAGTGGAGCAGGTTTCAGATCCTCATCTCAAGGATGAGATCCATAAAAGGTGGGATTAGGGTTTCTTAAAGAATAATAATTAGCTCCATGATCAGAGGGGTTAGGCTCGAATAAGCATCACCTCAAAGCTTTCAGTTGGGATATATTCGCCCCAAAAAAATTCTATATTTCACTTTTTATTTTTACTTTTTGTTGAGTCATGTGTGCAGTTTATAGTGGAAGATAGCAAGGAAAATTTTAAGTATGCATATCTATTTGAAAGTTTAGAAACCTTGGAAAATATTGGTAATATATAATAGAAAATTTGTAAAATTTTTGACGATATTTTTGTAAAAATATCTAAATTATAGTTATATTATATTAGTATATATAAGATCTTGGCGATTTTTAAGGAAAAATAATTTCATACTATCAAACTTGGGTGAATTATTTTTAGAAAAAATGGAAATTGGCGAATATTTTTTTTGGAAAAAGTATATAAAATTATCCCACCTACGAATATTAGCCCCCAAAATTTTCCCTGGAAGATAGAGAACACTTTTTCACAGGATTCAATTGTAAGAGCTATGTAAATAGGCTAGGAAAGTGTGCAGGTGACGAAAAGTAGGTTTTTGGACCTTTTTACCCAAAATTCTCATTTTTTGTGGGATGTTTAAGTTCTATATGTGTAGGGCAATGCTTTGGAACACATTGATTGATATAAAATGATCCATTTTGACAGTAATTTTCCATGGTGACAAAATGGTATGTAACGTGCATGGAATATTCACCAAGGTTTTCACAAAACCCTCACCCTTGGGGGAACACCATCCTCAGTATTCAATGACACCTACAACCAACAAGACTGTTGAAAGCAAAACATACTACCCATGGAGATTTAAAACTTACCTCGTTGCAATATTTACAATGATCAACCCGCTGAGAAGAAAACCAACATGACAACATAACGTTATGACAATCATAATGACATGACACCCATATCGCTTATTGGAGCTTTATAACACAAATCATGGTGTTATTTAAATCCATATACATATGTACATATACCAAAACACCACACCAAAGCATATACCAAAACATATATCAGGGACATTCACTCAACCAGTGAATAGAGAAGGATACATAGCCCGCATTTGATCTGCCATATCCCATGTAGCTTCATCGGGCCCAAAGTGCTTCCACTGCACTTTAACCTACATGATTTCTTGAGTTAGGAGCATGAGCATCTTTCTCTACAAAATACACTACAATTTTGGATGGAATTATCCTTCGGGCTCCACCTACTATTAACACTCCACTGGATCTCCGAAGGCTGAGAAGGAGACCAGCAAAGGTAACCACATACCACTTTGACCTAGTAGTTAGCCCTACCAGGATGAGAGGGCTCTATCAATAATATCACAAACAAATTGACTAGATAATGGATATTTTAGGCTAGATATAGCAGGCTCTAGAGTTTGATTGATTTGGATTTAGTGTTGGATGGTGAATTGGATCTAGGAAAAACTAGGTTAGGGTTCTGAAAATCAGATTTGCAGATATGTAATGGGGCAAGGTAGGCACACACTTTAGCATTTCAAAGGTATCCTAGTGAATATGGTAGATTGATAGGGTTTCAAAACGAGCATCGAAATCATGAATTCGTTTATATCATAAGAAAGTGAAGATAAATGTGAAAAAATTCTCCAAAACAGAGCATGGAAACAATGAATTATTCTTATCAAACTTAGAAATCAATCACATAAGACATGGAAATGAAGATGGAAGGCACAATACTTTAAAACATATGATAAAAAAAGAATAAAAACTGCTAAAACACATACGACATGAATCCCACCACAATAGTTGCAAACTCTGTATACTAGTTTCCTTCCAAAAATCACAAAATACATTAGTGTTTCAAGCTCAATTGCACAACATCCAACCCTTGGAAATGATTACAAACTATCTCATATAGGCAAATACATCATAGGACATCTAATCAGGTCGAAAATCCTATTCAAGGCTCATCATAAATTCCTTTGATGAGTCCTCACCTAAATACTAAAATAGTTGAAAAAGTTTCCAAGATTTTAGACAAAGTTTAGGAGAGTTTATCTCCTCATTAATTACAAATTTCCTCATATAGTGAGGCAAAAACTAAATAAGAAGCTTAAAATAAACAAAATTGATTACAAGACATCAAATTTGATATCATTTAGTGCATGAAAATGTCTCTAGACTAGATGGGTTGCATCATAAACAAAAAGGTTGCACCAGAATGCAGAAAGATTGCACAAGAATACATCAAAATATGAAATTATCAAAAGGTCGTGAAAGGGTCGCATCAGTTGAGAGCTGATTTTGGATGACTTGTAGGAGTCCAAATGTTAGGTCCTTATATTACTAGTATAGTCCCTTATTGTTGTTAGTGTAACTCTCTTATTTTTATTGTTGTACCCCTATAACCCCCATATTGTTATTATTATGCCCTTACATTATTATTGTTAGGTCGGCTAGGATTACATTGTGGCCCCATGGACTCCTATATAGAGAGAGGAGGTTTTGTCATTTGTATCATCCAAGAATTGTTAATTCATGTAATGTATTGGAGGTTTTCCCCTTGAATTGGTTTATTTATAAGGCGGTGATATCTTTTTTCTTCTCTTTTTGGAGCTGGTTTCACAACATTTGGTATCAGACCTTTCGATTCTAGGGTTTCACTGCCCCAAACAGGTCATCGTGGAATTTTCTCTATAACTATTTTTCTACGAAGGTTCAGAAGCTGAAATTTTCAGTGTACGAAGCCGAAATCCTAAAGAATATCGTTACAAAATTTCAGAGTTTTGTTCGCAATATTTTTAGAGATATGATCTGTGGAATTTAGGTCTGTTTGCAGGCTCCTAAATTTAACCTAAACATGTCATCATGGAATTTTCACTATAAATTTTTTTCTACGAAGTTTTAGAAGCTGAAACTTTTAGGGAACGAAGAATAAATCTGGAGGAAGATCATTGCAAAATTTCAGAGCTTGGTTCACAATATTTTCGGAGATATGGTCTGTGGAAGTTAGGTCGTTTTCAGGCTCCCGAATTTCATCTCAAAGAGGTGATCGTGGGAAAATATTCATAACTATCTCTCTGAGCATCGGATTGGAATTCTGTAAAAAGTTTCCACAATTACGTAGACTGTAGTTTTCGCTATATCAATTTTAGAGCTGAAGGAGGAAACAGTGACATGTGGCAGGTCGTACAAGTTCGCTCTACTGAAATAGTCCATAATTAGGTCATCGTAGGAGATTGGGCATAACTTTGCCTTCAAGAATTCAAATCAGGTCAGACCTATGGCATTTGAAAGAAGATTCCAAGGGCTACTTCAGGGATAAATTTCAGATATTGAAGATTTGAAATCACAGAGATAATTCAGTTTCAATATCAAGCTCCTCAAAATCAAGAAAACGGTGTGTATTTTTTTTTTCAAATTGAACCATCACTATATGCCTGGGTGCATCATATATTTAGATCTATCAATTAAAAATAGAGTCTTGTTTGAAAAATCAATTCTAGGTGATTCCAAAGGCATATTGAGCATAGATATCAGTATTGGGTTCTAAAATTTCTCCTAAAAAGAATTCAACACCCATTAAGACTTCACAAGGCTCTACTATGACTCATGAAGACGAATAAATGCAACATCAGATATCAAAATTCCATGAGCAAGTGCACCAAATTTTTCTATCACAAAGAGCAACAAAAAATGAAATGGAAGTTATGATGAAAGGCATGGAAACTAAGATGGATGGTTTGAAGAAAGGCGTGGAAACTAAGATGAATGGTTTGGAAGCTAAGATGGATGACATGGAAGCTAAGATGGATGACATAGAAGCAAAGATCGATGAAAAAATGGAAAACATGAAGAATGATCTAAAAGTAGACATCGAAGGTTTGGAAAAGTTGATATGTAATATTCCCTTTCTTGATCCAGTCAAAGTAGATAGAATTGATCCATGGTATTGACCCATGGTATTTCTTATTGGTATTGACCCATGGTATTTATTGTTGGTATTGACCCATCCAGCCTATAAAAGGGAAGAGAAGCTAGGCATTTAGAGAATTCTGGATTATCTATTTTATTATGTTTGGGTTGAGAACCTGGCTTGGCCAGTTCAATTATTGATCCTGGGACAAAAACCCCACGGTGATGTTTATGTGGTGAATCCATCCAGGATTCACAAGTGGGCTTCAATTTCTTATATTTTTCATTGTCAAGCAGCTGTGCATGCCATTTTTAGGATTTTATGGTCTGGGCATGTATTTTACTTTCAATGAATAATAATATAAATAAATGGCTACATTTCTTGTGTTTTGGTTCTTGATGAAATATTGTATTAATTGAGAACACTAATATGTTTTGAGATCTATCAAAAATTTTATTGATTGGAATATTACAGTGGTATCAGAGCTATGCATCCTGCCAGCCTGAGAGTTTTATGCAAGGAACTTCGATGAAATTTATTTTTCACCCTAGCTAGCATTTCTCACTTCGGTGATATTTATCACCCTAGTTGGATTTTTATTTTTTTTAGTAAATTATTTTTATTGGGAGACATAAGTGAAAGGAAAATCATTTATAAGTTTGTGGGTTAAATTTGTGAAAATATTTGAAGGCATGATTGACAAAATCTTCCTATGAAAAATTAATATATTCCTGTTTGGGTATGGGAGAAGATGGACCGTCTTGAAGAAATTTTGAAAAACAACCAGAAAATCCTTGATGTACTAGTGAGGTTGCTGGTGTGTAAATCACCTCCAAAAAGAGAAGAAAAGATATCAACGCCTTAGAAATGAGCCACTTCGAGGGGGCAACCCAATACATTACATAAATGAACAATTCTTGGATGATACAATTCACAAAACTCTCCTATATATAGAGTCCATGGGCCATAATAATCCTAGTAATAGCAAATGCAACCTACCACCTAACAATAATAATTTAAGGGCACAATAATAACAAAATGGGGGTTACAAGGTACACACACAATAAGGGATATACTAACACAATGAGGGGCAAAGATAGCATGGGATATAGTGGGACCCAACATGCCCTTCCAAAAAGTGTTGTCTCAACACTATAGCTCCTGAAGCTTCTGGGAGTATAAAATTCTCATCCTCCCATGTAGAATCTTCAGTAGGTAAGTTCTTCCACTTGATGAGATACTCTGAAATTGATCGATTCCGTAGTTGTCGAGTTCTTTTTTCCATGACTGCTTCAGGTTCCAATATGATTTTCCCTTCCCCATCAAGTTCTGGCAATACTGTTTGAACTGAAAGATTTTCACCTATAACCTTCTTTAAGCATGAAACATGGAACACTGGATGTACTCGCGAAGAAGCAGGAAGCTCCAATTTGTATGCCATAGTACCAATCTTTTGCAACACCTTGTAAGGACCATAGTACTTTGGCGATAATTTATTATCCTTCTTAGCTTGCTTGAGGGACATTTGTTTGCATGGTTGTAGCCGTAAAAATACCCAATATCCTACAACAAAACTTCTCTCGCTACGATGTTGATCTGCCTGTTGTTTCATTCGATTTTGTGCCAAATTCAGGTTATCCTTTAAGAGTTGGAGAACTTCTTGCTGATGCTCGATGTGATCTCCCACTGCTTGAAATTTTGAATTTTCCCTTAAAGATGATGTGATGGATGGTGGATGATATCCATAAAGTGCCATAAATGGGGTCATTTTTGCTGCAGTATGGAAGGAAGTGTTATACCACCATTCAAAGAGAGGTAACCACTTGACCCATTGTGTTTGTTTATCAGATACAAAACAACGAAGATATCCTTCCAAACATTTATTTACTATCTCAGTTTGACCATCAGATTGAGGATGATCAGATGAGCTATGAGCTAATTGAGTACCCAAACAAGAAAATAACTCCGTCCAAAAATTTCCAGTAAAAATGGGATCTCTGTCGCTCACAATAACCCTTGGGCTTCCATGTAGCTTTTGAATTCTGTCCATAAATGTAGTAGCAACTGTACTTGCTTTAAATGGATGAGATAATGCACAAAGTGTGCATACTTGGTAAGTCTATCAACTACCACCATGATGACACTCTTTCCTTCGGACTTAGGTAAACCTGTGATAAAATCCATTGAAATCTCCTCCCAACGTTGACTTGGAATGAATAAAGGTTGTAGAAGTCCTGGGGTCTTAATTGTCTCAACTTTATTCTGCTGGCAAACCAAACATTCCGCCACAAACTTTTGAATATCAGATTTAAGGCCATCCCAAAAAAAAATTTTCTTCACCCTGTGGTAAGTTTTTAAAAATCCTGAGTGTCCTCCTAAAGGAGAAGTGTGCAATTCCAGAAGAATCTTTTGTTTTAGTTGGGAATTCTTACAAAGATATAAGCGATCTTTGTACCATAAGGAATCATTATTCCAACTAAATGTATCAGATGTACTAGGATCTTGCTGCAACTTTTGAATGAGTGTCCATACATCTTTGTCCTTCTTCCATTCATCTCTTGCTTCGTTTATCCAATCTGGTTGGATAATAGAAATGGCACAAAGCAATGCTTCCACCTCTTCATTCTTTCTTGAGAGTGCATCTGCAACAACATTAAGCTTTCCTTTTTTGTAGATTATTTCAAAGTCATAACCCAACATCTTTGTGACCCATTTTTTTTGTTCTTCTGACGATAGTCTTTGTTCCAAAAAGTGTTTAATACTATCATGATCAGTTTTTACCTTGAAGTGTCTTCCCATTAGGTAAGTTTGCCATTTCTTTAGTGCATGTAGTATTGCTAACATTTCCTTCTCATAAATAGGTTTCTGTAAATACTTTCCTTTGACTGGACGACTTTCAAAAGCAATGGGTCTTCCTTCCTGCATTAAAACTGCACCAATTCCATTTCCTGAGGCATCACATTCCACAATAAAGGTTTTTGTGAAGTCTGGCGTAGCTAAGACCGGTGCTAGGCACATTGCCTCTTTAAGATGTTCAAAGGCCTTAGTTGCTTCAGGAGTCCATGAAAATGCATCTTTCTTCAATAATGTTGTTAGAGGTGCCGCTATTCTCCCATAATTCTTAACAAACTTGCGATAATACCCTGTTAACCCGAGAAATCCTCGCAACTGCTTTATGGTTGTGGGGACTTTCCATTCCTTAATGGCTTTAATTTTGTTAGGGTCTACTTTAACACCCTCGTGAGATACAATATGACCCAGATATTCCACCTCTTGTACTCCAAAGAAACATTTGGATCTTTTTGCATATAATTGTTTCTCCTGCAATAGTTTGAGCACCCTGTCAACATGTTCAACATGATCCTTCCAAGACCTGCTGTAGATTAGTATATCATAAAAAAATACTAGCACAAATTTTCTAAGGAAGGGTTTGAAAATGGAATTCATCAACCCTTGAAATGTAGAAGGTGCATTGGTAAGGCCAAAAGGCATGACCAAAAATTCATAATGACCCTCATGAGTTCGAAATGCTGTTTTTGGAATATCTTCAGTCTTCATTCTAATTTGATGATATCCCGAACGAAGATCCAACTTGGTAAAATAAATTGCTCCATGTAATTCATCCAATAATTCATCAATCACAGGAATGGGAAATTTATCTTTAATGGTGAGCTTATTGAGCTCCCTAGAATCCGGACACATTCGCCATGATCCATCCTTCTTGTGTACCAATACTACAGGAGCAGAGAAAGAACTTTGACTAGGTTGAATTATACCTGCCTCTAACATTTCTGCAATCATACGTTCAATTTCACTCTTTTGGAAGTAAGGATATCTATAAGGCCTGATGTTTGGAGGAACACTTCCTCGAATCAAATGAATAGCATGATCATGATCACGAATAGGTGGGAGTCCTTTGGGAGTTTCAAACACCTTGGAATGATTGTCCAAGACTTGTTGGAGATCTGCAGAAATAGATGATTTTGATGTCGGAACTTCTAGTGAGTATAATTGTGCAATTACGCCTCGTTGTTCTTTCTTTAGAAGCTTTGTCATGACATTAGAGCTTATTATCCTTCGCGGCTTCCCTTCAATACCCCGTAATTCGACTTCCTTTCCTTCTGAAAAAAATTTCAAGAAAAGTTCTTTAAAATTAAAAGCTACCGTCCCCAAAGATTGTAACCATTGTACTCCTAGTACAACATCAGCACCTCCCATAGGAATGGCAAGCATTGGACTAGTCAATACATATTCCCCCATGGTTAGCTTGATATTATGGCATTTTCCAGAGCAATTTACAGTTCCTCCATTTGCAACCATC
Organism: Pinus albicaulis; assembly: GCA_034641835.2. Taxonomy (NCBI): domain Eukaryota; kingdom Viridiplantae; phylum Streptophyta; class Pinopsida; order Pinales; family Pinaceae; genus Pinus; species Pinus albicaulis. The sequence goes on from CM076579.1 coordinate 136,129,471, forward strand.
ACTTGACATTCTGGTGCTGGGTATAGGAAACAATTTAATTCCTTGGCTACCTTATAATGAATAAAATTATGGGTGCTACCTGAATCAATCAACACTATTACCTTTTTCTTCTTGATATGTCATTCTATCTTGAGAGTTTGAGGAGTGGTAATTCCTGCCGGTGCATTACACGATATGGTCGGATTCATTTCTTTCTCTTCTAGGGCTAGTTCCTGGTGTATATCCTCTTCTTGTTCATTTTCTTCTTCCTCTTCACAATCTATGTAAAATAATTTCTTCTCAGCACACTTATGACCTTTAGTGTATTTGCTATCGCAACTGTAGCAAAGCCCTTTTGCTCTTTTTTCTTCCAATTGTTGTGGTGTCAACCTTGTAGGTTGTGGAAATCTAGGCGTAGCAACACTTCCTTCTTTATAGAATTGAGTGGTAGGCTTCCTTGCCGCCATAATTTTACATTCAAATTTTCTTGCCAACCTGAATGCCTTCTCCAATGAATTAGGTTCCAAAACACGAACTTCATGTTGGATGTTATCCTTTAGAGTACCTATGAAGAGATCAATCCTGTGTTCCTCTGGAATATCAGTTACCCTTATATTCAATTTTTGGAAGTCCTCAATGTGCTGCCCCACTAAACCCTTTGTTTGAGATTTATCAATTGGCTAAAGAAGGTGTTGCTCTTTGTATCCTCATAATGTGCTATCATTTCCTCCGTAAAAATTGACCAAGTGACAATTTTTTTACGGGAGCAAAGCCATCGATACCATACAAATGTATTTTGTTCTAAATGTAAAGTTGCAATGCGTACCTTTTGTGTTTTGCACGTTATGGAGATCAAAATATTGCTCCATCTGTAGTATCCATGTTACAGGATCCTTTCCATCAAACTTCCTCATATCCATTTTTGGAATATGGTGGTTCTTCCCGCCAACATTCGAGTTTATGAAATCATGATTAACATTTATTTTGTTCTCATCAGGAGGTTCTTCTCCTATATTTCCACCATTAGGAATCATTTCTGGTTTTAAGCTTGTCATCAAGCCTTCCATGTATTCTTTTAGATCATTCTTCATGTTTTCCATGTTGTCTTTCATGTCATTCTTCAAACCGTCCATCTTCACTTCCACGCCATCCATTTTAGCTTCCATAACTTTCTTCAAACCGTCCATCTTCACTTCCACGCCTTTCTTCAAAACTTCCATTTCATTTTTTGTTGCTTTTTGCGAGAGTGAAATTTGTTGCACTTGCTCTTGTAATTTTGATAGATCATGTTGCAATTCTTCATCTTCATGAGTCATAGTAGAGCCTTCTGAAGGCTTAGTGGGTGTTGAATTCTTTTTTGGGGCCATTTTAGAATCCAATATTGATATCTATTCTACAAGATGCCCTTGGAATCAATTCAACTTGATTCTTCAAACAAGACTTATGCAATTCGGAAAAAAAAATACACACCTTTTACTAGCTTTGAGAAGCTCGATATTGAAATTGAATTATATCTGTAATTGAAAATCTTAGATATCTGAAATTCAGCCCTGTAGTAGCCCTCTGAAGCTTCTTTCAAATGCCACAGGTCTGACCTGATTTGGATTCTCCAAGACAAAGTTGTGTCCAATCTCCCACAATGACCTAATTGAATCTGGTTCAAAGAGCAATCAGTGACTTGCCACGTGTCACTGTTTGTTTTTTGGCTCAAAATTGATAGACATGAACCACAGGCCGGGTGGTTTCATCAATTTTGGATTTAACTCCAATCCGATGCCCAGAGAGAGCGTTATTGAACTTTTCCCACGATCACCTCTTTGAGATGAAATTCAGGAGCCTGAAAAAGCACTACCTTCCACAGATCATATCTCCAAAAATATTGCGAACCAAGCTCTAAATTTTTTTGAAAATTTTCCTCAAGATTTCAGCTTCACACCATATGAATTTCAGACTTTGAACCTTCGTAAAAAAAATTTTATAGCGCAAATGCCACGATGACCTGTTTAGGAGCCTGAAAAAATACCTAACTTCCACAAAAGATATCTCCGCAAATATTGCGAACCAAGCTCTGAAATTTTTAGACATGCTTCTTCAGGATTTCTGCTTCACACCCTAAAACTTTGGGGCTTTCCAAATCTCGTAGAAACAAATTTATAGCGAAAATTCCACGATGACCTGTTTGGAGCAACGAAACCCTAGAATCCAAAGCTCTGATACCAAATGTTGTGTAACCAGCTCCAAAAGAGAAGAAAAGAGATATCAACGCCTTAGAAATGAGCCACTTCGAGGGGGCAACCTCCAATACATTACATAAATGAACAATTCTTGGATGAGATAATTCACAAAACCTCCTTTCTATATATAGGAGTCCATGGGGCCATAATGTAATCCTAGTGGGCCACAATGTAATCCTAGCCGACCTAACAATAATAATTTAAGGGCACAATAATAACAAAATGGGGGTTACAAGGGTACAATAATAACAATAAGGGGTTTACACTAACAATAATAAGGGGCTATACTAGTGATATAGGGACCTAACAGAGGTTATATGGTCCTTTAAGTAGCCATATCTCTATAGACCAAAATGATAATCAAAGCAATAACAAAATCTGCAGCAACAATAAACTAAGGAGGAGAGGACTATGCTTTATTTACAAGGGACCTTGGGCCCTTAACCATTCATGTGCAGGTGATAAGAAGAAGGCAACAAAGACAGAAGAAGAGGATATTACTTCAAATCATGGGGAATCTTTTGTAGATGGGTCTATTGATCTTCAGGATGGTGAGCAAGATCATGACATTATTCAGGGAGGCTTGCACGACGACAAACATTTGGAAGTGCATGAGGAAATTCTACCTCATGCCATTGATGAGGTTGATTCCTATACAATGGAGTTCGTAGATCCGCGCGGGAATATCCATGAAGAATCAAATATACATAAAATTCCACCAATACATCTACGTTCAACAATTGAAAGGGATGAACATATTATAAAATGTAAAATTATGGTGACAAGGAATCCTACCACTCACATCTGTAAAGATGGAAATGTTGCTACTCCTAAACTTCCACAACCTACAAGGTTGACACCACAACAATTGGAAGAAAAAAGAGAAAAAGGGCTTTGCTACAGTTGTGATAGCAAATACACTAAAGGTCATAAGTGTGCTGAGAAGAAATTATTTTACATAGATTGTGAAGAGGAGGAAGAAAATGAACAAGAAACTTCAAAAGAAGAGGATATACACCAGGAAGCAACCCTAGAAGAAGAAGAAATGAGTCTGACCATATCATGTAATGCATTGGAAGGAATTACCACTCCTCAAACTCTCAAGATAGAAGGACATATCAAGAAGAAAAAGGTAATAGTGTTGATTGATTCAGGTAGTACCCATAATTCTATTCATTGTAAGGTAGCCAAGGAATTGAATTGTTTCCTATACCTAGCACCAGAATGTCAAGTGATGGTTGCAAATGGAGGAACTATAAATTGCTCTAGAAAATTCCATAATATAAAGCTAACCATGGGGGAATATGTATTGAATAGTCCAATGCTTTCCATTCCTATGGGAGGTGCTGATGTTGTACTAGGAGTACAATGGTTACAATCTTTGGGGATGGTAGCTTTTAATTTTCAAGAAAGTTTCTTGAAATTTTTTTTAGAAGGAAAGGAAGTCGAATTACAGGGTATTCCGGGGAAGCCGAGAAAGATAATAAGCTCTAATGTCATGAAAAAGCTTCTAAAGAAAGAACAACGAGGCGTAATTGCACAATTATGCTCACTAGAAGTTACAACATCAAAATCATCTATTTCTGCAGATCTCCAACAAGTCTTGGACAATCATTCCAAGGTGTTTGAAACTCCCAAAGGACTCCCACCTATTCGTGATAGTGATCATGCTATTCATTTGATTCCAGGAAGTGTTCCTCCAAACATCAGGCCTTATAGATATCCTTACTTCCAAAAGAGCGAAATTGAACGTATGAATGCAGAAATGTTAGAGGCGGGTATAATTCAACCTAGTCAAAGTTCTTTCTCTGCTCCTGTAGTATTGGTACACAAGAAGGATGGATCATGGCGAATGTGTCCGGATTATAGGGAGCTCAATAAGCTCACCATTAAAGACAAATTTCCCATTCCTGATTGATGAATTATTGGATGAATTACATGGAGCAATTTATTTTACCAAGTTGGATCTTCGTTCAGGATATCATCAAATTAGAATGAAGACTGAAGATATTCCAAAAACAACATTTCGAACTCATTAGGGTCATTATGAATTTTTGGTCATGCCTTTTGGCCTTACCAATGCACCTTCTACATTTCAAGGGTTGATGAATTCCATTTTCAAAACCTTCCTTAGAAAATTAGTATTTTTTTATGATATACTAATCTAAAACAGGTCTTGGAAGGATCATGTTCAACATGTTGACAGGGTGCTCAAACTATTGGAGGAGAAACAATTATATGAAAAAACATCCAAATGTTTCTTTGGAGTACAAGAGGTGGAATATATGGGTCATGTTGTATCGCACGAGGGTGTTAAGGTAGACCCTAACAAAATTAAAGCCATTAAGGAATGGAAAGTCTCCACAACCATAAAGCAGTTGCACAGATTTCTCTGGTTAATAGGGTATTATCGCAAGTTTGTTAAGAATTATGGGAGAATAGAAGCACCTCTAACAACATTATTGAAGAAAGATGCATTTTCATGGACTCCTAAAGCAACTAAGGTGTTTGAACATCTTAAAGAGGCAATGTGTCTAGCACCAGTCTTAGCTATGCCAGACTTCACAAAAACCTTTATTGTGGAATGTGATGCCTCAGGAAATGGAATTGGTGATGTTTTAATGAAAGAAGGAAAACCCATTTCTTTTGAAATTCGTTCAATCAAAAGAAATTATTTACAAAAGGCTATCTATGAGAAGGAAATGTTGGCAATACTACATGCACTAAATAAATTGAGACCTTACCTAATGGGAAGACACTTCAAGGTAAAAACTGATCATGATAGTCTTAAACACTTTTTGGAACAAAGACTATCTTTGGAAGAGCAGCAAAAGTGGGTCACAAAGATGTTGGGTTATGCATTTGAAATCATCTACAAAAAAGGGAAGCTAAATGTTGTTGCAGATGCACTCTCAAGAAAGGATGAAGAGGTGGAAGCATTGCTTTGTGCCATTTCTATTATCCAACCAGATTGAATAACCGAAGCAAGGGATGAATGGAAGAAGGACAAAAAAGTTTGGACACTCATTCAAAAGTTGCAGCAAGATCCTAGTACATCTGATACATTTAGTTGGAAAAATTATTCCTTATGGTACAAATATCACTTGTATATTTGCAAGAATTCTCAACTAAAACAAAATATTCTTTTGGAATTGCACACTTCTCCTTTAGGAGGACACTCAGGAATTTTAAAAACTTACCACAGGGTGAAGAAAGAATTTTTTTGGGATGGCCTTAAATCTGATATTCAAAATTTTGTGGCGGAATGTTTGGTTTGCCAGCAAAATAAATTTGTGACAATTAAGACCCCGGGTCTTCTACAACATGTATCCATTCTAAGTCAACGTTGGGAGGAGATTTCAACGGATTTTATCATAGTTTTGTCTAAGTCCGAAGGAAAGTGTGTCATCATGGTGGTAGTTGATAGACTTACCAAGTATGCACACTTTTGTGCATTATCTCATGCATTTAAAGAAAGTATAGTTGCTGATTCATTTATGGAAACAATTCAAAAGCTACATGGAAACCTGAAGATTATTGCAAGTGATAGAGATCCCATTTTTACAGGATATTTTTGGACAGAATTATTTTCTTGTTTGGGTTCTCAACTAGCTCATAGCTCATCTTATCATCCTCAATCCGATGGTCAAATAGAGATAGTGAATAAATGTTTTTAAGGCTATCTTCGTTGTTTTATATCTGATAAGCAAGCAAAATGGGTCAAGTGGTTACCTCTCACTGAATGGTGGTATAACACTTCCTTCCATACTACAGCAAAAATGACCCCATTTATGGCACTTTATGGATATCATCCACTGTCCATCACATCTTCTTTAAGGGAAAATTATAGGGTTCAAGCAGTGGAGGATCAGATCAAGCATAAACAAGAAGTTCTCCAACTCTTAAAGGATAACCTAAATTTGGCACAAAATTGAATGAAACAACAAGCAGATCAACATTGCAGTGAGAGAAGTTTTGATGTGGGAGACTGGGTATTTTTACGGCTACAACCATACAAACAAATGTCCCTCAAGAAAGCTATGAAGGATAATAAATTATCACCAAAGTACTATGGTCCTTACAAGGTGTTGCAAAATATTGGTACTATGGCATACAAATTGGAGCTTCCTACTTCTTCGCGAGTGCATCTAGTTTTCCATGTTTCCTGCTTAAAGAAGGTTATAGGAGACAAAATTCCAACTCAAATAATATTTCTAGAACTTGACGAGGAAGGAAAATCCATATTGGAACTTGAAGCAGTCATGGAAATAAGAACTTGACAGCTATGAAATCGATCAATTTCAGAGTATCTCATCAAATGGAAGAACTTACCTACTAAAGATTCTACATGGGAGGATGAGAATTTTATACAGAAGCACCCAAAGCTACTCAAGTGTTGAGGAAAACACTTTTTGAAGGAGATGAGCATGTTAGTTCCCTATATTACTAGTATAGTCCCTTGTTGTTGTTAGTGTAACTCCCTTATTGTTATTGTTGTACCCCTGTAACCCCCATATTTTTATTATTGTGCCCTTACATTATTATTGTTAGGTCGGCTAGGATTACATTGTGGCCCCATGGACTCCTATATATAGAAAGGAGGTTTTATCATTTGTATCATCCAAGAATTGTTCATTCATGTCATGTATTGGAGGTTTCCCCCTCGAAGTGGCTTATTTCTAAGGCGTTGATATCTCTTTTCTTCTCTTTTTGGAGCTGGTTTCACAACACCAAACTCCATTCTGAAAGATGGGTTGAGTAGCGCCACATGTATAATTTCCAATGAGCCATGAAAATTAAAAAAAACCCACAAGAGGGCCTCCAAAACCTGATTTTTCCAACCTCACTCAGAAAGGTCGTGCCAGTCCAGATTTAGTGGAAAAAGCTTGAAAAAGGTGAGTTTTTCTAAGTTTTTTCATCAAAATTAGAAGCTTTCATGGAAAAACCACTTCAGATTTAGAATTTACACATAATTATCTATCCATACATGTAGAGAAGAGCTCATTTGGATGCCCAGGGAAAAAGGGCCGCACCTCAGCGCAACCTTTCTGTGTGTCATTTTTTGAAAAAATTAAGGGTTTTCTAGAAAAATAGGTCTGAAAAATGGAGAAATATCTATCTCACCATGAGTTTTTTTGTAAAAATGAGTTTTTTTGTAAAAATGAGTTTTTTTTTTGTTCTTTGGTATGTTAGTGACAAAAAACTCCTCAATTTTCCTAGTATGCTTCTTTGATTGCCCACAATATTTTCTACTAGAAGGTGACTAAACCAAGAAAGTAAACAGTCAAAAAAATAGGTTGTGAATATGTGAATGCATATCTCATTCTGTAATAGTTGTGTAAAATCTGAGAGAGGTTTTTGTTCTTTGGCATGTTAGGAACACAAACCTCCTCCAGTTTCCCAAAATTTGGCTCCTGTTGTTCAAAATGTTCTCTAAAAAAAATATGTCTAAAATAGGATTTTTCTAGAAAATTTCACAAAAAGGTCGCAAAAGGGTCGCACCTCTCTGAAACTGAAGAAAAAAACCCTCATTTTCCCAAAAATTTGCCTTCTCTTGATTTTCACAGTGATTTCAATGGGAAAAAAGACATATAGAGTAAAAATGAATTTAATTGAGCTTCTCCATAGGCCTTTATGAGTTACTTTTGATGTCTTAGTAATTAATGAAGTAAGATGTCCCACCTCACCAATTTACCTTTGCGTTTTGAAATTTAGGAAATTTTTTAAATTTTGGAACCTTAGAACCTTTATTACATATAAAAACATTAATTACATTTGAAATCAAAATTTATTGAAGATTGTTGCCTATTACCACTCCTCCAATTGTTGGATTTTATGCATGAAAAGGCCGTTCAGTGACCTTGAAACCCTAATGACCTAATGGAGACTCTTAATGGAATGGAATCATGACGGAAATGGCTGAAATGATTATGAAAACCTCAGAATGATCATACACTCAGCTTATTTAATGACATGAACCCACAATTTAAATTTTGGAAAGAGTGGAAATAGTCCTAGACTTAATACCCAGTGAACAAATTTTTGCTTGAAGACTTAGTGAAATGACAAAAATTTGACTTAGGGACCCTAATTAGACATGATAAGAGTCCATTTGATCATTATTTATAGGATGCAAAGACTCGCACTAACACCTGCAATAGAGACCAAAAATCACATGATCGACATCTTTAAAATACTTCTTAAGTAATGAAACATGGAAAACACCATGGAATTTCACTGTCGTAGGCGGTGCAACTCAATAGGCTATTGGTTTGATCCTTTAAAGAATATTTAAATGTCCACAATATCGAGGTTCCATCTTGGCACACTATCTAATCCACAAAGATCTCTTCTTGGGCTTGATGCACAAATACACTTGTTCCCCAACCTAAAACTCCTTAAAAATATTATTTCAATCTGCATAGATTTTTTATCTCTCTTGTGTTGCCTTTAGATTCTTCTTTATTACCTACATTTCATGTTCCATTTCTACCAATATGTCTTGCCCAATCAATACCCTGTTCATCGGATCTCTCCAATTGATGGTAGTATTGCAACTTCGTCCATACAATTCCTCAAATAGACTCATCCTCGGTGACTCCTGGTAACCATTGTTGTAAGAAAACTCGACCAGTGAAAGTTAATCCTCCCATATTATCTGTTGATGCATCACATACATCCTCAAAATTTCCTCTAATATCCTGTTGACCCTCTTTTTCTGTCCATCTGTCTATGGATGATAAATTGTGTTGAAGGAAAACTTTGTCCCTAATCTTGAGAATAGCTCCTTCCAAAACTTGGAAGTGAACTTAACATCCCTTTCTAACATAATATTCTTCGAAACACCATCTAGAGTCACTACATCTTTGATGAATACCTGTGCCATATCGCTAGATGAATACGTAGTCTTCACTGGAATGAAGTGCACTATCTTAGTCAACCTATCCACCACAACCATGATGGAATCATGTTTTCTAGATGTCCTCAACAAACCTGTAATGATATCCATGGAAATGACCTCCCATTTCCACTTTAGAATTAGAATCGCATGTAGCAATCCACCTATATTTTTACATGATACCTTTACCTGCTAACAATCCAAACATCTAGCCACAAATGTTGCCACACACTTCTTTAGATTCATCCAATGATAAAACTTCTTCATTGCTTTCAATGTCTTCTCATATCCTGGGTGGCTTGAATATAGTTTTTCATTAAAATCTCTCAATATATGATTCTTGAGCTCACTTTTGTCTGGCATATATATCATGCCCATAAATCTTATCAATTCATCTTATTTTTGAGGCAATAGTCCACATCTTCTGCACCTGTACCTACACCTATACTTGTACTTGTACATATACCTATACCACTACATGTACCTATACTTGGTTTTAACATGTGTGTAAGATCCATGTACCTATAATTATCCTTTTTTCCTACCTGTAATATTCGATTCTATAAGTTTTTCCCATAATAACTCATAGTTGTTATATGATTCACATGTACTCTCCTTCTAAGAGCATCTGCAACCATGTTCTCTTTACCCTTGATATACCTGATCTCAAAGTCAAACTCCCTAATCGTGGCCAACCATTTAGCTTTCTTGGAATTCAAATTTGGTTGGTCAAACAAGTATCTCAACCCTTTGTTATCACTCATGAATACAAACCTATTGTCAAGAAGATAGTGCATCCACATCTTCAACGCATGGATGATCGTTGCCAACTCAAGATCATGTGTCGGATAATTATGCTCGTGCTCATTCATTTTCCATGATTCATAGCATACTACTTGTCCTTCCTACTTAAGGACTCCACCAAATCCTCTCTTGCAATCATTTGTAAATACCACAAATTCTTTGTATGGATCTGCAATCTTTAACACTTGAACATTTGTCAACAACTGCTTCAACTGTTCAAAACTTATTGCACATTCCTCTGTCTAGATAAATTCCTTATCTATGCTCTACACCGACATAATATGATATGTAACCTAAAATAATTCTTTGATGAACCTCATATAATAACCTTCTAGTCCCATGAATGAACTTACCTCTTCCACATTTATAGGAGCTTCCCACTCCATTATACCCCTTATCTTCTCTAGATCCATTGTTATACCTTCCTTGAAGACCACGTGCCTCAAGAAATGTACCTTTGTTTGAAATAAAATAAATTTTATAATCTTAGCATACAACTGATGCTCACTTAGAAATCTCAATACTGTTGCTAAATGCTCGACATGTTCTTCCTCATTATTATAATATATCAATATTTCGTCAATGAATACAATAACAAACTTTTCCAGCTAAGTATGCAACACACTATTCATCAAAAAAATTAAAGTAGTTGTAGCATTAGTCAAACCAAATGGAACTACAACAAACTCATAATGCTCGTACCTAGTCCAAAAATTTGTGATGTAAATGTCCTCTTCTTTGATGTGTACCTGATGGTATCTTGATCTCATATCAATATTTGAGAACATTGTTGTTCCCTTCAACTGATAAAATAAGTCATCAATCCTCAGAAACGAATACCAATTCTTGATGGTCACTTTGTTCAACTACCTGTAATTGATGCATAACATAAGAGTACCATCATTCTTCTTCACAAATAATACCGATGCACCCCACGGTAATACACTTGGCATAATGTATCCCTTATCAAGCATTTTATTCAACTACAACTTCAGCTCTACTAACTATGGAGTGCTCATTCCGTACGGTTCCTTTGATGCTGGTGATACCCCTGGTACCAACTCAATAGAAAAATATACTTCCCTGTGAGGCAAAAAATTTAAAATATTTGTTCGAAACACATCTAGAAACCGTTCTAAAATCGGGTACATGCTCAATATCTCTGCATCCTCATTCTCCTTACCTTTATCACTAGAAATGTGCACTACAAATAACACACTCTTTTTTGTGATTGTACTTTTCCTACATAGTTGTCACCATCCTAAATAATGTTGCTTTCTTCTTACCCTGTAAGACTCCTTGTTCCTCGTTTTCATCCAAGCACTTAATGGCTTTTTCATAAAAAATTGCTTTGGTCATATGAAGATACAACTAGTTCGTACCCAAAAACATATTGTATGATCCCAATGACAATACATTCAAGTGTGTTGATGTAGGCATACCATTCAGTTCAAAATCACAATATCTTACACAATGATGAGCTCTCTTCTTTGTAGTTGTACCACACTTATCCATAAATTCATGGTTAACACAACTATAATTATATCGAGGGTCAATAAAAATATAAACAACTTGATCACAAAGCTTACCATCCATCTCAATGATAGATGATTGGTAATTTGTCTGCATGTTATCCAGTTCTACATAGATATGAGGAAATATTAGCCCAACATCCCCAATATTTTTTGTCTCCTGTGCACTATAGATCTTAGGCATACCACCTTGATTATGTGGAAAAATCTCTTAAGATGTTCCTTACCACATGTCCAATTCTCCAACCACCCTGTATCATCACCTCTATTCTATTTTTATGACCCATGTCCTTGTCTAACTACGTTGAACTTATTTTGTGGTGCAACATTCTCTTTCTCTTTTGTATTTTGAGGCATTGTTCTGTTTTAATGTCATTTAGATTTACCTTTATCTTTCGCTTTCCATCCTTGCTTAAATTCATTCTTACGCTTTGACTACTCATAACAATGCTTCAATTTCTCAATAACTTCCTCAAGTGACTGAGGCTCGTCATACTCAAATAATCTCTAAAATATAATGGAAATCCACTATCAAATATCTAAAATTTAGCCTTTTCATCCTCAAGATACAGTACATACCTCAATAACTCCAACTACTTGATCGCATACTCCTCATATGTCATCGGTCCCATATTAAGCTCATAGAATTCCTTGGCTTTGTTTTTGTAGTACATTTCTGACAATTATTTCTTCCCGGAGAAAATCTTGAATTCATGCCAACTCAAGTCTTTTGTCCTGATGTCTCTGACCCATTTTACATCTTCAAACAAATGTTTTCTTTCCCTTTGAGACTGAAGATAGCTATTATGGCCTTCATGCTCTTTGTATAATCATGCAACTAAAATAACTTCTTCATCCCAAGCGAAGAATATGCATCCTCTTACTTCTTTGAATCTCCATCAAAGGTAGGTGGCTTTGCTTTCTTGAACTCATTTGGAAAATATCCCTTGTCACTCCTCCTATAAGGATGATAATGATGATGATCATAGTGCTTGTGAGAACCATAACTAGAGTAGTACATGTGTCCATCACCTCTTTTATCCAAAGTATCCAAGAGTCTGGCATCTCTAACTGTGGCATCCTTATGTGACCGGTTACCACTATGAGACCTACTGCCATATGCCCCATTAGTCATATCCTCCTACACATGGTTGATCCTAAGTGATCCTTGTCTCTACAATTATGACAAAATATGAAGGATTAATGCATTGAATTCAACTTTTTTCTCATGTGCATGCATGATTCTATCATTGTCTTCTTTACAAATTATTGTTTTTGCCTTCAAACTTCTCAATGTGTTTTATAATTCACAAGAGTGCCCACAACCACACTACTCATCTGATCCATAAGGGGAATCTTGTGAAGTTTTATTCTACCATCTTTTTTTTCATATTGATCTCTTTCCTGCAAGGCATACTGTGTCAGCTAACCAAATCATAAACAAACCAATGTACCTCAGTATAATTCGGGGAGGATATCTCATCTGCAAGATCAACCAGATTAGCGCAATACATGTATAAACATAATCATAAAAGCATATAGATATCATCCCAACCATATTTTAGTCATCAATGCATGACCATAATAACCACACATCATGACCTCATGCATGACAACTACAACCATATCAATGTATGCTTAACAACATGTAACACCAACATGCATAACCAATCATACACTCATGACGACACATTCCACAGAAACACCATCAACTTTCACATGGCGACACCATTGTAACCATGACCACCACCATTCATATGAAACAAGCATATATACCATAAGTATAAGGAACACATATGTAACCGACATGAATGCATGACCAACACACTGCCCATGTGAGTCATGCTTAGATACCATTATGTAACATCCTCCTCCCAAATTTACCCAAGATACATGGTCCACTGGGGTAAACATGTGACTATAGGCTATTATGATGTGATTCAACTCCCCATGTACAGTTAAGGAAGTGGAACCAACAAAAAAAACCAAACTGACCTTCCATGCATGCTACAGAACCTCCATGAGCCAACCAACCTTTCTAGGTGACCAACACCTCACGAAACTTAAATTTTCATTTTTATAACACCCTAGTCACTCCCCTAACAAGCCATTCATGAAAACTTAGGGCAAGCCAGCGACTGTGGACTTTTTTAGATATTTCTATGCCGGTGACCCCAGATTTTGTGCCACTTTTTCAGGGCCAGGACTCATGCCAATGCCCAAAACTTCATGAAAAATTTAGGAATTATGAATAACACCCAGAAAAAGGTACTAATGCAAAAAATTTATCAATGACTTGATTGGACTCCTACTATCCATGACAGACGTTCCATCAAACAAGTCACAAATATGCATTCTACAGGTCAAAACAACATATATGAGTATAGGGGTCTCATATTTATCTGAGAATTGCTAAGAAGCATTCATTCCTTATCAAATTAGTTGCATTATCATATATCAGATCATATATTCATTATTCATTCATTTAAAAATCAAAACATGATTACATCCATACATCATCATTGTCGTAAAACATACTCATAACCATCATATGAACAACAGAAATAACAAGGATACAACAACCATAAATGCCACATATGACCCAATACATTTTCACATAAAATACCAAGGAAAGGAAAGTCTCTTATTAATGAATGCAAAAACCAACCAGGTTTTGTACTTCCACGTACCACCCAACCATAGATTGGTTGAACCAAATATTTCTTTCGAACAATCACCTGTGTGCCATATTCCAAGCATGAATGTGGGACTCATAACCAAAATCAACCAAGGCTTCCCAAGGTTAAACCACTTCACCCTAATCGATAGAATGAGGCTTCACCACAATCCCCATCGAATCACTATGCCCTAAACAAGCATGGATGACACCAGATTTATCCACATACACCATGAGGAATTTTCTTCTCTCTTATTATCTAGGCTTTACCATCTATCCCACCATTCACTGGTCGGACTCCTAGGCCTAATAGAGACTCCACCCTCCAAGATTTATAGCATATCCTACCAATGATCAGCCAAGGATTCCTAGGCCTAATTGAGGGCATCCACCTCTAGGCTTTATCATATATCCTGCCATTCATCGGTCAAGGATTCCTAGGCCTACCGAGGTACACAAAATCTGGCTTTACCACAACCCACAGTCTGGTTCAGGGGTTACTAGGCCAAGGCTTTACCGCAATCCATAATCTGATTCAGGGATCACTAGGCCATGTGTTCTTTCTTTAAGATAGCACCTCACTCAGTTTTGAATCCATCCAGAAATCCATCTTAACCAAAACATGAGAACCCCATCACACCATGCCTATCCAGAAATGGAAAGGATAAGTTGAAGAACATTGTCACACCTGGAAAAACCCATGCCAATGATACAAAGAGATCCTAGAACACACATGCATAACCATGCATGTCAAAAACAGCAAGGAAATCATACATGCAAGTCAATTCCTGAAAATAATATTGATCTAGATGCTTGATCCTGCTCTTCCTTGCTTAATCTTTGCTTCCTCTTTTCCTTATTTTATTTTCTTGATCCAATGATGAAGTGCTCTAGGAAAACTCTAAGTGTCCAAGAGTGTGAGAGAGAGAATGAATAGAGAGATAGCTCCAAAAATAAACTGACAAAAGGTTACACTAACAAAAGTTACCAACTGATCCTCATAAGCCTTTTTATTAATAAGGCCTCTATTTCTTTAATTTTCCACTATTTTCCTTCATTTTTGTCCTCATATGTAACCTGTCACCTTTCACCTTCATTTTCTCCTAATTCCATTATTTTCATAAATAAAATCTCAATTAATGCCTCTTTCCTTTCCAAAGTCTTTACCATTTCCTTTTCCAATTTCCCTACCCATAATAAACCAAATGAACACCCGCACTAAGGTGTATTTCCCAAAATTCAGCTTGGAACAAGTGTCCCATAATCGTGGTTATTATTTTTCCTTTATTAACTTTTATTACATGGAATTTTCACCATGGTTTTTACGCCTGGGATGGGTTTGAGGTGGAGGTTCTATGGAAGGGCGAGTATACATCTCTTGCTACTTGTGCATTTAAGGCTCTCCCTTTAATTATATTTTGGGGAGCACGACTTGCTAGGAACAAGACCATATTTTATGACAAATCAACCTCCCAAAACTAGGTGGCTACAAAATTTCTTTCCATACTATCTCACTTCCCACAGACAAAAGATCAAACCACCTCACGATGTGTGACAGAAAAAGATATTGATATTAATAAACTGTGGGAATTTTTTATTGGGATTCTTAAGGTGAATACAATATATGCAGAGGAGGGGTAGTCCTATATCTACCATAAATATTATTTTTTAAGATCAAAATGGTTTTGGGCAGGGGCACTAACAACCAAGCTAAATTCTTAGCCTGCAAAAATATTCTATCCTTTGCAAAGGAAAAAGGATGTGACCAAATTCAAGTTTTTGGTGACCCCTTGCTTGTTTGTAATTGGGTGAATGAAGTTGAAAAATGTATAAGTCTTCTTTTGTTTCATATTTTGGAGGAGATTCTTCACCTAAAGTTTTTATTTGACAATTTCTCTTGTTCTCACACCTACAAGGAGTGTAAAAACTCAACTAACCATCTTTCTAAGAAAGGCGTGTTGATTGTTGGTTGATACCTAAGCAAAGGGATCATGAGTTTTTTTTATTACTACCATATTCCTTTCACAGACATATAAGGGCCTGCAATGACTCAATGTTTAATTTTCTAGGCCAATTAGGCCTAGGTAAATTTTTCAAAATTGGTAGATACTTCTAATGATGTATTAGACTTTAGCGCATTCAAATTTAACAATTAGAGCAGATAATCATCAAGTAGATACACATGAAAATTTTCAACCAATGACAATGAAGAGCAGTAGAGATCACAATAGCAAAACAAGACAATGAACATTAGTATTTATCTTTGGAAAACCCCAATCCTTGGGTAAAATCCCAGCAACCTTTCCTTATGAGAAATAATCCAATTTTTTCTAATATGAAACCAATCAAAGTCAACCCTTAACCAACAAATAACATAAGTCAATATAAGTCAACAAAGAGAAATAATCTTCAAGAATGTACACAATCAAAATTTTGGTCAATAGTCAACTTTCCATACTTCAGTAGCTCGGTCAATGTAGGATCAAATTTTGATTAATGCAGGAGTCAATAGGTCAAAATAGTCAACATGTATGAAGATCAAAGACTGGTTAATAGGTCTAAAAATTTCAATAGGTTGAGATTCTATATAATCATAGAATATTTAGCCTCCTAGTTAGAGTAGTCAAATAGATGAATCAACATTGGTTAAACTTCATTTATGTCTCCTCCGGACATGCCAATTTTCGTTTGTAGTTCACGGGTCAAATTAATGAGTTGTGCGATTACAAAAATGAGCTCCTACGTGATTATATGTGATTATGACCTTTAAAAAGCCACCTCTTCAAGTGGGGTCGTGTTGGCTCGAGGGGTCCTGACCCAGGTTCGGAGGTTAAGGTTTGCCAACAAACCCCTATACTACTGGCCCTTTCGGCAGTGACCTGCTTGTGCAGGCCAAAGTCTCACCCGAAGTAGTATTGGAGGGTGCTGGAACTAGGTTTTAACACCCTGAAAGAGAGTAGGTAAGTCAAGCAGATCCATGTTTTCAACCTATCAATTTCGCACAAGACAGGTCTATTCGTAGTTTTGTTAACAGTATAATATGCAGTTCAAAATAACAGAGCTATTACCATGTAAATATCTAGTCAATACCTTCGCATCCACATGCATATCAGTAGTTATTAGCACACAATATCATAATGCATCAATAACAGATTACGGATAGACTTCATACCATAACACAGATAGATTCGCAGCATAAACAGATAACACAAATGTATTCCAACATATTCCAAAGATTCTCATGAACAGTAACACATCAGATCAGATAACACATAGATATCTTAACTATACCCACATATATTAACATCCAAAAACCCAGTTACAATCCAAAACAGCTTGCGCACACAGCCAGCAGGGTTCGCACACAGTAGGAATAAGGATCTCCGTGCACACAGCCAGTAGGAGTCCTTACCCAAACAACCCAAAATAGATCTAACAATTCACACTTAGAATCACTCTTAATTCTTTCCTTCCTCTAGACTCAAAATTTTCATCTATTTATATCGACTTAGCCTATGCTTCCAGTGGTTCGCAAACCATGGTTTGCGGACACTTGGCCTACCCTTGGACCCATTACAATGCATTCGAGGCTTTGACCCACCCCAAAAACCTTGCGCTAGGCTAATTAGTACCAAAAATATGCAAAATTGTACAAAATTCGTAGCTTTAGAGGACCCTGTTCCAACGGTCCACCAACACAATCTTGTGACTCGTCCCAAGTCACTGTGGTCATGGGGTAATTACCTGCACATGCAGCAGCTTGATCGCCTCAACTAGTGGGGGTAGCACTCCTTCACTCTGAGCAGCAGCGTTTTGAGTAATATCCACCAACTTTTGCGAAGTCGATCCTTCTGTTGTAGCGGTGACGCTCTCCAGAGCTTGGTTCGGTTGTTTAATAGCGACATCAACATCCTGAGAGAGCTTGGGGGTTTCATTAGCCCCAGGCTTAAGGCGGTTGTTGAGGGTCTTCTTCTTCTAGAAGAGTTCGTCAATATCATCCTAAATGGTGTGGCTGGTACGCATTCGTGCCAATCATTGAGCAAGAATTAGAATAGGCATAGTGGCTTCCAGCTGCTTGAACGCTTCTTCCTTCTAGTGCAGGTCCTAGTTGATTTCATGCAGGAGAGGGTCGTGTTGCACCTTGTTCCATAACTACATAGATGTTTCCAGTAATTGGGCACCCTGAGCAATCTGTCATGTAATCACATTTGTGGCCACTGTAACCAGTGCAACTCGTTGGGCCCCTACCTCTGGTGGTTTCTCTAGCTGCAAATTGGTCTACAAGTCTGTGATTTGTTGTTCCATATGCGTTTTGACAGCTTGGATGTCGATCCTTGAGGCCTTTAATGCTGCGACCAACCCCTCAATCTTGGCCTGGGGGGTGGTCATAGCCAGGATTTCTTCTGTAACATCCGCGTAGAGTCTACTGATTAATTTCTTTAGCTCGGTCTGCTATACGACAATGAGGGTACAGGCAGCCTGTGCCTGGGATGCTTCAGCGGACTTTTCTTCGATGATCTATTCAGCCGTATTGAGCTGTTGATGAACTCAACAATCTCGGTGTTAGATTTCTTTAAACATGGAGGTGTGAAGAAGCTATAAAGGTTCATGTGGCAGGCAGGTGAGATTCAACTGTACCTTCATGCAAGCCTAGGATTGCACTCCTAAATCATGTGGACTCAGTATGAGGGTTGCACCAAGGAGAGAGAAGAGGCGGCTTTCTGGCGTATTGATCATTGCACTACTCATTTCTGGGGCTGATCTAACCTGGATCATACTTTTCTGCAAGGTTTCAGTTTTTA
This sequence comes from Pinus albicaulis, assembly GCA_034641835.2. NCBI lineage: Eukaryota > Viridiplantae > Streptophyta > Pinopsida > Pinales > Pinaceae > Pinus > Pinus albicaulis. The sequence goes on from CM076579.1 coordinate 136,148,397, forward strand.
ATTGCAGGGCCTAGAGCTCATCCTGGAGGGTGTCAACCACAACTTTCTGTTGCTCTTCCAGAGCCAGCCATTTATCCTCTGCAGTCAAAGTGACCGCATTCACAATTTTCTCAAGGTCCCCTTCCATCAGTGTAACGATGTCATCGTGTTCTGGTCATTGAGAGTGCTACTTCTTTCATGGCCCTTTAACAGGGTCACCAGTCCTCTTTGTTCCTTGAGGGGATTCAGCACCCCCAGCATCCAACTCTTCAGTTTCGTCATCCGACTGTGAGTCCTTCTGTGATGCTTGTTCAGTGCTCTTCCCAGTATTATTTTTCTGTTGCACAGCCATCTGCGATGGCGGCTCCATGCCTTTCCTAATATCCTTACTTAGTCCTCTAGTATCTTTGGTAGCGGTGGGTGGGGAGACCTTTGTATTTCTCGTGCCTTTAGCACCCTTCGCACCTGTTTTGAAACCAATCTTCCAATGTGGAGGCCATTGCGAAATTAAATGGTCAATATCTTCATTAGCAGCCATATAGGGGAGAAAACCCCATGCAAGATCCTTGCGGCCTTTGATTTGGACATTATGCATAGTCACCTGGAATGCAGTGATGCTTTTATACTTATCGTAGATGGCTGGAGACAAACGCGACCGGGAGTTGATAGCTGTTGCGAGCCCACTCTTAAACAATACCTAGAAGACTTGATTTTCCTCAATGCGCTACGCATCCTTAGAGTCCCACAATTTTTTATATCGGGCCCCCTCACACATGTCTGGGGTGAGCTCAGGAAGGACCGATTCCTTAGGTGCGATATTGATCTGATGGTAGCCCGAGAACCCATGTGTAAATGAGTACGCTTCTTGCCCCCCACACTATCAAGGATTTCATCTGAGAATGATGTGGGAAAGGGATCATGCACACAGGCATCATTCAATTTGTGTAAGTCCACACAGATTCGTATCTCTCCCTTCATCTTTTTCTCCTGAACCACCATCGGACTTGCCTAGTCTGACTATTCCACTGGTTCGATGATACCTGTGGCGAGCATCTTGTCAATTTCTTCCTTGACCTTTTGTTTATACTTCGGGTTAAACCAATAAGTCTGTTGCTTCACAGGGCATGCATATGGTTTTAACATGATGCACATGACCCCTAGGTCCCCTGTGATCCCCTTAAGCTCCAAAAACTTTGTTGGGAATAAGTCTTGATATTCTGGGAGCAGTTCTGCAACTTTGCCTACTGTATCATCATCCCAGTAGTCCCCAATATTAGCCAACTTAGGTTCCTCCTCCATCCCAATGTTGACTTCTCATAGCTTTAGAGGCTTAGTAACATCGACAGTTTGCAGTGGAGGTCTAGCCACTGCACATTCTCCTTCCAACTCTGAGATAGAGATATTTCACAGATCCTCATCGCACTCCTCTATGGCTAAATTCTGGCAGTTGATAGTATCCTGCATCTGCATTTCCCATGTTGGTGCCCCCAGTGCTGCGTAGGGGCGTGATTCATCAAATACTGAAGTATATATATCCTCCAGAGCTTTTTCAAGTGCCTTTGTTCCACCTTCTAACCCAAATGTCCCTACAAACTCATCCTTCAATGTTTCCCAGTGGCGGGTGTGCTGATGTAGCTCCGCATCTAAATACCATGCAGTGGGAATTGGTCCCAAGGCATGAATAAACAGGTGAACCCATTCTTCTGGAGTCTGGTCGCACCAATTCTCCATCCAGGTGAACAAATGCTCGCGTGCGTTCCCTGGGCCAAGGAATGTCTTGACGCGCAAGTGAGTTGGAGGTTCAAATCGCAGGATCATCATGTCATGACATTCTTCCCAATACTGGAACGCCCCCTTATGTGTGTCCCACCACCTTGCAGGTGTTGTATGCATGGCTATATTAAGGGCCTATAGCCTTTTCTCCCATGGTACTTCAGCTTCAAATGCTCGCCAAAACTCCTTAATAATACCAGAACCATCAGGAGATGCAGCAGAAGCTCTTAGTGATTTTAAGACATCGCAGTGCAAATACATCGTGTAACCGATTCTACCAATTTTATATCTCCCCATCGGAGTCAAAGAAACATTCGTTGTCCTTTTCCCAACAAAGCACACCATCAGCCATAGGATTGATCCAACCTTTGTCCCGTGTAGTTAACTTATAGATGTGATCCACATCCTCTTCTTCATGAACTGGCTCTTCTCCTTCTGCAGGGTCTAATGTTACTATCACCCGCGTACCTTCATTTTCAAACACCATGCTTCTTTTCTTTAGATTGATGATACCTCCCATATCTATGGCCCAATCCAATCATAGGAGCGTAGGATAGGGGTCTACATCTTCTACATTCTGAATTACCTCAAAATCGGCCTGAACCTTAACTCCTGCGATATCTACCACGATCTTTGACAGTCTCCCCAATGGTATAATCTTCTGCTGGTTGGCCATGCACAGCTGGATAGTGGACCATTCCAACCTAGGTTCTCCCATTCACTGCCAAGTTTGTTTCATCAATACTTTCGCATGTAATCCCAGGTCCAAAATAACTTGATCCATTTCATAGTCACCAATCTGCGCTGTGAGTTGCATCTCCCTCCCGGTGCATCTCTTATGCTTGTACAACGTGTACACATCCTTAACTTTCGGAGGTGGGTTAGGTCTCTCTGCATAGATTTCTATTAATGCTTTCAGATTCTCTACTACCTTCTAGTTGCACATCAACTTCATACACGCCTAGAGAAATGGTTTAACTTCATCAGCGGTCTTTACTTTTAGCATAGGTGCCTCATCCTTAGTGAAGTATTTGTGGGCTGCAACAAAGGTTACCTTTTCCTTATATAGGTCCAAACCTTCTTGTTTGACAACTGCTTTTCGGATAAGAGGTTCAGCCGCATCTTTCTCCTCAGCTCCCCCGGTATCCATCCCATAGCGTGTTATGACATTAACGCTCGGGCCTTTGTCATGTGGTTCAACCTTAACCCTTTGCACATTTTGCATAAGTGTCTTCTGTTTTTCCTCCATTTTTGTGATCATAATTGGGCAGTCTTAAATCACATGATCCAGTTGTCTACAATACCTGTAGGGTCTTGTGGAGTTTGGATAGTCCCTTGCAAATTTCCCTACTTCTCCTCAGTTATAGCAAATCAATTGTCCTCTTCCCTGATCTATGCCTCCACCCCTCCCTCCTCCTCTTCCCCTGGATGGGGAGCCTCATTTTCTCGAGGGAGATAGAGGTGTCATAGGGTCAGCCTACATCCGATATAGGTTACCTCATTCAATAATTAGGTCATATGTCCGATAGTTCTGCTCGTTATGTCTCACAGATGAGCAAAATCGACACCATTGTTGCTTCAACTCTGGAAAATAAGCGGCTAGACGAGGCTAGTGGTTGGTATCATGCAATCCTATTACGCGGCAGTCAGCGCACCATAAGGTCAGACCACTTGGTCCCGCAACTTCTCTGGGACTTAATGGGCTAGGCCCCCCAGCCTACATATAATTTGTCAATAGAGGGCACTGATCCTTGGTGTGCCCCAATACTCAGCATCTTATGCACCATATGTCTGGGTTGTCTTCCTTCCCTCGCTCCTTGTGTAGGTTCTAGATTTTGAGATGCACAGCCTACGGATCTGTTGTACTACAAACTAGGCATCATCTCTTGGCGCAACTTCCAAATTCATAGCAATATCCAAGGCTTTTTCTTGTGATTCAATGGCTTGCTGACCCATAGGTATGCACAGGTGAGGTAGTAACATAGCAATGAACCATTCCTTATGATGTTTGTCATCATACAGAAATTCCCCCTTAGTGATCACCAACTTTAGCCGCTGGTCAGCCTCCCATTCAGACTTAGAGGGCCCTTGTTTAAAATATTTTAGGTCATTCACTATCTGAGAGTAGGACTTAGGTTTCCAGAACTTCTGTTTTATGGAATCCTTAATCACTTGAATAGTCACATTCGCATGCTAAGCTATGTATCTCATATACCAGTCCAGGGCTCTTCATTCGAAAGCGAGAGATAACTACGCCCTTTTTACAGCATCGTTAGCCACATTTTGTGTAGTCCATACTGACTCTTCGATAAACCAGAACCAATCCATATCTTCATCCCCTACACCCTTGAAGGTAGGTAGATTCATGTGTGAGGTCATATCGTCTTTTGATGGAGGCGAAGGTATGGGTGATTTTTTACCCCTATGCTGGCTTGAAGTTGGTGTAGTTGGAGGGCTATGTGTAGTTGAATCTCTTACTATACTGTAGAAATATATCTATCTTTCTTGATTAGTTCTGTAGTATTTACCACTTCGCATTGTGCTTTCACCCAAATAGGAGGTCATTCACTTGGTGTGGCTGCATAGAATACCTTTTTTGCACATAAAAATCTTGATTAATAATGGTAGTGTCTTTAGAAACTTACCTCTAAAACCTTTGAAGAACCTCCACTCTGCCTCAGAATAGGATATGAATTGATTGACTGCAAACTTTGTCACAAATCCTCCCAGCATGCTATCCACCTAGTGATCTACCATACGAGTGATGGTATTATCAGATCTTTCCAACTACCGGATCAATTTTGGAGTCCACTGCATGACCTGATCATCCTTCCAATGTGTCTGGAAATCTACGAGCCTCTCCAACCACTCCTGAAGCTCGTTCACAAATGTTACAAATAAAATTTCGTAGACTTCAGTGAAGATGTACTTATTCTTCCACTTCTCATTTGTCAACTTCGTGCTGCGATTCTCTTTTACAGCAAATTCTCAAACCTATTTTTCAAACCACTCTTCAATTTCTACCCTCTCAGGTCTCCAATGTTCCCTTGGCATTACCCGATCCCTCTCTCAAAATGCTCCCGGTTCTGGCAACGGACCCATTTTTTGGCTCGAGTGGTCCTGACCCAGGTTCAGAGGTTAAGGTTTTCCAACAAACCCCTATACTACTGGCCCTTTTGGCAGTGACTTGCTTGCGCAGGCCAAAGTCTCACCCGAAGCAGTATGGGAGGGTGTTGGAACCAGGTTTCATCCCCATAAGAGAGAGTAGGTAAGTCAAGCAGATCCATGTTCGCAACCTATTAGGTTTGCACAAGACAGGTCTATTCACATTTTTGTTCAAATTATAATTCATAGTTCAACATAATAGAACTATTACCATGCACAGATCTAGTCAATACCTTCACATCCACGTGCATATCAGCAGTTATTAGCACAAAATATCATAACGCATTAATAACAGATTATAGATACACTTCATACCATAATACAAACACATTCGCAGCATAAACATATAACACAACTATATTCCAATAGATTCCAAAGGTTCGCATCAACAGTAACACATCAGATCAGATAACACGGAGATATATTACGTATATCTACATATATTAACTCCCAAAAATCCAGTTACAATCCAACACAGCCTGCGCACACAGCCAGCAGGGTCAACACATAGTAGGACTGAGGATCTCTGTGCACACAGCCAATAGGAGTCCTTACCCAAGCAACCCAAAACATATCTTATAATTCGCACTTAGCATCAGTCTTAATTCTTTCCTTCCTCTAGACTCAAAATGTTCTTCTATTTATATCAACTTAGCCTACACTTCCAGTGGTTTGCAAACCATGGTTTGCGGACACTTGGCCTACCCTTGGACCCATTACAATGCATTTGGGGCTTTCACCCACCCCAAAACCCCTGCGCTAGGCTAATTAGTACCAAAAATATACAAAATTGTACAAAATTCGTAGCTTTAGGGGACCCTGTTCCAACAGGCCGACCTATCCATTATAAAAAAATATTTTTTGTCTTTTATAATTTCCAATGAGAGTACTGACCAAAGATGCATTTTTCAATAGGCCCTATTAGCTAGGGAAGTAATTTTCATTATCTCTCTCATGATCCATCTCCCCAATAAATTCATAGGTCTCACTAAATACTGAAGGGAGAGATCAATCTCATCATAAGGAAAGGTATATAGTCATAACACAATCCAATCTCTCACATAGATGACTCATCCTTCCTGACAAAATCACAGGTCTCACGAAACAACCAAGGAAGGGATCACACCATAAATCTCCCTAGCCATACCACAGGTCTCACAAAGGGAGAGATGAAAATAATACACCATCATACTCCTCTCTTGCAGAGATGAAAATAATATACCATTAATATCATCTAAAGGAGAGAGGCAAACAATACACCATCAATCTCCTCATAAGGAGAGATTGATCCAAGTAAATTTATGCTACCCTTTTAACCAGGACCTTTTTCTTCATCTGATATGTTAGAATTACATTTTATCAAAGCATTAATGAACACATATGTAGACATAATTAAGAGGAAAACATGTCAACAATCATATGACAAAAAACGCAAGAGGTTTAATAACGGAGTTTGTCTAGTGTGGACTACGTCTCCGGGCCTCGATGTCTCGATGGTGTTAGACGCTTCATTCAGTGTTGCAACTGCTGATGATGTACATGGATGCTATTGACTTTTCATAAAAGGAAAATACCTCAACATGAGTGGAAAATTCTCTCCATGAGACGTTATGTTACAAGGAACTCTCACTCATCGTAAACCTCCTATCAGCATAAAAAATTTGCACAAGGTGATAAAGAGTATCCTGCCATCAAGGAAACAAAGGGATCTCACAACATAAATCACCATCCATGATAAATACATACCACATCAATACACATAAATATTCTACATCTTACATCAGTAGGAATCAACAAAAACAAATAAACATGAAGAATTTGCATCATACATCAAGCATCCTATAACAATAATCAATGAATTACATAGAAACAACACTTCATATACCTCAACTCTACTCTTGTCTGAAGAATAGGTTGCTTAATCACTAGATCTGAATGCACCATCGCAAACGTGGCGTCGAATGGCAAGAAGTCAACTGTCCACATGCTGAAATCTGGCACTGTCATCCCATGCAAGAAAATGGCCAAAAAATATAAGGCTCTGATGGAAAATATGACTGCAACCTCATATTCGTTTTTCCGAGAGGTGTACAATCGATTGTCAATTTGTTGAATTATGACACTGTTGAAATCTAGGTCATAAGGAATCTTTTAGATTCCTCAAAGATGCTACTCCATAGGAAATATAGAAATCTGCCACTCAAAATAGGAATCTGATCTCACCATTGAGATCCTTCCGAAATTATGTGAATAATGAGTATAAAGTTGACCTCATTCTGACACCAGTGAATTTCGGCCTCCAAGGAATCTGAAATATTCCCTCAAGATTCCTAAAGATTCTCCTCCACGGGGAATCTGAAAAACCGTTGCTGAAAAGGTGAATATGATATCACCATTACGTTCCTTGCGAAAATCTGAGAAAAATTATTGTAAACTTCATATCATTCTGACAAAGAGAAATTTTACCTCCTCTAGGAAATTTCGAGGCTCATGGTTCCGCTCCTTATTTCTGGGCATGATCATGGTTCCGCCTATACAATAAAATACTACTGCATCAAATTTAGTGCTCAGGGTTCCACATGTTGGTTCCAAGGCGCTCCTAGTTCCGCTGCATACGTTGGCACACATGGCTCCATTGGCCTCCCTCCTTGTTGCGTGCAAGATGAGATGTTATATTGAAGTGGGTGGCAGACTTTACAAATCCACCATCGTTGGCGTAGTGGTTAGGCGGAGGGGTTGAAGGTGAGCAGTCAGGGTGTAATATTCCCAAATTTTCACATCATATTTGGAATATTAGAGTCCTTGATTTTCTTAATGAATTAAGTAAATAAAAGGGTGGAGGGACCCACAATCCTCAATAAGAATAAATATCCACTTTGTGTGTGTGAATGTGGATTAATTTAGCCTAGATCTGCAAAAAGAGGTAGTTGAGCAACTACTAATGTGAATGAGATTGGAGATCATGTCTCATTTAATGAGAAAGATCATGGAGGGTTGATTCAGTCAACTAAGATCTTGAAGATGTCAAATAAAGGATCATTGAGCATTAATGATCAAGTGATGGGGGATCATGTGCAAATGAAGCACACATGATGGAGGATTTGTACATTGCACCTAGACTATTTGATTGATTTGGTCAAACAGGACAGTCCCACTTGGAGGATATTGTCCACATGAGACTGCGCAATTGAGATTAGGGCCAAGGCTTGAAGGGGCTCAATCATTATAAAGGATATGATGGCAAAGGTGAAAGGCATCTTGGATTATTTGATGTATGATCTTTTAGATCTGGAATTTTCAAGTGACATTCCACTGCATTCTTGTGTTGTTTATCAGATATTGTAGGTGTTGTTTAGCACAGGGTGTTCCCGGGCAGGAATCCCTCCTCTTTATTTGAGTGATCTCTAAGGAAGAGGTTTTTAATTCATTATACATCAGTCTTTAAGTGCCATTTTCTTTTTCTACTTTCAATAGAACATTCATATTCAGAAAATTGCAGTTTTCTGAATATCAGTTTGGAAGGTGGAAGTTGTCTTCAGTACTTCAACTAGAGAACAAGGTGAGGGATTATTACCATCATTGGGGCCTATAGATCAGCACTCCCAGATCCACATTGAAGATCTAGCATCAGGCAAAAAGTTATTAACCTCCTAGCAGTATTATTCTCCTCAAGAATAACATTGTCCATATTGCAGTTCTAAAAGGAGGAAGGAAGTTGCTAGTACTTCAGCTAGTAATCTAGTGGAGGATCATTCCTCCACATTGCCATCAGTATTACCACCAGCCTGGAGTTTATTGCAGCATATTTCAGAAGGAAGAAGGCCTCTCTTTCCCTCACAGCGCATTTTTTGGAGGAAGTTGTGTTGCAGCAGCTGCAATCATCTTTTGGAGGATTGAGAAGCTAGATCTAGAGCTTCTAGCTTGTAGATCTAAGGAAGGGATCAACCCCTCAAGCATAGATCTGATCTGAGCACACATTTCTGCTATCTATTCTTCAAATCTAGCTTCAGATCTGTATTTCCCAACAGATCAAGGATCAAACCCTAGGGAGGTGATTTTTCCAAAGTTGCAGATCTGGAAAATCCTTTCTCGGTTATCTTGGGAATCCATCACATTGGCCAGATCTTAAATCTTGGCATCATCAAAGCTCCAGTTTTGAGTAGATATGCATTTCTCTTTTTAGCCTATAATCATATGTTTATATTCTGCTGAAGAGACAGTGTATTATTTGCTGTAGAGCCTCTCCAATTACATTGTACTTGTTGCACACATGTTTTCAGGGTGATCCTAGCTCATCTCTTTGGCTAGATCTACCTATATTCTATACTGTTGTAACTGAATCATCTCCAATATAATAAAATGGCTCAGCTCTTTCTGCATATTCTGATTTGTACTTAGATTTATTGTTTATCTTGATGTAAGTTCTTATATTTGTGAAGTATTATTGTATTTTCCCATTTGGGGATATTACAGTGGTATCAGAGCATGATCTTTGGCTCAGCTTGTGGATACTTCATCTTGTGCATTGAAATAAGAACAGATAAATGAGATCTATCATGGAGGATGAAAAATTTGCCACTCCTTTCTTCAGATCCCTGCAAGATCTCTCCAAAGAGGTCAATCAAATGAATAAGGAAGAACAGAGAGAAGATCCAAGAATAATATGTGATGAGGAAAGTACTTCCTATCAGTAGCAAAGAAGACCTGAGAATCCTAGATCTCCTCATAGATCCACTATGCCCACTTTCTTTGAAGAAGGTGTTAGGTATAGAAGTGAAGAAAGGAATGAACCTGAGACTCATGAGACTCTTAGTCTATATCTTGAAGAGTACAAAGCACAGTCTCAAGATTTCAAGGAGAAGCTAACTCTCCAAAATTCTTCAAAATCAAAGAAGAAAGAGGATCCTATAGTAGCAATAGAAGAAAAAGGAATAATAGATTCTATTTGCATACATTTGATGGATCTTCCTCAAGCAATGTCAAGGCTTGGAGGAGGGATTTAGATTCATTTTTCAAGCTACATCATGTGGCTAAGGAAGATGTTGTTCAAATTGTAGCACTTCATCTCATAGATGAAGCAGAAGATTGGTGGTTTTGGCACCTAGAGCATGCAAGAGTGACCAAGTATTCAGATTTCTTTCACAAGTTGATCAAGAAGTTTGATGTAGAGAAGAGAGAGGATGTCAATCTGGACAAGAGGTCACTACTTTCACTACCTGCTACAAAAGTACTTATATCTAGAGAAGAGGCACTTGCATATTTGCAAGATAGTCTTGAGCTCTTGACATATGGAGTCCCATGCATAGATCAGGAGATGTATGAGGAGGAGGAGGAAGATACCAGCGTTGGTACACTTGAAGAAAAGAGGCCATCAATCTTACCAGCAGTTGAAGACATTATTATTACTGTTGGAGGAACTCTTGTGTCCTGTAAAGAGGTACCCACATATCAGTTGATCCAAGGTATGCATAAAATTTCAGCACATATGGTTTCAATATCAATGCATAACCAAGGGTTAGAAAAAAATGCTGATTTGAAGAAGAGACATTTCACAGTGCAGAGGACCCTTGATCTAATCAAGGAGGAGACTGAAAACTATCCATGTTCATCATTGTTGAGCCACATTCAACCCTTGGAGTTGAGATGTAGAGTTTCAAAAAATGGAATTAGCATTATCCTAGGTACAATGACTGATTGTGAGATTAGTGTTGTAACTTTCTTTGAGATAGTGCATGTATCACCCTGCAGATCTACAGCGCTATCACTTAGTTGATGTGACATAGAAAGGGCTTCATCATTCTTGGAGCATTATGGAGGTAGCTTCACTCATGAAGCAATGGAAGCAAAGATGACAAATGGTAGACATCTTGAAATGAGAAATATTTTATCCTTTCTAGATGACCCTTTCTCAATGAGCCTCTCACTACTCAAAGAGAAACTTCTACTTGCAGTAAATCCAAAAATTCTTTGGTTTCGAAGGGCCTTTGATGGAGAGAGAATCTCATTAAGATATCTCATTAGAGATGCATTTCAACATTTCAGGAAATGCAAAGTTCTTCAAAAGTTTGGGAAGGATGGCATTTTACAAAGGGAGGAGGCCATGATTATGCAGTTCCTCATTCATCATCCACATGGGAGTGAATGTGTGAGGATGATAAGAAATGGGTTGCAAAACCACTTACATATTTTTATGGGCCAGCATGCTTGGTTACGCTGGCTACCATTGGGATATTTGTGTCACTCTCCAAAGGCACCTATTTTCTGATCCATGCCTTGAAAAACACATATGAGATGAGGGAGGAGGCATGGTTGCGCCGGCTGCTATTGGGTGAGTATGGATACCACCCAATAGCTCCTTATTTTTTGAATCATGCCATGTTTTTCAATGATAAATTGCAGCAAAGGAAGGCATGTTCATTTTGGTTTCACTTGAGAGAGTTTGGCCACCACATGACATTCCTATGTCTATGTTTTTTGTATTGTGTAAAATTTGGCATAATGATCTCATAATGTGCATTGATGATAATTCTTTGTATGGGGTTGATGTGACATCTTATATTTTCATTAGTATGCTTTTGGTTCATGATGCACATGAGGAGGAGAGAAGGCAGCAAGATCTCTTGTTGCTTTGGTTGCTTATGGGGGAGTTTGGCTTGACCATCTTACATGGAGGAGATGGAGGATGGCAGAAAAGGGCCTTACTCCGGTGGTTATTGTTAGGAGAATATGGTTTGACATATTTTTCTACCCATATTACTTCTTCCCTTCTTCCTTTGCATAACTTTGAAATGATGAAGTTTGGATCCAACAAGGCTAAGTATGGGAGCATATCAATGCTCAATCTAGTTCATGAAACATGGGATGAAGGAATGTATTGTATGATGGAGCTTTTCATTTGTGGAAAGAGCTACTTTATTTTATGTCTCTCATGTATTGTCGATGATTTTGGACATCATATGGTTGTCAATTGGTACTTCATGATGGAAGGAGGACATCTAACCAAACAGTTGGAGGTCATTCCATATGTTTTTAAAAGACAACTTTGGGACCAAACATGCATAACCTATCGCATCAAATGGAGGAAGCCTTCCTTATGTGGATGCCATATGGAGGGGAATAGATGGCCTTGCATCTACGTTTGGAGTTGTTTTAGGACAAGCAACATTTTTCCAGGGGGGACTATAATATTCCCAAAATTTCACATCATATTTGGAATATTAGAGTCCTTGATTTTCTTAATGAATTAAGTAAATAAAAGGGTGGAGGGAACCAAAATCCTCAATAAGAATAAATATCCACTTTGTGTGTGTGAATGTGGATTAATTTAGCCTATATCTGTAAAAAGAGGTAGTTGAGCAACTACTAATGTGAATGAGATTGGAGATCATGTCTCATTTAATGAGAAAGATCATGGAGGGTTGATTCAGTCAACTAAGATCTTGAAGATGTCAAGCAAAGGATCATTGAGAATTAATGATCAAGTGATGGGGGATCATGTGAAAATGAAGCACACATGATGGAGGAGGTGTACATTTCACCTAGACTGTTTGGTTGATTTGGTCAAACAGCGAAGTCCCACTTGGAGGATCTTATCCACATGAGACTGCGCAGTTGAGATTAGGGACAAGGCTTGAGGGGGCTCACTCATTATAAAGGAGATGAAGGAAAAGGTGAAAGGAATCTTGGACTATTTGATGTATGATCTTTTAGATCTGGAATTGTCAAGTGACATTCCGCTGCATTCTTGTGTTGTTTATCAGAGATTGCAGGTGTTGTTTAGCACAGGGTGTTCCCGGGCAGGAATCCCTCCTCTTTCTTTGAGTGATCTCTAAGGAAGAGGTTTTTACTTCATTATACATCTGGATTTAAGTGCCATTTCCTTTTTCTAGTTTTTGCAAAACATTCATATTCAGAAAACTGCAGTTTTTTGAAGATTAGTTTGGAAGGTAGAAGTTGTCTTCAGTACTTCAGCTGGAGAACAAGGTGAGGGATTATTCCCATCACTGGGGCTTATAGATCAGCACTCCCAGAGCCACATTTCAGATCTGGAATCAAGCCAAAATTTATTAACTTCCTAGTAGCAGTATTCTCCTCAAGAATAATGCTGTCCATATTGCAGATCTGAAAGGAGGAAGGAAGTTGCTAGTACTTCAGCTAGTAATCCAGTGGAGGATCATTCTTCCACATTTCCATCAGTATTACCATCAGCCTGGAGTTTATTGCAACATATTTCAGTAGGAAAAAGGCCTCTCTTTCCCTCACAGCGCAGTTTTTGGAGGAAGTTGTGTTGCAGCAGCTGCAATCATCTTTTGGAGGATTGAGAAGCTAGATCTAGAGCTTCTAGCTTGTAGATCTGAGGAAGGGATCAACCCTTCAAGCATAGATATGATCTGAGCACACATTTCAGCCATCTATTCTTCAGATCTAGCTTTAGATCTGTATTTCCCAGCAGATCAAGGATCAAACCCTAGGGAGGTGATTTTTCCAAAGTTGTAGATCTGGAAAATCCTTTCTGGGTTATCTTGGGAATCCATCACATTGGCTAGATCTTGAATCTTGGCATCATCAAAGCTCCAGTTTTGAGTAGATCTACATTTCTCTTTTCAGCCTGCAATCATATGTTTATATTTTGTTGAAGAGACAACGCAGTATTTTTTGCAGAGCCTCTCCAGTTACGTTGTACCTGTTTCACACATGTTTTCAGGGTGATCCTATCTTATCTCTTTAGCTAGATCTACCTATATTCTATATTGTTGTAACTGAATCATCTCCAATACAATAAATGGCTCAGATATTTCTACATATTCTGATTTGTACTTAGATTTATTGTTTATCTTGCTATAAGTTCTTATATTGTGTGAAGTATCACTGCATTTTCCCATTTGGGGATATTACACGGGGGTTCAACCCCACCCAAATTGGCATGTCAAATTTTGTTTTGGGTCATGGTTCGTTTGAATGTTATAACATTAACTTTATATATATATAACAACCATTAAAATTATTGCGCATTTATATATATGGTGTGACATAACGTTGTAATGAGTTTTCAACCATGGCCATTAAACATTGCACATAACCATGGCATATGGTTATGATAGTTTATAACCATATCCTTTTTTAACACATCCGTTCCCTCTTTAACATATTTTTTCATTTGTTTTATAACCACCATATCATTTTTTATAATGTTTTATGGATTTTTTTTAATATGTGGTTATATTTAATTATAAATTTGGTTATATGTTTATTAAAACAAAAAAAAATTAATATTTTTTTTTTAATGATTTCTTTTTTCATATGGGCATTTAAATATTGTTTTGCCTCTTTCTAGGTTGAGGACCAATGGAGGAGTGCCATGTGTCAACAGCTGAGGGGTTTCCATGTGGACCCCACGTGCTTACTGGGACACCATGTGGCATGTTATGGGCCCCACTTCCCTTACCTTAACGAAACTTCCAACTGCTCTAACTTTCTTATACGAGCTCGAATTGATGCGACATTCACATTGTTGTGATCAGGGCGATGAGCTCTTCAATCTATAGTTGAGTTTGTTGCCTTCTTGTCACCTGTAATTTCGAGCTTTCATGAGCTCTCTTTGTCCTATGTGTGTCCCTAGAACCACTTGTATCATTCCTCCCCACTGAGGATATTTTGGTCCTCCAAAAGCATCAATAATAATCTGCAGCTGTTGTGTACTACGTCTGCACCACAAGTGTCCTGAAAAAGGTCACCCTTCCATCTCCTTCACCTTTGTTCTTCGAAGCCTTAAGCAATGAATCGACACCTACATCCTTTGCAAACCTGTAGTAAAATTTATTTCAAATTACATGCTCAAATATGACCAACTATGACCCAAGCATTCCATACTTGCCATGAGTTTATAACACATACTTAGTGGTCAAGCTTACAACAAAATGAAGTAACACCACAGTTATCACTACAAGGCCAAAAAAATCATTGTTGCATTTCGAAGTGATGGAAAACACATCATCACTTTTACATGAAAGAAATGCATTACATGATTTACAAAACAAGGCCAAAATATCATGGTTTCTTAACAAGCGATGGAAAACACATCATCAATTTTACAGTTAAAAAAATGCAACATATGATTTACAAACATGGCCATGACACACTACCACATCTAGAAAAACCTTCTCGTGACTTATCAAAGTGAATGGATCATCTCCCTGTGGCACGTTTGCTTGTCGAACATTTGTTTCAACCGGTTCACGCACCGACACTTTGATCTTTGATGACCACTTTGGTTTCAATGGATGCAAAAGGTCCTCTTTCTCCAGATATGCTTAACCAATTTCTTTCCCTGTTGTGGAGAATGATTTTCACGCCTCATCCTCCTTTGTGCTGCCATTATTTTCCAACACTCAGCAATGACATGGTTATGTAAACCACAAAAGCGACAAGTTTTCTTATGCCATAATTTACACTCATGATTATCAACATGCTTATAATCAAAATGAACTTGCAAATATCGAGACTCATTATACATTTCTTGGTGGTCTCTTGTGCGATCATGGTGATGAGAGATTGTCTCAGCTCTTCTATTGCGACATGCACTAACATATGATGATGGTGAAGTTTTCCCATAGTTCTCTCTCCTCGACGGTTTCATCAATGTCATGGAGGCTTCACACACCTTTGATCATTCTGCTTCAGTGTATCCAAAAACCTATGTAGCGAGTTCTCTGCACAACCTCCAATGGTTGAGTTATGCCTTGGCCATGAATGCCAAGTCCTCCTCCTTTGTATGCCATCCTAGTAAGGAGTCTCATGCCAGTTCCTATAATGGGAATCTCCACATTTCCAACAGGAGTAATAGAATGTGAAGATGAAATTGAAAAATGATCAAAACTGTTTACCTTAGACGTCAATTGGGAAACAGATGAAGAGGGCTTCTCTAAGCCTTCGTTACGCTTCACTTCCTCCAAGGCGTTTGTCGCAGCTTCTAGCTGAAGTTGCAATAGTTTCTTCTCCTCCTTATCTTCCTGTAGGAGTGCCTTCAATTCCTCATGATATTCTTGATGACTTTCATCGTTGCACTTCAATTCTTCCAATGCCTCTATCGTGGCTTGCAACTGAAGCTGCAATCGATGTTTGTCCTCCTTTTCCTCTTGTAGAAGTGTTTTAACCTTAGCGATATCTGTTGCTTGTTTCTCATAAGCTTCATACAACATGTATTCTTTCTTAGACACCCTGAGCATGGTCTTGTACATGTCTTTGACATCCTCCATTGTTGCACGTTCAATGGTTCATGCTTGCGGTTCACATCAGCAAGAAGTTCGCTCTGATACCACTTGATCCGAGTGAATTTATACTACCCTTTTAACCAAGACCTTTTACTTTGTCTGATGTGTTAGAATTACATTTTATCAAAGAATTAATGAACACATATGCAGATATAATTAATAGGAAAACATTTCAACAATCATATGACAAAAAACGCAAGAGGTTTAATAACACTGTTCATCCAGTGTGGACTATGTATCTGGGCCTCAGTGTCTCAATGGTGTTGGCCGCTTCATTCAGTGTTTCAATGGTGATGATGTACATGGATGTTGTTGACTTTTCATACAAGGAAAATCCCTCAACATGAGTGGCAAAGTCTCTTCAGGAGACGTTCCGTTACAAGGAACTCTCACTCATCACAAACCTCCTATCAGCATGACAACTTTGCGCAAGGTGATAAAGAATATCCCGCCATCAAGGCAACAAAGGGATCTCACAACATAGATCACCATCCATGATAAATACATACCACATCAATACACATAAATATTCTATATCTTACATCAGCAAGAATCAACAACAGCAAATAAACATGAAGAATCGACATCATACATCAAGCAGGAATTGACATGACATAAAGAATCCTACAACAATAATCAATGAAGTACATGGAAACAATAATTCATATACCTCAACTCTACTATTGTCTGAATAATAGGATGCTCAATCTCTCGATCAGAATGCAACATTGCAAACGTGGCGTCGAATGGCAAGAATTCGACTATCCACATGCTGAAATCTGACATCGTCATCCCATGCTCGTAAATGGCCAAAAATTATAAGTCTCAAATGGAAAATCTTAGTACACCCTCGCATTCATGTCGCTGAGAGATTTAGAATCGACTCTCAATTTGTTGAATTCTGACACTGTTTAAATCTGGGTCATAAGGAATCTTTTAGTTTCCTCAATGATGCTACTCCACATGGAATCTGGAAATATGAAACTCAAAATAGGAATTTGATCTCACCATTGAGATCCTTATGAAATTCTGCAAATAATGAGTATAAAGTTGACCTCATTCTGACACCAATGAATTTTGGCCTCTAAGGAATCTAAAGGATTCCCTTAAGATTCCTGAAGATTCTCCTCCACAGGGAATTTGCAAAACCGTTGTTGAAAAGGTGAATCTGATATCGCCATTACGATCCCTTCGAAACTCTAAGAAAAATTATTGTAAACTTCATATCATTCTGACAAAGAGAAATTTTACCTCCTCCTGGAAATTTCAAGGCTTATGGTCTCGCTTCTTGTTTCTGGGCATGATCATGGTTCTGCCTCTACAATAAAATATTATTGCATCAAATTTCGTGCTCAGGGTTCCACCTGCTAGTTCCAAGTCACTCCTGGTTCTGCTGCATACCTCGGTGCACATGGCTCCATTGGCCTCCCTCATTGCTGCGTGCAAGATGAGATGTTATATTGAAGTGTGGTGGCGGAATTTACAAATCCACCACCGCTGGCAGAGTGGTTAGGTAGAGGAGTTGAAGGCGGGTGGTCAAGGGTTCGACCCCACCTGAATTGGCATGTCAAATTTTTTTTGGATCATGGTTTGTTTGAATGTTATAACGTTAATTTAATATATATATATATATATATATATATATATATATATATATATATATATATATATATATATATAACAACCATTAAAACTGCCATGTATTTATATATATGGTGTAACATAATGTTGTAACGAGTTTGTAACCATGCCCATTAAACATTGCACATAACCATGGCATATTGTTATGATAGTTTATAACCATATCCTTTTTGAACACAATCGTTCCCTCTTTAACACATTCGTTCATTTGTTTTATAACCACCATATCATTTTTTATAATGTTTTGTGGATTTTTTTTAATATGTGGTTATATTTAAATATAAATTTGGTTATATGATTATTTAAATAACCATTTTTAATATATATATTTTTTTAATGATTTCTTTTTTCATATGGGCATTTAAATATTGTTTTGTCTTTTTGCAGGTTGAGGACCAATGGAGGATCGCCATGTGTCAACAGCTGAGGGGTTGCCATGTGGGCCCCACTTGCTTATTGGGACACCATGTGGCAAGCTATGGGCCCCACTTACATTTCATTAACAAAACTTCAAACTGATCTAACTTTCTTATACGAGCTCGGATTGACGCACCGTTGCGATCAGGCCGACGAGCTCTTCAATATGAAGCTGAGTTTTCCACCTTCCTGTCACTTTTAATTTTGAGCTTTCGTGAGCCCTATTTGTCCTTTGTGTGTCTTTGGAGCCACCTGGATTAGAGATAAAATAATACACCATCAATCTCCTTAAAAGGAGAGATGAAATTAGTACATTGTAAATTTCCTTACACAAAGAGATGAAATATTACACCATAAATATCCTTACAAGGAGAGGTGAAAATGGTACACCTTCAATATCCTCTCTAGGTGAGATGAAAATAGTACATCATGATAACCTAAAGAGATCACTGCATGCCTCAAACCCAAACTCCCTGAAGGGAGTATACATGACAATCTCCCCGACCATACCATAGGTCACATGAAAAGGAATATTCCCATTCTCATGATGCAATATAGTCAAATCTCCCTCTCTTTTAGAGAGTGGTTTTCAGCCACTCATATATTTTCTCTAAAATATACAAACTTCATTTGGGACAGTGGCTTCGTCAACACATCAACAACTTGTTCATCAGAAGGAACATGTTTTAGGTTCACAACTCCTCTTTGAACAACATTTTGGATGGAATGGTACTTGCTTTAATTATTTTTTTACCTATCATGAAAAAAAGGGTTCTCTGAGAGGCTCACACAACTTTGATTATCACAAATACAATAGTTGGCTCTAGTGCATGTCCAAAAAAACTTGCAAACATCTTCCACATCCATATTTCTTCTTCATAGACATAACTAGAAGTAATATGTTCAGCCTCGGTTGTACTGAAAGTAAGAGATGGTTTCTTCTTACTTTACCATGAAACCATTGCAAACCTTAATCTGGAAAAAAAACAAAACAAAAAAATTGTGTTTTTCCTATCCTTGGAGCATCCTTCCCAATCAACATCAGTAAAACCACAAAACCTGGTCTCCATTGTTGAGATATTCCAGACCATATTTAATAGTGCCATGGAGATATCTCAAAATTTGCTTAGCATCAACCTAAAGTACATGAATAGTTTCAACCTATTATCACCAAATTGATCTTGATTGGATGCTCATCAATCAACTCAATGTAACTCTTTCAAACCACTTCTAACTGAAGATTAGCCTCTTCAATTTGAGAAGGCTCTCTCAAGGGGGTTTATGATTTTGAATAATGATAGTACTAGATGGCTAACTCTATGAAATTGTAACTTGTTTTGTATGATTGCAGGTTGAAAAATGCAGGCTTGCTACCATTGGGCTTATGGAGTCAACAATCAGTAGTCTTAGTGATAGTAGTTCTTCACATGGAAGTTGAGGCAGATAGAGGTTTTCAACAGAGATAATTCACACATACAACATAGGAAAACACATTCCTTTCACCACTAAAGGAAGTTAGAGCATAATATTATGAATTTTGAGTAATTAGGGATGAAATCTACTGCAAATTATTAAACATAAGATAAATATCAATAAGACATCAAAAACCTCATGAGAATCTCACGTTTGGAAGTAGAATGACACCTTGTACTACTGATAATGGTCAAAAACATACAAGCAGAAATTTTGTGCAAATATTCTCCAACCCCTTTCTTCTTCGATATTTTGTCTATAAATAGGAATTCTTTACAATATGGATGATCTACCTGGTGGCTAGATCCTTGAATTCTACTATGACACCTTTCATAACTGAAATCAATAACTTAAAACAGAAAACTAACAACTACCTTTAAAGAAACAAACTCCTAATAGGACTCTATCTCCTATTTATTACATTCCTTTACCCTATGTGTGAAACAATTACATGATGGTTACAAAATGAATGTCACATGCTCGAAGAACACATGACCAAGTTCACCACCACTTTACATATTTAAAGCACCCCTATATCTGAGCATAACCCTGCTTTTTAGGAATGGATGACCTTCATCTTCAACATTGTTTTGACTGATGACATGTCTTCATGGCACTTACTTTGACTCATATATATCTTCTAATAAGGTCCTTTGATATGTTGGAATTCTCCAGCTGGAAAAAAATGCTTTTAAGATGCTCAAAATCCTCCAACAATTACTCGCTATGAAAACAGGGCAGTTTTTTAGCGAGTTTTGGTAGCATCAGAAAAAAGGATTTTCTATCAATTTTCTTCACTTCTTTGTTGTTCCAACATCTTCACCATGTCATGAAACCTTGCAACCATGGATATCCCTCCTTAAAACATGTCAAAACTGAGTTTAAAAGCAAAAAAGCACCTACACGTTTTTTCGTAGCATTTTTTTGGCTTCAAGCCTGAGGTACGCCATGAAAAGATGCAAAAAACCAGAAAATTTCTCCTTTCGATATTATCTTCAAAAACTGTCCTCCAGCTGCAAAATTTGGGTTCTCTGCATGTTATGAACCTTCTAAAACATGTTCCATCTTACCTTATCACCCTTGTGGTTTTTCCTCCTCATTTACAATCAGTTGACTAATGGGCTCCTCTACCACTGCCATTTTCAATCCTTTCTTATCCAACTCTACATGAATTAGATCCAATTGCTCTTATAGATATTTCACTTTGTCCTTTAATGCCCTATTCTTGGATTGCAAGTGTAGGTTTATCTTTTGATATGTTTGACCTCTCCCCTTAGTGGTTGAGTCCACTTTATCAACATTTTTGTATTGTCCAAGGTCTTTGAAACATTGGTGACTTGATCTTCCTAGATTTTTCTCATTTGTTCAAACTAAACTTTCTCAATTCTATGTTTCTTTGCCTCTTACTTCAACACTAATATCTCCTCACCTGCCACCTTAAACTGCTCTTTAAGGGTTTCAATTTCTGATTTTTCACTAATTTTCCCTTTACCCTTTCTTTTTTTGATGATAACGAGCTCTTCTTTTACAGGTGAAGACAGATCTATAATGCTTGGTGGTTAAGCAGTTTCATTTGTCTTCTCGGTCCCTTTGTTGCTTTCCATGACCTTTCTTGTATGTCTGGTCATTGGTTTCCTAGGTTGAAAAATGAAACCATCATCATCACCTGCAAACTCTAAATTTTTAGTTGTCTTACCTTTCTTCAGCTTTCTTCCTCCATCTTCAATGTCTTCAGCTTGGACAATGGGAATTTGTTCAATTTCAATTGCATGCAATATGTCCTCTAAGTCTCCTTTATCCACTGTTTGGCTCCTAGTAACTCTCTTGTTGCTTTGTTTGGTAACTGTTTGCTTCTGTTTTGCAGGTGTTGTTTTAGGTGTGTCAATCTTCTGCAAAGGCTCTACCTCCATGCTCACTGGTTCTAGAGGAGATGATCTATTCCCTTCTTCAACTTCCTCTTCCATAGTTGGTGATGAAATGTTCCATGGTTTGAGGCTCTCTTAGGAGTGACAGCATCAATTTCATAACCACTCATGAACAAAAAGGAAGTCCAATATATGTCTAGTCTCTTCAATTCCCTTAACACCAATAGCTTAATCAAACTATGATTTTAATATCCCATGTGCGGATAGGGCCCACAGCCACGTGTCTGGGTCTGCGTAATGAGGGGTGCTGCGCAAGGGCCCCTGCCCTCAGATGCTCTGGTGGGGTTAGGCCCACCCTTAACACCCTGGGATGCTACCCTCACTAATAGTTCAAGCTTTTGGTGTAGTGGTTGGATCTACGTGGTATCAAAGCCAAGGTCTCAAGGTCGAGACTCGTGGAGCGTGGTGGGTTGTAATATCCCGTGTGCGGGTAGGGCCCACAGCCACATGTCTGGGTATGTGTAATGAGGGGTTATGTGCAAGGGCCCTCGCCTTCAGATGCTCCGGTGGGGTTAGGCCCACCCTTAACATCCTAGGATGTTGCCCTCACTAACAGTTCAAGCTTTTGGTGTAGTGGTTGGATCTACGGAGTGGGGTCCGGGGTGAGGAAGCTCACCAAAGATAAGAAGGAAGAGATAGCAGCAAGGAAGGAATTCATTATTAATATTTTTTTTTTCTTTTGACTGATTGCAAGCTTCAGCTATTTAGCCGGAGTTGCAACACTGTTTAGTGCAAATAATTCCGATGCGGGAATTCCATCTTCACCTTTGGTCTAGCTGATTGGGAGATCTAAGGAGAAGGTCCTGAGCTTAATTTTCATCATTTATCTTGAGGATATCCATTCTGCATCATATACAGCACGTTCATCTCCAGTAACTACGTCATTCATGTAGTAGCGGTAGCTATTGGGTGAAACCCTCCTATTTTGTGCTTGTTTTAGAGGAGGAGGTGTCTATTTCACTCCGAGAGGCCAATTGAGGAAGGCCTTGAGCCCATTTCTATACCATTCATCAATTTCATATCATATTCAACATTTTATAGTACATATTTTCTATGTACAGTGTTATTTTATGCAATGCTGCATTTTATATTGTTATTTTGCCGGAAACCCTTGCCGGATGTTCTGATGTGCTTGAAAAAGGGGTCTAACCTCTTATTTCTTATCTCATGATTAATGGAAGTTCAAGATTTGTAATAAATCATATTTTTCTATAGATTCCCTAATTAAAATTACGTGGTTGCAGTCTTCAGTAGTTCTATTTTATGAAGTTGTGGGATTGGGGTGTTTTTGAGCATATATGAGTTGGGGAGATCTGTTTAATGTATCTAGGATGATTTTTTTCTAATTCCCTTTCATATTTAAAATAAATATAGTATATATAAGAGGATCCAAGTCCTGTTCTGCATTTTTATTGCAATTTTTTCCTTATACAGCGTCCTCACCGAAGAAATTGCAGAAATTTTTGAAAAGGAATATTACAGTGGTATCAGAGCTCTGCTCTTGGCTCAGCTTGTGGGGGGGATTTATCCTCAGCACGGAGGAGGAAGAAATTTTGAATCTCCTACTTCAAACCCTGCAGAACATTGCAAGGGACCTCAAGGATATGAGACATGAAGGGGATTCTACAGGGTTTTGTCATGAGGTAAGCACCAGCACTACAAATGGCATGGGGCATTCAGCTGCATCACAACGCTCTACCATGCCTTAATTTCTAACTGGGGGGGATACGGAGGGAACCCTGGGAGAATATTTTGAGTAATATGAACTCCAATATCAAGGGTTCAAGGAGCACTTGAGCTTTCAGGAGTTTTGCCGGATCAAGGATGGGAGGAGGATTAATCCTCATCAAAAGGAGGAGAACTTGATGCAGGGATCAGCCCTATAGCGTAGTAATGTAGTGTTATTCTTGCCCACATTTGATGGGACACATAAGTGCACAGCCAAGGCTTGGGTGGGGAAGCTGGACACATACTTCCAGCTCAACAAGGTTTCTAAGATAGAATCCATCAAGATATATGCGCTGCACCTAGAAGGGGAGGCTCAAGAATGGTGGTTTCATGGACTAACCACACTTGGGCATCATCATCTCACTTCATACTCAGCTTTCACCAAGAAGCTAGTGGAGAGGTTTGATCCAAGAGATCCGGAAGCCCACTTTGTCAAGCTAACCAAGATCAAACAAGAGGGAGATCTTGAGGATTATATTGCTAAGTATTTGAAGCTTTCAGTGATGGTATCCAACCTCACTATGAGCAGGAAGGTATGCATGTTTATTAATGTGGTGGTTGCACCATTGCAAGGGTTGGTCAAATCCACTAAACCAACCACACTCCTTGAAGCTATGGAGAAAGCTAGAGATCTACAACACATCTTGCCTAGGGCAAGAACATTATTGCAGTAGGAGGCTTATTCAAGACCAAGGAAGAAAATCCATGTCCAGGATTTGGAGGGAGAATGTGTTGCAAGGAGGACACATCATGACAAGACCTTCTCCAAGAAGGATGCCAATGTTGTACCACCCACAGAAGACTTTGCTCCAAGAGGGGGAGCTATAGTAGCATTAAGAGGGGTCCCAAAGTATCTAACCTTGAGGGTGAGAGGTACTATTATGGGGAAAAGGGTCTTTGTGTTGATAGACAGTGGGGCTACTCATAATTTTATTGATGCACAGTTGGTACAAAGGAGAGGAATCCACATGGAGGAGTTTGAGGGATTCTCATTTTTGGTCCCAGGAGCTATGACCCTGTAGTGTGCCAAGTATGTTCTAGCACTAACCATCACCATGGGGACCTACACCTTGACAAACCACTTCTTTGTGGTAGATATTCTAGACACCAATTTCATATTGGGAGTCTAGTGGTTAATCACTCTTGGGAAAGTTACCACTAATTGGAGAAATTTGGAGATGGAATGAACAGGAGGGAGGGATGGCTAGCAACAAAAGATCAAGGGTATAAACACATACCCCCCTCAGGTTTTTTCAGCACATAGGATGTTGGTAGATCTGCGTAGAGGGGATGTTGAATAAGCACTGGAGCTACATATATTAGAGGTGAAGGGCAAGGATTCACTAGTGCATTCAGATGTTCAGTCTCTCTTGGACCAGTATTCTACAGTATTTGGAGATATCCCACCAGGGAGACCTCCTGACCGAGGGTTTGAACACACCATTGAGATGGAACAAGGGATCCAATCAGTAATCACCACTCCTTATAAGCATCCCAAGGCTTATAGGGATGAGATTGAAAGGGATATCCAAGAGCTACTAGCTCTAGGACACATCCGGCCTAGTACTAGTCCTTTTGCTTCTTCAGTGGTCTTAGTAAAGAAGAAAGATGGCACATTGAGGATGTGCATTGACTATAGGGCCTTGAACAAGAATATCATGAAGAACAAGTACCCTATACCCAGGATCGTTGAACTCATGGATGAGTTGAGGGGATCTAAATATTTCTCCAAGATTGATTTGAGATCTAGGTATCATCAAATCAAGGTGAGGGAGCAAGATATCCCCAAGACAACATTCAGATGTCACTATGGGAATTTTGAGTTTCTAGTAATGCCATTTGGATTGACCAATGCCCCAGCAACTTTCCAATCCTGCATGAACCACATCTTTCGTGGTCATTTGACAAAGTTTTTGTTGGTCTTCTTTGATGATATTCTTATCTACAACCGCACTTGGGAGGAGCACTTGCAGCATATTGAGACAGTTTTACATATCCTCAAGGAGCAGAAATTCTATGCCAAGCTCTCAAAATGTTAATTTGGCCTCACAGAGATGTTGTATTTAGGGCACATCATAGGAGTAGATGGAGTGAGGGTACATGAGGAAAAGATCCAAGCTATCAGAGATTGGCCTGAGCCCAGGAATGTTACATAACTCGGAGGATTTGTGGGCATATGAACTTATTACCGGAAGTTTGTGAAAGGTTTTTCACAACTAGTAGCACCACTGATAGACTTGACAAATAAATGAGCTTTCCATTGGACACCTACAACGCAGAGGGCTTTTGATAAGCTCAAAAAAGTAATGAGTAGTTGTCCTGTTTTGGTTTTGCCTGACTTTTCTCAACCTTTTGTTCTAGAATGTGATGCATCAGGTGAAGGTATTGGGGAATTCTTGATGCAAGGTGGGCATCCCATAGCCTTTGAGAGCAGGAGTTTTCTCCCTCATGAGAGGTTGTACCCCATCTATGATAAATAAATGTTGGCAATCATGCATGCATTAGCCAAATTCCGGTAATACTTGGTGGGGAATAAGTTCAAGGTAAAGACTGACCATACCAGTCTTAGATTCTTCCTTGAATAGAAACAACTCCAAGAGAGACAATAGAAGTGGGTAAGAAAAATCCAAGCTTATGATTCTGACATAGAGTATGTCAAGGGAAAGAGCAATGTAGTAGCTGATCCACTATCCAGGAGGCCTACAACGCTGTCTTTGAGAGGCATGGACGCGGATTGGAAAGCTCAAATTTTAGTTGAGTATTCCAAAGACGACTTTGCATGTGAGATACTTGATGGGGTGGTATCATATGAGAGGTTTAAAGTAATGGATGAGGTCATCTATTACCGGGACCAGATCCTCTTGGCTAAGAACTCCAAGCTCAAGGAGAAGATCTTATTGGCATCACATGATTCCCCACTTGCTGGGCATCAAGGTTTCACAAAGACTTACAGGGCCATAAGGGAGAGATTCTCATGGAAGGGTCTCAAGGAGGATGTGCTCTGACATGTCATAGAGTGCACCATTTGTCAGCAAAACAAGGGAGAACACACCCACCCTGCTGGGTTATTGCAGCCACTACCTATTTCGGATGGGAAGTGGGAAAGTGTCTCTATGGACTTCATCACCGGCTTACCAACAATATAGGGTAAGGATTGTATCTTTGTTGTTGCTGATAGAATAACAAATTACTCTCATTTCTTTGCCATTTCTGCACATTATACTGCTTCACAGGTAGCTAAGCTCTTCTTTAGAGATGTATTTAGACTCCATGGCCTCCCAAGGACCATAGTGAGCAATCAGGATAGATGATTCATGGGTGGCTTTTGGCAGGAAATTTTCCTGTTAGTGGGGACTGATTTGACTCGAAGCACTAGCTATCACCCCCAAATCGATGGACAGACCGAGATAGTAAACAAGTGGCTAGAAGGCTACTTGAGGAACTATGTGGCAGGGCAGCAGAGGGCTTGGCTGTGTTGGCTCCACTTGGGAGAGTATTGTTATAACACTACTCACCATATTTCTATTAGCATGACTCCATTCCGGGCCTTATATGGGTATGAGGCACTCTCATTTGCTGATGTTATGTTTGGGCAAGTAAGGCTCCAAGGGAAAAGGAATGGATTCAGGAGAACCAGGACATACTCAGTGCACTCAAGGACAACATTGCTACTTCCCAGAACCAACAGAAGATGTATGCAGACCGGGGTCGGATAGAAAGATAGTTTGAGGTGGGAGATCTTGTCTATCTATGTCTTCAGCCTTACAAATAGTCCACACTCAAGGAGAAGGGAGCTGAGAAGCTCAAACCCTATTTCTATGGGCCATACAGGGTGGTCAAATGTATTGGTAAGGTAGCATATGAGTTGGAGATTCCTAAGGGGAGCAAGATCCACAATATCTTCCATGTTTCTTGCCTCAAGAAGGCCATTGGGAAGAATGTAGTTTCCAACATGGATATCCCCCCTATTGTTGATGAGGGCCACCTGATTTTGTAGCCAGAAGAAATCTTAGACACAAGGGAGAGGCAGCTAAGAAACATAGTCATCAAGGAATATTTGATTCGATGGAGGAATCTACTGGATGAGGATGCCACTTGGGAGGGAGAGAAAATATTGCAGCATCCTTCTTTAATGTTGCTTGTGGGCAAGAAACTTTTGAGCGGGGAGGACTTTAATATTCCCAATTAGCCACTGCTACTTGGAATATTATAACTGCTCCATTTTTGAAATTAAGAGTAGGGAGGATAATAAAACATATCCCAGTGTGTAAAGGGATTGGATTAGGAGGACAAAATAAAGCCACTTTGGTGTGAAAGAGGGGCAAAGCAATGAGCTAGATCTATTTGACCAATTCAACAACGATGTTACAAGAGGAGGGAAACTAACTAGGGTAGCGCAATTTTGAAAGGGTAATCTTCTCAAGGAAGTCACATCATCGATGAGTGGGGTCCGGGGTGAGGAAGCTCACCAAAGATAAGAAGGAGGAGATAGCAGCAAGGAAGGCATTCATTATTCATCTTGTTTTGGTCTTTTGACTGATTGCAAGCTTCAGCTGTTTAGCAAGAGTTGCAGCACTGTTTAGTGAAAAGAATTCCCATGCGGGAATTCCACCTTCACCTTTGGTCTAGTTGATTGGGAGATCTAAGGAGAAGGTCCTGAGCTTACTTTTCATCATTTATCTTGAGGATATCCATTCTGTATCATATACAGCACAGTCACCTCTAGTAACTGCGTCATTTCTGCAGTAGCAGTAGCTGTTGGGTGAAACCCTCCTATTTTGTGCTTGTTTCAGAGGAGGAGGTGTCTATTTCACTCCGAGAGGCCAATTGAGGAAGGCCTTGAGCCCATTTATGTACCATTCATCTATTTCATATCATATTCAGAATTTTCTAATATAGAGTTGCTGTGTACAACGTTAATTTATGCATATTCAGAATTTTCTAATACAGATTTGCTATGTACAACGTTATTTTATGAAGTGTTGCATTTTATATTGTTATTTTGCCGGAAACCCTTGCTGGGATGTTCTGATGTGCTTGAAAAAGGGGTCTAACCTCTTATTTCTGATCTCATGATTAATGGAAGTTCCAGATTTGTACTAAATCATATTTTTTTGTAGATTCCCTAATGAAAATTACGATGTTGCAGTCTTCAGTAGTTCTATTTTATGAAGTTGTGGGATTGGGGTGTTCTTTAACATATATGAGTTGGGGAGATCTGTTTAATGTAGCTAGGATGATTTTTGTCTGATTCCCTATCATATTTAAGCTACATATATTATATATAGGAGGATCCAAGTCCTATTCTGTGTTTTTATTGCAAGGTTTTCCTTATACAGCGTCCTTACTGAAGAAATTGCATAAAATCCTGAAAAGGAATATTACAATGATGAAAAAGAGAAGTTTAATTGCCTTATTTATTGATTTGAAACTTGTCTGACATTTTCCCTAGACTTCTATATAAATAAAAAGGCAAGTGAAGTGACCTCTTACCCATGAAATGCAATAGAAGTCTGAGGTGGTAGGAGTAGACCATGTGAAACCATCCCTCACAGGTAAAATAATTCTGGACGATCATCAACAAATTTGAATAATTTTCCTTCATGAAACCCCTAGGGATAGAATTTGTCAAGTAAACTTCACTGTGTTCGGGTTTGATGAATTCTTTGCAGTCCTGCATTGTGAATTTGATGCTTTTAAACCACTATTCCCCTCCTCTTGGGATTCCTGTTGCTGTTGAAATGCTATCTAGTGTCACTGTTAGGTTCAGCAATCCCACTTTTGAAGCTGCTCCAGTGAAACTGTTAGCAAAATCCTTGAAAACCTGTAGATGACAACCTTGCAACCTTTGACAGAATTACAAGCAACCTTTTCTTCTGAAAATACCCATGGTAGTTAGGTCTTGATTGAGAAAATTCATGTCCATGGGCTCATACCTGTGGCAGTGACCACCTTTGTTTGTTTTCTTCCTTGCAGCCATGGATGGATTTATATCTTCTCAACCTTGCTTGCTTGATGACACCTGCAACTTTTAAATCTACCAGCAACCTGCTTGGCTCGATGAAAAACTCTCCAGAAATCCAATTACATGCAAAGATAAAGCGGAGTATGAAAAAAGACTAATTGGGTAAGGTTTTATGGTTTAAATGACAGCTCATGCATTAATCATGACACATGCATGCCAAAAAGGGTAATGATGACCTTAGACATGGCTTTGTACCTTTTAATTAACCATAACAGACTTGAATGACCTCCACCCTAACTCCTGCAATCATGAATTGACATTTCATATCGAATTTGACAAGACAGGTAAGAAAACAGGTTTTTGTAGCGTAGCTAGTTTATCCTTTGACAGTTTCGCTATGAAACTATTAGGCAGTTTCATAGAGAAAAATGTTATTTTGTTGTATAAAACGCTACGAAATTTTGAAAAACTGACTTAAGCACCCTTTTTTAATTCAAATGCATTGAGAATGCAAACTGACACCATATGACGACTGATGGGACATGACATGACATAAATGGAGGTGACCTTGAACCTTAGGATAGGTTAAACATGTAAAAAATGAAATTTTCCTATACCAACTTGAAAGGCTTAAGGAGAACTTATCCTTTTGATGAGTGAATTGTATGGCCATGTAAAGTAATGTTTCACAATTTTATGAGTGATAACAGTGGCTCCACTTGGGATGATGTGCCCCTTTGGTACACCAAAGAACCTGTAGTTCTAGTGCCATCCATCTTTTTTGAAAATAAAGACTCTAAAATTTGCCAAGACTTCTTCAAACTTAATGGCCTTCACCTCGGGCTCAAGTTTGATAATCAACTTGTCTTTATTAGCAGAAAATCATAATAAAATGGAATATATACAATGGAAAAATCAATAGAACTTAAGAGGAATAGTTCTTTGGAAACCTGCCATTGACAAACCCTCCAGCGCAAGGTTGTCCATCCATCTCCTGCAAAAGATAAGTGTTGTTTCCATGGAATGTAGCTACTATGAATGGTCCTTTCCAGATATTCTCAAACTTACCATGTTTCCCCTTTTCTTCAATTATGGCCTCCCACTTCAACACCACATCTTGAATTTGAAAATTTTCTTCTTTGACCTTCATGTCAAATTTCTTCTTTATTTTGTTTTGTGACTATTGATGGCTGTTATATACTTCCTCCATTTTTTCCTACAGATCTATCAACTATTTCATTCTTGTAATATTCCTAATTAGCCCAAGCTAATAGGAATATACTATTTTGTTTTCATTTTCTTGTTTCAAGAATAAAATTGTAAAGGAAGATAAATTAAACTCCTAAAACAACAAAATAAATCCATTCCCATGAGAACAAGGGTAAATTTGGGTTGCTTTAGCAAAACACCCTTATGTGTGAAAGGGATTAAGTCATTTGACTGGGTCAACTAGACCAAATCAACAACGTTGTCTAGATATATTGAACCATCTAGATGCACAACGCAGTTTTAGTTGGAGGCTCATCATGTGAATGCAGCTAAATCAATGAGATAGTTTAGGGTTTGGCAAGGATTCCATCTTATTTAATGAGGAGGAGGAAAGCATGAGAGGGGTTTTTGATGATATTATTTATGAAGGACTTGTATTCTTAGAAATTTCTCATTCTCTATATGTTTAGCTGAGAATAGTGTTGTTTAGCACTAGGGTGTTCCTAATCGGGAATCCCACCTCCTTCCTAGAGAAGCTCTTGAAGGAGTCTTGCATTTCTTGACCACTATCAAGTATTTGGCCAAGATCTCCTTCCAACTACAACACAGATCCTATTGAGGTTTTGGTTGTCTTTGTAAGCTGCAGCAAGTGGAGGCTAGATCTGTTCAGATCTAAGCCATTCTAGTGCCTCTCTTCAGTAGGAAAGTTGTCTATCCCCCTGGCAAGAGAGTATTGGATGAGAAGAGCTCATTTTCAGATCTTGGCATTAGGCCACATCATGCTCTAGAGCCTACAGCATAGTCCATCTTCTAGAATTGCGTTATTTTCAAGGATAAAGTTGCAGGGTCTTTTGGCACTTCAAGGATAAGATATCTCTGGTGTTGGGAATCTGCCTTTCACTGTCGTGATCCGTGGATCATAGATATATTCCATGTTCCATTCAGATCTGATCTGAATACTGATTTATTTGCTTCAGAAATTCTGAATCATTCTGCAGATTAGCTGCCTTAGATCTCAGATCTACTTCCTGTACTACATTTTCTATGGAAAACCCCAAGGGGCTTTTGAAGATGAGACTCTATAGTGTACATATCTGATATAGATCTATCTTTTTGTACACAGATCTTCTCTACATCTGAAGTGTAACTCACATCTCTTTTTAGCTAATAAAATAATGCTATCAAGCTTGTATAGTCATATCATATGGTTGCAGCCTCTTATTTTGATCTAATATTCATGTAAAGTCTATTAATTTTTGTTTTTTAATGTAAAGACCTCAATATAACTCTGATTTTCTGTCATAAACAATCATATTGAGCCTCCATATTGGCCTCTTGCATATATTTGGCTCAACTACATTATTTTATGAGCAGTTTTGTCACGTAGTGTTGCAGTCCCTCTTTGGGCACTTTTTAAGTTGTACTAGGTATGGGAGATCTGTTTAACCCACCTAGGGAGATTTGTTTCTAATATCCTCTAGGATTTAGGACCTAGATACTCATCTCTAATGGATACAAGGGCTGATTTCATATTCTGTAGTAGCCATTCCTGGAAAATGCGTTTTCCAGTCATGCCTTGCTAGTAGATCCCATTTTGGGATATTACAGTGGTATCAAAGTGACTTTCTTGGCACAACATGTGCTTTGCTTACTGGAGAGCCAATATGTCTTTTCATGGAAATAAAATACTGATGAAGAAGTGTAGTTACACTAAAGACACAGAAGACAAGGGTCCAAGCCCTTCATCTGGAAGATTGATTGGGAAAGGGTTTTCAAAAACTCTATTCCAAACTATGCATGAGCTGAAGAATGAAATTAGGGGAGTAAGGAATGAAATATCAGCAGATCTCTTGAAGAGGTTTTCACATGGAGGAAGCCCCACTACTTCATTTGAGGTGTGTGAGCATTCAGCCACACAATTTGATCTACAACATTGTAGCATACCTGCATTCCTTGCAAGAGGAGAAGAAGATGGAGAGACACCAGAGGAGGAGACTCTTGGTGACTACGTCCGAGAATATGAATCTCAATATAAAAGATTCAAAGAGAATCTAAGCTTCCCAGAGTTTTTTCAACTCAAAGAAGAAAGAAGATCCAGTAGAACTATGAGGAGAAGAGGGTGCATGCAGCACACCTTGGGTAGAAATTTCCTACCTACTTTTGATGGGTCACCTGAGAGCTCAGCCAAGTCTTGGGTAGAGAAGCTGGACACATACTATCAGCTGCATCAATTTTATGAATAAAAATCCATAAGAGTAGCAGCGCTACACCTCCAAGGTAAAGCATATGCCTGGTGGTTGTTTGAGTCTTCTTCATTGAAAAATGTAAACATCTCTACTTATGCAAAGTTCACTAGGAGGTTAGTGAACAGATTTGACTCTATGCCCTCTAATATTTATTTGGGTAAGAAAACTCAGCCCAAGAAATCAAAACATTTGCATGAGATGGGAATATCCATGAAGATAACTCCATTTTAGAACAGTGTTGAAGGGGTTGAAGATCTGTTACATGATTTTCCAAGGGCAAAGGACCTACTTTAGCAAGAACCTTCTTCTCAAGGAGAAGACATGAGTGTTCCTTTTTCAAGAAGAGATCAAGTGAAGGGATCTCTTATTGATTGGGCATGCTCCATTGATGAGGAGAAGAAAGAAAAAGGACTGAAAGGTTCCTCCAAAACTTTTTTTAGCCCCCTAATGTGCTCTTTTTTTACCATTTCCCCCTTCCTAAATCATAACCATTTACCTCTATTTCACCTCTTTTATGCACCCTCATCTTGCACCAGTCCAAGCATGGTGACATATTTCGTATAAACCTTTATTCTTCATGTTTTAATTAAATTTTGCATTAATTAAATATTTATTACATGATTTCTTACTTTTAAATCACTTTTGTAACTTATCGATATCTCCAATGGTTATTTGATAGTTAGAGTGCTTACTGTGACCGCTGATCTTAGTGCAGGATCGGATCTTACACCATTTCCAGCACAACAGATCTTCGTGGTAGATCTGAACCTCCTTGATCACTACCTTGTCTTGAGCAGCTTCAGCCACGATAGCATGATTTATCCAAAGGCAGCTAAGACCGAATCCGTGAAGGGCGAAAAGCTGGAGATTAGCTACAGCCGGTTTTGTTAGCTGCCTAATTTTGAAGGCCGAATGCTAAATTCTGCGATGGTTATGTAATCAATTGAACGATGTTTTTCGGCCTTTGGCCAATAGATCTATATAATGTAAAATGTAAATAGGACTTAGGGGAGTTTTTTAGTAGATTTTTTAGAGCGAAGTTCAATAGGCGGTAACAGGTTGATTTGTTATCGCCCAAATTTGGGTTGGACATTGTATTAACACATGTATTCACCTCAATGAATTAATAAAAGGGAGATCCGCCTCATGTTTCAGAAATTGTGTTTCTGTCTTTAAGCTGATGAATTGCCTAATTCACTAAGCAGCGTTTTAACTTAAAAGGGAAACGCGCTGGTTGGCTAGGGCCCAGCCAACCCAACACGTTTACCCTATTTTATGTTTCTTGTAATTTGTGTTTATATTGTCAAAGTGTGATTTAACTTTCAACACATGTATTCCTGACTGAGTGAAAATGGATCCGTTGTGTGAATTAGATACATTTTATTTCCCTGCAATTTACTTTCTTGCACTTGATTTCAGATTGGTTTTCCTCTGCCTGGTACAAGCAGGAGAAACAAACCTACACCAGTGCACGTTGGTGTGATATTTCCTTTTCCTGCAATTCTCTTTAATTGGTTTTTCTGTCTTGTAAAAGTAGGAGAAACAAACCTGCACCAATGCACGTTGGTGTGATATTTCCTTTTCCTGCAATTCTGTTTAATTGGTTTTTCCGCCTAGTCCAAGTAGGAGAAATGAACCTGCACCAGTGCACGTTGGTGTGATGTTGTAAGCTTTCTTAGTCTCCTTTCCGCAATCTTCTTTCTTTATTTAAATGCTTATGACAAGATAAATGATTGTTTCTTTATTTCTGCATTTTTTTAAGATCAGAAACATTCACTTTTATATGTGCAATTTGATTCGATAGTAAACTAGCACTCGCAATAATTGAACACTCGTTTTAAGGATTAAATGCTAAGTGCAGGAAGCTCTGATCCGGTGCAAGAACCAGTTTCTTGCCACAAGATCTGAGTGCTTTGAACCTTGAAAATTTTGAGCCCTTGCATGAATTAAAAAGCCTTCAGTAAAGACATTATTTATACCTTCTACATAAATCTCTGATCCTGCGCTAGTGCAGGACAGATTAATGCAAGAAGGAAATCTCTAAAGAAGCAGGTTTAAGGGCCCATCTGATAAGACTGCTAAAGGAAAACACACACTCAGTAGATTAAACAACCATTAGTGGGAGTGATTGCCTTTTATCTTTGATTCTCTCTTGCAAATGCATACTTCCTCATTCAGTCTTAGATTATTTTTTATGGTTCAAGTTTCATTTTTCTCTTTTGATTTGATTCTACAATCTTTCCTTTAAAGAAAGTAGGGATTTATATTAGGAATATTCATACCATCTCTGGCATTGCCTGTGCTTCGTCTCTAAGTTTATGAATCCCCCAGGTTGACAAATTAAGTGTTGAGGAGTTTGCTTAAGTGCAATTCCTGCACCCAACATTTTGGCATCGTTGCTGGGGAGGCGATTTGATTTGGTAAGAATTTTCTGATTATACAAATAGAGGTAATTTTTCCTTTATTTTTTTCAGTATTGTTTGGAAGAGCTTATTTGAAGGAATTTTACTAGTGTTAATTGATTTCTGACAACATTTTTTAGAAATTGTCTGTTATTTTTTCTTTCTTTTTTTTCCTTTGAAATAAATGTGTAGAAAAGGTAAGGGTTCGAAGCCCACTAAGGGCCGAAAGAAGTATGAAAACAATTTTCATATCAGGGCTCCTTCTATAAGCAGGAAGCCCAATCCAATTCAAACCCATCACGCAGGAACAATTCACTTGGATTCTGGTGATAACAGCTCAGGTGTGGATCAGCCTGTTGAGAGTTGTGCAAGTAAAAGGGGAACAATGGTGGAACAAGAAGATCATTTGGAAGGGACTGGTGACAACCAGGTAAGTGAAGAACAATCCACTTTTGTGTTTCCAGTTGTGGATCTTGATACTATGGTGCAAATGAAGAAATTCCACCATCAGTTCTCCCTCATTTCCATGGTAAAGTTCATGAAGATCCTGACTCTTTTCTATTCGAGTTTGATATTATGTGTAGAAGTTATGATTATGCAACTGATGCTTAGAAGTTAAGACTATTTCCTGTTACTCTCAAGGACTCGGCTCTACGCTGGTTTATGGGGTTAGGAGGAAACACTATAACCTCTTGGGATCATATGAAGAGAGTTTTTTTGTCTAAATATCAAGAATATTGCAAAACTCAGGACATGCAGGATGAAATTTTTACAATCATACAAGATGATGATGAAATTCTTGAAGATTATCTGGAAATATTTCTATATATTTTACAAAGGTAAAAACTTAACCTTGATCCCAACACTATTAGAACCTTGTTCTTAAGATGACTTAATGATAATGCTAGAATTAATTTGAATCTGTTAGGACAAGGTGATATTTCTCAGCAAAATTTTGATCAAATTTGTGAATTATGCAGGAAATTTTCCAGAAACCAGTATAGATCTGGTAGAGGAACTCAAAATAGAAATAGAAAAACTGAATCTACTGATGTTATGATTATTGGACTAGAAAATAAAATGAAAAACATGAAAATCGATATAATGAACATTGTTACCAAATAGTTAGACTCTTTAAAATTTCAGCAGAAAAGTATTAAGGAACAAGAGTCATTATGTATTTTCTGTCCTAAATGTAGAGACAAGCATCCTCTAAAGAGTGTCCTCTTAATTTGAAAGAAATTAATAAGTGTGCTATTTGTGCAGAAGACCATATCACAGAAAAATGTCCCTCTATACCAAGACTTAAAGTTGTATTTACAGGGGGACAGCCTGAAGCTGAATACTTGTATGTTATGGGAGCAAGAAGGAACTAGCCTAGGTAGGTATAGGTGTGGCTTCTGAATTTTCTCCACACTATTTTGGTTATAATTCACATGCATATTCTTATCCTAACTCTCATCAGCAGTGGCAGTATGGGAATCAATATCAGCATCGGAAACCTTCTCAACCATGGAAACAAGGTTGGAGAGGGCCAACGCATTCTCCATATTCCTACTAGCCACCTATGCAGTCATATCCATCTACACATACACCTTATCTAATGCCTCAACTTCTGAGTCAGTCCACTCCACTGTTGTCTTTACCTCCACCCTTTCGACCTCCTCAGTTTCCTACGCAATCTATGCCTAATCCTAATAATAATAAAGTAGTGCAAATGATCCAGGTAAAAAACCCAACTTTATCATTCGAATACCAGTCTATTCCAGTTGGGGTTCATGATATTCAATTAAGATGAAGAAGGACTGTAACATCAGAAAATCAGAAGCAACCTATGGTGATCGTTGAAGAGAAAGGAGAAGTGGAAACTCTTAACCATTCTCTGGAATCTATCACTAAGCATCCCTTACCCTCTGAATCCTTGCCATATTCTTCCAACCAGCCTCCCTTCCCAGAGAGGCTAGTAATGGAAAGGAGTGAACCTATTTCTGAGACTAGTTTGGCATCTGAGCTTCGGAATCTTTTCATTAATATACCCTTGCTTCAAGCCATCAAAGAGATCCCCATTTGTACCAATATTATTAAGGAACTCTATCTCAAGAAACCCGGGAGGAAGAGATTGGAACCCAAAACCATTCAATTTGTTGGTAGGGCAGCAAAGTTGATGACAGGATGTGTGTCTGTGGAAAAATATACTGATCCTAGAAAACCTGTTGTCTCAGCTCAAATTGTTAATGTCCTTGTCTCTAATGTTCTTATAGACCTGGGGGCAGCCATTAATGTTATGACTAAGAAAACCATTGATCAAATTTGGTTATCTCATCTTCGCCCTACTCCCACTGTGCTTGAATTAGCAGATAGATCTAAAATTAATCCAAAAGGAGTATTGGATGATGTGATCATCTCATCAGATTCTTGGGAATATCCTACTAATTTCATTGTGCTTGAGCCAAAGAACCCAGTAGGATGACATCCCTTGAACTTGGGTCGACCATGGCTTGCTACGGCCGATGCATATATTGGATGTCGTTCCAGTGATATGTATATTTCACATGGAGATTCTAGAAAGAAAGTTACCTTATACCCCCCTGCCAGATCCATTTAGGACCTTCGAGATACTTTATGGTTGGATCAAAGCAGTAATGAGGAGACTCAGTCTATTTCTCTTATCCATCATTATACTAGGTCTTCACCAGAAGATGAGATTCGAGATTTCCTGAATAATCTAGACACTATGCCTAATTCTGAGCCATTGAGCCAGATTTTCAAGATAATCATGATTCTCATTCTTCTATACCACTGCATTTGACCACTCCCTTGAGTAATCCTGAGCCTGACACTACTCTTGTTGAGATTAGCCCTCGTAAATCCTTGCATATTAGTTCAGATTTGGACTCATCTCAGCAGGAGCAGCTTGTGAATTTGTTGCAAAACCATCTTAGTGCCTTTGCTTGGGGCTATGAATATATGAAGGGTATCCCTCCTGAAACTTGTACGCATCATATTTATATTCAGGAAGGAATCCGACCTGTCTGATAACCCCAAAGGCAAATGAATCCAGCTCTAAGAGATATTGTGAAGGAAGAAGTGCAGAAACTCTTGGATTCTGGTTTTATCTATCCTATTTCCGACAGTCAGTGGGTCTCTCCATTAGTGCTTGTACCTAAGAAAGATGGAAGATGGCGTATTTGTATTGATTATCAAGAACTGAATAAATCCACTCTTAAAGATTACTTCCCTCTCTCTTTTATTGATAGGGTGCTTGATACCCTTGCAGGAAAGAAATATTTTTCCTTTTTGGATGGCTTCAGTGGTTATAACTAGATACAGATTACACCCGAAGATCAGGATAAAACTAGTTTTACATGTCCATGGGGTACCTTTGCTTATAAATTTCTCCCCTTTGGTTTATGTAATGCCCCAGCTACCTTTCAAAGGGCAGTCCTGGCCATTTTTGCTGATCTGGAATTTGTATAAATTTATATGGATGACTTTTCTGTGTTTGGTGATTCTTTTCAAGAAGCTCCAAAAATATGGAGAAAGTACTTCTTCATTGTCAAGAAGCCCATATCGCTTCGAGTGACAAGAAATGTAGATTAATGTGCAAAGCGGGAGTGGTACTTGGCCATTTGATTTTTGATAAAGGTATCCAGGTTAATCCGGTAAAGATTGAAATCATTATGCATCTTCCTGCACCCAAAACTCAAAGGGAAGTAAGAGGTTTTTTAGGACATAATGGTTATTATAGAAGATTCATTGAAATTTTTTCTACGATAGCTGCCCCTCTTTTCTGACTTCTAGCTAAGGATAGTGAATTTTCTTGGTCCACAGCTTGCCAACAGTCTTTTGAAACATTAAAGGAAAAGTTGGTACATGCACCAGTTTTGCGAGGTCCTAACTAGTCCCTGCCTTTTCACATTTCCTCTAATGCTTCAGATTTGGCTATTGGCACAGCTTTAGGAC
This sequence comes from Pinus albicaulis, assembly GCA_034641835.2. Lineage (NCBI taxonomy): Eukaryota > Viridiplantae > Streptophyta > Pinopsida > Pinales > Pinaceae > Pinus > Pinus albicaulis. Next base: position 136,187,553 of record CM076579.1, read on the forward strand.
AAGAGGAAAATAATCAATCCTATGTTATTTATTATATTAGTAAGAATTTGTCTTCCGCTGAATTGAATTATACAGTTACAGAGAAAGATGTTTTAGCTGTAATTTTTGCAATTAATAAGTTCAGGCACTGTATTACAGGATATGAATTATTTGTACATACTGATCATTTCACGACTAAATATTTGATGAACAAACCATTGGCAAGCGGTAGAGTGACTAGGTGGTTTCTATTGTTGCAGGAGTTTAATGTTACTATTGTTGATAGACCAGGGAAATCTAATGTTGTAGCAGATTTTCTTTCTAGTTTAGATAATCCTGGTGAAGTAACTCATGTTAATGATGATTTTTCAAATAAACATATTTTTTCTATGTCAACAGATTCTCCATGGTTTTCTAACATTAATAATTACTTGGTTACTGGAAAAACACCACCCCACTTGTCTTCTCGCGAAAAGTGGAATATTATTCAGAAAAGTTCTGCATATTCCTGGATTCAAGGAGATCTCTTTTACACTGGTCTAGATCTGATTATCCATAGATGTGTAAGAGAGGAGGAAGTGTTTGAAATATTGAAATATGCTCATGATGAACCTTGTGGAGGCCACTTCTCTGATAAGCAGACTGCATATAAAGTATTGCGTGCTGGTTACTTTTGGCCTTCCTTGTTTAAGGATGCCAAATAATATGTCAGGCGATGTGACAACTGTCAACAAATGGGCTAGCCTAATCAAACCAATGAAATGCCTTTATGTCCCCAAGTTATGATTGAGCCATTTGAAAAATGGGCTATTGTTTTTATAGGGCCAATAAATCCATCATCCTTAAGTAAAATCATATTTTGGTTTGTACAGATTTCGTTACAAAATGGGTAGAAGCTAAAGCTATTTCTTTTGCTACAGAAAAAGCTGTTGTTGATTTTTTTTTTTACTGAAATATTTAATAGATTTGGTGTGCCTAGAGAAATTGTTTCTAACAATGGTCTGCAGTTTATTTCTGATCTAGTACAGGGTGTGATGGAGCAATACAAGATCCGGCATAGGAAATCCACGCCGTATCACCCACAAACAAATGGCCAAGTGGAATCTACAAACAAAGTGATCGAGTCCATTCTTACAAAGACAATCAATATGCATCGAAAAGACTAGGTTGAAATATTACCAGAAGCTTTGTGGGCATACAGAACCACTTGGAGAAATAGCACGGGACATACACCATATGAGCTGGTATATGGAAAACAGGTTTTGTTACCAATTGAGTTCCAGATCAAAACTTTCAGAACTGCAATTCAGTTAGGACTAGATCTCTCTGAGGCACAACAACAACATCTTCTCCAATTAAATGAATTAGATGAATTTCATATAGATGTTGTTTAGCAGAACATATTAATTCCGCATCAACACAAAAGGTGGCATGACAAGTCTATTCAGAAAAAGCAATTCCAACCAGGTGATTGGGTACTCCTTTATGATTCTAGATTTAAAATTTCTAAAGGGAAGTTCCATACACGTTGGATGGGACCTTATGAAGTGATCTGAGTATTCGAGAATGGAGCAGTAGAAGTTAAAACTATTGATGGAGAAAATTCAGTATTCTTGGTAAATGGACATAGATTAAAGAAGTATTTTCATCCACTTTCCAGGAAAGATTTTACACAGCAAGTCCAATAGCAATTTGGGACGGTAGTGGTGAATGGTAATACCAACATTTTGAAGACATGAATCCTTCTTTCTCTTGAAAATTTAAAAAATAATAATAATAATAATAATAATAAGTCCTTTCTTCTGCCTGGAGCTTCTCTGCAGACTTCCTTTTCCCTGGCTGCGCTATTACATTTCGCTTCTGAACTGGCAGTGGGTGTTCTTTGCCCCTCTCTGCTGTGTTCGTGGATGGCCGCTCTAGTGTGACTGTCAGAGTCTCTAGCTTGGCCTGATCTGGGCGTTTGTATGTCATGGAGGCCATTGGGGAGTCTGCCTCCCCTCCTCTGCCACCGGAGGTCCTGGCTTTTAAATCTTTAGTTGCCTCGGGCCCAAAGCGCCCTCCCTCTGAATCTATGAAGAGATTTGTGAAAAAGATGGACTCTATCCCTACAGTATCTCTCCCCGAAGAAGACACCTGCAGAGCCGCCTTGAACCTGGCTGAAAGAGGCCTCATTGGCCAGTTCACGGGCCTCTGGCCTTCGCCAAAATCGGTCGAGGAATGGACGCAAAGAAACTGGAAGCCCCTCATTAAAGAGGGAGTCAAAAGCTATTTTGTGGGTAAGGGTTACTTTGTTTTTGTCTTTGAAAATCCAGATGATAAAGGTTTAATATTCAGAAATGGACCCTATTTCATGGGCCCCTAGGGACTATACCTAAACAAATGGTCCCCAGATTTTGACCCAACCCAGGACGTTCCTTCGGCTGTCCCGGTTTGGGTGAGGCTTCCCCATCTGCCTCTTCACTGTTGGAATCACAAAACCCTTCAGATAATAGGAAATGCGCTGGGAAAATACATAGATCAAGCTGCTAGGAAGGACCAGTACTCATGTGCACGCATCTGTGTTGAAGTGGATCTAGAAGAAGGGTTACCAGAAGCAATTAAACTAACTGTAGCTGGATGGACATACGTGCAAGAGTTGGACTACGAGCAGCTGCCATTTAAATGCAGACATTGCCATGGCCATGGCCACTTCGCAAAACACTGCAAGAAGAAGGCGGAGGAACAAGGAGACAAACAAAATGGGGACCAATGGATCTTAGTGCAGAAAAATGCAAACTCAAAAAAAGGTACAGGAAAAGGCAATAAGAATGGAGAAACCAACAGATCCAAAACAAACCAAGAGGAGGAGGAAAATCCAAATGGCACAGAAAGCGAACAGCAGATCCATCAAGATAACTCAACACAGGAGAAAGAGGAGCAAGAAGAAACTGCACCTCCAAACAAAGAGGGAGCGGAAGCCACCCAGAGTGAACCAAACCAAGACAGCCCAATAAACCTATCATATGCGGATATAGCAAGGAAAAAAAAACCAATGGAGAGTTCGGATACATCGGAGGACGAAACCTTCGATCGTCAAACAAAAAAAGCAGGAAGGAAATCTAGAAAGGAAAAGAGGGAGGAGGAGGCAGAAAGGCTCAAAACACAAGGAAGCCAGCCTACAATAGAAATGTCTATTGGGCGAAACACCAGACCAAGGCCTTCCAAGGGAGGCAACGTCCAACAAAATAATAAATAATGAAGCTAGTCTCTTGGAACTGTAGAGGACTGGGGAATCCCTCCAAAATTGAGGCTGTAAAAGATCTTTTGAAAGCTGAACCCTCAGAGATTCTCATGCTCCAAGAGACAAAAATAGAAGGGCAGGCCCTTCTTGAGACTAGCAGACTAAAGTGGCATAAAAAAGCAGGTAAAGCAGTCAGTGCAAGGGGAACATCCGGGGGCCTTGCTACTCTATGGAATGAAGATCAAACTCAGCTGATAAACCACCATGAAAACCAGCATTGGATCTTCACAGAACTGAAACACAAAGCAAGTAAGTTAAATATTTCTCTTTTCAATCTTTATGTACCAATATCTTACACTGAAAAAAAGAGAGTGTTGGAGCAGCCTCTCTGATTTTTTAGAAGCAAATTCTCCCATCAATATCATAATAGCAGGTGATCTAAACATTGTTCTGAAAGTAAAAGAGAAGAGGGGAGGAATTAGTAGCAGAGACCCTTTGCTGCCAATGGTGGAAGAGCTCTCTCAGACTTGGGATCTGATGGATTTCAATCCAGCTCGTGGCATATATACCTGGTCCAATAATCGAACAGGCTTGGATCACATCTCTGCAAGACTAGATTGCTTTCTGGTGCAAAGTTCCATTATGATGAATAATAAAATTATCACCACAAAAATTCTGCCAAAACTTACTTCAGACCATAAGCCAATCCAGCTCCTACTTGAAGAAGAAGAAGATCTTGGACCCATTCCCTTTCGATTCAGTCCTCTTTGGATCGAGAGAGAGGGTTTCTTAGATACTGTGAAAAAAGCTTGGTCCAAACCTATCTCCGGCTCCTCAAGTTATGTTTGGGAGCAGAAGTTGAAAGAGACAAAATATGCCTTGAAAGAATGGATCAAAAAGCCAACACATACTCCTCCTGAAAAAAGAAAAGAGGCAGTGCAAACATTGCAAGAACTGCAAAACGACATGGAAGTCAAAGATATCACAACAGAATTGCTGGAAACAGAGACACAAGTCCAAAGAACAGCATACCAATCCTTTCGAAGGGAAGAAGAATATTGGAGAATCAAGTCAAGAAGTCTGTGGTTGAAGGCTGGGGACCGGAATACACCCTTCTTTCACAGGCAATACAGAGCAAGACTGTCAAGAAACTACATAGCTGAAGTTGAAACAGCAGAAGGACAAGTTTGCAAAGGGTTCAACCAAGTCAAAGCAGTTGCTGAAGCTTATTACAAAAGTCTGTACAATGCAGAGGTACAGAGTAATGAGGAGGAATCTGGTGATTTCCTTTCAAATATTCCTAACCTCATCAGTCCAGAAGAAAATGCTAACCTTTGCAGACTCACAACGGAGGAGGAAATCATAAATGTGATATGGGCCATGGAACCGGACAAGGCACCGGGCCCGGACGGCTTCACAATCCATTTCTTTCAAACTTGCTGGCATATTATAAAGGCGGACTTGCAGAAGATGATAAGAGGATTCATGGCTAAAGCAAAGATCGGTGGAGGAACCAACTCCACCTACTTAGCACTAATACCCAAAGATTCTAATCCAAAAAATTTCTCTAGATTCAGGCCTATTTCGTTGTGCAATGCATCATATAAAATTATGGCTAAGCTGCTAGCAAACATAATTAAACCACTGTTAAAAAGGGTGATCTCCTGCTCTCAAAGTGGTTTTGTGGAAGGTAGGCAAATCCTGGATAATGTAATCCAGGTCCAAGAAACGATCCATTCCAGCAGACAGAGGAAAGAGAAAGGAATGGTGATTAAATTAGACATGGCGAATGTGTTTGATAGAGTGAATCGGTCCTATCTTAGTAAAGTTCTTCTGTCCTTTGGATTCTCGCCTCATTTTGTTCAACTTATCAAAGCTTGCATTGACAGCCCATGGATAGCACCGCTAGTCAACGGCCGCCCAACACCATTCTTCCAAGCCAAGAGAGGCATTAGGCAGGGATGCCCTCTCTCTCCATACATGTACATTCTCATGGCGGATTCTTTAAGTCGAAAGCTCAATGCTGAGAAAGCTGCTGGGAACATTCCGGGTCTCAAATCATCTTCAGAAGCAGATTCTTCGAATCATGCACTTTTTGCTGATGATTCTCTCCTCTTAGGAGGAGCCTCCACAAGAATTGCTCGGGCATTTGACACCGTCCTCAGAAAATATTGCAGAGTATCTGGAGCTGCAGTGAACGAAAGCAAGAGCGAAGTGTATAGTTGGAATATTTCTCAACAAGAACTTGAAGCCATAACTACTCTGCTGGGGTTTAAAGGACAAGCTCATTGGGATAGATTCAAGTATCTAGGCCTGCCCATCATCTCAGGAATCAACAAAAGAGATTTATGGAGTGATATAATCTCGAAAATCAAAAGCAAGATTGCTGCATGGGGGGGTTACTGGTTGACCAAGGGAGGCAAAGTTTTACTTATCAAATCAGTGCTGTCTGCGCTTCCCATTTTCCAGGCTTCGTTTCTTTTGGCGCCCAGAAATGTAATGGAGCAGATCTCCAAACTTCTCAGAGACTTTTTGTGGCGAGGAGGCAAAGGTAATGATAATAAATTGCATTTGGTGAGCTGGGACGTGGTCAAAAGGCCGAGAGAGGAAGGGGGTCTGCAAATTAGGGACCCTCTGCTGGTTAATTTCGCCTTAGGTGGAAAAATTTTGTGGAACCTCCTTCATGATCCCTCCCATCCAGTCAGCAGCACGCTGAGGTCGAAATATGGAGTAAATCACGATCTCAGCAATATAAAAAACAGAGTCATTAATAAGAGCACGCATGTTTGGAGCCTGTGTTGCAAGAGCAGCGTCCAATTTTTAAAACAGGTATATAGAATACCAGGAAATGGTAAGCGTATACAGTTATGGAAGGATCGTATCATGGGAAACGCCCCTCTGGAGGAAAACAGAAATATAACAGAGCTTAAAGTTTGGTTGCAGCGTGCTGGTATTAACCGCCTGTCAGAGCTTGCAAAGTGGAACACGAGAGGCGAATGGGAGGGCTGGGACTTTTATGGAGTTCCAGCTCGTTTGAAACACCAACAAACTCAGCTCGAAGAGCAATTAGAGGATGCCGCACCGGTTAATAAAGCCGCTAGAGATAGTTGGGGTTGGGGCCCAACAGGTGTATATTCCACTACTATGGGTTATAAAGTTATGCAGGGCAAACGAAACAGCAATCACTCAGCAGACCTCTGGAAAAAAGTATGGGATCCATTTGCCACTCCCAAAGTGAATTTTTTTACTTGGACGTTGATTCATAATAAAATCCTCACAGGAGATAATCTGGAGAAAAGAAATATAGCTGGGCCACATTGGTGTGTGATGTGCAAGAACAACATAGAAACATTACAGCATTTGTTCATAGGTTGCAGTGTTGCAAAAGATGTCTGGAGGCTCACTTTAATGGATTTGCAGATCTCGGTCCCAATCTATAACACTGTAGCGGATCTATTTGCCTCTTGGAGGCAGCTCTATCCTCACCCTATCCCCCAAAAAGCATTTTGGAGTAAAATTTGGACAGCATTACCCAAATATGTCTGTTGGCAGATTTGGCTGGCTCGAAATCAAATGATCTTCAATGAGGAGAGGCATTCCCCGATGAAAATTGCTGCAAAAGCCAAAGCCTTCCTTATGGAAGTTGCCAAACAGCAGTATATAAAAGAAGACACTTCACTGTTGCAAGAAGAAAAGATGTGGCTGGGGGTTCTTGTGCCTTATCCGGGCAGAATCCTCCCCATTCCTCAAAGTGGAAGTCCGGGATGGCGTTTAAGAGAAGAAGAGGAAATTTTTCAAAGTTGGTGGAGAGCACAAAACATATACACTATTTTCTTCGATGGGGCGTCAAAAGGGAACCCTGGGGCAGCTGGAGCTGGTGGAGTTATATATGCAACAGACGGATCTTCCAAAGATATCTACTACTGGGGACTAGGTCAAAAGTCCAACAATCAAGCTGAGCTCCTCGGGCTACTCAAAGCCTGCCAAATAGCTAGAGACAAAGGCGTCAAAAAACTTCAAGTCTTTGGAGATTCTGAGCTAATAATAAAAAATCTAAACAAGGGAGCTCGATTCAACAATCCTAGCCTCAACAACACTATGGATAGACTGAAAAGAGTGCTCCAAGATTTTGACAGCTGCAAATTTTATCACATCCTCAGAAAATTAAACAGTGAAGCGGACCAAATGGCAAATAAAGGCAGTGAACTCATGAAAGGGCTAATTTTTGTTAACAATGACAGTTATATTCAAATGCCATGAAATTTGTAATAGAGGAAATAGGCAGAATTTAGAAATATGCAATGTACATGGGGATAGATTGGAAAAGACCCCACAATCTTTCAGATAAATAAAAAAATCCTCTAACCGTTACAGTTTTAAAAAAAAAAAAAAAAAAAGGTCAAGATTTTGTTGTAAATGAACATGTTAAGCAGGTTGAACTAAAATTCTTCAAAACAACTCAGCAAGATCTGTAATTTTCACCATGACTTAATCTCTTTTACTTATCAGGTTGAGGTTCTACTAGAAGATGACAACGTATTGATTGATCAAATTGATAAAATTGCAACTTGGAAAAGGGAGGAAAATTCAAAAGATTTAGAGAATTTTTCTTAAAAAGATAAGAAAGTAATACATATTTCTTTAGACCAGAGGAAATAAAATTGCAGCAAAGAAGCTTTAGATTCGTGTGACTCTGCGTGGGACAATGAACTAGATGTCATTGAGGAGTTTAATATGCCTCTTCCACAATGAATAAGAGAAGCATTGCCTTTATCCATATGCATACAATCAATTGAGGATAACAGAGAGTCCAACAATAACAAAATTCTGTAAATTAGTCACTAGGGCATTAACAATATTCAAAATTTGTTCAATTCCCCTACAAATGCATGAAATTGATTTTCAAGTACAATCGAAAGAAAAGGTACATTGAAAAGTGCATTGGTCAACCAAAAGAATATCGTACCTGTTTATCTGCCTGAATTATTAGATAGATATAGTCAATGGGCTAAGTTCATTAAAGATATTGGAGAAGGAAACATAATCCCCTCAAACAACAAAAGATTCAAAACAATTAGCTCAACAAATGGAAGAAGATTAGCAACAACCACTTCGAGAAGATTATATATTCCAGATTAATGAGATATTCTTGTTCCTCTTTATATGCAAGAAAATCCTTTATTGTGATACATGATTTTCTATCTTTAGAAAACAAGAATTATCTCATTGTATTTTTTTTGTTATTTATACGTCCCCGTTTGTTGGTGAAAAGGGGTTGGAAATCATTTAGACTACAACACTATTGTTGTTTATAATCAGACGTGGAGTTTAATTTTTGAAGACAACATAAGCGATTTTTGGCAAATATCTATGTACGATCAAGTACCATATGTGTTTATAACTCTTTATACGCATTATCAATTTATATTTATACAATTTGTATTCTTTAAATCATTTCTTGAATTGAGTATTGGAATGTGTTGTATCTCTTATCCTTTAAAACGATTAATGTAATGTAGATTTATTCTAGAGCTTTAAGTAAGTTAATTTTTCAATTATGATATTCAAATGATAGCTCAGACACTTGTTTTCATAAGTTTACTTTTCTACAAAAGTAGCTTTGGAGATTCCATGCAAATAAACTTATATATATATATCCAGAAAAGTAGCTTAGAAGATTGCATGCAAATAAACTTAAAAAGATTTAACTCTCTCTCTCTCTCTCTCTCAACCAAAAATCAAGAAAATTACTACTCCAAACAACTTTAAAACTTTGTAAGGACTGCGTATGGGTGATTTTCTCTCCCTCTGTTGATTGGATCACATTTTCCGATCAAAAGCCACAAAAAATTGTATAAATTTGTCAATAGTTTCTTGCAAATAATTTATTATGTCACGTATTTTCCCTAGTTTAGATTAAGTTCAATCATTTCTTTAGGATAAATTAATACAAATAACCAAGTCTTTATGTCGAAGAATATCACAATATCAAATGAAAAGGGATCTAATTGGGACCCTAATAGGGTGATAACTCCCTTGTTGTTGGAGTTTTTTTTCCTCCTTTCAACATTTTGGTTGATCTCGAAACTGGATAAGGTTTTCCGACAATATTTTGTTCATGAATTTATTCTTTATAGCGGCCAAAATGTATTCATGGATTATGATGACATTTTCCTCATCGTTTAGAGTTTGTAAGGTTTTAGAGATTGGGATTGTTTTTCCTTATCGAGAGAATGTAATGGAGACTACTAGGAAAGTCTAGGATGCAAACACAACCCCATAACATGTCAATTAATGGGAAGTTCAAGAGCCATCAATTGATGGGACTAGGTGTTAGGTATAAAGTATTAAGGTATTGGGTTTTAAGAGGTTGGATTTAAGGGGATCGAGACCCAATTATTAGAATTTCTTCTCAATACGAATGGTGCCCGATAAAGTGTTGGATGTGGCATGTTGGCATGGTAGACTTGGTGACATGGCATGCTGTTGTGGCAAGTGACATGGAAAGAAGCATGTACTTGATGATGTGGATCAAAAGGTGCAGTGGCATCGAGGTGGTGGAAAAGTGATAACCGAGGTGAAAGTGAAATAAACATTGGATATTGGGTATTAGGTGATATTGGATCTTCATGAACCTCTTGATACTAATGGATCTCGACAAGTCCATTAATTGATAGGAATATCTTTGCTAATTGAAGTCCATTGATCAGTTGAGGAAAGCACGCGAGTGGATTTTATGTGTATTGCTAATGGGTTGGTGGTCTAGTGACCCATGAGACTAAATGACAATTAACAGGAGGAGCAAAGCTGTGGTAGTAGACTGGTCGTTAGTCGATTGTCCGGTTATTGGGAGGTTGGGACCTCCATATTAGGCTTACCCCTCAAAACTAACAAAATTTGAAACATCGTTAGTTGTTAGAGATGTGTCTTCTTGTTACTCAATGATGGTGTAGTGGGAATTAACCTTTTGGGTGTATCAATGTCAAGAGGTAGAAGGAAGGCTATAAAGGTTCTCTTAGTAAAACTGTCGAAGCTTAATAAGGAGGACAATGTGGTGTGATGGGTGGTAGGCGACATGACAAAGAATGCCACGTGTCAGTGGTGTGGCTTTACACCATTGTAACACATGGAAAGTGATACAGATGCCATGTGTCTGCCACAAGGAAGTGATACAAATGTTACATCCCATTTAGAGGAAAATCATCAAATGTGCATAAATTTGCGTCTAGAACTCGGATTTGGATGAAATTTATATCATTGGAAAGCTCTCGACGAGAAGAAGATGATGTCAATGTCAGAATTGAGCTTCACAAATGCTAAAGAAAGAGGAATTATAAGAATCCCATCTCTAGAATTTAACATTGGAGGTTGGGTTTGGATCTTCCCACCCCCTTAATCAAGTATTAAGGGCTAGGTGGGTTACACCTTCTTACTACCACTAAACACGAAGAGTATATCCAATGACCCACAAGCTAGATATACCAATAAATTACGACTTAGCAAGAGCTGAGACATCCCAAACCCACTGGAGTGGTCTCTATCTCACACAATACCCCAAGGGAAAGTGACACTATGTACTTGGCTAAAGTGCTCATAAGAGAAGGGAACATCATTACAGTGCCCCTTGTGCCCATATACCAAGATACTTTTGCTATTTTTTTATTATAAAAAACCTTCTAAACTTTGAATAGGCCAATAATTAATAAGACCCTATAAATTTCAGCTTACAACCCAATAATGCAAAAATGAATCTTGCTATTCATAACTTATAACCACAAAAATGGTCGAGATCCCGAAAATCAAAACCACACCTCATTAAATGTGACATTGATCCTAACGAGAATTGAAATTTCAAAATGAAACAAACCATCATATCAAACAACTTTAACATCAATTTTCACATTCTTAAATTTTTAACGATATTTAACAAGCAATTGGCCTTAGGGGTCTAAGTTCCGTTCGTAAGTTCCAACTACGCCATGATTTTATGACTTTCCTATATATGCCTTTTGTTTTTCTTGGATCTATATATGCCTTTTGTTATGTGCGTTGAGAGGGTTCGACTCTTACTATTATAAGTAGAACTCGCAAATTGGTGTAAGTTTCTTCGGAGATTTCGGTAGTTGGGGTCACCCAAATTTAGTGATTGGTTATCGTTCCTTTATACACATTTCTTTGGCGGGAAGGCCAGAGTTTGAATACATGGTTTTTTCAGGGTCTTGACAATATCGCTTCTTCGTATCATTGAAAAAGAACGAGATCTTCAACGTCTACTCGCTATCATATGCTTGAATCCACTGATGCTACAATCCTCATTTGTCTCGTCTACTCGCCATTCTACGCTTAAATCGACAGGTGCTACGATCATCATTTGCTTCGGGAGGGCACAGTTCTAGCAGAATGCCGACCACCCATTTTAGTAAACTCCACACAGTTCAAAACATAAACACCGACGAAGTTTTATCCCTCACGGATGACTTGATTCGAGTCATTGACAGCGCAAAAGACGGCGCCGCTTTAACCGAAACACAGGAAGAAGTGAGCAGGCTTCAATCTGCTGCAGATGAAGATTGGTCCCAGGTTCAAATTCTCTTAAAAGGTATACCGTTGTTGTAATTTTGTTAGCCTATTTAAGTCAAGACCCCATTCATTTGTTTGAGCCAAGGTTCTGTCAGGCTCTCAATTTGCTTGGGCCAGGATTCCGATTTCTCCATTTATAGAGCTTTTATGATTTTTTTTCTTGCAAATCCACAGTTTTAAGGGATTTATATTGCCAATTTTCTATCCAGCCACCCGAGGTCAGTTGGGTAGGTCTTTTGTTGTAGCGCCATTAGGGTTCGATTCCTTTGAAGGTCGCCGGAATGCTCTCAGAAAGGGGCATTGTTAAGTGGTTGAACTATCATGGCCATTAAGTCTGGCCGAGTGGTCACATGCCCCACATCATAAACAGTGTCCCACTCTTCACAGGAGTGTCACCAAGTATCAAGGAAGCATCTAATGACTTCTACTTTTCCCAGCTGCACTTCCTTTACTTTGCTATCTGTACTTTTGTCCATATTTGAACTCATGGAAACCAGGTGCTCAACATCCCAGGTTGGGGAGATGCAGTTATTTCGTGTGGGTATGTTTACTTTTAATGCATCCACCACCGATCCACAAACATAATTCTATTTCAATTCTGTATCTTTAAGCACTGCAAGATTCACACAGGATTTTTTTTGAACCCTTTCTTTTTTTAATGAATCCAAGGACATTTTAATCCCTTTCGTTGCTCAATGAATCAAGGGATAAAGTGGATCTATGCTATTATAAACAACCATTGGGATACCTACTTTTGTCTGTATTTACATAATCATCTGAGGAAGTTGAAATTCTGAATGACGCAGAAATTCAGGAAAATGTTTTGTCATGTGAGCGAAAAATCAAGGCAGCAGAGGAGGAGGGTGTGGAAGATGAAAAACTGGAAGCTCTGCGTCGTGAATTGAAAGAAGAGCTGCAAAACGAGCAACTACTGAACCTAGAGCTCAGATAAGTTGCCTAAATCTTTACTGACTTCTTACTATTTACCGAATACTCTTTTGAATCGTTGGATTACTTTATTGTTGGAGGTGTCTCATCTTAGCACGACCTTCTTCTAACAAAGGTATTCTCACACACAGATCGAGGACGAGATGAATAGGTTGGAGTTGCAGCGTGTTAACATTGAAAAGCACAAGAAAGTATTGAAGGATGCAATGACTGACGATGCAAGGGCACGGTAAGACTATCGTTCATATTTTCTAGGCATTCTTCTGCTTGACATTTGATTTTTAGAAGCATTACTATACTTGCCTTTTCCAAATACGGAAGTGTTTTCATCATATGATAACTTTAATTATTATAGCACTACATTAAATGCTTTTGTTTAAAATGGACCAGACTCTCTTAGGATCTGTTTAATGGCTTTTCTGTGTAAAGAGACCAGATTCTCTCAAGGTCTACTTATATAATGGCTTTGGGGTCATCATTTAAATAGATTAGCTGTAAAAGGTTGACTGGCATCAGAAGCATTAGACTAGTTAATATTTCCAATGAGTCGACATTTAAACCATACACATCTGGACATGTAGAAGGCTAATGTTGTGGTGCTTGAATTTTATTTTATTTTGTTATTTTATAGAAATGCTATCGACTATTAATATTATTTTAGCAATGTTTAGATCATAGTATTCATAAGCCGACTGAGTCAAACCAGTAGAAAAACCCGGTTAAGGGAGGCATTTCTCCAAAAAATCACCAAAACCAGTTCTAACTGGCCTATTTATGGTCAGTTCGGCTGATTAGCCCACCAGACGTGATATAGGAAGGTTCTGGGTAGTTTTGGAGGGAAAACAAGGATTGTTTCCCTAAAAAAACACCCCCCTCCAATCCTTTAAAAGGAGTTTACCCCTCTCATTTGTCTCACACATCTCATTTGGAGCTTTTGTGAGTTTGATTGGGAGCTTGGACAATGTTGAGTTTTTGTTGGAGTTGTGGAACAACAGAGAGTTTGAGCTAAGTATGCTGCATGGGATCATTGTGATGTGATTGATGACAAAATGATCTGCAAATATTGCCAAATATCTATTGCACAAGGGGGTATTTATAGGTTCAAGCAACACTTGGCTGGGATAAGATGCCATGAAAATTTAAAAACCATGTGGAGCACCAAATGAAGTAATAGGACATATTAGGGCAGAATACCTTAAGAAATTTGAGACTCAAGTCACTGAACCAATAGAGAAGTTTGTGACTCAAGCAGTTGGAAAGTTTGGGAGTCAAGACTCAACCAATTGAGTTTGATCATGATGAGAAGTTTCAAGTGATAATGTTTATCATTAATATCATATATGTAGATTTGTAGTAGGCCAGTGGCCCCATAGTTTGTAGGCTTTGTTTTGGACTTTATAGGCCATTTGGAGCTTCATTGCTTATGTGTTTTGTCGATGATATGTATTGCACTCAGTGCTATTTTGATATATTCACCTTTACATGGTATATGAATGAATAAACTTTGCATATTTTGTCTCTGTTGGCTTGGAATCATGGTTGCAAATCTTAAAAATAGTTTTTTTGTTTGTTTTTGTTTTTGTTTTTTTTTAAAATTAAAAACAGGTTCATTGAGATCTGACCAGTCTCAGTTTGACCAGTTTCGGTTCAAAACTTGGTTCATTAGGTCCACCGGTTCCGGTTTTTAATCCTATTAGATACAACATTTAAAAAAAATGCAAGAAAGTAGAGTCATAAAGAAGCAATAAATACCTAATCCTTGTTGAGAAATCTAGGGGAAGCTAGATTAGGGTGATTTCTCTCTCTCTCTTTTTTTTTTTTCTTCTAATTTCTAAATTAGGCTACTTCTATTATATCATACAGTCCAAAATTTACATTTCTCATCCTCCGAAGTTGGCAGGCCAATTCCGAAGGGAAGTATTAGAAGTAAAACTTCAAAAAAGGGATTGCCCCAGATGGGGAAACTAACCCAAGAGCAGAGATGATAATGAGCTGCCCATTGCAGGAAACCAGCTTGAACCATAACAAAACCATAACAGAAGATAGGACCAAAACACTAGAAATCTAGAAAAAACCAAAAGGTAACTGGAAAAAGAGATGAGCACCCAATAATTAAATCGATGGAGAGCTATCATTCTTTTCTGGAGGGATGGGTGGCTCTTCCTCAATCCTGCATGCATACTCTGAGTCGTCCTCCTCCTTGGACGCGTGGGTCGTTGACGGAAGGAGAAACAACACTTGGGCGTCTGGCGAAGTGGAGGAGGCCGCATGAGTGCTGGCGACAATGTCCTTTCCGTCCTCATCCGAGCTAGAACTTGCACTGCTGCTTGAACCATGTCCGATGTTGGAAGCGCTCTGCACTGACAAGGCCTTCATTTTGCGTGGACAGAACGCTGGAGTCGACTGAATGGTGGATTTACGGGGGTTTTCTGGGGTGGAGGCTGGAGCTAGAGGGTTCAGGCGGAGAGCTCGGAAGATGGAGGGACAAATGGGTAGTGATATTGGCGGGGTCGAACACGTCCGGCTCTTCCCAGTCCACTGAGAAATTCACTGCCTTGCTCGTAGAGGGCGATGTAGGAGGCTTGGAGGGGAGGCCCTGCCCTCTTGCTCTGCGGCATCTCATTCTGTGTCTTCTAGGAATGACAGAGGCAAGGGAATGAGAGGAGTTCTGAGGAGATGAAGCTTCCTCTAGAGCAGTCGGGGTGCCAAACTTCACGGAGAGACAACCACAGGGAAGAGGAACAGGGCACAGGAGCCGAGGCGCGGCGGAGACATCGGAGGCAATTGCACAGAGCCGAAGGGAGAGACAAATGGAGGAGGAAGGAGCAGGGGTGGCGGATTTAAGGGCCATGGGAGTCGGTCAAGGCAGGACGAACAAAGTAAATGAGCTGCAGTTGGAGGACATTGATGGGAGGCTGGCGAGGGTGGCAAATAAATGCCCCATGCTCCAACATTTATCATGCGTTGGGCAACCATGTGCAAGCGCGTGGGGTGGGCAAGTGCCCTGGCACCTAGCGCCCAAGTGGCGCTCCATCTCGTCAATTAGCACCTGCATCCGGGAAAAGGTAGTGGGCTTTGGCTTGGTTTAGTCTAACTACTCGCTCGACGAGCCACGACCTTGCTAAGGATCGAACACGAGACCAGTCCATCGTTACGAGGCTGACTTTACCACTACGTTGTGACCAACGACCGTGGGGTGATTTCTCTTTCTTTGATAATTGCTTGTGATGTATTTTAATTAACTTGATTAACTTCTTCTTTCACTTGATTATTATTAGTGTTCTTGATCATCAAACAACTACCAAACAATGAAGAACACTGAGACAAGAGGGCACTAGATATAAGCTATAAGGCAGGGCCAAAACCTCTCCTCTTGAGAGGAAAACCCACAAGAACTCTTCTCTTCTTATAGAACTTCAAATGACAAATTCCAAGACGTATGACCCTTGACCAAGACTCCTCCAAGACCAAGTCAAACTTCTCTTCTTGCAAAGTCAAACCAAGTCAACCTTGCCTTGTAGCAACTGCAATTTCTCCTTAGACCTAGACTTCAGACCTGCAACCTTGGACTGCAACCTCGACTTGCAATTCTCAGCCCCCGCTGCAGAAACCTTAGATGGCACGTGCGATATTTTTATGGTGATTTTATCTTCCTCTCTCTTTCACTTGAGATGACTTCTTCTTGGAAATTTGACTTGCAAAGGAAACTTCTTTTAACACAAAATTCAACTCTTAATGATGATTGCAATCTGAACTTGTTGCAACTCCAAAGTGCCCTAGTTCTCCTTCATAGACGTGAGAATGATGGTCCAAAAACAGTTCCAAAAACTTGGATTCTTCTTCCTTAAAATCTTCTCCTTCTTCGTTGGTTCTAAGTCTCCTTGTCTTCACTTGATCGAACTTCTTGTGAGCTTCATGGATGGTCTCAAATGTGGTTGACTTCCCTCTTATATATAGGCTTCAAGATGTTGAGAATTTGGTAGGTGATAGTTTAATTCAATTCTTTTCTCGATAATCACTTGTGAACTTATTTCTCTTTCTTAGATCTTCTCTTTATTAGCTTATTGTATCTTTCATCAAGTCAATTATCAAAACACGAGACACAAAGTTTAGGTTGTTCAAGCTAGGGCCGAAACCTCTCCCTCTCGGAGAGGAAAACCCACAAGTAATTCTTCTTATAGACTTTCAGTTGACAAGTACCATGACCTTGACACAAATACTTGACTCTTGTATGCCTCCAAGACCTTGTCACTGCTTCACTAGGCTTCTTATGCTGAACTTCTTTTTGCACTACTTTGCACCAAGACTAGGAAAGCTCGGTTCCTAGTGATCTTCCTTTTGCTCTTCCTTGAACTATCGTAGGCCTCCTTGAGATCCTTTGTCAGCCCTTCTTTATACACACTTGAGACACAACTTCAATGGCTCTTTGTTACTGTGGAAACACTCCTTCACGCTGTATATATTCTTTTAGAAATATCCAATCTATAGATCGACCTAGAGCATGCACACCTTGCACTTCTTCTTATTCTCGTTGGCTTGTCTTCATTCTACACACTGATCTTCGCACTAAGTTATAGTTCTGTCTCTTCCTACAATTATCCTCGACCTTCTTGAAATGATTGTGGTGCATTTGATCCAAAATAGAGATTCGAGATAGCCTCCCTTTTCTTTGTTGTGTATGCTTCTTTCCTTGCTGAAGTGTCTTATGAAATGCCACAGTTCCGAGCTATTCCAAGTTTGAGATCTCAGAGACATTCTTCAATCTTTGTGACCCAATCACAATGCTGTTGCACGTTGAGATGTCCTCCTTATTTCACACTTAATAATCGGTTTGCACTTCGCACTTATCTCAGAACTTGATCCAAACTTATCCACAGAGGTTATCTGAACTTGCCTCCTGCAATTGAGCCCGAGAATCTCAAAGATGCACGAATTGTCCTTTGTAATTTCTGCGTAGTTTACTAGGTTTATAGTTGTTCGTCCATGTAATTAGCCGACCTTTCAGTGAACTGTTGTGTCTATTTTGAGCCGACCTTTCAAGAGGTATTCTACAACATCTTCAAGTCGATTTCTTCTTGCAATTTGTAGAGCATGATGACAAGGTCATGAGGCATACTTTTTGACCTTTACAAGTGTAACAATCCTTCAAATACATGACTCTAAGTTATACATTTATGACAAGATGACAAATCCATAAAAGACATCAAGAAGAAGTTTTTGACCTATAATAAAAATTCCTTGCTCATGAAACCCATGAAGCAAGCTTTACAAAAATACATTTTATTATCTTTGTCTTCTTCATTACATAAATTCATAATTACATAGTCATTATGAAGACCGAACCTAGTTACACTTTCCAACACTCCCTCTTAACTAGGGAGGTATTTCATAATGGTACATGGTTACTTTCAATTTGAAAAATCTCATAAGAAGAATCGAATTGGTAATCACATCTATATAGCATCATATCAACTAGCATTGTCATAGTGCAAGGCCTTGACTAACAACCCCATCTTTCAACGAGACAATGGGCTACAATGCCGACAAGACACATGACTTATAAACAACATAGTCATTGTCTCTCCAAGGTACATACTTCACCTAGGTGTTCCCAGAGTATGACCTTCTTGGACTATTCTTTTCTTGGGTAGCTAGCCCTTAAAGAATATCGGTCCTCGACTACTCTTATCTTGAATGCTCTATTACATTCTCAAAGAGTATTGAATGCCAGATGATTACCCAATCTTCCATTCTGTCTTCCCAAGTGAAGACCAGAATGATGTGTCTATCTATTCTCTCCACATGGCCTACACAGAGACTTACAAGTTTTAGTCCTGGTCTAGTGCATAACACTTGTATTAGAGAATGTTAAATTCTGGAAATGTTCTATGCCATTTCAGATTAGGGCACACAATACTGAAGCAGATAGAACATAGTAATAGATCGATAGAAGACAAGCCAAAACATAGATAATAAAAGGTGGTGTTACAACGATCTGCAGGATGCTTCTACCAGCAAAGTCTCCACTAGGTCATTCAGCCAAGCGTGTCACACATAACCCAGAACAACCCAAACAAAGAACAATCCATATATTATGCAGCTCCAACGCTATCCAGAGAGAGAGAATTCATCCACACAAAAAATGTGTGTCAAATGAACTCTAAGTCTCTCCAATATATAGGAATCTTTGGGGGTGTGTGACACGTCCTTTAAGACATTTAAGTCTATATTTAATTCTAGGCCGACCTAGCACATAAGTGGAATAAATTCAAAGTACATGTTCTGCTCATCCGATCGAGATGATCTTTAGATCAATCTTACACCTCTCCGAAAGAGGAATTCAATAAAAATATTGGGATCGTCATCTGAGCAGCACAACCCGGAGTTTGGACCTAGTTGTCCAATTTTAACACTCCCTCTCAACTAGGGAGAACTCATCCTGAAGTGCCATCCAAACATCGTCGTCATCTTCATCCCATAGTAACTTGCTTTCTTTGACCTTTTTATTTCGAGAACGAGAAGTGGAGTGCCGGTCCACCAAGACATCATACCCGGCTGACAGATTCAGCCCGGAGGTTCGAAACCTCTATAGGACTCACAAAGAGTCTCATACCAACCCGAAGTTGGTTTACCTGACCCGAAGTCAGTTGGAGGTCCGAAACCTCACTAGGACTCAAGAGAGTCATATACTAACCCGAAATTAGTTTCACTGACCCGAAGTCAGTTGGAGGTCCGAAACCTCGCTAAATTTGATCCCAGATCAAGTGGTTGGAAACGTGCCATCCTAGACATAGAGAGTACGACCGTCTCTGATGTGTCCATCGGTCTTGCTATGGCCTCTATTCACATTTCCCACCTCATTGGCCAAATGAGAGGTACTTCCCATCAGTCCGAAACTCCATGGGTAGGATGCATATGGGGCACAGATCAGAGAGAGGTAAACCATCTCAATATCATCACGGTGGGGTAGAAACACACCAACTAGGTTCGACAAGCCTAGCCTTGTGGTTGCTTATAGCAACAAAGCTATCCCCCAAAACCCCCTTGGAGCTCCCAGAGCTCATCATCCAACAGGACCCTCAAAATAGGGTCGTTCCATGATTCTAAGATTCTCACGGAAGGTTAGGAAAATGACCTTCCCCAAGGGCATTGTGAGAATATCCGCGACCTGCTCATCAGTTCCTATATGATCGAGCCTTACGGCGCCTCGCTGTACCATATCCCGGATAAAGTGGTACCAACCATCAACATGCTTGGATCAATCGTGGAACCTGGGATTCTATGACAAACAAATCCCTCTCTGGTTATCACAAAGTGTTGAAATTTGGTTCTTGGGAGGACAGGTGGTTCCCTAAGGCTTTGATCTTTGGCCTAGGGAAAAGTGTCTAAAAGAATTTAATTTTTTCTCCTAAAGTGACTTTATAAAGTTATAAAGTCAAATCTAATTTAAAAGTGACTTTAAGTGATAAAGTTACTAAAGTCTAATTTTAAAGTGACTTTAATAAAGTCAATGAAAAATTAGAAAGGAAAAGTGACTTTGGAAATAAATGACTAAGTGGGTCTTTATTAAAGTGGGGTGAATTAAAAAATAGAAAGTGAGATTTAAATGAGCATTTAATCTCAGCCCTAGATCTCAATCTATTTCAACCATTGGATTTAGGGATTCCCCAAAAGTCACTTAGGGTTAGGTTAAAGGAGGAAAAGGAGGAAAAGGTCATTCATTATTTCATGAGCAGATTGAGAGAGGAGGAGAGAAAGCTGAAGAGTAATTTCTGAGCAGAGGGAGAGCAGCAAAGGCAGCACAACAAATCCGTACAGCAAGAGGGCACACTTCCCAAGGTTGAAAATCCGTACAACAGAGTTTCATTGGCACACTAATCGAGGCAGAAAATCCGTATAGCAGTTTGCACGGTTTTCAAGAGAGGTGCAACACTATTTTCGAGGAACTGGAACAGCAGCAAGGAGCACAATTTTCTAAGCTGATTTTTTGGGCACGAAAATCGAGAAAGGGGGCTGTTGTCCTATCTGTACGGAATCCGTATAGTCTGTACGATCATTCTTGGCACGTTTTTCGAGGCAGCAAAGACAACATTTAATGCTGTAGTTTCTCTGTAAAATTTCTGCTTGCTGTTTGGTACGGTTTTCAAGGTGGAGGGTGGCATGAAAGTCGAGATAAGTGATTTTTGTGTTTGCTGTAATTTTCTGCGTATTACTGTTCATTGTAAAAGCATTTTTCAGAAATAAAAGAGAAGCTTTCAGATTGGTTTTCCCCAAGAGTTGTAGGGGGTTTTTCCAGGGTCACCTTGACCAAAAATCACTGTGTTATAATGTGTTGAATGACTGTTTGTATCTGCTGATTTTTATTTCTGCATTTTCCAGCATTCTGTAAATTTTCCAGAATTTGTGTTTTTAGCAAAAAATTATTTTCCTGTTGTTGAATGTAAGGATATGGGAAAGGGCATTTAACTAAAAGGAGAAATAAGGTGAAACTGAAAACCGGGGTGGGAAAACAAGAAATTTCTACATGGTATCAAAGCTTGAGTGTTGAAAGTGCAGTTTGGGACAGCAAGAAGAAAAATACAGTCTGTTGATTTTTCACTCAGAAAATTCCAGCAAGTTGATTTTTCACACAAAATTTTTATCTTTACTACAGCAGTGCTATTTTTCAGTTTTTAGGACAGCAGGATGTCATTGGGACTGAGGGTGGAGGATAGGTTGGATGGGCATACCAATTACAGCGTTTGGAAGGAGAGAATGCAGAGTATCTTTGAGGAGGCAGAAGTCTGGGACATCATGGTGCATACCACACAGCAGCCTGTTAATGTGCCTACTGATGCTACTCAGTTGGCAGCATATAATAGGAAGAACAACAAGGGTAAGAGACTGATTCTAGACGGAATCAAAGACCATTGCATTCCTCATGTGAGAGGAAAGAGAAATGCTCATGAGATGTGGACAGCATTGTCCAATCTCTACCAAAGTACCAATGAGAATCGGAAAATGGTCCTGAAGGAGAAGCTGAAAACCATTAAGATGGGTAAGGCTGATAGTGCAGCTGGATATCTCACTAAGATTACTAATGTGAGAGATGAGTTGGCAGCAGTTGGAGAGGTCATTCCACCCACTGAGTTGGTGCGGATTGCAGTGAATGGCCTCCCCAGTTCATGGATGAACTTTGCTGATGGGGTTTGTGCACGTGAGACCCTTCCCACATGGAAGAGGTTTTGGGATGATTGCATTCAGACAGAGATCAGGAAAGGTCAGCTTGGGGCAGCCAAGCCAGTTGAGCAGGATGAGGATGTAGCACTGTTGGCAGGATGCGAGAAAGGCAAAGGGAAGAAGCAGGCTTCCACAAGCAATGGTGGGGGAAAAGGCAAAGGTAAAGGTAAACAGGATAACACACAGAAGGACTATTCCAAGGTGAAGTGTTGGAATTGTCAGAAGATGGGACACTATGCGGTTGTGTGTTCGGAGAAGAAGAAGAAGAAGGGGAAGAACCAGAGCATGGCAGCTTCAGCAGAGGTTGAGGACTTTGCAGATCGTTTTGACCGGGAGTTTGGGTTCACTGCGTGTGAGTCCTCTAGTGAGCCAATCTTTTGCCACGGAGGTTCATGTTTTGAGAGGAGCATGCATTTCCCTCGACTGGCGGAGCATCTTCGGGTATCTGGTATGTGAACGGTGGGGCTTCGACAGTGGGGCTTCATGTCATATGACAGGAGTATGTGAGTACTTCTCAGAGTTTTCAGAGAGGCACTGATATAGAAGTAGTACTCGGAGACGACAGCATTGTTAGAGCAGTCGGTGTGGGGACATTGAGATTTGATAGGGAACCCAAATCTCCCTTGAAAGTGTCAGATGTTCTATATGTGCTAGGGATGAAGAAGAACCTCATATCCGTCTCAGCATTGGAGGATAGAGGAGGATATGGGAATGCACGCATTTGGGGAGAGACCCGACTCCTCGGATGTCCAAGGGTGCTCGAGGCGATTCGGCTAAGTGATAGGTGTCATGTGCAAGGTGTACAAGTTTGCATTTCAGCCCCTTTTAGCATTGAGCGATGTCACAGAACACGCGGTGCTAGCGATTCTGGTACACGTATGAGATTTGGCACCCATGAGATAGGGCACTTGTATCCTTGGGGCCTTGAGGACATTGCGGGAGATCACTACCGGTGTGCCAGATTTCAGTACTAATCACTTTGATGCTTGCAGAGGATGTGCGATGGGCAAGTTTGCCAAATCCCCTTTTCCCAGCAGTGACAGCAGAGCGACTGGGATACTTGATTTGATTCATTCCGATGTGAGTGGTCGGATGTCTCATGTTTCCTTGAGTGGATATGAGTACTATGTTTTATTCGTTGATGATCACTCCAGGAGGACTTGGATTTATTTCTTGAAGACCAAGAGTGAGGTCTTCAAGCGGTTTCAGGAGTTTAGAGCTCTTGTGGAGACACAGACAGGTCGGAAGATCAAGTCCCTGAGGTCGGACAATGGAGGAGAGTTCACCCTTGGAGAGTTTGTTGACTATTGTACAAAGGCGACGTGGGAGGGTTCAACATTCCTTACAGCAACCCCAGTGACAGGGGTTGTGAAGGAAAACAGAGATCCATCGGAGGGGCTGCCAAAGCCATGTTATGATGAAGAGTTGCATGGCATGGCGGAGGGCACCGCAGCAGCTGGCATTTGTTGCGAACGGGAGTTCGCATCGTCCCACTGCTTGTTGGGGCACATGACTCCGGAGGAGGCTTTTTCTGGGAAGAAGCCTGATATTGGTCATCTTCGTATCTTTGGGTGTATTACATACTCCTACATACCCAAGGAGAAGAGGACCAAACTAGAGCCCACCGCAGAGAAGGGTATCTTTGTGGGCTATAGTGAGACCTCAAAGGCCTTTCGGATTTATATTCCCGCACGTGAGGAGAGAGTTGTTGTCAAGTGATGTGGTTCTGAGGAGGACGGGCCTTAGGAGGTCACGGGAGTTAGAGTAGTCCGGATTAGCTGCACTTCAAACAGCTAGCTGAGTCACCAGGGATCTGGGCAGGATCAGGAGGATCCTCGAGGTACATCTAAGGACGATGTGTCAGGTCCACATGAGTTGTGCTGGCTCGCGCAGTCGAGGGGTGGTGCTTCGGGGTGCGCATGCGCAGTACCTGGCGAGCAACACTAGGGGAGTCCACCGATGGATGGGGGCCACATAGACTTCAAAGATTCCATGTCTGGGGGCAGCAGGAGGACAACAGACAGACAGTCAGGAGTTCATGCTCCTGATGATGATGAGGAGGAGGAGTTTCATTCTCCAATGGGAGAAGTATGCTCAGGGAAGAGGAAGTCCAAGTGGCTTCAGGACACCTTGAGAGAGGCCACATCTGTTGCTGGGCCTAAGAGGCCGGTCAGAGAGAGCAGACCACCTGAGAGGTTTTGTAGCTATATGGCAATGGCTACCAACATCCTTGACTCTGAGCCTTCTAGCTATGAGGAGGCAGCTAGCCAGCAGGTCTGGAGAGAGGCCATGCAGGAGGAGTATTCTTCTATCATGAAGAATGATGCTTGGGAGGTGGTGCCGAGGCCTGAGGGCAAATCCGTGGTTACTTCCAGATGGCTTTACAAGGTAAAGCATGCTGCAGATGGCAGCATTGAGAAATTCAAAGCTAGGTTTGTGGCTAGAGGGTTCTCCCAGGTAGAGGGAGTTGATTATGAGGAGACCTTCGCTCCCGTGGCTCGATATACTTCGATCCGCTCCATTATATCGATAGCAGCAGAGATGGGTTGGAAGATCCACCAGATGGATGTGAAGACCGTATTTCTCAATGGCTTCATACAGGAGGAGGTGTACATTGAGCAGCCACAGGGCTTTGAGGTGCATGGGAAGGAGTCCCATGTGTGTAGACTGAAGAAGGCCCTTTATGGCCTGAAGCAAGCTCCCAGAGCTTGGTACTCCAGGATAGATACATACTTGTAGGAGATGGGTTTCACAAAGAGTGAGGCAGATCCGAACCTTTACTATATTGTGATAGGTGAGGAGCCTCTCATTCTGGTGCTGTATGTGGATGACTTGGTCATTACAGGTGCAGAGAGACTCATAGAGCACTGCAAGAGAGATCTTGCGATGGAGTTTGAGATGAAGGACATCGGCTTGATGCATTACTTTTTGGGTTTGGAGGTGTGGCAGGAGGAGGGGCATTTCTTCCTGGGACAGGGGAAGTATATTGTGGACATCCTTGGCAGATTCCACATGGAGGATTGTAGACCCATGTCGACACCGATGATCACCAACTGGAAGAAGCTTCATGCTTCTGATTCCGAGTTGGTGGATCCCACATTGTACAGGCAGCTGATTGGTTCCTTGATGTATTTGGTCAACACTAGACCAGATATTTGTTTTGCAGTCAACACGATGAGTCAGTTTATGTGTGAGCCTAGAAAGGTTCACTGGGTGGCTGCAAAACACATTTTGTGGTACTTGCAGGGGACAGTGGATTATGGTCTGGACTACAGGCAGGGGGATGGAGTGAGATTGGCAGGTTACACTGATTCTGATTGGGCAAGTTGTGCTTCTGATAGGAAGAGCACTTCAGGGTGTTGTTTTGGGTTGGGTTCGGCAGTTGTGTCATGGTTCAGCCGAAAGCAGCAGTCAGTAGCATTGAGTTCAGCGGAAGCAGAGTATATGGCAGCCAGTCTAGCTAGTTGTGAGGCCATCTGGCTTCGCAAGATGTTGCTTGGCTTATTTGGTCAGCCGTTGAGACCTTCAGTGATTTACTGTGATAATCAGAGTTGCATTAAACTCACGGAGAATCCAGTATTTCATGACAGGTCAAAGCATATCGGGATCAAATATCATTTCATCAGAGACTATGTTCAGAAGGGAGCTATGAAGCTTGAGTATATTCCCATTGATGAGCAAGTTGCAGATATTCTCACCAAAGCCTTACCACGGGGCAAGCATGTCTACTTCAGAGACAAGATGGGTGTGGTGAGGAACACCTTCCTCGGTAAGAGGGAGTGTTGAAATTTGGTTACCGGAGGACAGGTGGTTCCTTAAGGCTTTGATCTTTGGCTTAGGGAAAAGTGTCCAAAAGAATTTAATTTTTCTCCTAAAGTGACTTTATAATTTTATAAAGTCAAATCTAATTTAAAAGTGACTTTAAGTGATAAAGTTACTAAAGTCTAATTTTGAAGTGACTTTAATAAAGTCAATGTAAAATTAGAAAGGAAAAGTGACTTTGGAAATAAATGACTAAGTGGGTCTTTATTAAAGTGGGGTGAATTAAAAAATAGAAAGTGAGATTTAAATGAGCCTTTAATCTCAGCCCTAGATCTAAATCTGTTTCAGTCATTGGATTTAGGGATTCCCCAAAAGTCACTTAGGGTTAGGTTAAAGGAGGAAAAGGAGGAAAAGGTCATTCATTATTTCATGAGCAGATTGAGAGAAGAGGAGAGAAAGCTGAAGAGTAATTTCTGAGCAGAGGGAGAGCAACAAAGGCAACACAGCAAATCCGTACAGCAAGAGGGCACACTTCCCAAGGCTGAAAATTCGTACAACAGAGTTTCATTGGCACACTAACCGAGGCAGAAAATCCGTACAGCAGTTTGCACGGTTTTCGAGAGGGGGGCAGCGTTGTTTTTGAGGAACTGGAACAGCAACAAGTGGAGTGTAAAAACTCTGGTAAACTTGAATAAGTATATATTATTATTGATAAAATATGAGATATGATTACAATGGGGAATCACCAAGGCTTTAAATATAGCCTTATGGTGTCCCTTGGCGAAGAGGCATGATCTTTGATCATGCCCTTTCACTTAATAAAACCTAAGATAACTATATCTAACTAATAATTAATAAATATACATAACATTGCCCCTCTCTTAAAGATTCTTTGTCCTCAAAGCATACATAACGATGGACAATGTTGACGAACGCCTGGGTTTCTTGAGCGGTGGGCTCTTGCTTCCCACATTTTAAAAAGATCGTGAAGCATCTTCTCGAGCTCCATATGTTGGTGATGTGGATAGCGACAAGATTTGATATTGACAGGGTCAGGTCCTTTCTTGACTTCTATTGGATGTTCATGTTCCTTATTAGGAGGTATTTTTATTGGCAGGTCTTGGAAGACTTTTTCGTGTTTCCTAACCATTCCTTGTTCTTCTGGTGATTTTTCGTGATTTCTCTTTAGATTTAGAGGTAAGTTACCAACAATTATCGTTCGATGCAACTTCTCCTCATCATCAAACGCTTCCTTCTTAACAACCATATCTGCGTGAACATCGAAGGCCTTAACAGCTTCTGGCACTGTATCAGTGGCTTCGAATGTGTTTATCTCTTCACATTTTTCTTTCAATTCTGGGGATGAAACATTTTGCTGTTTATAAGAAACTGTATTTTCATGGATTCTTTCATTTTCAACGACTATGTCTGTTGTTGTATCTGTGATAACAGTCACGTTAAATTCTTTATGTGGCTCCTTCACCAACATTGTTTCTTTTTCTGCCATTGGATTTTCATTTATATAAAATTTTTCAATAACTTCTGTTGTTGCATTACTGGCTTTATAAGTGGATTGAGTTGCATTTTCTTCTCTTGGTTTCTCAGCTCTATAACTTTCATGGTTGATTTCAAAGTCTCTACTTCTAGGTGGTTCAACACTATAGCCTTCATGTGAGCTGATTTCCAATTCAACCTCATTTAATTGCTCTTTTTCAAACATGTTA
The DNA here is from genome assembly GCA_034641835.2 of Pinus albicaulis. NCBI lineage: Eukaryota > Viridiplantae > Streptophyta > Pinopsida > Pinales > Pinaceae > Pinus > Pinus albicaulis. The sequence continues at coordinate 136,214,985 of CM076579.1, forward strand.
TATTCATGATGATGATCTGAATTAGCTGAATTTTTTAGTTGATTATGTTCGAAATTTGGGAATATTGGAAGTTGTGTCTGACTTAACTTATCTATCTTATCATTTAGCTTATTGAAGAGTTCTGTCATCTTTTTCATTGCTTCGCTATGCTTTTCTGTGACCTCGTAATGATTTAGCCACATTTGTCTTTCTATTCGATTTGTCGTATCATGAACCTTTTTGATGTCATTGGAGTGTCTTGCAACTGTACCTTCAAGATCGACTAATCTTTTTCCAAAGTCATATGAATTATTATTGATCTGTTTCTCAAGATCCACCAATTTCTTCTGGAATTCGGCCATCGACATCGATGAAGACATTGACATGTATGAGGTGGGGAATATTTTTCTGCCAGTTTTTCCCTCTCTTTTTTTTTTGAAATTAATTAATTAATTAATATTTAATTAATTAATTAAATTTTTTTTTTTTTTGAAATAATAATAATAATTTCTATTATATATATATATATATATATATATATATTTTTAAATAATAATAATAATAATAATTATTATTATTATTTTATTATTTGAATTATATATATATATATATATATATATATATATATATATAATTATGGGGAAAAAGATTGTTAACCTTGAAAAGTCACGTTGTTTTTAAAAGTCACTTTGTTTTGAAAAGGCACGTTGTTTTGAAAAGGGAAAATGGGTTTTAATACCATGGGCAATTACCATGGGCCCAAAAACCACGAGCTTGTAAACCACGAGCAATTACTCTTCCTTTTTAATTTTACTTTGTCTTCACATGTACGTATATGTACTTATTTATATGTATATATCTCTCTTTTTACTTTTTTTTTTCTTTTTTTCTTTTGGAACTCTTTTCTTTTAAATATATATATATATATATATATATATATATATTTTTTTTTTTTTTCTTTTAATTTATTTCCCCCTTTGTGTTAACTTTCCTTCTCTCTTTATTTTATTAATATATATATATTATATATATATTTCTTCCTTCTTTTTTTTAAAAAACAAATGTTGTTGCCCACAAGCACTTGGTTTTTAAAAAAAATCTGCAATTATGGAATTTTCTTGTAATTCCTTAATTTTGGGTGATCACACAGATCCCGAAGGGCGAAGAGGCATGATCTTTGATCATGCCCTTTCACTTAATAAAACCTAAGATAACTATATCTAACTAATAATTAATAAAATATACATAACAGCAAGGAGCATGGTTTTCTAGGCACGAAAATCGAGAAAGAGGGTTGCTGTCCTATCTGTACGGAATCTGTACAGTTCGTACGATCATTCTTGGCACGTTTTTCAAGGCAGCAAATACAACATTTAATGCTATAATTTCTCTGTAAAATTTCTGCTTGCTGTTTGGCACGATTTTCAAGGTGGAGGGTGGCACGAAAATCGAGATAAGTGATTTTTGTGTTTGCTGTAATTTTCTGTGTATTACTGCTCACTGTAAAAGCATTTTTCAGAAATAAAAGAGAAGCTTTCAGACTGGTTTTCCCCAAGAGTTGTAGGGGGTTTTTCCAGGGTCACATTGACAAAAAATCACTGTGTTATAATGTGTTGAATGGCTGTTTGTATTTGCTGATTTTTCTTTCTGCAATTTCTAGCATTCTGTAAATTTTCCAGAATTTGTGTTTTCAGCAAAAAATTATTTTCCTGTTGTTGAATGTAAGGATATGGGAAAGGGCATTTAACTAAAAGGAAAAATAAGGTGAAACTGAAAACCGGGGTGGGAAAACAAGAAATTTCTACACAAAGGATAACGGTGGCATCTAGCACATGCTCGAACAGCTCACTGAAGAGCTTTCACAACCAAGTGACTTCACAACGGGTCATACATGCTGCAATGTATTCGACCTCAGCGGTGTCCAAGGCTACCGTCTTTTGTTTCCTGCTTGAAGTAGATCTACTTGTGAAGTAACATCCAGATGTGCTTTTACGATCCACCACACTGCCAGTCCAATCAGGATCAGTACATCCCGGCAGTGTATCTCAGACCATGGTCTATTGTGCCTCAGAAATATCTCAAGAGTTTCTTGGCACCAACCCAGTGAATGTTGTGATCAACCAAGTGTTGACTCAAAGTGTTCACTGCACAACATATGTCCGGACGGGTGTTTACTAAGAACACCAGAGCCCCTACGAGTTGATGATACTCAGTAGGATTTGCTAATACGGGCCCAACAGTGCTGTCGCTTGACTTTTTGAAGTTGAGCTCCATCGGTGTCGACATGGAACTAAATCTTTCCAGAAGCTTCGCAATGTATTTTCCTTGAGAAAGGAAAATCTCGCCAGGTCTCTGCCAGACCTCTAGGCCTAGGCATCAGTCCTAGGTCTTTCATCTTGAACTCAGCAACGAGCTCCCTCTTTCACTGATGAATGAGAGGGTCAACACCTGTCAGGAAGAGGTCGTTCACATACAATACCCGAATGAGAGGCTTTTCTCTATCAACCTTGAAGTAAAGGTTCGGATCAGCATTATTATGAATGAAGCCCAGCTTCATCAAGTAGCTATCTATCCTCTCGTACCAAGCTCAGGGTGCTTGTTTCAGCCCATAGAGGGCTTTCTTCAACCTGCAGACATGGGCATCCCTAACTTGGACTTCGAACCCAGAGGTTGCTCAACATACACCTTCTTCCTTTATCGCATCATGCAGAAATGCGGTCTTTACATCCATCTGATGAAGACTCCATCCTTGCATAGCAGCAAGGGTTATGATTGATTGAATGGTGGTATATTGGGCCACAGGTGCAAGTGTGTCATCATAGTCTATGCCTTCCTCACAGGCAACGGATCTTGCCTTGAACTTTTTAGCACTTCCATTAGGTCCATGCTTGATTTTGTATCGAGGTGACAACAACTTTGATTTGAGGTTTTGGAACCATCACCCTCGCATCCTTACAGATTTAAATACTTTACAGCTTCTTCACATGATCTAGGCTCATATTGTACTCGTGGCTGCTAGATACCCCTGGTATTTATATGGCTTCTTGGTTTTCCTTCGGAATTTCCCCCTCTAAAGCCATATGTCCTTGAGCCATTTCGTTCAGCAATGGTATCCGCTCAGGAGCATATACAGATGTATTCTCCCTCTTAATGCCAGCTTCCCTTTCGAGAGAAGACTTCTAATTTAAATGAGGGCATCCAAGACACCAGCTTGGTAAGGAGTTTTATTCTCCCATAGTCAAAGCCATTAAAGACTCATAGCCATATACCGTCATATTGCTTTCATGCATCTTGACACGTATCATATGCTTGTCAAATAATGGAAATCATTTATTCATAACTTTACAGGCTTTGCTAAGCATGGTTCAAGACTCCAACGACGTGACTGAAGGCTGTAAAGACTTCTCAGTTCACACTTTATCATTACGCTGTAATGTAAGACTGATATAGATTACTGCGATATCGCTGATTATGATGTGTCATAATTTTATCTTACCCATCACTATCTTCTTCATCATGGTCATACTACCATATAGTATTTGAAGATTTCAACTTCCATGGTCATACATATTTTGCCATATGTCGCAAACAGGGATAATGTATCTACAAGCCTTAGCTTGTGTCTTATAGCAATTACCTGTTATTCTGAGGAGATCTGTTGGAGCTTCCTCAAACAGCCTTCTAAGACTGCAACTTACTGAACTGGGGATCCAATCTGCCATGGTTTATCCTGCACTTGAGACATTGCATCTTGATTTGCTTCCAGATCTGCCCATTTGCCATTTTTTTGGTTATTTCAGAGGACTGCTCCTAAGGCTGTTAAGATTTTGCCTAGCTCAATGACAATTCAATTTCCCTTGTCACTCTTCCGAAGACTTACATCTTTGCCCATCTCGTCAATAATCTGATTGCTACATAGAATTGCCCCAAGGGTTTCTGCAGTCAACCTTCTAAAAATCCTTCCAATTCCAGATTTGCACAGATACAGATGCTCCGAACACTGAATTTAGCTTTCTACATGTCAGTCCATACCTTATGTGGTACCTTTCTGTTTGCAGATCTAGCACAGTCGTAAGTGCACATCAATCATTGTTGTTCATCACCTATGAACATACTTTATTTTGATTTTCCCTCTTGGCCCCTCTAATTTCAGTGCATAGCTCCTAAACATGTGGTCTTAAATGCCACAGTATGTCATCTTCTAAATGTCACTGAATTGCATCAGGACTAGGAAAGCTCGATTCTTAGTGATCTGTCTTTCTTGAATTGTCCTCAGCCTCCTAGAGATCCCTTCTCGATCCTTCTTTGTACACACTTGAAGCACAGTTTCAAGGTTTCTTTCTTAAAATATCTGAGATCAAGACAGATTAGTTTAGTCTCTCTTTTGCACACTTGGCAATTTCTTACCCTTTCGGTGACTGTTCTTTTCATGAACTAACTCCGGCCTACTTCAGAGATGCTAGGCCCAAAATGAAGAATCTTTATTACAACATTGTAGTCATGTCTACGTTGAGGATCCTAGAGAGAAAGGATTCTACAAGGCTTGACGTCTTCAAACTCATATCCCATACTGTTTCTATGGCAGCCTTCTTTCTGCAACCCGATACAGAGAATTTTTATGCAAAAATAGCACAGAAGACATACCTTGATTGCTCATTGTTTGGTCGGCTCCTCTGCTGTTGATTTCAGACTGGTTAAGGCACACATCACAGTCCTCAAATCTGACCCATTATGCTTCCTTTTGCTGCGACTGTTTTCCATTTCAGAGCTCAAACAACCTCTGCCTTCATCAAAACAAGTCTTCATTCTACCTGAGCAGATAACAACTGTCACGGTCCTCTGATTAGCAAGTCAATGCTTGCGGTCTGCCTGAGATAGGTATCCATGGAATGCGGCTCACCTAGAAGAGGGGTCCCATGCCATAGTCTTACACCAAAAACATCCATGATGCCTGCGGTCAGCTTCAGACCTGCAACAGAAAGAGAAATAGACCCATAATTCCTTGGCCTCTTGTTTAACGGACTCGGCTCACGAAAACAGACTCTAAATAGTCTTTCTTAATTCTCTGCGGCAAACATGTGTGAGGCATCAGAGGTCTGCGGTAAAAAAATTGTTATAATGAAGACTGGGCACTTTGCAGCCCCAAACATTTCCACATTGTCATGTTTTAAGTCCACAGATCTGATTGTCACCTAACAGCTCCATCGAAACATGCTTCTCTTTACCTCAAACAGACCTCAAATCATCCGCTGTTACTCGGCCTTGCTGCTCAACAGTTTGTGCATACTTCCGATTTTAGATAGGGTATCATAGTGATCCCAATCTAGCTCCAAGATACAATGATTCTTGTTCAAACTAACAGCCCTTCAATGCTGCCTTCATGTTCATCACAAATCGCTCAATGAACAGATCTGATACGGAATTGAAAGCGGCCTACTTTGGATCTGAGAACACCTTGATTCAGCCTTCGCTACCCTCTGCTGCTGCGTCCGGATGTGGCCAAAGATCCGCCACCCTAAATCATCATCTGTTTTAGGGTCAACTTCAACGCTGCACATCTAGGCTGGTTAGGGCACGAACCACAGTCCCTAACACTCTTTAATTTTGGCACAGGAATGCTCCTTAGAGTTGCGTCCATATATAACACCAAAGGTTATGATACCTAGCCGTAGGTTTGGGCTGTTTCTAGCCCTTGAACAGTCCTCGGCTCTCGTTAATCTATGCAGCAGGCTTTAGTGAAGCCTCACAGGCCTGCGGCATTCATGATTAGAGACAAACCATCCATCAAATAGCCGCGGCTTCCTAACGACAAATCATCCATCAAATAGCTGCGGCTTCCTCAATTCGGTGCTTTTGAATTTTCATCAAAACAGGCCGACGCTGGTCCAAATTTCTTTAGCCAGGATCTAATAGATCGGTGACCAATTTTGGCTTTGCCTTCACCTAAGCTCTGATACCATGTTAAATTATGGAAATGTTCTATGCCATTTAAGATTAGGGCACACAATACTGAAGCAGATAGAACATAGTAATAGATCGATAGAAGACAAGCCAAAACAGAGATAATAAAAGGTCGTTACGACGATCAGCAGGATGCTTCTACCAGCAAAGTCTCCAATAGGTCATTCAGCCAAGCGTGTCACACATAACCCAGAACAACCTAAACAAAGAACAGTCCATATATTATGCAGCTCCAACGCTATCCAGAGAGAGAGAATTCCTCCACACAAAAAATGTGTGTCAAATGAACTCTAAGTCTCTCCAATATATAGGAATCTTTGGGGGTGTGTGACACGTCCTTTAAGTCATTTAAGTCTATAATTAATTCTAGGCCGACCTAGCACATAAGTGGAATAAATTCAAAGTACATGTTCTGCTCATCCGATCGAGATGATCTTTAGATCAATCTTACACCTCTTCGAAAGAGGAATCCAATAAAAATATTGGGATCGTCATCTGAGCAACACAACTCGGAGTTTGGACCTAGTTGTCCAATTTTAACAGAGAATCATATACGTCACTTCCTCTTAACTCAGGAAGGACATACTTCAAGTTTCTTTCCAAGCAAGAAACTTATCACTAGGCTCTCTCTCAACCAGGGACCTGCGACAACAATTGTGAGACACCTACCTGCTCATGAAGAATTCCTCCCCTCGATGTCATGGATTTCGATATTGAGGAATCTTCAACATTTGGCTTCATAGGGCACAAATCATCCATCACTTTCATCCACGAGTCATGTCAGCTATCAGAAAGTGATTCATCAAACTTTCTTATTTGGTCCACCTTTTATGCCATGTTGTTTTCTTTCGAACCATCTCTAAGGATCTTACATCCTTTCACATAATTGGCAGCCTTGCATAAATTCATCCAGATAAACATATACATATGAACTTTTAAATCAAAAGTTACCTCAGTGATGATCTTTCACCATGACATCTTCCTGTAGGTATCGACATTTTCTATACAGATTGACACATCTCCTAATGATATGTCTTGTCAAGGGTCTTCTTCTTTACTAGACTTCTATCAGAGTCTACATATCCTCCCAGGAGATCTTCTAGTCACATCTTCTTGGCTTCCGGATGATAACTGCCTCTTGACATGGTTGCACTTCATGATCTCTTCCTTTCTACACATCTTCATTCCCAGGAACTTCCAATTTCCAGTTCCTTGTTTATATGCAAACATCTCATATTCCATATGAGGATATATTATGTTGATTTCATCTGTCTGTGCACTGTGAGAGATCCTCCTCCATAGATCATACTTCTAAATATAGAATTCCATTACCTGCAACCATATGACATGACTTCACATCATCCAGTGTCAGCATATAAATATATATACCTCATACCTTTTTTTTTCTTTGAGTCATCTTAGAATGAAGTGCTTCATTCCCTTGATCTGCTTCATCAATATGTCATCACATCCTAATCCCAGAATTTTCTAGCATAGAATTCTTGATGAAACCTTTTTGCTTTCCTTTCTAACTAGTGAATTCATAGAGAATTCCATTAGAGAGTGTCAGCACCTGTTTCCATGATGACCCTTGAACTTGATGACTGCCTTCCATCATTGCTGTTTATCTGTAAGGTTTTTCAGGAGCTGATTCATCAAGAGCTTCTACCATGCTTCTATCATGATGCTATTAATATACATTGCTTCTCGTCATACTATTTTACAACCAACTGAAATCACTTAAAGAGGAAGATGATCTCAATCATAATAGAGATCTCTTGCTTCTTCTTTCGTAGATTTCTTTATATCAGGTTCTTCCCTCATATTTGTGACATGGGCTTCTTCCTTTTTCCTCTTGTCCTTTCCAGAATTAGGACAATCTCTTTTATAATGCCCAAGTTCATTACATCCAAAGCATCGTACTTTGTCCATATTTCTTCTCTTATATCGAGGACCAAATTTTCCGAATCTTCCTTTCTTCTTGGATATGGCTGCAAAGGCTTGATTCCCTTCACTTGATCCTGTATCAGCTTTGGCTTTTAATCTTGTTTCCTCTATTTTACATAGAGACCATAAATCGTGGAATGGTGTTGCTTCTTTCTTCCCATATAAGCTTGAAGTGAAGTTTCCCCATTCTTTCAGTAGAGCATTCAACACCATAGTTACTTGGGAGTGGGAGCGTGAGCGCCATTTTCAAAAGCTACCGGTTCAGAGCATTTTTTTTTAAATATATATATATTTTTTATATTTTGATGCATATATGTCAACAAAAACATGTAGAATGATGAATTAGACATAAAAAACATTGATTGAACCATATAACATCAATCATCTAGAAGTTATAATCTTCATCAACCACGCCCACAAGTTGGAAACATACAACATATTGACTCTAGAGTCTCACGAATCATCAATCTTAAGGTTTCAAGCTTTCAAAATTCAACATATAACATTTATCATCATTGATTCATTGATCACCATAGTTGTACTTGTAAGCTAAGTGTAACCAATAACCATTACAACAAAGAATATTTAACATGAAATAAAATGTTATAAAATGATACGAAATTAACTTTCATGAAGCATCATATTCATAATTCATAATGACTTATAAACTTATAAATGCCAACTTCAAAGTTTCACCTTTCAAATTCAAATTCAAACTTAAATTGTCATATATTGTTTACAAAAATTATCATAATAAATATGAAGGAGTCAAGTTTCAATTGTTCAACAGTTATAAAAGTTAAAAACTACTAGAAAATAGAAAAGATTAGTAAACAACAAATCTATTTTATCTATTGGCTGGTCCTTTGCTACGCCCACGAGAAATGTCTAATTTGTGAGAACCACAAGGCAATGGTGGTTTTCTAGTACTCTTAGGAGTACCACGAACATAACTAGAAGGTAGAGGGCAACGTGAGGATGTAGGTGGAGTCTGAATCTGCAAAGGAACAATAGTTGGATATCGAGCACTGGCACTGGCACCTGCACTGCTACTGGATGGTGGGACTGGCCCTGTGTGTGGCGATGGCATGGCTGCTGTTGCTTCATCATCATCCCTCAAAAGTTCTGCTTCCAATTCTTCCATATGTACAATGCCATCCTCCAAATTATCATCCTCTGGGTTGTTGTCCCAAACTTTATATGATTGATCCTCATATGCCCGATCACAGTAATGACTCAACAACCTCAAGTTGTAATGCACATAAACCAAGCTTTCAGCTCGGTTTTCATTCAACCTGTTTCTTCTCATATTATGTATGAAGCTGTAGGTGCTCCAACACCTCTCTGCAGAATAAGTATTTTCAACTCGTGAGAGAATTGTTTTTGCCAACTTTAGCAAAAGTCCCATGCCGCCATATGCTTCCCACCATGTGAGAGCATCAAATCTGTCTCTGCCTTCCATTGCATGGAAAGAACCAAAGTTACCAGTGCAACTGAAGTATCTGCCTAATTCAAGGCGCAATCTAGCATGCTCCTCCTTGTCAGGGACCAACTTGTCTAATGCATTCATGTATCCCTCTTGTACCTCTGGATCTGTGTGAGGTTTGATCCTAACCCCATCTCCAAGTGCAGGTTGGCCCAACCAAGATGGAGAGTAGTATTTTGGCATAAGGATATATGCCAAGGCATGTAGTGGAACATTAAGTTTATTCCACCGTGCACACACACAGTTGTAAATCATTGCATACAAGTTGGGATCATTTTCCTTAACAACATCTTTTATTTGCCCCAACATGCTATCCATCTGCTCATACACCTCCCCAATCACTGGTTTATCAGTATCTGAAAAAAAGAATCATGTGATAAATGGGCTTGGTGAAATTTCAAAATTTCCCTCACACGTGCCCAAATCAAAGGATCAAGGGTGGTCTCCTCCACATGTTCAAAACCTTGCCTGTCAACTATTGTTGCTGCCTTATCCTTACCTGCCAGTGTGGACTTGATACCATGGCTGCAAATGAATCTCTTACCTTCAAAAGGCGCCTGAAGGTGAGGTAATAGCTAGCAAATCTAGTCTTTGCTATCTTCAATAACTCTGATTTTGAGTGAGTATGGAAAATCCCATGGGTATTGCGATGATTTGTAATAAATTTTATCATTTTTTTACCTCTCTTGTACAAATCACCAAGCCATTTGTATTGAGGTTGTTTGTTTTTAATGATATCATGCATCAAAAGGTTCATTGTGTGAACCAAACACCCAGACCAAAATATGTCGGGGTATTTATCCTCAATAATTGCTCCCGCTGCCTTACAGTTAGCAGCATTATCAGTGATGACTTGGATGACATTGTATGGCCCAATACTTTCAATTGTTTCAAGTAATGGTTCTGCATTGTTAATGCCGGTCTTGAACTTGTCTGAATAATCATATGTTGAAAGGAATATTGCACCACTAACAGACACAACCAGAACACTTATCAATGGCTTTCTTTTTACATTGGTCCATCCATCAGATACAATGGACACCCCATGGTCATTCCAAGAATTTCTCATTCTAACCAAAGAATTACTTATTTTAGCTTTTTAATGATCAAGTCCCACAGTTCTGGCCTTGTCATACCCAGGGCTCCTGTATCCTTTGGGGGTATCATTAATGGCAGAAACCATTTCATGCCAGAACATTGAATGGCACCCCACATGCATAGAGAAATCGGAAATTTTTTGAATCCACATCATTCCGACACCCTTCGTTAAGGAAATCAGATATGGTTCTACGCCTCAAGGAGATGTTTGGTCCAGGTGTGCCTCCATATCCACTGCCATGGGTGGAAGTTGATGGACTTCTTTGTCCATGATGTGATGGACCTGATGGTGTATAAGATGTTGAGATTTCTTTTAATTAATTTTGGAGAAAATCTCATGAATGTGACAACAATAGGATTTGTTGCTAAATTTACTCCATTTAATCCTGATGTGGAGTTATTGCATCCTATATTTGTTGTGAGTGAATTTATGATTCAGTTTCTACTCCCAGCTATAAAATGTAAGCCCGTAGAGGCAAATTAGCATGAGGAATGTGAGGTGAGTGGAAGAGATGTGCAGATGAAAAACTCTGCTATTGTAATTCTCCAGTTGATGAATAGAATGCCGATGCCTCTGTTTGGTGGAAGTAGCCCAGATTGGTTGGGTGAACCACGTTAAATCTCTGTTGTTTCATGTTTGTTTATGCTGTGTGTGCTTATTTAAGTTTCCGCTGTGATTTTTCGCTCCAACAATTGGTATCGGAGCAGTAAGTTGTATACGCTGCCTGGCGAGGAGCACTGTTAGCTAGTTTAAATCTCTGTGTATGTGTGGTTCAAAGGTTTCATGTGCGCATAATTGAGCTGCCGAGTTCATTTGAGTGAAAGCTTGATTAGTTGGAACTGGACTCGAAGTCAGATTTAAGTCACGACACATGCGATTTGTTGAATTTGTATGTGCGTGAGAGTGCTGCACAAAGAGCTGTGGAAGCTGCTTGATCTGCGTATGGAGATCTGCGTGGAGGCTGATTTGCGTAGAAGCTGATCTGCGTATGAAGATCTGTTGCGTGAGACTGTTAAACCAGACACAACCTGGACTGTTATGATCACCGTGAGCTGTGTTAGCGTTAATATAGAGCCGTGGAATATTGATGAGTTGCGTGGCTTCGGTGGATGAAGTCTGCTGCGTGCCACTAAGAGGCTGTGAGGCGGGTCTGCTGCGTGCGCTGACTTGATGGATGCCGAGTGTCGTTGAGACTATCGTTGTGACTGCTTGTGTTAAGATCAAGCTTCCAGATCGAGCTGTGTGCAGAATGATCTCCAACGAGCAAAGGTCGATGAATATTTTTGCTGGAAAATGGCTATGAAAACACTGGTGGTAGCATCAGGCTGGGAACGTAGAGGTGCATCGGTTGATCGCAGAACGATGGTCGATTGCCCAAGACTGTGAGACCATGGACCGTGAGTTCGTTTCCTTCATCGCAGTGTTTTGATTTTAATATTATATGAGATCATAATTGGTGCAATTAACGTATTTTAGCAACGGTAGTTTCGGTGGTCAATTTGTTTTCATTGCTAGTTGCTGGTATTTGCAAATTTACAGTTTGTGGGAATTTTATCAAATTGTTAATTTGATTAAAAAGACAATTAAAGGATCCATAGAGAAGAAGGCAAATTAAAAATGTCAAAAACACAAAGTGCTCGATTTGAGATCGAGAAGTTCAATGGCAAAAACAACTTCGAGATCTGGAAAGTGAAGATGCACGATCTACTCGTATAGCAAGGCAAGGCGAAGGCATTGTTGGGAAAAACCAAACAGCCTTACACCATGACAGATAACGAATGGAGTGACATGGATGATAGAGCACTGAGCGGCATTCGATTGTGTTTGGCGGATGATGTTTTGTTTAACATCGTGTCAAAGAAAACTGCTGCTGGTTTGTGGACAAAGCTTGAAAAGCTGTACATGACAAAATCCTTAACTAATAGGATTCTTCTGAAGAGACAGTTGTACAGCTTGCGCATGAAGGAAGGTACATCAATTACCGATCACTTGAATACCTTTAATACTCTCTTGGTGCAGTTAGAAAGTATAGAAGTAAAATTTGAATCAGAAGATAAAGCTGTAACTTTATTATGCTCGTTGCCCGAGTCATGGGATCATTTGTTACTTCTATAAGTCTTAGTTCATCAGAAACCCTTGAATTTGATGATGTTGTTGGAGCTTTGTTATCTGAAGAAACAAGGAAAAGGTCAAATTCAGAAACCTCTACATCAGAAGCAATGATGGTCAGAGGTCGTTCTAAAGCAAGATGCTTCAGTAAGCACAACAACTCGCGGTCAAAATCGAAAGGGAAGAAGAGTAAGGTAAAGTGCTGGTTTTGTGGCAAATCGGGACATTTGAAGGACTATTGGAAGAGACAACAAACATCCAAAGGAGACTCTTTGACAGAGAAGAAAGAAGCAAATACGACAAATACAGGTTCGGCATCCGTTTCAGTTATGAGTGATGAAGTGTTATCAGTTAGTTTGTCTAATCATGATCAACATTGGTTGTTAGATTCTGGTGCGTCAAATCACATGTGCAATCATAGAGAGTGGTTTAGAACTTATAAATCAATCAATGATGGAGTTGTTTACATGGGAAATGATGTCTCGTGTAATATTGTGGGAATTGGAAGCATCCAAATTAAAATGTTTGATGGGACAAATAAAATTCTAACTGATGTAAGACACGTGCCTGAACTAAGAAAAAACCTCATTTCACTAGGAGTACTAGACACAAATGGATATAAAACCTTTATTCAAGGTGGAGTAATGGAAGTTTATAAAGGAATTTTACTAGTAATGAAAGCAAAGAAGGTTGGAAATCTTTTTCAGTTAGAAGGAAGAACAGAGTCAGATCATGCTTCTACAGTATCTGAAAATGATAGTAATTCTATTCATCTATGGCATCAAAGGTTGGGCCATATGAGCGAAAGAGGATTAAAAGTTTTATTTGATCGTAAGTTACTTCCTAGTTTAAAATCTTCTAAGTTAGATTTCTGCAAACATTGTCTATATGGGAAACAAAGCAAGCAGAAGTTTAAAACTGGAAAACATACTAGTAAGGGAATCCTTGATTATATCCATTTTGTTGTTTGGGGTCCATCTCCTACAACCTCATATGGAGGATCGTCATATTTTGTATCTTTTATTGATGATTTATCTAGAAAAGTGTGGGTCTATATGTTAAAGAAAAAGTCTGATGTATTCACAGTTTTCAAACAGTTTAGAGCATTAGTAGAAAACATCACTGGAAGAACCATTAAATGTTTAAGAACTGACAATGGTGGTGAGTTTACTTCAAAGGAATTTGATAATTATTGCAAGGAAGTTGGGATCGAAAGACATAGAACTACTGTATATACTCCTCAGCAAAATGGAGTTGCTGAACGCATGAACAAGACTCTTTTAGAGAGAGCAAGAAGTATGCTTAGTAACGCCAATTTGCAGAAGGAACTATGGACATAAGCTGTATCTACGACTTGCTATTTGATAAATCGATCACCATCAACTGCAATAGGATGCAAAATTCTTCAAGAGGTATGGAAAGGTCATCCGTGTGATTATTCTAAACTGAAAGTTTTTGGTTGTGATGCATATGCTCTAATTCCGAAACATCAGTGTTCTAAATTAGATCCTAAATCAAAAAGATATATCTTTGTTGGATATGGTGATGGGACTAAGGGATACAGGTTGTGGGATCCTACTACTCACAAGATCATCATTAACAGAGATGTTAAATTCAATGAATCTTCACTCAATAATCCAGATGTAGATGATAAATTGAAACAGGATAATGTACCTAGGTTTCAACACATTCAGTTTGAAACCAGTTCAAATACTGATGATAGTGCAGATCATGAACAAGTTTCAGATGCAGATCATGAACATGTTTCTGATCCTAAATCAAAAAGATATATCTTTGTTGGATATGGTGATGGGACTAAGGGATACAGGTTGTGGGATCCTACTACTCAGAAGATCATCATTAACAGAGATGTTAAATTCAATGAATCTTCACTCAAGAATCCAGATGTAGATGATAAATTGAAATAGGATAATGTACCTAAGTTTCAACACATTCAGTTTGAAACCAGTTCAAATACTGATGATAGTGCAGATCATGAACAAGTTTCAGATGCAGATCATGAACATGTTTCAGATGCAGATCATGAAGAATTTCCTACAGATAATAATCAGCAAATTGTGGAAGAACCAGAAACATCTTTAAGGAGGTCCACGAGAATCAGACGTCCTCCTAAAAGGTATGATGATTATGTTACTTTAGTTGCTTTAACCGCTAATGATGATGAACCTTTGTGCTATCAGGAAGCTGTAGAAGGTTCTAACAGTGATAAGTGGAAAGAAGCTATGAAGGACGAGATGAAGGCATTAGACAAGAATGCCACATGGGATCTGGTGGAACTTCCTAAAGACAGGAAAACTGTGGGATGTAAATAGGTTTACAAATTGAAAAGGGGTGTTGATGATACAGAAGACAGGTACAAAGCGACGCTGGTCGCAAAAGTTTTTTCTTAGAAAGCAGGAATTGACTTTCATGAGATATTTTCACCAGTTGTAAAGATTGTTTCAATTCGGATTGTGTTAGCATTAGTTGCTTTACTTGATTTAGAATAACATCAACTAGATGTTAAAACTGCATTTTTACATGGAGATTTAGACGAGGAGATTTACATGGAACAACCGGAAGGGTTTGTTCAAAATCGCAACAAGAAATTTGTCTGCAGGCTCAAGAAATCATTGTATGGTCTGAAGCAGTCGCCTCGACAATGGTACAAGAAATTTGATTCTTTCATGATGAGTCAAAATTATATAAGAAGTGAATATGATCATTGTGTTTACTTTAAGAAATTGAGTAATGGCATGTTCATTATCTTAGTGTTATATGTTGACGATATGCTTTTAGCAAGCAAAAGCATAACAGAGATCAACAGGTTAAAGGCTCAGATGGCTAGGACATTTTCTATGAAAGATCTAGGAGCAGCAAGACAGATTTTGGGCATGGAGATTTTCAGAGACAGGAGCAATGGTAAGCTGTGGTTATCACAAAAGAAGTATATTGAGAAAATACTCTTGAGGTTTGGTATGAACAATGTGAAGCTTGTTTCAGTCCCTTTTGCTTCCCATTTTAAGCTTTCTTCATGTTTATGTCCTAACACAAATGAAGAAAAGGAATATATGTCTCGAATTCCATATGCCAATGTAGTAGGTTGTTTGATGTATGCAATGGTTTGTACATGACCAGATATTTCACATGCAGTTGGAGTTGTCAGCAGGTATATGGCAAATCCAGGAAAAGAACACTGGTCAGCAGTGAAATGGGTGCTTCGGTATCTGAGAGGCACAAGTGATTATTGTATCACTTATAACAGAAGTAGTGAATTTGTTTGCGGATATGTTGATTCCGATTTTGCAGGTGATTTGGATAAGAGAAGGTCAACTTCAGGATATGTTTTTACTCTTGTAGGTGGAGCTATTAGCTGGATGTCAAAGCTACAAAACATTGTTGCTTTATCCACTATAGAAGCAGAATACATAGCTGCTTCACATGCTTGCAAAGAAGCAGTTTGGTTGAAAGGTTTGTTTGGTGAGTTTGGTAGGTTGTAGGATAACATCAAGTTATTTTGTGATAGTCAAAGTGCAATTCACTTGGCTAAAAATCCAGCCTATCATAGTAAATCAAAGCACATACCTATTAAGTACCATTTTGTAAGACAGGTTATCACTGAACGTGGTGTCTCTCTTGAAAAAGTGCATACAAAGGAAAACTGTGCGGACATGTTCATGAAACCAGTTTTGTTAGAGAAGCTACGATGGTGTTTGGCTTCTCTTGGCTTGCAGAAAAGATAAAAATAATAATGGAAAAGGGTATCAGGCTAATTGTTGTCAAGGTGGAGATTGTTGAGATTTCTTTTAATTAATTTTGGAGAAAATCTCATGAATGTGACAACAATAGGATTTGTTGCTAAATTGATTCCATTTAATCCTGATGTGGAGTTATTGCATCCTAAATTTGTTGTGAGTGAATTTATGATTCAGTTTCTACTCCCAGCTATAAAATGTAAGCCCGTAGAGGCAAATTAGCATGAGGAATGTGAGGTGAGTCGAAGAGATGTGCAGATGAAAAACTCTGATGTTGTAATTCTCCAGTTGATGAATAGAATGCCGATGCCTTTGTTTGGTGGACGTAGCCCAGATTGGTTGGGTGAACCACGTTAAATCTCTGTTGTTTCATGTTTGTTTATGCTGTGTGCGCTTATTTAAGTTTCCGCTGTGATTTTTTGCTCCAACAATTGGTATCGGAGCAGTGAGTTGTATACGCTGCCTGGCGAGGAGCACTGTTAGCTAGTTTAAATCTCTGTGTATGCGTGGTTCAAAGGTTTCATGTGCGCATAATTGAGCTGTCGAGTTCGTTTGAGTGAAAGCTTGATTAGTTGGAACTGGACTCGAAGTCAGATTTAAGTCATGACACATGCGATTTGTTGAATTTGTATGTGCGTGAGAGTGCTGCACAGAGAGCTGTGGAAGCTGCTTGATCTGCGTATGAAGATCTGCGTGGAGGCTGATTTGTGTAGAAGCTGATCTGCGTATGAAGATCTGCTGCGTGAGATTGTTAAACCAGACACAACCTGGACTGTTATGATCACCGTGAGCTGTGTTAGCGTTAATATAGAGCTGTGGAATTTTGATGAGTTGTGTGGCTGCGGTGGATGAAGTCTGCTGCGTGCCACTGAGAGGCCGTGAGGCGGGTCTGCTGTGTGCGCTGACTTGATGGATGCCGAGTGCCGTTGAGACTGTCATTGTGACTGCTTGCGTTAAGATCGAGCTTCCAGATCGCGCTGCGTGCAGAATGATCTCCAACGAGCAAAGGTCGATGAATATTTTTGCTGGAAAATGGCTATGAAAATGCTGGTGGTAGCATCAGGCTGGGAACGTAGAGGTGCATCGGTTGATCGCAGAACGATGGTCGATTGCCCAAGACTGTGAGACCATGGACCGTGAGTCCGTTTCCTTCATCGCAGTGTTTTGATTTTAATATTATATGAGATCATAATTGGTGCAGTTAACGTATTTTAGCAATGGGAGGGCAGGCCAGGTGGGCTTTTGTGGACATCCAGGTTCCCATTGGGAGGTTGTGGGACTGGGAAACAACAAATATCCAGAGCTTCAGGATAAAGAGTTACTTTGAACATCAATCCATACGAAGTGGTGTATTTGCATATGCAGTAATGAATCTCCACCCTTAGAAATTGCAAGGCAGTGTGGGAACAGACAAAAGCTTGGCATACAGAAGGGTCTTTGTGAGAGTGGAGATCCTAGGCTAAGTAGAAGTCGTCAGGGGAAAACCAAATCAAGTTCAAAATTCTTATTTGACACAAAGGACAATGGAAAGTTTGCAAAAATAAAACAGGGTTAGAGCTGTTTCCTTCTAATGACACAGAGGGCATTCAATACTTTTGAAACCCATTTTGCAGAGCATATCCATTGTTGATATGCTAGACTAAGCACTAGGCAAAAAAGTTTTTTTTGACACTGTAATGAGTTTCAATAGGTCTTTCCTGATAGATAAATTCCTGTAGACCATTTGCGCGTCGAAATTCTACATTCCCACATTCTTTCTAAGCATATCTCTTGTGGCCCTGAATGGCTGTCAAACAATTGTATATGTGAGCTATGGGAACATACAGTACGGGCTTTTAAAATTTCCAGACACACTCCTTGTAGCAGTTTTCATAAATCTTGAGATCCCACTTTCGAGAGATCTCATCAGGTAAAAGCTCATATAGGCACTGAAAACTGATTTTTCAGTGGGTTTGAGGCTGTATTTCTGTTGGTGTCCTTCCATTGCATAAAATGACATATTTGGTAATCATATAGGTCAGTTAGGATTGGATGCTGCCTTCTTTCTGAGTCTTTTATCCTCAAACTGAGGGTCTTTGCTCAGATGGCTTACCAGATACTGTTTGATTTGAGGATTTTAGCTCACTATAATCAATATTGGCTTTCTGAATAGCTTTTGGGCTGGTTAGAATCCCTATAGACAATGGAGGGCTTACATTTCTTCCAAGCTGCCCATATTCTCTGAAAAACTGATGAGCAGCCATCTGATATTTCCTTTAAACCTTTGAAGATTATGTATAGAGCCCTGATAGAAGTCTGTTCATGCATCTTATACACACTTTTGACTTTGTAAATGGTCATCTTTATTGAACTGCGTGTTATCTCCCAAACAAATATAGAAGACTGCTATTATAACAGAAGCAGTATGCACTGAAAAAATTATAAAATAAAGGTTCTTATAAAACTGATCCATCAACTAACTCTTCAATTCAAAAAGTTATATATAAATAGGATAATTTTCTTATAAAGGTACATAAATTATTTTGTCTGAAAATAAATAGTTCTGGCGCACATCTTCCCATATTTTAGTACTCTGGTTCTATGTTCCTGAACAGATGTGTAACTGTGTAAGTGGACTGAGAATTCTGCCATCATATGTTTAGCCCATGCACGCAAGCATCCTGCATTGGAAAATGATAATTCCCTTTATCATTCTGAGAACAATATATAAACCTGTAAGAATGGCCATCACAATTTTGTGCTAGCTAGCCAAAGAATAAGAAGACACAATGCTAAAACCTATATCACAAGGTTCATGGAACTTCAAATTTGACGTTGAAAATTTGGCGAAGCTAAAACTCTTTTTGAGGTTCACTGAGGTTTGTTGCTGTTGACCGAGTCCACAGTTCAATCTTGTAATCCATCCTCACAGTTTCTGTGTCAATCATAACATTTTATTATGTTTATTTCTTACTATTTTTATCATATTTTATTTTAAAGTTCATACATATATTTGTGTGTTGATGTGTGTGTTTTATCATTTATGTATGTATTTATATGTAATGTAAAAAATGTGTATGTATATGTAATAGTGGGCCTAATAGCTAAGAACATGTGCTTCCTTGTAAGAGATCATAGTTTCAAATCCAGAGGAATATATATAGATGTACAAAAGTCTAACAAGGATCTCTATATGCTTTTCTGAGAACCCTGCATCTGCATGCCCATATGCATATAAGAACTTTGACCGACAAAAATGCATGGGGGTGCATACAGCCTTCTATTGACTTTATCTTTATTGTTCATTGTGGTTTGTTTTCTTATCTATTTACACTTTTGAAACCTTTTTAATTTCTATATACCATTCTGGTTAATAAGTACAAAGGTATATATTGGTTAGCCCAATATCATCTGTCACTTAAAATATTCCTCATATACAATATTTACTGTGGTCCTACCAGCGAACGTTTCTCTTGATTTGTGGATCATTACAATATTCATCGAAATGCATGTGGTTGACATAACATATTTGTTGCAAAATCTAATACCACAACACGTGTATAAACTTTTGCCTAGTATCTTGTCAGTGACACAGAAGAAGGAAAATTATTTGTAGACTGGATGTCCCAGTGTAGGTAACCATAGTAGTTAACCTAGTTTAGATGTATGAGTACTCTGGTGGAACACGTGGTGTCATGAGAATTCCTTACTGCCCTTGCTTACAAAAAACGTTTGCAGTACAAGTGTTGATATCTAGATATTAATCCCACCAAACAAGGCTACTAGTAAATTCAATTACATTTGGGCAGGGCTAATTTACTTATATTCAGTAATCTTGCAAAATATTTCCCTTCTTTTTATGTGTCACTTTTCGATTTTAGGTTGCAGTTTCAATTTACTTATGTGGCTTTATTGTTCTAGCTGTGTGAATTTCTCTGACTAAAGCTGTTAATAATTGCAGGAGTTCAATCTCTTTGTATGCATCTATTACAAAGATAATTCCAGACTTGAATGAAAAGGATAGAGACAAAGGCTGTATCCTTTGGAAAGCTTCCACCTTGAGCAGGAAGTTCTGATTTAGTTTATTTTCTATTATAGTATTTTTCACATGGAGATATTAATATGTTAATTAGTTTAGTGTAATGGTGGAGGCACTACTTGGCATGTGGATCCTGTTGAACTTTTCTTGAAAGAATTCATTTTAAGTGTTATTTCTTTTCCAGTATATTTGATTGAAATGAACATATTTTCCCCTGTGTGTTCTATGCTAGTTTCTATATCTCTAGTTGCAACCAATGTTATCAGAACTGGACTGGTCATTGAACTGTTTGACCCCAAAAATGTGAACCGGACTGGAACTGGAACTGGCTGATTCGGTTACTGAACTGGCCTAAAACTGCCCAAATCACCTGACTGAACTGGTTTTTCCTCCCAACTGGTTCGGTCCAGTTCCCATTACGCTAGGTGCAACTGTCTCCAAGCCTTATATACCATATTGTAAGAGGACAAGTAATATAAACTAGGAGTGCATATGTTACAAAACAGGGGCAAGCTGTAATTTTTACATCATTTACAATGATTGTAAAAGCTTAGAAGCTTTAATAGCTTGAAGCATGGAGCATGGTAGAAAATAACAATGCAGTATCCTAGTAGAATTGCATATCTTGGATATAATGCAACATGTAGCGGCACTTGTGTTCCTGAACTCTTACAGATATTGTAGACAGGGACAGGAGTAAAATGGAGAGATTCGAGTTTGATCAGACAACAATGTCTAATGTTGAGATATGTAACAGGCTATGGAATATGGGAGATACAATCCAAAGGCACTAGCCTTGGACATGGCTAGTATTTTGCGTTCAATTGTGCAAGCTAAGGTTCCCCAAGGCTGGTCAATGTTGTAAGAATCTGGTTGAACCAGGTTGTCAAAGTTTCCCAGTTCCAACGAATGAGGAACATACAAATAATATGATTGCATTTTGTAAGTAAAATTATCGTGACGTGAGATTGATTTAATCTCTCACTCCATTTCCGTACGTCATTCTCGTATTTTCTTCTTTTGAAAGGTTATATTTTGATGTTTCATTCTCTAATCTATTGCCATATTTTATGCTTGTGAAAATCAAGTTTTTGTTATTTGAATCTGTATTTTGTGTTAGCTCTTGCAGGGATGGTCATATATAGTACTATGTTTTGTACGTCGTTCTGTCCCCCGGCTGATCATTTCCTTCCTGCCAATTTATGTATTCCACGGTTAGTGAGAAGGATAATGGCCATTACTAGCCGTTAATATATTAGAGCATTCTAGCATTTTGAATAGTCATATTTTTTAGCTTCTTTATTAACGTAAAAAATTATATCAATTAATGGCCATTACGAGCCGTTCATTTATTAAAGCATTTTAGTATTTTGAATAGTCATTTTTTTTTAGCTTCTTCATGAATGTAAAAAAATTATCACAATGAGCCACAATGGGCCACTTTTCCCTGTATCACAATTGCTCCTGATGTTGACCTATGTGGTATTGTTGGCACCTATGTGGTCATATGCGCCCAATTAAACTTCTTGCTTATCCCAACACTAATTCCCGATAACATTTTTTTCATGAGAAAAAGTTCTTTATATTCACAAGAGATGAATATGCATGTTGTTTTTCTGGACAGGACTATTGTTCATGTTTTTCTGCATCTCTTCCAAACTTTAGTCGAACATATGTGATCTTATTAAAAAACTACTTACACAGTACCTTAAGAACATTTTATCTGTAGTAGGAAAATAAAATTCCTGATAAAACATGATAAGCTTTTAAAAATCAATCTGTCAGATCAATTTCATCTATGTCATTGTATAACAATTTTAAATTTATAACATATTCAATATTCTTTATATAACCTCTATTATCATTTCATTGTCATGCATCTATGTCATTGTAAAACAATTTTAAATTTATAATATATTCAATATTCTTTTCTTATCCTCTATTATCATTTCATTGTCATGCATAAGGTGGGGCATTCTGAAAATGGAGAGGTCTAAGCTTCATAAGATGTACAAACACTTGAATTTCATGTTAAAGTTTTAATGACTTAAAAAATTGTTGGCTTATAGTTTTGTATAGTTCAGCTTGTCATTCTTTCTGATTTCCCGTATATTTAAATTGTAAAGTTTATTGAATTCTCTTTGTAGTTGTGTTTATTTTGTGTTCCTATACATAATTGTACTGTGTTACCATACATTCATGCTGTGCAATGCTCAACACTTAAAATTTAAATATCATCACTTTGCTCCCAGGATACCTTGGAGTTCAGTGTTTCATCGAAAAGTTGCCTTTTAGTAGACTTGGTGGTCTAGTGGATAATTTAAAGCCAATTCACTATATAGCTATACTTGCTCTACTTAAAAATCATTGCTGTTTGTTCTTTTGTAGGGTTTCTTTTTCTCATGCTTTTAGGTGTAATAAATTTATGTATACTATTGGGGTTGCTTGCAAGTTAAGTTATATTTCTGAACGTTATTTTGACAAATTAAATATATAAGTTTTAAAACTAGTGTTTCACAAGGGTGCATACTGTCTTGTGGGAGTCACTTCTCTATGTCGCACGCTCTAGGATGGTGGGACATTTGAGGAAATCTTTCCTTGCGACCCCTTTGGACAAAGTGCACGGGGAAATGTTTCCTCAGTCTCAAAGGGGATGTCTCGGCAACTCCCCAAATCTAGATGTTTTGTCCAAAAACCCATGAAGGCAAAACAAAGCTTTGAAGAGCTTATGACCTTGGTAATTAATGGTAATATTAAATTCTCAAAGTAAAATGATAGAAAAGGTAAGATGAGAACACCACTTTTACATTATCTTTTATTTTACCTTTTTGATTCTTCTACTTAAAATTTATAAGATTACCATTAATTGTTTTAGGATGTTTGAGAGTGAACTTCATTGGACTTCGTATGGAGAATGTAAACTTGATATCCCACTTAGAATTCAACAAAATTAACAGTTTTTAGGATTATAACATTTCCATTGGATTTCACAATGATGAATTTACATGGGATGAGTTATTATTGTTGGGAAATTATCATTATATTATTTTTATTTTTATAATTTTAGAGATGGGGATCCTTATTCTAGGGAGGTTGACCCCCCCTCCTCGCAACTGAATTTACCTTATATTTGAGGGTGCTCCCACATTGCCCCCTACAGCCTTGGTGATGGTGTACGACCCATATTTGAGCGGGCGAAGCTTGTGGTGGGGTCCAACAAGTTGTTCTTTTTGTAAATGTAGTCAAACTTTGCCGCCCACCTGGAACTTGTGTGGCACCCGATGATGATCATGTCGTTGCTTGTACTTAGGACTAGATCTGTCCAATATGTCATGGACCTACTGACGAATGTGCTGAATGCACTCAATGAAGTTGCCTTACTGTTTTGGACTAGACATGAGCCGAATCTGCATGAGTAGCTGCAAATGGTATGACCACATCAATGGGACATAGTGGCTGGAATTCCAATCCCATCTGAAATGTGTTGCGTCCAATTGAGCTATGGAGAGCTCTGTTGTAGCTGTGCTAGACATAGGGGAGGCTTTCATCCCATGTGCATGGATGCTTCAAGTTGTACATGCACATAATGTGTACGATCATCTTGTTGGTGTCCTTTGTTTGGCCATTAGTTTGCGGGTGGAAAACTGTGGACTTAGTGAGCTTGGTATCGAACATCGATCAAAGCCTTGATCGAAATGTACTTAGGAACTTGCTGACCTGATTTGAGATAATGGACTGTGAGATCCCAAAGTGTACTCACACTCATTCAAAGAAGAACTTAGCAATGGCTTTTGTTGTGATACTCTTCTTCTAGGTTTCCATAATTACCATCTTAGAGAATTTGTCGACGACCACAAAAACACAGTCGTTGCCATGCTTGGTAGAAGGAAGGCTTGACATGTAATCCATGGAGATGTATTCCCAAGGTCAACTAGGAGTAGGCAACGAAGTATATAGGCCTTGCTTAATGGTCAGTTTGGCAATGGCGCATAGTGTAGGATTTGATGTACTTCCCAACATCTTGTCGAAGGTTTGACCCTTATTCTAGGGAGGTTCACCCCACATTGCAACTGAATTTACCTTATATTTGAGGGGGCTCCCACATTGCCCCCTACAGCCTTGGTGATGGTGTACAACCCATACCGAAGCGGTTGATGATTGTGGTGGGGCTCAACGAGGCGCTCCTTTTGTAAATGTAGCTAAACTTTGTTGCCCACTTGGAACTTGTGTGGCACATGATGTTGATTATGTCGATGCTTGTACTTAGCACTGGATCTGTCCAATATGTCATGGACATGCTAATAGATGTACTGAATGCGCTCAATGAAGTTTCTTTATCGTTTCGGACTAGACATGAGCCGAATCTGCATGAGTCGCTGCAATTGGTACGACCACATCAATGGGACATAATGACTGGAATCCCAATCCCATCTGAAAGGTGCTATGTCCAGTTGAGCTATGGAGAGCTCTGTTGTAGCTGTGCTAGACATAGGGGAGGCTTTCATCCCACCTGCGTGGATGCTTCGAGTTGTACATGTGCATAATGTGTATGATCATCCTGTTGACGTCTTCTGTTTGGCTATCAGTTTGGGGGTGGAAAGTTGTGGGCTTAGTGAGTTTGGTATCCATCATCGATTAGAGAATTGACCAAAATATACTTGGGAACTTACTGTCTCGATTTGAGATAATGGACTAGGGATCCCAAAGTGTACTTGTAGCACAGAATGTCTAGGCACCGCAACAACAACTCAGATCAGGGGTTGTCACTTTGATCCCCAATCTCTTTGTTTAAGCTGTCTCCTTATAGCAGACTAAGGGGGGTAGACCCTATGGAAATGGAATGAAGGAGTACTAGTTGGGAACTCATTAAAACGACCAAATACTTGTAAAACATCTAGCAAGATTAAATGATTTGATTAAATTTGAATGATTGATACCAGTGCCTTATGGAGTCAACTATCTTGCTAAGGAAATTACAACCAAGTATTTGATGAGAAATCATTGCTTGGATAAAAAACTATCCTATATGCAATGCTAACTTAGAATGCAGAATGCAAAGAAAGTGATTTGAAGATGGAGTGAGATGAAACAAGCTTTGAAGATGAGAGGTGATGTTAAAAGCCTAAAGCACTTAGATTACAAATAATCTGATCTAACCACTAAGTACTTAAGTGAGCGTGCCAATTATGAAGATGCCAAAAAATCACTCAATTAAAAGATACACAATTTGTCACAGATCCACAATAGAGCTTTGAAAAAAATATCGATCACAATTATTTGAAAATATTTCCCAAACATTAATATTCAATAATCATCCAATATTTCAAGTAAATGAAACAAAAGTTAATTACACGATAGACTATTTTAATCGAGAGAGAACTTTTAAAAATATCACATGCTAAAATCATCAAACCCAGTGGAAGCAAGTGAAAATAATTAGCATTTAAATCTCAATAATTAATCATCAAGAAACACTATGAAATTTCAATGCGAAATAAACACTTATCAAGAAATTTTATGGACTATATGATATTCTAAAATAATGCAAATCGAAAAATTAAATTTTATTCTATAGTTAAATTTAGGATATTTTAAAAATTAAGTCACGTCAACTATAGGAAATTCACCTCAATTAAATATCTTGCAGAGCCTAAAATTTTACCACTTTAACAATAGCTACAATAAATAAATAAAATAAATGGCCTTTAAATTTTTACATACAAAAGAATAAAAGAAATCTAAAAAAATTTCTTAATGTTATAAGTTAAAAGTTTTTTTTTTTTTTTTTTTTTGTATAAAATTTTAGTAGTTAGTAAAAATTTGGAATTTTTAAAAATTTTTAAAGGCCAAAAGTTAAATGAAGATTAATGAAATTTTTTAAATAAGGTTCAAAGGCCAAACCAAAAAAAATAAATTGAAAAGTCAAGAACACATGAAATTAAAACCAAAATTTACAAAACTAGAAATTGAAAACTAAAGTAAAAATCGATTTTTTTTTATTAATGGGTAAAGGCCAACATTTAAAAAAAATCAAAAATTAAACCAATGAAAAGGAGATCAAATCGTATTTTAAAATGGAAAGCTTCTAATGCGTTTTAGGTTAGGGATTATGGAATGCAGGTCAAAGGGGATAAGCGTAGAGGAGTGTGAGAGGGAGCAGTTGACACAAGGAGATGAAATGTAGAGCAGACAAGGCAGCGAGTACTCGCGGAGAGAGAATGCAATGGAGCCAGGCGTGAAGGATGCAGACATGACCAACAAGGAATGAAGCTCAGGCAGGCAGCGTGGAGGTGAATGACATCAGATTGAAGGAAAGGAAGGAGCTCCCGCACAACAAGGGATCTAGCAAGAGATGAAAACACAAGAGAAAAGCCACAGAGGTTGACGGTAGTTGTGAGGGCAACACAATGAAGCAAAGATTGAGGGTATGGAGGAGGGCTCAGATAGAGAAAGGGACTGCGTGAAAGGAGGAAGCTACGGAAATGGCAGCGCAAGGAGGTAAGGATGTTGAGGGTAAGGGCATCGTGAGGGGATGGAAGGGATTAACGCTGGAGTGATGACATGCAGGCAATAAAGAATGGGGAAGCTCACACAGGAAAGGGAAAGATATGGTAGCGTACAGGAATTTGTGCAGGTAGAGGGAGAGGGATAGAGCAGTGGTGGAGAGATGACACTGCGTGAGGAGGACCAGTGGACAGAGACACATGCAAGGAAAGGAAAACACAACAGCAGTGACTGCGTGAAGGAAATGAGGCAACCGACATAGGAGAAAAACGAACAACAACATGAAAAAATACAACAATAATTGGTGCACTTTAAAAAATTATGAATTTTTCTCTCGCCCAGTGATAATTTTTATGTTGAAACTCATATGTGAAAATTTTCACTTGAATATTTCCGCAAAATCCTGATCTTGAGATCAGATCTTGCCCTCCAGGGCCTAGATCTGTCTTAGATAAAAAAAATCTCCGAAAACCCTCAAATGGTAGCTGCACAAAACCAGAAACCCCATCAGATATACAAAAATTTAAAATTGAAACCCCGAGTTAGAAATTAGAAAACTATTTATTTATTTATTATCTAAATCACTGTTAAAAATATAAATCTATACAATATATTTACAAATCTATGCACAAAAGTGACATATTTGTCAGATCTGAGGAGTGTAAGTCCGACTTCGCTCTTAGATCTGAAGATCTAAGGCTCTTACTAGCCATATCTGACTTTAAATTCAATAAAAGGTTAAGATAAAATTTTATTTAGGCACAAGCCCTAGAAAAAACCCTGCAAAAATAGAACTTAATATAAGCTTGGGGAATTAGATCCGGAGGGGTCTTCAGATCTTATTTCCTTGGGAGTTAGTTGGTCGAGTCGAGGGCTTCTCCAAATGCCCAATTCTAAATCCGAAAGATTTTTGCATACTTAAAGTTATACTTTTAAATCAATAGAGAAATAAGATAAAAATGAAGTTTTCAAGAGTCAGAGATACTTGCTAATTCAATCCAATTAAAATTCTTACCCTAAATCCAGTAACCTAAGCAAGATATATGTGCAATAGATTACTCTATAATAGCCATTAATCAACAACTCGTTAAAATAATTATTAGTGGAATATGATGAACAAGTTTACCATAAAATGCCGAAGAGGAGCACAACCATCAAATAAAACCCCAAAGACTTCATTTATATTATTCCAGAAAGTATTACAGGAGAGCTTCAAGAGCTAGTACACGTTCAAGAGATTGGATGAAAAATCAGACTGACATTGACCTTTAATTTATAGGTAAAATCTTCAATGGCTGGTTCGCTTGATCCTTGTCAAAGTAATCTCGACCGTCAAAAAGTATTTGATTATCTTTTAATTTCATTCATCGATTTTTTTTTTTTTTTGAGGAATCGAAAATTTCAATTAATTCCCTTTTAATTAACTCTAAAATAATAATTTAGAGTTAGTTACTTCAAAAATTTGACTTTGACTTAACTATCAAGGTCCAATGGTCCAAATTTTTTCAAAATTTTCAATATTCCCTTGGCTTGGGACTTTTAAAAATTTACTTTTCAAGGATCCACGAATTTTGCTTTTGAAGAATTTAATTTTACCTAGGACATAAAATTAATTAAATTTCTGGCTTGAGATTTTTGATTTCATTTGGCCAGAAAATTCAATTAATTGACTCAGGAGGGGATTACTTCATTTATTGACTATCTTACTAACATGAAAAGTAAATCTACTCTAACTACAAAATGAAACTTTGAAAGGACAAGGTGTAAGGTTAGAGATACAATACAAAGAATGCCTTGTGGCATCAGATGTGTTCAATATAGTGCATACTGAGCATCTGCCTGCTTTCAGACAAGTTTGTGGGCTATTTTTCGGATGTGCCATGTGCAATCTTGCATACGATAGGACTTTGTCTTATCCGAAAATCGAGCTTCTCGTGGCCATCAGATGTATCGAAACGTTTCCTTATTCTTTTTTTTTTTCTCTTCAGACTTTTCTTCGTGGCAGACTGTATTGTTGATGATGTTGAACATTGCGCATGTGAAATTTTAGACGAAGTATTCAAGATATGTGTAACATGCCTCTCTTCATTCTGCATTTTATCTGTCAAGGGTGATGGATTAACTTCACATCTGTTACGCGGAATTATGAATTACGGATAAATCAAATTCCCTAAATGTGGTGCTATGCATTTAGAACAACAAATCAAAGACTTTGCAGACACTTTCTCTAAGAGTAAATAGACACACAGAAAGAAAGAGGAACCTACTTGAGATCCAAACACTACCTATTATGCTTCTGTCGCTTTTGCTGTAGTTTCCAATCCAATTTAGATCGCCATACTAGTTCCTGCAAGTATAAACACTAAACAACAAAGAGATTGCAATATACAGATGTCTATTTATCTTAATCAGTTAAATCGATTGAACATTATATATATATATATCAATTAAGAATCCATTGCACAAGAAATATATACATATATGGGAAAATGAACAACAATCTTTATTAATGAATAGAAGGGGGAGGTTACAACCAATGATCAATTTGATGTCACCAGCTCCAACTTCATCCCAGCTTTAACACAATCAACATCTCACCAGCAACATATCATTCCTATCACTCTCTCAATTAAGAATCCAATAGCATTTCGTTACCAAATTTCTTTCTTTCTTAGCACTAGGATATGTGCTCAATTTATAGGGCAACTGAAGGTAGTTTCTTAATCAATGACTTTCTAATAATAGACAGGACATGTTCCCAAGCTCAGAGGTGCTAGATGGACACTTGGATTCGAAGTTTGACACATATGGACTCTTCTAGAAGGCACTGGCCATGTGGAGATTCCAGAACAATGAGAATTTCGCTCCCATTTGACCAACACACTCTTTAATGTCGGGAAGTGCTTTGCAAAGCACCCTTGAATGGAGGTAACTGCATATGCAACACAATTAGTCCCTTGAGAGGTTGCGTTGGTGAGCTCATAAGTGATATAACATATACTTAAAACCTTGGAAACCTTGCAATAGAAGTCATGAATAGTTTGTTCTTCTCTTAGGGCATGCAGCAACTGAAATGATAGGGGATGATTTCATTGGTCCTGGGGATGATGTCCAGTTTGACCAGGTCATTGGGAATGATGTCCAAATTGACCTCTAAAAGCTGCCCCCTAAAGCATGAAGTTAGAATAATAACAATATTTTTTGAATGAGATGCTTTACGATGTGATGGGCTGGAACTGAAGCGGAGTGACGACCTGCATCAATCTTACAATACATTACATTATGATATCCTCTTGATCATGAATTGCTGAGGAAAGGCATTCCCATGCTCAGCACATAAACTATCTAATAACATGTACATAATGAAAAAATCCGTCTACAATGGAATGTTGCCCAACACAAACATGCCTACAGATATAGGCCCATGTTTGGATGACGATTTGTATGTAAAGTCACTGTACATATGATGTGTACAACAATCTTGAAATCGTAGCCCGGATGGCTGAAACTAGATCCGGGGTCTTCTTATCTCGTTCACTCGATCGTTCGGGTACAATTCTAACCATGTAAATATATGATTTGTAGTCGAACATGGTAAGACATCGTTTGATTACCAGCCAATGATGTGAGCTATTAACAAACGCGAGAGAACCACCATTGATGTTAATGGCTCTCAAGGTACTGCAGTACATTTCGTAAGGCATGAATAGATGATTTGATGTCGAATGGCAAACAAAATCTTTCGGTCAAAAGTCTGGAAGCGATGATCTTGTCGACGCTGTAACAAGCCTCATGGTACTGGAAGATTATGTTTCTAAGTAAACTTCCTGGATGATGATTTGACGTCAATAGGAAGCCACTTTATTGCGAAATGGGAGTTATTGATTTCAGAGACAAAATATGACTTGATATAGCAATGTTCAGGGATGACGGTCATGAAAATGAAAGTTTAATGAGTATTGCAGAAGGATGAATATTCATTGGATGAATTCTCTTGAACATATTGACGACACTGAGATGAGTTGGTAGCATTGAACCAAAAACGAAGTGAAGTTATGATGAACCATAGGTATGAATGAACCGTCAAGAAGATTACCCAACCCAAGCAATCACGATAATGGAGTGAAGTGTCATGTTCAAGAGCGACCTGCTACCATAAAATTTCTGTTCACTTTCCCAAATTTTCCCCGGTCATTTGTCGACCAATTCCTCTTTATTTTTTAACAAGCTTTAGGAGGGTAAAATATGCCTGATATATAATTCAACTCTTCGGGCGAATAATGTATCGCTATTTAATATTTTAACAAGTCTAGCGATGAATGAAACTTGATTCTTGCCATGATCGACAAGCTTGTCACTATTTTATGTTTTAACGAGCCTAATGACAGTGACAACCCGATCCTTTTTCATATTTAGAGAGTTTGAAAAAAAGGACAAAAGAAAACTCCATAGGTATTTTTTCGTAAAGTTGTCGCTCAGATTTGAAAAAGTATAAAATGATATTTGAGAGAACCTCCTAGCCATGTTCGACTAAGGCATTCATTTTTCGTAAATAATCTATCTCAGTCCATAAAAGGGTTAAACTTATACTGAGTAGATATCAATTCATTTACTTTTATGAGCTCGAAAAAACAAGTGATCGACAATCTTTTCACATTATCGGAGTTTGAAAAGAGCTAAAAGAAGACTCCAGGGGTTCCTTTTTCGCTGTTATCGAAGCTCGAAAAAGAGATAAAAATGTATTTCAAGTCCTTTTTCGTTTTTATCAAAGCTCGAAAAATAAGGATAAAAGTATGCTTTGTGGTCAAATCATTCTTGGAATAAATGTGCACGACTAATATGCTCATCACTTGCAAACATGTTTAGAACAACATCAAATGGATCAAAAATATCTGTTTCATGATAAAAATTGAATAAACCATAGTCACAACAATAAATATTATTTGCAAATAATCAAATGACAAATTAAAAGAGTTTTACCATTCGTTTTTACCATTTGAAACTTACCATTTGCATTTTGGAGCTTTGAACCTGTTTTTGCACCCAAACTTCAACTGTTGATTGCGATCGATTTTGTGGACGGTTTTCCTTGCCGTTTGATCCAGGTTGGTGACATCAACCTCCTCTTTATTTTAGTAGTCATTTCATTTCATTTCATTGCAATTTTTTAGGGATTTGGGCCCCTTAGGGTAAATTATTTTTCTAAAGAGGGAAACGCACCCTTGAGCATCGAAAACTACGTTGTAAAGCACTCAAAATGAAGCCTAGGTGCATATGCAATGCACTGTCTATTGATTAAGAATGCGTTGGGCACAATTCACATTTTTTATTCTTGCACTGTACCCAAATTTTAAATATTTTTTTGCATGAAAAGGAGTCTAATGGGTCTTATGAATATGTTTAAGGGATTCATCAGACTAAAATATGAATTACTTGGAGAGAAAGAGAGCACGAAGAACAAGATATGATTGCCTTTAATAATCCGGGTACTGTAAGAGCCCTCAGAGATTGTGGGTTGTTGAAGTACTTTCGCTTATCAGGTATGAGACAACATATAGAACTTTTGGAGTGCCTTGTTTGTGCATGCGATCCAGAAATTGAGGCATTTCACATGAGGAACAAAGTGGTTCCTATTATAGTGGAGGACATATATTTTCTGACAGGCTTGTCGAGGAGAGGCCTACCCATTTCTCTCTCTGGATCTGCTCTTGGAGGAGAGATGGTGAGAGACTATATTTTGCAGTGTTGCTACCCAGGGGCAGAGCCTAGCATGGATAGGAAAATAAACATCTGTGACGTTCATGATTTTCCTTTGAGAACCATTCTATTCACGATCGCAAAGCTTTCTAGTACCGTTGCACTACATGTAGCGAACAGATCTTATATGCAGTATGCGCTAGAGTGCATGGAACCAACAATTTTCAACTGGGTT
Source organism: Pinus albicaulis (assembly GCA_034641835.2). Classification (NCBI taxonomy): domain Eukaryota; kingdom Viridiplantae; phylum Streptophyta; class Pinopsida; order Pinales; family Pinaceae; genus Pinus; species Pinus albicaulis. The sequence continues at coordinate 136,247,775 of CM076579.1, forward strand.
GAAGTTTTACTTTCTCTAATGAAAGAACAACTGAACAAGGAAAATGGAGGAAGGAAGAAAAACTTCAGTTATGGTTCGATCCTCATTTCTTTTGCCTTAGAGCGGATTCCACTGATGTAGCCTCAGCATGTGATGCTGGGTGTATCTAACCCTAGAGATCCAAGGATGTAGAGATGGGTAGAAATGATGGCTAGACATGCAGGCGAATCATCCATCGTGTTCTTGACTGCATTCTTCGCCTGGTTCAAACAACAAATTATCGCCATCGATGAGTATGCATATACAGGCGTCGATTTCCGAGGAGATCCATATTTAGCTTTACCAGAAGGTGCTCGGTTGGGTGCAATCGGTAATAATGTTTTGACCATGTTTTTTGATTTTTCTAAGGTTTATACATGTTTTTGTATTTTGATGTTTTCCCAAGACTAAACTAAAGTTTTAATGTAATGCTGATGTGGGTCGAGTTCAACCAGTGGAGGAACCAGAGCATGGAGCGGATGAGCCAACAGAGAGGGCTGTCAGAGAGCAGTCCTTCAGGATTTAGACATGGCTGAGACTCTTGCTGAGCTTCAAAAGCACATAGAGGGGTTGACCTTTGGGATTCCAGATTGCCAGATCGAAGAGTTATTCATGCCACTGCATCGCCACACTATTGGTGTTCCTAATCGCTGGATGCAGTTACTGCATAGGATAGCTAGATCGATAGCATGTTACCATGAGAATCACTTGTTTAATTTGATATGTTGCATACATTTTGAGGTCATATGACCAATGTGTCTTGGGCACAATTTTTTGTAAAAACCTATAACTATCTATCTATTTGATTTCAGTGTTTTCTTATCTTTATTGCGTAATCCTATTATGTGAATGTTTCTTATCATATGTTACAAATTTCTATCTATAACATAATTCGCCAAAGAATCAGTTAATGTGTTCAAGTTTCTGGGAATGTGTTGACATTGAATAAAATCAAAGTGTCTTTCCAAATGTTGAACTCTTAGGAACATATGATGTAGTGTTGGATTTCTAACAGTATAAATACTAGTAAGTTGTAATATCACAAGTTGTGAGTATAAGCTTATAATGATGCGGTTAATACCAAATGAAATGGCATCAGAGAGAAGTTCGATCAATGCGCTATATTCAACAATATGGTTTGTTGATCGACCAATAGAAATCCCTTGAAAACTCACTAACTCGTCGTTTGGAGCGAAAATGGCCCACGCTGCAGAGGATATATTCTACATACTATGACTAGCACCATCAACATAACCAACAAATGGTTCCAAATATTCATACATCTGCGATGAAATGTAAAGCAGATTACTAACGTCAAGAAAAATCTAAAAAAAAAACTAAGACAATGAATGCAAATCAACAACATATATATACAATATAATACAAAAAATTACTACGCTCATGATTAAACATAGTAACGTTTCAGATACAACCCATTTCAGTGCGCCAATGGAATTCCAGCGTAATCTACCAACTCGTAGGTACCTTTAGCAAGAAATCTTTTGACAATATAGGGGCTATGCCATAATGGCTCAAATTTCCTTGTACCTATTACATCATATTTTTGATCATAAAGAAGGACCAAGTCTCCTCTGATAAAAATCGAGGCTGGACATTCTTGTCATATTGCGCCTTTATATGTCAGTTATGCGCTTCGTTGGCCAATAGGGCTTCACAACGTGTTTCATCAAGATGGATGAGCTTAAAAAGACACGCTTCTTCATCTGAGGTGTCAGGTAACAAGTCGATTGCGAGTTTCAACGGCGATTTTTCACATTGGATTGGAAATATAGCTTCTAGACCATACACCAATTGAAAGAGGGTAAATCCGGTTGCGTTTCTCATTGAGGTTCGGTACACCCACAAGGCTGAGTATAGGATCAATTGCCAGTTTTTTTTACGAACTCCTATCATTCGTTGAAGCATACGTTTAAGAATCTTGTTGATAGCCTCAACTTTTCCATTTTATTGTGGATAATAAGGAGTAGAATTATCATGTGACAATCCTAACTTGGCAGTTAATTCAGTCATCATATGGTTGCAAAAATGCTTGCCATGATATGTGACTATAGCCCGTGGGACCCCAAACCGTGCAATGACATGATTAAAGAAAAACAATGCAGCTGTTTGTCCTATGTTGTTGAATGTAGGCATCTCTTCGGCCCATTTGATAAAGTAGTCTACTGTGACAATAATATAACCATGCCCCCCGGATGAACAAGGGTTACCCCATTTCGAAAATGGTCCTACAGAGACAAAAAGATGCATTGGAGTTGGCAGTTTGCGGACTTTATGATCAAATATCTGGCACGCATGAAAAATTATGACCACGAGGATGCAGTTGCGAAATATGGTAGGCCAAAAGCATCTGGCGCGAAGTATCTTCTGCGTGGTAGCATATCCAGACAAGTGTCCACCACAAGCCCCAACATGAAAATCATTTAAAACCTTTTCGGCCTCCTCATGAGTGAGGCACCTTCTTAAAATTGTATTGACACCACGACGATAAAGTGTATCGCCGATGATTAGATAATCTTTGGCTTGGTATCGAATACGTCACTGGTCAGAGCGAGAGGTATCAGGCCTAAAAGTCTGGGTTTGGAGACAAATGATAAAATCCCCATACCAAGGATTAGATGATAAGATCATAAACAGAGACTCGTCAGGAATAGATGGTTCCAACATAGTAGTAGTACTATCAGAGGAAAGGTCACAAAGAAGCTCAACCAAAACTAAAGAATTCTTTGACTTGGATTTTATGAATTCCAAATCAAATTCTTGCAAAATGACAATCCATTTTGAATACTTGCCCCCCAACAATTGACGTGATAAGATGTAAGTCATGGGGTTTTAATCCGAAATGACAATGGTCTTTCGGAACATGATATAATGATGAAATATTTGTACAGCTTGAACAACTGCCAAGGCAATCTTTTCTATGTACGAATACTTTACTTCCGTATCATTGAGATTATGACTCAAATAATAGATCCGATGTTCTATCCCATTTTCTACTTGGACCATACCATAGCAATGGTCGTATTAGCCACGACGATATATAAATACTTTACTTCCGTATCATTTAGATTACAACTCAAATAATAGATCGCATGTTCTATTCCATTTTCTACTTGGACAATACCATAGCAATGGTCGTATTAGCCACGACGATATATAAGAAATAATCACTTCGATAATTGGGGGGATACATTAATGACGCCCATACAAGAGTATCCTTGACATCATCAAAAGAAGCTTGCACAACTTTGTCCCAATGGAAGGGAATCCCATTTTTCAAGAGTCGAGTAAATCCTTTAGCCATTTCGGCGTAGTTGGGTATGAACCTCCTTAGGAAGTTAGCCTTTCCTTGAAGTTTCTGTAATTGAAGAAAATTTGATGGTGCAGGAAAATCAAGAATGGCTTGGACCTTCAGTGGGTCTATTCAAATTCCTTCTTTTGAGACGACGAATCCGAGAAAACGACCAGAACCAACACAAAACACACATTTATGTGGATTGAGGCATATTTTGTAGTGTTGACAGCGTAAAAAGATAGCTCTCAAATGCATCGGGTGATCTGTCTAATTTCGTGAATGTGTGGGTAAATCATCTAGATAAGGTTGAACGATGTGATTAATGTCATTGAAAGCATAATCCATTGCCCTCTGAAAAGTTGGCCCAGCATTCTTTAAACCAAACGGGAGTTTCCAATAAGAGAATGTGCCCCAGGGACAGATGAATGCTGTCTTATATTGGTCCTCTGGGCGGATATTGATTTGATTGTAGCCAAAAAATCCATCAATGAACGAAAATATTTCGCATCCAGCACGATAATCAATAATCTGGTCGATAAAGGGAGTTGGATAGTTGTCTTTTGGACAAGAAAGATTGACATCTCGATAATCGACGCACACTCTAATGGTTCCTTGTTTTTTCATAACGGGAACGATGTTTGAAACCCACTCAGTTAGCGGAACTAGGTAAATGAAACCAGCACAAAAGTTTTTCAACTTCTGCTTTAATGGCAACAACCTTCTTCGAATGAACATGATGAAGGCGTTGACGTACCGGTTTGACATTAGGGTACATATTAATAGCATGTTCAATGATACTAATGTCAATACTTGGCATTTCCTCGTAAGACCCGAAAAATATATCTCAAAATTCACGAAAGGGAGAGCGATATGTTTCAAATTATGATGGAGAACAGGACATGCCGACATTGAATATTTTCTATGACGCCAGTTTTGGTCGAAATATCGATAGAAATGGTTTCTTCAATATTTGATAAATTTCATTCAAAATCGATTGCATTAGTAAGAAAATAATTTGAAAAGAAATTTTTGATCAATGGGTGATATAGTTCACTAAGATTGTTTTATTCATAATAAAAAAGATGTGAACGATGATGATGATCTTCCCATGGTTCTCCTTCTGACATCATGGTTTCCAAAATATTCTCATCTGTCAAGAAAGTTGAGGAAAATAGATTAGATGGAGTACCATAATCTAATGAACGATCTACCCAAATGACCGATGACGATGATTTCAGATTCGCCGCCCAATCCAGAAAGATTGATTGCTATGCCAACTCATTATGGCTGGGCGACAAAAACTCATCCAACGTAACAACTTCAGAATCACCCGTACTTTTCCTTATGTCAGATGGAGTGGAAGAGATCATGTAGCAAGTCTCTATGCTTGCAATTTCTGCCGACGTCACAGGCGGCGGTAATGCAAAGATTCCCATGAGAGTGGAATCCTTTAAGAGTCTTACACCATTGTTCTGAAGTGCGAGTTGGGGTGCGTGACCTAACAGAACGCTTCTAGTTACCTGGGAGTTGGAGGAAAAGAATGATAGTTGATTGATGACTGTGATAGCACCTTTATGTGGAAAGGCAATCATTTTAAAATATGTAGAAACAATGGCAGTCATAGCATATACCCATGGCCTTCCAAGTAAAATATTTTAGTCAAGCGGTCTGTCAAAAACCTCAACTTCAACATTTACTGTTTTTCCCCCTAGCTCAACATGCAGGTTATTAATAATATCGCAAGGCTTATATGTACGTCCATCGAAAGCTTTCAATGTCGTTGATGATTGAGACAAACGTGGTGAGCCAAGTGATTTCCGACAGTTTAGAGACATAATGTAGGTAGATCCTCCCTCATCAATAATAGTATAATGAACAAGGTGATTGAGAACATTTACTTGTATAGAGAATGCCAATTCCGCTGGTAATTGTGGCACATAGCCCGTATGATTAAAGACTACGAGATTCGAATCTGTCGGATCGATTCCACCAATTGCCGACAACTAAGCCTGTTTTTGGGAGGGAAAATTTTGTAATACCTCAAGCGCTGAAATAGCTGAAGGGGATTGAGCCAAATCTTCAACTATATTATAATTTTGAGTAGCTCTGGCTCGAGGATTAAATGTCAATTTATGAACAACTCCCTTTGGTGGCTTTATTGTCAATTCAGGAATAATAGTAGGCGGTACTGATTTCGTAGATGGATTCGTGGTCGAGGTAGTAGGTTGATCAGTAGCCTGACTATCGTAATATTTATTATGTGTTGATACCAAAACATCAATTGATGGCTTCTTGATAGACATCATAAGCACTTGGGAACAAGAAGCTGGATCTGTAGCAACCAAATTTGTGTCCAGATTCGGAAATGGGTCTGTCAACACAGCTGACACATGCGAGGTCTTAACCATTTTCGAGACTTCAGCGTGGTGAAGAAAATCCCTAACAAAATGTTCCTCATTACAGATAATGCAAGGGTAACGAGGTTTCTGATTTCTAGGCGATTTATCAGATGATATTTCTTGCAGGGTAGAAGTTTGCTTTTTCTTAGATTTCCCCTTTTTCTTACCTCTGAGTTGCTTGTCACTTTTGCCCTTGTGAGATGATACGACATGGATTTCAGAAGAAGGTGCAGGTTCAGACAAGTAGTGTAATGTGTGCTTGCAATACCGATCATACTGTCTCTGGCAGAGAGTCCTTTGATGAAGGAGGAATAATAAAGTTAGATCGCGACGCATTGGGAATTTTCTCATAGAGCATGCCAGACTGAGTATAAATCAAGTCTAAATATTGGTCACGAGCAATGACTTGCTCTTTAGTGACGACGCCACCCTTAGCCACATCCTCAGTTATATATGGTAACAGGGACTTAATGAACCACTCAGAAAGGAGCTGATCAAGAACAAATGTCTTAACCATTCTACGACGATGACGCCGCTCATGAATATGATAAAAAATGTGAGTAGCATTTGTCTGTTTAAAATTAGTCAAGAGTTCCGTTTCAGTTTCATATCGTATGGGTAACTGGAAGTGGGTCAAAAAGACAGTAGCTAGGGCAGTGAAATTATTAAAAGAAGCTCTTGGTAACTCAATGTACCATTTTGCAGCTGGACCAGTGAGCATACACTGGAAAAGACATAGTCGAACAGAGTCATCATTCAGGGAGTTAGATGAACATCACAAATGATAATTCATAACATGAGTCGACGGGTCTTCCCTAGGGTTTCCATTGAACTTAGGAATAACCGAGGGTAATTTATGAGGTATCACCAGCGACCAAGGAGCATAATTGATTGGGTCATTGGTGAGCCGGTTTAAGTCCGGTAACTCTAAAGTTGCAACAAATGGCAACTGTTGATTGAGGTCGGGTTGCGCATAGCCAGGATATGATGTAATTGCTTGGGAAATAGGCCTTTAAGCACCAACATAAGGAATCTGTTACTGGTAACCCAGATAGGGGTTGTTTTGATAAGCAAACGCTTGAGGATTCTGTTGACCAAAACCTGGGTACGCTAATTGTTGAAATGAAGGTTGTGGCATTTGCGCTTGTGGCTGCAAAGGGGCCTGTCCACCAATGTTATAACCCAAATTAGGATAACTTGGATTCAGTTGAGGATAGGTATAACCTGGTTGTGTCTGCGACATCCCATAATATGTTATTCCAACTTGTGAATAAATGATTCAGGATACAAGTGGTTGTTGTAAACTAGCCGAAGGAGTTGGAGTCTGAGGGCCCAAAACTTGTGGGTATTGGGTTGACGGACTCACCTGAAACGGTTGAGGTACAAAAGTTTGAGTCTGTAATAGGGGTAAAGATGTATTAACAAGTGGAGTTGATGTGGGTGCAACAGGTTGAACCGGTTGATACGAGTGTACAACCGTTTGTGGTTGGATAGGTAGAGTGCGCTGCCATTGAAAAAAATTCATTTCGACATTAGGATGACCGAAAAATGACAGAGTACTATCAAAGTGGGAGACCATAGGTTGCCCCCCAACATGAAGAGTGTAATAAGATGGAAAATATTGTTCTCCAAATGCAGGGAGTCCAGTTGAGATTGAACTGGGAGGAATATACCCAGATGGACCAGCTTGATATTTCCCCGATGATGGATATAAAGGATCAAGCTGTTCAATAATCACTATAGGTTTACCAGTTATAATACTAGATGAATACATTGGTGAATTCCATGGGTTTGAATATGCACCATAGAAAATTCCAGATAAATATTTATAACTTGATGGGAGCAAAGGGCCACCATGTAAATATGACTCTGGTGAAGTTGTAAACATCGACAGAGTAGTGAGAGCAGGTACTACCACTATTGGATTTGATGGTCCAACCGAAGATGTTGGTTCAGGCATGGTTACTTGACAAAATGTATACCCTATTGGATCTATAGGTACTTGAATAGGCGCAGGATCAACAAAAGAAGAGCATGGTGATTGAGGAAAATAATCGTACATGTAATGCTCCAACCCAAAATGAGTTGGAGTTAAATGTGTTTCATCTTGTGGTATTTATTCAATCGAAATTAAACCAGGTGGAATAAATTCATCGTCAGGCGCAAAGTATATTTCAGGAGGTTGACTGCGTGATATGGGAGACTCAATGGCTACAATAGATTGTGGGGTGACCAATACAGGAACAAATTCCGGTCATTTGACTTCGGGATTCAGATGTTCTGGCAAAGAAGAGACATGATTTAGATGACCTTCCAGTTGAACAACGTTGGGTTCAGGAGGTATGGTCTCACTTATTGGATGGATTGTGACCACGGGTAGCTGTGAGGACTCCGTCTTGACAACAATAGACAAACCAGGATTTGTAGAAACAACTTGTGCCGACTCTGATATATGTGAAGATGATGCTTCACCAGAGGTACTAATAGTATTGGTTTCGGTAGAGCGATGTCGCCTTTGTTGACCAGAAGTGGCTTCCGGTGGTAAAGGTGGTTTCAATACAAGTCTACATGAACGACAAGGAAATGGATTTTCTTCTTCCACGATGACTGATTTATTTTATGACAAAAAATAAAAAAATAAAACAAAAAGGTAATTCTAGGCAAAATGTTTACGAAGAAACTATGAACTGCAAAATACCTCCTAGCGAACCAAGAAGTACGGGTAGACAACCTCCCCGACTGCTATGTTTAGTGTATCAAAATTTACAAGGCGGCAGACTTAGTTCACTATGGATGGATAAAAACCTAAAGTTGTCCTCCTAAATATACCCAAAGGTACGTGGAGGCCCAAGTCCGTATTAGCGCTGTCTAATGTGAAACCACACAGTGAGAGCACCCCTTTATACTTTTCGTACTATAACACCGCCCGATATACCCAAAGGTATGTGGACGAGCTATGATATACTTACGTACGTGGAGTGAGGTATCACACTCGGAATGTATCACAAACAATTAACAACAACTACTATTTTTAACGACGCCATAACACATCTCTAGCCTAGACCTTCTAAATGTTATCGTTATGGTTCCAATGCTTTTTTAGGTAAACTAATGCAAATTTTAAGTTGATCTCGTTTATCAATTTTCTTTTCAAGGTTCACTGTGTGATGTAATGGAAATTCCTAAAAATGCAAACTAAAATGATAAGAAAAATTTTCAATTTTAGTTTTTCAATGAAAATTCTAGCTACTAAAGGGAAAGAGCAATCAATTTTGAGAGCAAACAACAAAAAACACAAACTAATATGCAGATTTCGTAACTTGTTCCTATGCAAAACACACAACTCAGTATATGCGAATGCAGGTCTTTATTTTCAGTCCCCTTAATGTGAATGCAAAAATGAAACTATATGCATCAAATCAACAAAAACAAATGATTTCTTATTTGAGAAATGATGAATTTAACAACAATTTCTCTTTTAGGAAAAACGAAGAATGGAACTACAATTTTTCCTATAAGAAACGAAGAATTTAATGACAATTTCTTTTATGAAAGCAAATAGATCTAATGCAGAAATAAAATACTTTGAATTTGATTTGTCAATGATAAAGAAAAACACTTAAAGAGACATTGAACAAACTTAATTTTAAGAGGAGGAAGAATCAGACAAATTCACTGGTCTCTATGAGGTATTAGACAATTGAGAACACAACAAACAAAAGGCTGAGTATGATGGCAATGAAAAATTCAAAGGGAATTTGGTTGGCTAAGGGGGAAACACAGTCTCTAAAGGGAGACAGTGCTTTGCAAAGCACCCCTGATTGGGAGACAGTGCTATGCAGAGCATTGTGTCTTGACCAACAATGCGTTGGGCGCAGCAGAGATTCAAAACTCAAGCTACTGAACACACTTCTAATGGAATTATTTGATTCAATGTCTAATAATTGAAAGTAAATTCTATTGGGTGGATAATCATAGGAAAAAACACCAGGAATGATAAGGAAACTCCCTAGCGGAGTTGCCAATTTGTTATGCGGAATTATGAATTACAGATAAATCAAATTCCCTAAATGTGATGCTATTCATTTAGAACAACATATCAAAGACTTTGAAGACACTTTCTCTAAGAGTAAATAGACATAGAAATAAAGAGGAACCTACTTGTGATCCAAGCGCTTCCTATTCTCCTTCTGTCGCTTTTGATCTAGTTTCCAATCCAACTTAGATCGCCAGACTAGTTCCTGCAAGTATAAACACTAAACAACAAAGAGATTGCAATATACCGATGTTTGTTTATCTTAATCAGTTAAATCGACTGAACATGAAATATATATATCAATTAAGAACCATTGCATAAGTAATAGATACATAAACAGATACATATATGAGAAAATGAAAGAAATCTTTATTAATGAATAGAGGGGGGAGGTTACAACCAATGATCGATTTGATGTCACCAGCTCCAGCTTCATCCCAGCCTCAACACAATCAAAATCTCACAAACACCATATCATTCCTATCACTCTCAATTAAGAATCCAACAACATTTCTTTACCAATTTTCTTCCTTTCCTAGCACTAGGATCTGTGCTCAATTTATAGGGAAACTGAAGGTAATTTCTCAACCAATGACTTTATAATAATAGGCAAGACATGTTCCTAAGATCAAAGGTGTTAGATGGACACTTGGATTCAAATTTTGACACATATGGACTCTTCTAGAATGCACTAACCATGTGGAGATTCCAGAACAATGAGAATTTCACTCCGATTTGACCAACACACTCTTTAATGTCGGGATGTGCTTTGCAAAGCACCCTTGAATGGAGGTAACTGCATATGCAACGCAGTTAGTCCTTTGAGAGGCTGCGTTGGTGAGCTCATAAGTGATATAAAATATACTTAAAACCTTGGAAACCTTGCAATAGAAGTCATGAATAGTTTGTTCTTCTCTTAGGGCATGTAGCAACTGAAATGATAGGGGATGATAGAGCCCATTTCATTGGTCCTGGGGATGATGTCCAGTTTGAATAGATCATTGGGAATGATGCCTAAATTTACCTATAACAACATGTATTAACCTGATTCCCCTCGGTTTTCCTTTTATCCGGGTCGCCTTCAATCAACCACTTTTCAATGGAAGAAATGGTCTCCTCATAATAGGATAGGGCTTGCTTCAACAAACCGGGAGGCCTATGATCTGTTGACAATTCTGACTTGGGTTGGACATTCTGTATATGTTGTTATCACTGTTTGTTGTTTTTCCCTTTTGGATTCCTTCCCCATTCATATAATCCCATGCATTCAAAATCTTTTTCCCCACGGACCAAAACTCAAAATCTTTTAACTTACCCTTACACCTTTACACTTTCATTGCTTTTCATTCCCCAATCGTTGTAGTTATCACATCGCATCACATTGGATTTACATTTGTGAGCGCCCACAACATAGTTATTTTAATTGCGATGCGGTAAGTTAGGCCCCACCTCAGCAGTCCGCCCTCGATTTGCAACCATTGCAACACTTTGTTATATCGTGATATCACATAAATTCTATAACACTTACCGTTTTAAACCGTCCGCCAATTCATAAAAATCTGCCATATGCCAGTGGGTCCCTCTCCCCACGCATCATAAATTTTAGATGTTAACCCTCGCAGCTTATAACTAGACGCTATGAGTTGTGATATGCGCCCGTGATGCAGTAAGTTAGTCCCACCTCTTCCCTGCCACGTCACTCATCCCTATCCCCCGCACTTCGCACTTTGCGGTTTTTAACGTTTACATCATCCGTTATTATAACTAAACGCTATAATTTGTGATATGCGTTGCCGCAGTCCGGTCCCACTTACCCTCCACGTCATCTACCCTCCAAGTCACCTCCCCATTGCATTGTATCTCTGATTGTATATCTTGTAAACCAAACATTAAAGGATGCGAAGTGCACATATGCGATGTCCTTTAGAATTGAAATTCAAAAGGTTTCAAGTCCGATATATCGAGTTTTCACGTTGTTTTGTTTATAAATGGATTTATTCACAGCAAAAGGGATTTCGGGTAAATAAAAAGGCAGAAAGGTCGATGTTAGGCAGAAAAGGAATTTAACACTCTGTTTTCATAGTATCTGCCTACATAGCTCTCAGTTCATTTGTCAACACAACAGCCAAATGCGGTCCACGTCCTAAACTGCCCACTACATCAGTACATCAGCAACATCGCAACACAAGAAAAAGGGGTCGATTCAGCTCAACATTCAGCAAATGCCATGGCCATGTTTTCATTTCCTTAAAAATAGGAGGATTGTTTGGTATTTCAATAAGGGTATTTATTCTTTTGATGTTGGATAGTGCCATTCGAGAAACCTAACTACTTTTGATGTAATTATGCCCTCCTTTAGTTAGTAGTTGTAATAGATATAGCTAGAATCCTATTAGGAATGTAAGTTTTTAGAGACTAGCTGTCTTTTTATATTCCAAGAAAGTAGTTTTCAGTTATGTTAGCTATCAGAGTTAAGGTTTGGTGATATAGAATCCTATGGAATGTAAAATAAGTCTATTTATAGAAAGAACATCGAATATCAAATGGTTGGAGAAATTTGTACCAAATTGCTACTCTGTAATAGTTTTTCTATTCAGTAATATATAATGATATTTTTCTTCTAGACTCAGGATTCGAATGAGGTGTTCAATGTGTTGTATGTTCTATATATTTCATGTTTAATCATCTGTAGTGAGTTTTATCTTTAATTACTCAGAACTCATGGTAACATGCTCTGACTTCCTTTAGAGATTAAATTGTTGTGCTATTCCTGTGTTGTGTGTGTGTACCATCTTTTATTGAAACCTCTATTTGCTCTAGCTTCCATAAGAGGAATTACTGTCATTGAGTTTACTGATGTTGACCCCATAGCCCAATGGTAGCAAGTCTCTCATTTTTCAACTTGCAATCAATCAAAATCAAGTCACAGTTTATAGAGTTAGCCATCTAATAGAATTCCTATTGAAAATCATAAATCCCCTTTGAGAGAGCCTTATCAAACTGAAGAGGGTAATCTTCAGTTAAAAGTGGTTTTAAAGAGTTACATTAAGTTGATTGATGAGCAGCCTACCAGAATCAATTTGGTGATAACATTTTGGCACGTCTGCCGGGAGTTTGAAGACATATTTCTCGAAGTTTTTGTGCAAATAGTGAAGCTGAACTCTTGGAGGTAGCAGGAGCTCAGAATTTTTCGAGGTTGCAGAAACTACCTTGGTGACTCCACTATAAATTTTCATGCTTAAAGGTGGTTTCAAGAAGAAGATATACAAGAAGCAATCCAGATCCTAACCCACCTACCATTGTGGATAATCTAGAGAGGATTCTCAGAGGCATTGAAAGCAGCTCTCCAAAATCAGGTATTCCATCACACTCAAGAGCTTTGTCCTCTGAAATTGTTCGAAGTCCCGAAGATAAGAAATTTGATGATAAAATTCAAGAGGTTTTGTTTAGGTCTAAGAGTGAAAATGAATTAAATGAGATAATTCTAGACCTGCAAAGACTAGGTATTGATACCTCATCCCTAGTATCCAAAAAAGAAAAAGAAGAATTCTGGGAAACAGTTACATCAAAAATGCTGTTAGAGAGGGAGTCTTTTGAAAAGTTAAAGGAGTTAGATCCATTTGAATTTTTGTTGAAAATAAAATCTGGTATACCTTTGCCTGAGTCGATCTCATTTGTATTTGGACTGCAAAGACCAATTACACCACCTCTTAATAGCTCATCTTCTCCTACTGTTTTTTCCAAGAAATACCACAATCCCTGTCATTATTGCTAGAGTTGTTCCACCTCATCCTGTTGCACCTGCAATATATGATCCACTAGTCCTCCCAGGTGTTCTTCATGCCCTCCCAAGTAAATACTCAGTTAGACTTAAAACCTAGGGGAGTGAAGAAGAAATAACAACTGAGGAACATGTAGATCAATTCAATGATTTCATTGACAAAGAGGAAGTAGACTATGAAGATGTTAAAATGATACTATTTGCTCAAAGTTTCACTGGTGAGGTTAGAAAATGGTTTAAAGCCTTAGCTCCAACAAGCTTGCAGAATTGGAACCATTTTGAAGATAGTTTTTTGAGAAAATGGTGAAATAGAACAAACCTAGTGCAGACCTTGACAGAATACAACAGTTTAAAAAGAGCCTTAGATGAATCTATCCAAGATTTCTCTAAGAGGTTTGACAAAGTTTATGACTCTATATGTGACTCATATTAAACCTCCCCCAGGAGCTGCCCAACTACGCCATGCAGAGGCGTTTGATTATGATTTCTCCATTCTGCTTAGGGAAAGAGAATATGCTTCTCTAGCAGAAATGCATAATGACGTTGTGAAGGTAGAAGTGAACATGATAGCAACTAAGAAGTCTAAGATGGGTAAAACAAAACTAAAAGAAGAAGAAAAACCTTCCTCCTTAGAGGATAATTTTGACTCTATGTTGAAGACTATGGAGAAACTCATGGATATACTTGCTCTTGGAAACACTTCCTTACCTCCTGCACAACATGATCCACAAATAAGAAACCCACAGTTTAGGAGACCTCATAATCAACAAAGATAAAGAGAAAACAGAAATCAGCTTGACCCTCAAGTGAGGCCTCCCTTTCAGTAGAATTCGATTGATGAAGAAGAAAATAAGCCTGAGATTCAAGAAGATACTATCCACCGCCTAGATGAAAACATGTCTGGGATGTTTCTAACCAAAGAGGAGCATGACGAGTTTGATCATGATTTGAATAAGGATGAAGGACAATTTTATTATCTTAAGGGTTATCAACATGCTATATTTGAGATGCAAAAGCAGTAAAATCTTAGAAACAGAAATGTTCCCATCACTACAAATAAAACACAACCAAAGAAGGATGCTCCTAAAACAGTTGAGCCTAAAAAAGACCAACCACTTCCTCCTCCTGCCAAAGAAAATGAAAATATCACTTCTGTTTTCAGTTTGGAGAATGAGATCTCTAAAATTAAGATTCTTGTTCCCTTTGGAGAAATTCTCATGGTAAATGAGTATAGAACCAAAATTGTGAAAATGTTGAATTCTCAACTAGGAGCTTCTGATATACTTAATATACAAGAAGACCATCCTATCATCTACTTAGGACCAAGGTTGGAAGATGAGAAGAATGAAGAAGTACCTTCTTTCTATGTTAGCCTTAGTATCCATGACATGACCTGACACAATGCAATGTTGGATTCAGGGGCTTCTCATAATCTCATGCCTAAAGTGATTATGGAGAGGATGGGTTTGGAGATCACTAGGTCATACAAGGATCTATTTTCTTTTGACTCTAAAAGAGTCCAATGTACATGACTGATAAAATATGTTGTTGATGGCCTGACATAAGTGCCTGCCAAGATAGTGGTAATGGACATTGTGGTGGCAGATATTCCCCCAAGTTTGGCATGCTCTTATCTAGATCTTGGGCAGCAAAGATCAAAGGCACCATGCAGATGGACTTGACATATGCCACCATTCCTTTTTTTGGTGAGCAGAGAAGGTTGTACAAGGAGAGTAGGATGGCCTATATGGTAATTAGCAAGGATAAATCTCAAAATTTTCCCATTTATGCTGTTGAAACTGAATTAGGATCAAAAATTCTTTTCAATGAGCTAACTGATGAAGTAGAAAGTGAAGGGAAAGCAGAAATTCAACAAATTGAAAATCAACAAGTTGAAAATCAGGAAATTGTAGAAGAGAAGGTAGAGGGTTGGTGGCTTCTACACTTTGATGGATATTTTGGAAGAGAGGGGGCCGGAGTAGGCATATGGATCACTACTCCTGATGATGAAAGTAAGTTTTATTCCTTTAAAATTAACTTTTACTATACCGATAATATGGCTGAATATGAGTCTCTGTTTTTGGGTTTGGAAATTTTGAAAAGATTGGGTGCCAAAAAGATATTAGTGTGTGGAT
Organism: Pinus albicaulis; assembly: GCA_034641835.2. Lineage (NCBI taxonomy): Eukaryota > Viridiplantae > Streptophyta > Pinopsida > Pinales > Pinaceae > Pinus > Pinus albicaulis. The sequence continues at coordinate 136,263,457 of CM076579.1, forward strand.
ATTCTGAGTTGGTAATCAAACAAGTTGAAGGAGTATATCAAAATAAGGATGTGAGGATGAGAGCCTACAAAAATTTGATTATGGAAATGCTTGAAAAGTTTCAAGAATATGCATTTATTGTGAAAACTAGAGATTAAAACTCAGTGGTTGATTCTCTAGCTGTTTCTACAAGTTTTTTGTCATCCCTACAGATTCTACTGAGAAGTATGAAATTGAAGTCCGCCATAGGCCTGTTATCCCAGATAATATCATCCATTGTCAAGTGTTTGAAGATGACCAGCAAGTCAGAAATTTCAGAGTTAAAAGAGGAATTTGAAAGTACACAAGTGGATCAACAAAACATGTTTGCTGAAACTAAGGTCAATTCTGAAGTTTTGCAGTTGAAAAATAATTGTATACCCAAGGGGCCTATTCCACTTGATTTTTTTTGATCAAAATGATGTTTCTAAATCTCCTAGGATGCAGGCTGATGATGAGGAGGTAGAAACTTGTAATCTTGGTACAACAACATCGCCTAAAATGATAAAGCTTTCCAAGTTTTTTTCTATGGAGATGAGGCAGAAATATATTGAGATGATGAAGAAGTTCATTCATGTTTTTGCACGGAGTTATGTTGGTCTAAAAAATTATGATCCTAGTATTATGCGACATACGATTCATATCAAAGAGAATGAGAAACATTTCAAGCAAAAATTGAGAAGGATTAACTCATTGCTCATGCCTCTGATTGAGAAAGAGATTAAGAAACTTTTTGATGCAAAGATCATTGTTCATATAAGATTTTCAAAGTGGCTTGCTAACATGTTTCCAGTCAGAAAGAAGAGTGGTGAGATCAAAATCTGTATTGATTTCAAAAACTTGAACAAGGCCTCTTTGAAAGACAACTACCCTCTTCCCAAGATGGATCAGATTTTGTAGAATATTGTTGGCTCCCAAAGGATGTCCATGCTATATGGATTTTCAGGCTACAATCAGATATTGGTACACCTAGAAGATCAATAGAAGACTGCTTTTACCACACCATGAGGAACATTCATGTACGCCAAGATGCCTTTTTGTTTGATGAATGTAGGAGCGACCTTTCAAAGATAAATGGATATTTCCTTTGCTGAGGAGAAAGATAAATCAGTTATAGTCTACTTGGATGACATAACTGTGTTTTCAAGAAAAGAGGAAGATCATTTGAAGCATTTGGAGGAAATTTTGCGGAAATGTAGAAGATTTGGTATCTCTCTTAACCCCACTAAAAGTATTTTTACTCTAACTTATGGAAAGCTGCTTGGACACATTATATCGAAGAATGGGATAAAGATTGATCCCAATAGAGTCAATGTTATTCAGAAGGAAGACCTGCCAAGGAACAACAAGGAAATTCAGTCCTTTCTTGGGAAGGTAAAATTTGTGCGAAGGTTCATCTCGAACTTTGTTGAAATTGTCAAAGACATTACCAAGATGTTGAAGAAAGGAGTTGATATTAAGTGGACTATTGAAGCTAAGAAATCATTTGAAGAGATAAATAAAGCCCTCACTCAAGCTTCAGTTCTTATTAGTCCAAAAATTTCAAGTGAATTTCTAGTTTTCACATTTGCATCTGAAAATACTATAGCTGGAGTTTTATTGCAGAAAGGACAACAAGGTACATAACATCCCATTTCATTCTTCAGCATAACTATTGCCAATTCAGAGCTAAAGTATAATATTTTAGAAAAATAGGCATATGCTTTGATCAAATCTATTAAAGACTTTAGAATTTATATTTTGCATTCTCATGTCATTGCATTTGTACCTAACACTGTGGTTAAAGACATTTTGACACAAGATGATCCTGATGGCAAGAGAGGAAAGTGGATAGCTACTTTTTTGGAGTATGAAATAGAGATCAAGCCTACAAAGCTGGTGAAAGGATAGGGGTTGGAAAAGTTGATGGCACAATCAAATTTTGAATGTCTTGACATGAATTTGATTGTAGAAATTTTAGAGCTATCAGAGAAAGATGAAGAGTTGATACCTATTGAAGAGAAGTTCATTCTATCTGAATGGTACAGAGATATTGTTTTTATCTTGCATCATCATAGAGCTCCTTTAGAGTTGACCAAGTCAAAGGCAAGGTTTGTGAAGTTGAAAACATTAATATTTGCATTATAGATAAGAATTTGTATTGGAAAGATACTGGTGGAATCCTTTTAAATTGTTTGCTGGAAGAGGAGGTTGAAAATATTATTGATTAATTTCACAAGGGAGATTATGGAGGACACCACTACTGGAAGGCTACAACAAACAAAATTCTCAGATCAGGTTACTATTGGCCCACCATGTTCAAGTATGTATTCAAGAATATTGCTGCTTGCCATGAATGTCAGCTTTTTGATGGTAAGAAAAAACTAATGCCTTTGCCTTTGATGCCAATATATGTTGAGGCACCTTTCCAACAATGGGGGTTCGATTTTATTGGTGAAATAAACCCATCATCTTCAGGGCAGCATCACTGGATCCTGACAACCACAGTTTATTTCAATAAATGGATTGAAGCAATCCCAACAAGACGGGCAAATGATTCAGTCATCATTCAGTTCTTGGAGAGAAATATTTTATCCAGGTTTGGTTGTCCTATGAATACTATTACTAACAATGCACAAGCTTTGAAATCCAAAAAATTAATTAGCTTTTGTCATCAGTATCATATAACACTTGGACATTCAACAGCCTATTTCCCCAGGGTAATGGCCTTGCATAATCCTCTAACAAAAGCATTCTGAGGATTATCAAAAAGGTATTGCAGGAAAACAAGAGGTCATGGCATCTGAAATTGAAGTATGCTCTTTGGGTTGATAGAGTCTGTACAAAGCGATCCATTGGTACATCACCTTATGAATTAATGTATGGATTCGAAGCAATTTTTCCCACCTCCTTGGGAGTTCCTGTAATGAAACTGCTGCAAGGACTTGAGGAGGAGCCCAATGCCATTCAGAGGAGGATAAACCAGCTCATAGAATTGCAAGAAAAAATATAGGAGGTATACAACAACCATCAACAATCACAGAACAAAGTGAATAAAACATTTGACAGAAAGGTCAAAGAAGAGAATTTTTAGATTCAAGATGTAGTTTTAAAGTGGGAAGCTAGAATTGAGGAAAAGGGGAAGCATGGAAAGTTTGAAAACATCTGGAAATGACCTTTTATAGTAGCTGCATATCATGGCAACAATAATTATCTACTTCAGGGGATGGATGGACAACTTTGTGCTGGAGGACTTGTCGATGGCAGGTTTCTAAAGAACTACTCTTAAGTTTTACTGAATTTTCACTCCATTGTATATAATTCGTTTTATTATGATGTTCTGCTAATAAAGGCAGGTTGATCATCAATCTTGAGCATGAGGTGAAGGCCATAAGAGTTTGAAGAAAGCCTGCTGAATTTTAGAATTTTTATTTTCAAGAAGAATGGCACTGGAACTACATGTTCTTTGTTGTACCACCGGGGCACACCATCCCTAGTGGAGCCATTGTTATCACTGTTTGTTGTTTTTCCCTTTTGGACTCCTTCCCAATTCATATAATCTCATACATTCAAAATATTTTTCCCCACAAACCAAATTTACACATATTTCATTAAATTTGGAAGTATTCAGTTGATCTAGAGTTTATAACGTTAACTAGATTAAGTTTTTTCAAAATATGGAATTATAAAATCACTTAGTTTACTAATTTTAATGTAGATATTCACCATTTTTTGTGAAAAAATATCATGGTGAACTATATAAAACAAATTTATATAAACTTGCAAAAGAAAATCTTTCACATCTTAATCTTGGATTCCTTACATTATCTCTTTTAAGATTTTTTATGGTTTCTACTAAAAGCTAAGGTTGTTAACGTTATCTTATGAAAATAATGTTGTGTATGTTACTATTATTAACTTTATGAAAATAATGTTGTGTATGTTACTATTATTAACCCATTTAATTATAATATGATATAGTAAATATCATGTATGTGTTAAGTTACGATTATTACTAAGACAAGGTTGGCACAATTTAAAAGTCTATCGCCTTTGCAACACTAATATGGTTGAAGATGAAAAACCCTCTTAGATCATCCAATTTATACTCGTATTGGATTTAAATTCAAAATATCTGTGGCGCTACCAACCTTCTTGATATTTTAACTAAACAAAATTATGATGATCTTGAAACACTTATTTTAATGCTTTTTGAGCATAACAATAAAATTCTAAAGAATTTTGAGTAATATCTTTATGGCTTCTTATATACCATTTTTGGTCTTAGTGAATTATAATCATCATTATCACCATCACCATTACATACATTTTTTTACTTCTAATTACTTTACAACATATTCATTTTTTCTTTAATTATAGCCGATATTATTTTTCTATTTAGAATATATTTTTCATTTTTCATTTTTAATTTAAAAGGACACAGAACAGACAAACTTACACATCCCCTCATACTAAGTTGTAGAATGAGTCTGGCCTCTCGGCTCAATTACTAATAATTTTAATTATCAAAATCAATGATGAATTAGAATAGTAACAAAGTAATACAATTTGATTATTGTCAAATACAAGAGGAAAGAGAGAAAATTGACTAAACTATTTATTACAAATGTTCAATTTTTATTCCTCTAGTGTTTATATTGAAAAGAACATATTGACATTCATCCCAAACTTAGATTCCTTACATTATTTATATTATCATGAATATTTATATTTATGTATTAAATTTGACTCATGAATAATAGATTTTGTAAAAAAAATCTTACCTCGTATAAATTTATTTAACAATATATTAATATTGTGTTTCTTACTATTATTGACCATTTAAAATTGACACTAACTACTTTTCCTATGTTGATTACAAATTTATTATACTAGTATAATGTTGGCACCACTTCAATATCTATTAAGAGGAAATATTTTATAAGTCTAGTTGTGTTGTTCAATGATCAAAAACATTTTTTTATAAATTAGATTGCAACAAAACAACAAATTTGATTTGTATCAATTATAATAAGGAATATTAAGAAAAACTCACTTCAAGCATTATTACCTGGACAAGGTTGGCACAATTTAAAAGTCTATCACCTTTGCAACACTATTAATATGGTTGAAGATGAAAAACCCTCTTAGATCATCTAGTTTATACTCATATTGGATTTAAATTTCAAAATTTTGTGGCGCTACCAACCTTCTTGATCTTTTAACTAAACAAAATTACGATGATCTTGAAACACTTCTTTTAATGCTTTTTTAGCATAACAATAAAATTCTAAAGAATTTTGAGTAACCACCACTCTTTGTTAGGTCCCTATATTACTATTATAGTCCCTTATTGTTGTTATTGTAACCCCCTTATTGTTATTATTGTACCCCTGTAACCCCATATTGTTATTATTGTGCCCTTAAATTATATTGTTAGGTCGGCTAGGATTACATTGTGGCTCCACTAGGATTACATTGTGGCCCCATGGACTCCTATATATAGAAATAAAGTTTTGTAATTTGTATCATCGAAGAATTGTTCATTTATGTAATGTATTGGAGGTTTCCCCCTCGAAGTGGCTTATTTCTAAGGCGTTGATATCTCTTTTCTTCTATTTTTGGAGCTGGTTTCCCAACATTTGGTATCAGAGCTTTGGATTCTAGGGTTTCACTTCTCCAAACAGGTCATCGTGGAATTGTCGTTATAACGTTTTTTCTACGAAGATTCAGAAGCTGAAATTTTTAGAGTGCGAAGCTGAAATCCTGAGGAACATCGTCGCAAAATTTCAGAGCTTGGTTCGCAATATTTTTGGAGATATGATCTGTGGAAGTTAGGTCTTTTTGCAGGCTCCTGAATTTAACTTAAAAAGGTCATCGCGGAATGTTCGCTATAAATTTTTTTTCCACGAAGGTTTAGAAGCTAAAATTTTTAGAGTACGAAACTGAAATCCCAAGGAACATCATCGAAAAATTTCAGATCTTGGTTCGCAATATTGTTGGAGATATGATCTGTAGAAGTTAGGTATTTTTCAGGCTCCTGAATTTCATCTCAAAGAGGTGATCGTAGGAAAATATTCATAACTCTCTCTCTGAGCATCAGATTGGAATTCTGTAAAAGGTGACTGGAAGTACACGGAATGTAGTTTCCTGTTTGTAAATTTCACAGCCAAAAGAGCAAACAATGACATGTGGCAAGCAGTACAAGTTCGCTCTATTGAACTAGTCCATAATTAGGTCATTGTGGGAGATTGGAAATAACTTTGACTTGAAGAATCCAAATCAAGTCAGACCTGTCGAAATTGAAAGAAGATTCAGGGGGCTACATCAAGACCAAATTTTAGCTATTGAAGATCCAAAATCACAAAGATAATTTAGTTTCAATATCAAGCTCCTTAAAAATCAAGAAAAAGGTGTGTATTTTTTTTCAAATTGCATAAGTCTTGTTTGAAAAATCAGTTTTAAGTGATTCCAAAGGCCTATTGAGCATGGATATCAGTATTGGGTTCTATAATGCCTCCTAAAAAGAATTCAACACCCATTAAGCCCTCAGAGTAATCTACTATGACTCATGAAGATGAAGAATTGCAACATGATCTATCAAAATTACAAGAGCAAGTACACCAAAATTCGCTCTCGCAAAGGGAAAAAAAAATGAAATGGATGTTTTGAAGAAAAGCATGGAAGCTAAGATGGATGGTTTGAAGAAAGACATGGAAGCTATGATGGATGGTTTGAAGAATGGTATGGAAGAAAAAATGGAAGGTTTGAAGGAAGACATGGAAGGTTTGAAGGAAGGTTTGTCAAAGTTGATACAAGAAATGATTCCTAATGGCGAAAAGATAGTAGATGAAAATCATGATGAGAACAAAATAAATGTTAATCATGATTTCATAAAATCTAATGTTGGATTAAAGAACCACCATATTCATAAGATGGATATGAGGAAGTTTGATGGCAAGGATCCTGTAACATGGATACTACAGATGGAGCAATATTTTGATCTCAATAATGTGCAAAACACACAAAAGGTACGCATTGCAACTTTACAATTAGAACAAAATACATTTGTATGGTATCGATGGCTTTGCTCCCATAAAAAAATTGTCACTTGGTCAATTTATACGGAGGAAATGATAGCACATTATGAGGATACAAAGAGCAACACCTTCTTTAGCCAATTGATAAATCTCAAACAAAAGGGTTTAGTGGGGGAGCACATTGAGGACTTCCAAAAATTGAATATAAGGGTAACTGATATTCCAGAGGAACACAAAATTGATCTCTTCATAGGTACTTTAAAGGATAACATCCAACATGAAGTTCGCATTTTGGAACCTGATTCATTGGAGAAGGCATTCAGGTTGGCAAGAAAAATTGAATGTAAAATTATGGTGACAAGGAAGCCTACCACTCACTTCTATAAAGAGGGAAGTGTTGCTACTCCTACATTTCCACAACCTACAAGGTTGACACCACAACAATTGGAAGAAAAAAGAGCAAAAGGGCTTTGCTACAGTTGTGATAGAAAATACACTAAAGGTCATAAGTGTGCTGAGAAGAAATTATTTTACATAGATTGTGAAGAGGAAGAAGAAAATGAACAAGAGGAGGATATACACCAGGAACCAACCCTAGAAGAGGAAGAAATGAATCCGACCATATCGTGTAATGCACTGGCAGGAATTACCACTCCTCAAACTCTCAAGATAGAAGGACAAATCAAGAAGAAAAAGGTAATAGTATTGATTGATTCAGGTAGCACCCATAATTTTATTCATTGTAAGGTAGCCAAGGAATTAAATTGTTTCTTATACCCAGCACCAGAATGTCAAGTGATGGTTGCAAATGGAGGAACTAGAAATTGCTCTGGAAAATGCCATAATATCAAGCTAACCATGGGGGAATATGTATTGACTAGTCCAATGCTTTCCATTCCTATGGGAGGTGTTGATGTTGTACTAGAAGTACAATGGTTACAATCTTTGGGGATGGTAGCTTTTAATTTTCAAGAACTTTTCTTGAAATTTTTTTCAGAAGGAAAGGAAGTCGAATTACGGGGTATTGCAGGGAAGCCAGGAAGGATAATAAGCTCTAATGTCATTACAAAGCTTCTAAAGAAAGAACAACGAGGCGTAATTTCACAATTATGCTCACTAGAAGTTCCAACATCAAAATCATCTATTTCTGCAGATCTCCAACAAGTCTTGGACAATCATTCCAAGGTGTTTGAAACTCCCAAAGGACTCCCACCTATTCATGATCATGATCATGCTATTCATTTGATTCCAGGAAGTGTTCCTCCAAACATCGGGCCTTATAGATATCCTTACTTCCAAAAGAGCGAAATTGAACGTATGATTGCAGAAATGTTAGAGGCGGGTATAATTTAACCTAGTCAAAGTTCTTTCTCTGCTCCTGTAGTATTGGTACACAAGAAGGATGGATCATGGCGAATGTGTCCGGATTATAGGGAGCTCAATAAGCTCACCATTAAAGATAAATTTCCCATTCCTGTGATTGATGAATTATTTGATGAATTACATGGAGCAATTTATTTTACCAAGTTGGATCTTTGTTCAGGATATCATCAAATTAGAATGAAGGCTGAGGATATTCCAAAAACAACATTTCGAACTCATGAGGGTCATTATGAATTTTTGGTCATGCCTTTTTGCCTTACTAATGCACCTTCTACGTTTCAAGGGTTGATGAATTCCATTTTCAAACCCTTCCTTAGAAAATTTGTGGTAGTATTTTTTGATGATATACTAATCTACAACAGGTCTTGGAAGGGTCATGTTCAACATGTTGACAGGGTGCTCAGATTATTGCAGGAGAAACAATTATATGCAAAAACATCCAAATGTTTCTTTGGAGTACAAGAGGTGGAATATCTGGGTCATATTGTATCTCACGAGGGTGTTAAGGTAGACCCTAACAAAATTAAATCCATTAAGGAATGGAATTTCTCCACAACCATTAAGCAATTGCGAGGATTTCTCGGGTTAACAGGGTATTATCGCAACTTTGTTAAGAATTATGGGAGAATAGCAGCACCTCTAACAACATTATTGAAGAAAGATGCATTTTCATGGACTCCTGAAGCAACTAAGGCCTTTGAACATCTTAAAGAGGCAATGTGCCTAGCACCGGTCTTAGCTACGCTAAACTTCACAAAAACCTTTATTGTGGAATGTGATGCCTCAGGAAATGGAATTGGTGCAGTTTTAATGCAGGAAGGAAGACCCATTGCTTTTCAAAGTCGTCCAATCAAAGGAAAGTATTTACAGAAACCTATTTATGAGAAGGAAATGTTAGCAATACTGCATGCACTAAAGAAATGGAGAACTTACCTAATGGGAAGACACTTCAAGGTAAAAACTGATCATGATAGCCTTAAACACTTTTTGGAACAAAGACTATCTTCAGAAGAGCAACAAAAATGGGTCACAAAGATGTTGGGTTATGACTTTGAAATAATCAACAAAAAAGGGAAGCTAAATGTTGTTGTAGATGCACTCTCAAGAAAGAATGAAGAGGTGGAAGCATTGCTTTGTGCCATTTCCATTATCCAACCAGATTGGATAACCGAAGCAAGAGATGAATGGAAGAAGGACGAAGAAGTGTGGACACTCATTCAAAAGTTGTAGCAAGATCCTAGTAAATCTGATACATTTAGTTGGAAAAATGATTCCTTATGGTACAAAGATTGCTTATATATTTGTAAGAATTCCCAACTAAAACAAAAGATTCTTTTGGAATTGCACACTTATCTTTTAGGAGGACACTCAGGATTTTTAAAAACTTACCATAGGGTGAAGAAAGAATTTTTTTGGGATGGCCTTAAATCTGATATTCAAAAGTTTGTGGCAGAATGTTTGGTTTGCCAGCAGAATAAAGTTGAGACAATTAAGACCTTGGGTCTTCTACAACCTTTATCCATTCCAAGTCAACGTTGGGAGGAGATTTCAATGGATTTTATCACTGGTTTACCTAAGTCCGAAGGAAAGAGTGTCATCATGGTGGTAGTTGATAGACTTACCAAGTATGCACACTTTTGTGCATTATCTCATCCATTTAAATCAAGTATAGTTGCTACTACATTTATGGACACAATTCAAAAGCTACATGGGAACCCAAGGGTTATTGTGAGTGACAAAGATCCCATTTTTACTAGAAATTTTTGGACGAAGTTATTTTCTTGTTTGGGTACTCAATTAGCTCATAGCTCATCTTATCATCCTCAATCCGATGGTCAAACCGAGATAGTAAATAAATGTTTGGAAGGATATCTTCGTTGTTTTGTATCTGATAAACAAACACAATGGGTCAAGTGGTTACCTCTCGCTTAATGGTGGTATAACACTTCCTTCCATACTGCAGCAAAAATGACCCCATTTATGGCACTTTATGGATATCATCCACCATCCATCACATCATCTTTAAGAGAAAATTCGAAGGTTCAAGCAGTGGCAGATCACATCGAGCATCAACAAGAAGTTCTCCAACTCTTAAAGGATAACCTGAGTTTGGCACAAAATCGAATGAAACATTAGGCAGATCAACATTGCAGCGAGAGAAGTTTTGATGTAGGAGACTGGGTATTTTTACGGCTACAACCATATAAACAAATGTCCCTCAAGCAAGCTAAAAAGGATAATAAATTATTGCCAAAGAACTATGGTCCTTACAAGGTGTTGCAAAATATTAGTACTATGGAATACAAATTGGAGCTTCCTACTTCTTCACGAGTGCATCCAGTTTTCCATGTTTCATGCTTAAAGAAGGTTATAGGTGAAAATCTTCCAGTTCAAACAATATTGCCAAAACTCAATGAGGAAGGAAAAATCATATTGGAACCTAAAGCGGTCACGGAAACAAGAACTCGACAGCTACGAAATCGATCAATTTCAGAGTATATCATCAAGTGGAAGAACTTACACATTGAAGATTCTACATGGGAGGATGAGAATTTTATACAGATGCACCCAAAGCTACTAAAGCATTGAGGACAACACTTTTTGAAGGAGAGGGGCATGTTAGGTCCCTATATTACTATTATAGTCCCTTATTGTTGTTATTGTAACCCACTTATTGTTATTATTGTACCCCTGTAACCCCCATATTATTATTATTTCTCCCTTAAATTATTATTGTTAGGTCGGCTAGGATTACATTGTGGCCCCATGGACTCCTATATATAGAAAGGATGTTTTGTAATTTGTATCATCCAAGAATTGTTCATTTATGTAATGTATTGGAGGTTTCCCCCTCGAAGTGGCTTATTTTTAAGGTGTTGATATCTCTTTTCTTCTATTTTTGGAGCTGTTTCCCAACATTCTTGATATTTTACCTAAACAAAATTATGAGGATCTTGAAACACTTCTTTTAATGTTTTTTTAGCGTAACAATAAAATCCTAAAGAATTTAGGGTAATATCTTTATGGCTTCTTATATACCATATTTGGTCTTAGTGGATGATAATCATCATTATCACCATCATCATTACATACTATTGTAGGAAGTTTGAACCATTTTAGATTTGATGGGAGAAAAATGTTGAATGAGAGTAGTAGTATAATTTATTTATTATTTATTATTTCTACTTTTGTGTTAAAAACTAAGTTAATTGATACTTTCTTAATGAATAATAGATTAATATGAAAGATATTTATTAAGTATAAATTTATTTAATGACAATATATCATAGTAATGTGTCCAATATATACCAGCATAGATCCATCTTAAATAGGGATTTAACATGAGCCTAGAGGGATCAAATTTCTTCACGTGCAGACATTTTTAGAGTGCAAAATACAATGTGTTATTTCTCATTGTTTAACTTGTATTTTTTAACCCCCAGATGCGGTTGACGATGCAGCGAATTAAGATGATGGGATGGTCGAGGGGCATAATGGGTTGTCATATGCCAACCTGCCTCGAAGCTGTCATTTGGTTCATCAATTGGAATGTTCAGAGTTTAATGCATTTAACTACCGGCGCTCATAACAACTTCGCCTCCGATCCTCGAGACCTTTTCGCACGCTGCGACCTGGCCATGTCTTCAGCTCAAATTTATGAAGGTTTAATGCGAAGGACTTATTGTTGCATGGTATATTGGGAGGATAGAATGGCGCGCGGTCATGGCTCTAGCAGAACTCCTCAGCCTGTTAAGCGATGCTGCACTCCAGAGGCTAGGAGTTCTTCCGCGCGCACTGTAACTGGCAAGAGAACTAGTCTCAATTGCTGCTTGGAGTTAGGCGACAGCCTCCACTACTCTCTTGCAGGCTCTTGCATGCTCGCCTTGGTGACTTTGCCTACTCAAACGCCCCCAGCTTCAGTCCTACATTTTCCTCCCCACATTGCTATCTCATCCGAGGATATGCCGCGTCTCAGGCATAGGATGTGTTGTAGAAGAGGATCCACCAGACGCCAGATTCAGCGCTCCACCACCTCCTCCAGTACCTCCTCTGCGTCTTCCACCAACTCCGACAACCTTTCTAGTGCACATAGGGGTCGTCTTCATCGCTTTGGATGCAGCTTTCGTGCCCCCAATCCTCCGATTCCTCCTGCTCAGCCCCACACTGTAAATTTTTCTTTCAATAGCTCTCTTAATCGTCCCAGAGTGACGGCCTCAATTACGGTCGTCTTTCAAGAAACTCCTCAGAACATAACTCCTTGCTCTGGCAGGGCCATATGCAGCAATGTGGGCGCCCAGATTTCAGGGCACAATGCTGGCATGAAGCTCACTGACAACATGAATTTGCAGGATGTGGTGGGCAAAGCCACACAGTACAATGCTAGCAAAGGCGTGGCTGGTCAGCCTAGTACGCTGCCGAACGTGATGAAAGACGACATTGGTCACGCACATGCTGAGCAGGCCCATCCTTCTCTGCCACAGAATTTGGTGACTTCATTAGATGACCTTCTCAGAGCTGGCTGGGATGCTGAGCATGAATGCGAAAAGATGAAAACTGGAAGTCAAGCGAGCGAGATGAAGAATGCTGGAGGACAAACGAGCGAGGCGCAGACTGCAGAGGGTCAAGCGAGCATGGTGCAGGTTCCTTCTATCATAGGGAAGGTGATTCATTCAACTGCGGACCTGTACAAGGATGACGGGGAACCGGATGAACTCTGGTGCAGGGTCGTTGAAGAAGCTCCTGATGAGTAGCACCGCCCTCTTACTCTGTTTTTTGTGCTTTGTCTCTGCCCTTTCTTCAGGGCTTGTTCCTGTCTGTTATGATGTATATGTTTCAGTTTCTGTTAGACATGATATCAAAACTCAGAACACCATGTCTCCCCTACGTGGGATTTTTCTTGGAAAACACTCAGCACTGGTTTCCCTCTTGAAGGGCAGTGTTCAACATTGGTTTTTTTTTCAAAATGCCACTACACTGGGCAAGGAAATGGCTATGGCCTGCTGTACATAATTTTCACTGTTAATAGATTACATTTACTTAGAAAAAAAAAACTTGTATTTTTTAACATAAATTAGTTAACATAGATCTTCAAATAGTTTATTTGAATCTCTCGCTCAAATATTTTTGAAAAGTAAAAGATTTAAACATCTATTCACACATTTTTTTTACTTCTAAACAATTTACAACATATTCATTTTTTCTTTAATTATAGCCATATTATTTTTCTATTTAGAAAATATTTTTTTATTTTTCTTTTTAATTTAATAGGGCACGGAACAGACAAACTTACACATCCCCTCATACTAGGTTATCGAATGAGCTTGGCCTCTCAGCTCAATTACTAATTATTTTAATTATCAAAATCAATCATGAATTAGAATAGTAACAAAGTAATACAATTTGATTATTTTCAAATACAAGAGGAAAGAGATAAAATTGACTAAACTATTTATTACAAATGTTTAGTTTTTATTCCTGGAGTGTTTAAGGATATTATATTGAAAATAACATAGTGACATTCATCTAAAACTTAGATTCCTTACATTATCTCTATTATCATGAATATTTATATTTATGTATTAAATTTGACTCGTGAACAATCGATCTTGTAAAAAAAATATTACCTAGTATAAAGTTATTTAACAATATATTACTAATGTGTTTCTTACTATTATTGACCATTTTAAATTGACAATAACTACTTTTCCTATGTCGAGTACAAATTTATTATACTAGTACAATGTTGCCACCACTTCAAAATCTATAAGAGGAAATATTTTATATGTCTAGTTGTGTTCTTCAATGATCAAAATCATTTTTTATAAATTAGAGTGCAACAAAACAACAAATTTGATTTATATCAATTATAATAAAGAATATCAAGGAAAACTCACTTCAAACATTATTACAAGTGTCTAACATTTTTTCATTAAGTGTTTAAATGGTTTATATTAAATCGAATACTAATTAGCTACTCCGCTATTGTTTTAATAGACCAAGTGTAGAAGATGTTGATTTTAAGTGCGTTATTGAATTTGATTATGAATATTTGATATTGTGAGAAGTCATGTTGGTCAAACAAAGCTTTGAAAACTTAAATATTTTATAGCACTGTCATGTCATTTGTATCACCACATGATTACAATGAAATACTAAATAATATAAAGAGAATATTTGATTCACAACAAATATTGAAAAGTGTGTCAAAATGTATATTAATAGATCCTTCAAAAAAAAAAAAACATTCATGAATCATATAAACCTAATATTAAGTTATTCGCTCAAGTAGGTCAAGAACAACTTCTACACCGTATTTATTTATCTCGGTCTTCTTGCAATGTTCTTTCTTTGGCATCCATGCCCACACTATGTTATTAATTGGAATAGAGCCAAGTTTTGTGTCATCAAGATTTGGTATCCAATATTGCTCTGAAAATTTTCCACTGTATTTCCTTGAAATAGGCTTCCACCAATCAACCTTTACATGAAGAGTCTCACTTTCATTATCCCTAAAGATATTTGAGATGGACTTTTCCATCCAAAACATCTCTCCTGCATCCTCATTTCCTTATCTAACTAGCAACTTCTTTCCTTTTTAAACATCAATCATTGGATTGAATGTTGGCTTTGGCTTGTTTCATTTGGGTCCAACATATATTGGTTCATCTATTGCATTATCAAAATCTTCATCCATAATACTTGAGATTACATGGCATTACGATCAACATCAACAATGTGCCTTGTCTTGGGCCAGAAATCCTCAGAAGATAAATCACTGCCATCTATTATTATATGATCATTATAGATTCCATCTAATGTATCAAGAACTCTTTCCCAATACACTACTTTATTTTTCCATTCCTCTGTAAGAATTTGTGAATCCTCATTCATGATAGTGTCTTTCCACATTTTATGTATGATGTTATCCCTTCCTTTAGTTATTTTAAATAGGCATCATTCTTTTTGGAAGCTAAGAAAGATGGGTTCCCTATGGGAATTATAGGGCGACCTTCATCATCTATATTCCATAACTCAACTGATTCTGACCACTCAATATCTCTAATGGATTCTTTGTACCTTAGTACTGGAATATCATTAAGTACAAGAAATTGGAAGTATTGAACATTAAGATGTCTAACTAGTGCATTTTTTTCCTCCTTGATGTATCCATTAAGGAAAATTTTGAAGTCACAGACCTTGTCAATAAGTGCAGGTGTAAACACTCGATTTTCTTCAATTATGCGATATGTATCCATCATTTCAGGTAAAGAATATATATCTTTGATTTTTAGGTTGGAATACATTCTTCCGTAGGTTCCATCTATGTCTTCATGGGTGTGCCCCATATGCAAGAATCCAACCTCAATAGTGATGAAGACACCGAGTGCAGTTAAAAGTGATAGAAACATGAAAAGATAGTGATTCTTATTATCACTTGCTGCATTTTCGAAATGTAACAACAAATGTGGAGGAATAGGTTTAAAATCAACATTTTGACTCTTTGATATTCCATGAGATATAAAAGCATCCTTGTACACTTGAAATTTTGAGTAAATAGAGGTGTCAAGTAATGCATTTGTAAGTGGGGTTCTTGAACTTCCACTCTCATAAAGTAGATCACCATACATATCAATTTGTGGGTCTTCAAGGTCCCTTAAGCACTTTTCAAGGGACGTAATAGTAAATTGTGATCCCATATGTACAAATTGTAGGGAGAAATGACCAAAACCTCCTCTCTTATGCCCATGTGTTAGCATACCTGTCAATGAAAAACCTAAATTTGTTCCTACAATAGATTTTGACTTTACATGTAGCCTTGGGATTGAAGTCTTTGTTTTATCCATTTTATCCTAGATAATGCTCAAATACTCCTTTGGAAACCACTCTGACATAATTCTATGGGCATAGTAGCAATATCTTCCACACATAACAATATTGTTATGTTTGTTCAGCCTACCTCATCCTTTTCTTCCAACTCTTTTGTAGTCGTTGACTTCATATGTGCTTTCAACACAATACATTCATTGCATTTACTGAAGTTGGTGTTCTTTGAAAATGCTACATCTCGAAACTTAGTATTCCAGATCTTGCTCATTGTTGGCTGTGATATTGATGGGTAATTGAGCTTTTGAAGAGCCTTTTTGATCTCTTTTAACAAATAATTGTGTGTAAGTCGAAGGAAGCAATATTAAAGGAGCATATGTTCCATCTTCTTCAACTTGATGTGTTTGGTTTGGTGAAAAATCTGAATTATCCATTACAATTTTTTGCAATATTTATATGGCTTCCACGGTGTGTGCTCGTGCTTTGCATGTGTTGGTGTTACCATGAATAGCTTTGATCTGTCCATGTTGGAAAATAATGTTGGTAGTTATATAATGTGATTTGAGGAATCTTATGTATCTTATAACATGCTTTCTTACAAATAATATTCCCATTAAATCTCATGTTCTTTACATTTCTAGCAATAGGTGGTTGGCCATGGCCATAGATCCTTGACATGACTGTGTTTGACATGAGTGAATTCAAGACAAATTCCCTAATACCATTGTTATTTATTTGTCTCATACCCCTTCTAGCACTTGCAATGGCCTTCCTATCCACATGTTGAAGACAATCTTTTCTACAACATACATCTGTTGCCAAAAGTCGAATTTTTTTCTTTTCATCTATTTTTGTTTGACATTTTGCAATTTTTGTTGTAGCCATAACTCGTTTAATCCTTTTATATGGCCTTGTTACATGCATATCAATTGATTTTATATATTTTTTATTACAAAGAGACCCATCATATTTGTTTAAGGGATTTGTGTCCTCTATAACATCCCATATCACCATTTCCTTGGGTGGTTCCTTGAACTTTTCCTTAACCATTAATATCACACCTTTGTTGTCCACCAACTTATTCATTGGCCATCTAAATAAACAATGTATAGACTTATCCCCAATTTTTCATATTTCACAATTTCCATCTATCTCTTCCAAAAAAACACCAAATTCTATTCCACCTAGTGTTTCACCTTCAACAATGTCATCCTCGCGGACATTAAATAGCATTCCTTTGGCAATGCACATGCTTGTTCCATGCATTCATGTGTAAGAGAAACCTTTGTACATATGAATCTAACCCTATCTTGGGGAATATTTATGGCATGATCATGGCAGTGAGGTTGCAAATTTGATTTTGGCCAAATCTCATAAGATTCCAATGCACCCCCAAGTGTATGCTCAAATCCTGTTGAATGTGGTAGAGCAGCATCATGTTTTAACACCTTCTCAATTTTAACCGCTATGCATCCTTTCTTTACTGTCTTTCCATGCACTTTATGTCCAAGCTATGTATTGAATATGGAGCCCTTGGCCGCCTTCACTCCATGTTGTAGAATATCTACCTTGTCTCCAATAGAAAATGTAGAAGAAACATATACACCTATAAACGAATATAAATATGGTTAGTATTTAATAAAAAAAAAGTATTATACTATCAATAGTATTTGAACACATGCTTCAATATTTTGATTTACCTATGTTGTGCCTCAAATCCATGATCTTCCATGGATGTATGTCCCCTTAATCAACATCCTCAATCAAATGTGGTTGAGTGACATCAATTATCAAAATTGCAATATAACATGCATTAAACCTTTCTCTGGAATAATAAGTTGCAGACTCTATAGATTCGACCCTTCCTAGCCCAATGGCTTGATCATTGATAAGGAGATCAACATAGTCCCCTTTTGCCAAAATTATATTTTCCATTCTAGCTTGTACCAATTCTGTAAAAACAATTAAATCATAAATTGTAATTAAAATGTTGAACCATGTAAAGTGTGATTTTATATTTTCGCAAAAACACATAACTTTCAAAAAATTTATATATATGCAATAATTTAAATAGTATGGTAGTCATATTGTATGTTACCCACCATCTAGTGCCTACTACCAAAAAGTACTTTACATGCAATTACACAAAAAAAAACATATATGAATACCATGCAATTAGAGATGTAGATAGTATCATAGAATGAAAAATATCAGCTCATATCAAACCACCAAGTTCCTCTTTAACTTCAGAAATGACACTTGTAGTCTTAATGCATGTGTATGAATAATGATCATAAGAAATTTGTAGAAATTGAAGAACCAAAACATGGTCTATTGGAAAATCTAAGAAATTCCAAGATTGATGCTACATAAGATGTCTAAAAGCCCCATGAAAAGGAGAAGTTATATTTTCACTTAGTGAGGATGTTTGATGTACATATGAATCTAGCCCTATCTTGAGGAATATTTATGGCATGATCATGACAATGAGGTTGCAAATCTGATTCTGGCCAAATCTCATAAGATTCCAATGCACCCCCTAGTGTATGCTCAAATCATGTTGGATGTGGTAGAGCAACATCATGTTTTAACACCTTCTCAATTTTAACCACTATGCATCATTTCTTTACCATATTTCCACGCACTTTATTTCCAAGCTATGTATTGAATATGGAGCCCTCACCCACCTTCACTCCATGTTGTAGAAGATCTACCTTGTCTCCAATAGAAAATGTAGAAGAAACATTTTCCCTATAAACGAATGTAAATAAGGTTAGTATTTACTCAAAAAAAAAGTATTATACTATCAATAATATTTGAGCACATGCTTCAATATTTTGATTTACCTATGTTGTGCCTAAAATTCATGATCTTCCATGGATGTATGTCCCCTTCATCAACATCCTCAATCAAATGTGGTTGAGTGACATCAATTATCAAATTGCAACATAACATGCATTAACCCTTTCTCTAGCATAATAAGTTCTAGACTCTGTAGATTCGACCCTTCCTAGCCCAACGACTTGATCATTGATAAGGAGATCAACATAGTCCCCTTTTTCCAAAATTATATTTTCCATTCTAGCTTGTACCAATTCTGTAACAACAATTAAATCATAAATTGTAATTAAAAGGTTGAACCATGTAAAGTGTGATTTTATATTTTCGCAAAAACACACAACTTTCAAAAAAGTAATATAGATGCAATAATTTAAATATTATGGTAGTCATATTGTATGTAATGAAACGTTGTTCCCCGCCATGTAGTGCCTACTACCAAAAATTACTTTACATGCAAATTACACAAAAAACATATATGAAGACCATGCAATTAGAGATGTAGATGTAGATAGTGTCATAGAATGACAAATATCAGCTCATATCAAACCACCAAGTTCCTATTTAACTTCAGAAATGACACTTGTAGTCTTAATGCATGTGTATGAATAATAATCATAAGAAATTTGTAGAAGTTGAAGAACCAAAACATGGTCCATTGGAAAATCTAAGAAATCCAAGATTGATGCTACATAAGATGTCTAAAAGCCCCATGAAAAGAAGAAATTATATTTTCACTTAGTGAGGATATTTGATGTTTGAACTTGATAATAAAAAGCCAAACGAGAGGTTTTCTTCCAAATAAAAGTTTTGAATGACAAATATCAGCTCATATCATACCACCAAGTTCCTATTTAACTTTAGAAATGACACTTGTAGTCTTAATGCATGTGTATGAATAATGATCATAAGAAATTTGTAGAAGCCGAACAACCAAAACATGGTCCTTTGGAAAATCTAAAAAATTCCAATATTGATGCTACATAAGATGTCTAAAAGCCCCATGAAAAGGAGAAATTATATTTTCACTCAGTGAGGATGTTTGATGTTTGAAATTGATAATCAAAAGTCAAACTAGAGTTTTTCTTTAGTTCAAAAGAAAAGAAATTGCATTTTACAAATCTTTAGTTCCAATGTTATCATTCCCTACCTATACACATCTAAGGACATACTCTTTAGGATGGATACAAAGGGATGTTAACTTTAGGTCCTCGAAAAGTGTAGATTTGATTTTTCCTATATTTTTATGTTGATGAGGAAGAGTATTATCTTATGCATCCAAACATTAGTGAAATTGTTTCTGGAAGTTCATAACTATACAACAAAATAGAAAGAAAAACAATACATGTTAAAAAATTGTGTTTGATACTTTAAAGTTGCATACATGTGCATTGGAAGAAAAATATAGTATACCTCAATGATACATTTGTTGGGTGTGGAGCTTGATTATCTTGTTTACTTTGTATCACAGCATTGGACCCCTGTACCTTAAAAGGGGCGACAACGCCGCCCGTAATTAATCGCTGCCGTGGGGGGTCCAGGGGGGGGCGGCAGTGCCCCCGAAGCTAAAAACAGACGTAAAATTACCTTGTAAAAGTATAGTAATTTCTAATCAATCTGGGCCATTCATTAGGCAAATGATCTGACGGTAGAAGTTATGTTTAGTTTAGGGTTTTTCGCCCTAGAAGGCAACCCCTCGCTTTTATGACGGTATTGTATTGCGGCTGTATATTGTATGTGTATTCTCGGAGCGAGAAACAGAGAGGGAGACTGTGAGAAAGAACAGAGGATATTACAACGGATCTGCTGTAGGTTTTGTCTTTTTCATTTTGCTGGATAATAGAAAGGAAGGACTGGCTGTTCGGGGTGGACGTAGCCCAAACTGGGTGAACCACGTATATCTGTGTCTCTCTGGTTTTATGTGTTTTTTGTGTGCTTGTATTTTCCGCATATTTTATGTGTTGCATTGCTCCATAATATATAATTTTCTAACAACTGTATCGTAGCCGAAGGTATATTTGAGAGATAAACCCGCCAGAAAGAAGGGTTCCTGGTTCGAGTGGGAGCAATGGCGGAAGATGGTAAGTTTAGGGTTGAGAAATTTAACGACCAAAACTTTCCGCTGTGGAAGATGCAGATGGAAGATTATCTGTATCAGAAATATCTGTACCTACCATTGAGCAGAAAAAAAAAAAAGCCAACGGCCATGACAAATGCGGAATGGAACATTCTCGATAGAAAGGCACTCGGAACAGTACGATTGTGTCTTGCGGTGTCAGTCACCTTCAATATTTCGAAGGAAACAACAATAGAGGGTTTGATGTAGATGTTGGCGAAACTATATGAAAAACACTCAGACTCAAACAAGGTATTTCTTATGAAATGACTATTTAATATGAAGATGTCGGAAGGTGGATCTGTTGCAGACCATTTAAATGAATTTAACACAGTTACCAGTCAGTTAAGTTCTGTAGGGGTAAACTTTGATGATGAAGTTATAGCTCTGTTATTCTTGTGCTCATTTCCATAGAGTTGGAATGGTTTAGTAATGGCCATTAGTAACTCTGTCTCCGGATCTAGTACTTTAAAGTTTGATGATGTTGTCGGTGCTATCCTTAGCAAGGAAATGTGACGAAAAAGCTCTGGTGAGACATCGGGTAATGCTTTGAGTGCAGAGTCTAGGGGAAGGAGAATGGAAAGAGGAAAGAGTTCAGGATATCGCAGTAAATCAAGGAAAGGCAGATCCAAGTCCAGATCAGGGATAATGTGTTGGAAATGCGGAAAGAAAGGACACCTAATGAAAGACTGTAGATCTCGGAAGGGAAAAGAAGGAGACGCGCAACAAGAAAAAAATCATGAAGCAAATGTGACAGGTGATGTGTTACAAGATGCTTTGATTCTTTATTTCGAAAATGTTAATGATTCTTGGGTTGTAGATTCAGGGGCTTAATTCCATGCCACACCTGATAAGAAATATTTTCATGACTATGTTCAAGGAGATTTTGGACAAGTTCGTTTGGGTGACGATAAACCCTGTAAAATTGTTGGAATGGGTAAGGTTCTCTGTGTAAAACAACAATGGAAACCAATGGCTACTAAAGGAGGTAAGGCATGTTCCAGATTCGAATAAAAATCTGATTTCAACAGTAAGGAAGTAGGCGGTGAAGGTTGTGTGACAACTTTCACGCATAAAACTTGGAAGGTCACCAAAGGAGCCCCGGTAATAGCAAAGGCGAAAAATGTTGGTACATTGTATTTATGCAATGGTATTTCTAACTCTGTTAATGCTTTAACTTCCAAAGGAGCAGATGCAGCATTATGGCATCATAGGCTTGGACACATGAGTGAGAAGGGGATGAAAATTATTCACTCAAGAAATTTGCTGCCAGGTTTGAAGAATGTTGATTTGGATTTCTGTGAGAATTGCATTTATGGAAAACAGAAGAGAGTTAGATTTCTCAGAGTTGGGAAAGAAAATAAGAGCAAAAAATTGGAGCTTATGCATACAGATGTATGGGGACCTGCTCAGGTATCATCTCTCAGTGGCTCTCGTTATTATGTTACTTTTATTGATGATGCAACTAGAAAAACATGGATTTATTGTATTTAGAATAAATTTGATGTATTTGATACTTTCAAGAAATGGAAAGCTTTGGTTGAGATTGAGACAGGAAAGAAGTTGAAGTGTCTTAGATCAGACAATGGAGGTGAATATTGCAGCAAAGAGTTTGATAGGTACTGTTCAGAGCATGGAATTCTTAGAGAGAAGACAGTTCCAAGAACACCACAAGAAAATGGTGTGTCAGAAAGGATGAACAGAACAATCATGGAGCGTGCAAGGTGCATGAGATTGCATGCAGGATTGCCTTTACAATTTTAGGCAGATGCTGTAGATACTGTTGTTTATCTAATAAACATAGGGCCTTCAAGTTCCTTGGGTGGTGGTATTCCAGAGGAAGCATGGACAGGTAAAAAGGTAAACCACTCTTTTTTAAAGCCTTTTGGTTGTGAGGCCTTTGTCCATATTAATAAAGAAAATAGAACAAAGCTTGAGGCAAAATCAAAGAAATGTACCTTTATTGGATATGGTGCTAATGATTTTGGTTATCGCTTATATGATTATGAAAATAAAAAAATCATTAGGAGCAGAGATGTAATATTCAATGAAAAGGTCTTGTATAAGAATCAGTTGCAGGAAAAGAAACAAGAAAAAGAAAGCAAGGAATACACAGTTCTTGATGAGATAACTGAAAAAGTAAAGGTGCCTGAAAATAATAATAATCAACAACCACAGCAGCAGCAACCACCACAACAGCAACAGGCACCTCAAACACCCGAAAGTGGTGTTAGAAGATCTACCAGGATAAGTAGACCCCTTGAACGATACTCTCCTTCATTATATTATTTATTGTTGACTGATTCTGGTGAACCTGAATGTTATGAAGAAGCAATGCAGGTTGAAAGCAAGAAGAAGTGGGAGCTAGCCATGGAAGAAGAGATGGACTCCTTAATGCATAACCAGACTTGGGACTTAGTCAGGTTGCCTGTAGGTAAAACTACATTGTAGAATAAATGGGTTTACAGGCTGAAGGAAGAAGATGGAGGAAAACAGAGGTACAAAGCTAGACTTGTGGTGAAGGGGTTTGCACATAAGAAAGGTATTGATTTTGATGAAATATTTTCTCCTGTTGTTAAAATGAATTCAATCAGAACTATTTTAAGTCTTGTAGCAGCGGAAGATTTACATCTTGAACAGTTAGATGTAAAGACAACATTTCTCCATGGAGATTTGGAGGAAGAGATATACATGCAGCAACCAGAAGAATATGAGGTAAAAGGGAAGAAAAATTGGTGTGCAGGTTAAAGAAGAGCTTGTATGGTTTAAAACAGGCTCCAAGGCAGTGGTATCTAAAATTTGAAAAGTTCATGTCTGAACAAGGTTATACTAGATGTCACTCTGATCATTGTGTTTATCTAAAAAGGCAAAATGATGGCAGCTATATTATATTGTTATTGTATGTACATGACATGCTTGTTTCAGGGTCTAACATGCAGGAAATAAATGTGCTCAAAAGAAAATTGGCAAATTCATTTGCAATGAAGGATTTGGGAGATGCAAAACAAATCCTTGGTATGAGGATAACTAGAGACAGGAAAAATCGCAAATTAACACTGTCTCAGAATGAGTATATAGAGAAGGTGTTGAAAAGATTTCATATGCAGAATGCAAAACCAGTTAGTACGCCTTTTGCTAGCCATTTCAAACTTAGTAAGGAGATGTGCCCAAAGACCCAAGAAGACATGGATTATATGTCTAAAGTTCCATATGCATTAGCAGTTGGAAGCTTAACGTATGAAATGGTCTGCACAAGGCCTGATATTGCACATGCAATGGGAGTTGTAAGCAGGTACATGAATAATCCAGGAAAAGAACATTGGATGGCAGTAAAATGGATTCTCAGATATTTGAGAGGTACCACAAATCAAGCATTATGCTTTGGTGGTTCAAACATTGCTCTACAGGGATATGTTGATGCAGATATGGCAGGTGACAGAGATAACAGGAGGAGCACTACAGAATATGTATTTACTGTAGGTGGAACAACTGTCAGTTGGGTTTCAAAAATCCAAAGTGTTGTTGCACTTTCAACAACAGAAGCAGAGTATGTTGCTGCTACAGAGGCTAGTAAAGAAATGATTTGGTTACAAAGGTTTATGGATGAATTGGGTAAGAATCATGATATGGGCACACTATACAGTGATAGCCAAAGTGCTATTCATCTTGCAAATAACTCAACATTTCATTCCAGGACTAAACACATACATCTCAAGTACCAATTCATACGGTCAATATTGGAAGATGGAGAGTTGAAGTTGGAAAAGATACACACTAGCCAGAATCCTACAGATATGCTAACAAAAGTTGTAACCAGGGAGAAACTGAGAACATGATCAGTTTCAATTGGTCTTCAAGGATGACGATGAAGATGAGAAATAGCCAGGTCCAAAGAGGAGTCATTATCTAGCAAATGAAGCAGCGGTGGAGTTGCTACAATCAGTCTCCAAGTAGGAGATTGTTGGGTGTGGAGCCTGATTATCTTGTTTACTTTGTATCACAAAATTGGACCCCTGTACCTTAAAAGGGGCGGCAACGCCGCCCGTAATTAATCGCTGCCATGGGGGGTCTAGAGGGGGGGGCGGAGCCGCCCGGGCTAAAAACATATGTAAAATTGCCTTGTAAAAGTATAGTAATTTCTAGTCAATCTGGGCCGTTCATTAGGCAAATGATATGACGGTAGAATTTATGTTTAGTTTAGGGTTTTTTGCCCTAGAAGGCAACCCCTCGCTTTTATGAGGGTATTGTATTGCGGCTGTGTATTCTCGGAGTGAGAAACAGAGAGGGAGACTGTGAGAAAGAACAGAGGATATTACAGCAGATTTGCTGTAGGTTTTTTCTTTTTCATGTTGCTGGATAATAGAAAGGAAGGACTAGCTGTTCGGGGTGGACGTAGCCCAAACTGGGTGAACCACGTATATCTGTGTCTCTCTGGTTTTATGTGTTTTTTGTGTGCTTGTATTTTCCGCATATTTTATGTGTTGCATTGCTCCATAATATATAATTTTCTAACAACATTTATTCATAAACTTCAAAATTATACAAAGATCACATTATTCTCCATGGATCAAATAATTATGATTGGATTATTGTGTTTGTGCCAAAAGGAAAGTTATACCATTATCTTTCCTTCCAACTCAAGCACAAATGTAGTGCCAACAACAACATATATCTATATACAATTCTTTTGCACTATCATTGATCTCCATAAATTGTTCCAAATTCAATAAAAGGGCACATCAAAAGCTATAACTCTAACCATTGTGATTATTGAGACAATGTCACCTCTAGAGCATTGGTTTCATAAGTGTAATGGTGTCTAGAAGAAAGCTAGTAATCAGTAGGTATAATTCTAGCATAATAACAAATGCACTGCCAAGAATAATATCATAGCACTAACCTTGGTGAGGGTGAAATCTTGATAGTTTTACTTTTGGAACAAGAACAAAAAAATCTAGTGCATTCTATAATTCCTTCTAACACAAATACACATTTCCAACAATAATGTTGCGAAGCAAAAAAAAATCTAACAAATGCAAGATTTATTTCTATCACAAACACAAACACAGTTTCAACAATAACATTGCAAGATGAAGGAAATTTAACACATTATAACCTTCCTTATGGCATAACAACAAACATATTTCTAATAACAACATTACATTATGAAGGAAATATAATGTGTGCTAGCTTTCCTTCTATCACAAGTAGAAGCCCATTTCGAACAACAACATTGCAGCTCAAATGAAAGGTAACAATCAATATCATTCCCTCTACTGCAAACATAAGCATATTGCTAGAAGCAATGTTACATGGTCAAATAAATCTAGCACATGCTAGATTTCCTTCTAGCACAAACACAAGCACATTGCCAACAACAATATTCTAAGGTGAACGAAATCCACCACATGCTAAATCTCCTTCTAGCGTAAATAGAAGCATGTTACTCACAAAAACATTGCAAAGTAAAATAAATCTTACACATTCTAGAGTTTCTTCTAGCACAAACACAATCACATTGCCATGAACAACGTTGCAAGGTGGAAGATATCTAACCTATGCTTGATTTACTTCTAACACATTTCCAACAATAACATTATAGGGCAAACGAAATCCAATGCATGATAGAATTCCTTCTAGCACAAACACAAGTACATTTCCAACAATATTGCATTGCAAAAGAAATCCAATGCAGGTTATATTTCATTCTAGCTCAAATACAAGCACGTTACCAATAACAATATTGCATTGTGAAACAAATCTATTGCATACTAGATTTTATTCTAGCACAAACACAAGCATGTTGCTAACACCAATATTGCATTGCAAAATAAATTTAGTGCATGCTAGAATTCCTCCGACCATACACAAACATATTGGCAACATCAATATTGTAGAGTAAAAAAAATCTATATCATGCTAGATTTTCTTCTATCACAAACATAAGCATATTTCCAATCACAATATTGGAAGGTGAATTAGATCTAACATGCTATTTGTACTTCTATCTCAAACACAAACATGTCACCAATAACAACATTGCAAGGTGAATGAAATCTAACACGTGCTAGATTTCCTTCTCTCGCAAACACAAGCACATAACAATATTGTAGGGTGAAAGAAACATACCGCATATTAGATTTGCTTCTAGCACAAACAAGCATATTGTCAAAAACACCTTATGCAAGACAAAATAAATCAGGCGTGTGGTATATTTCCTCCTAGCACAAACACAAACACATGACATTGTAGGGGTTAAGGATCTAGCGCATGCCAAATTTGGTTATAGCATGAACACAAACATATTACCAACAACATTCTAGAGAAAAAGAAATCTAGCACATGCTAGATTTCCTTTTACCACATTGCCATAACATCATTGTGGTGAAGGAAATATGGCGCATACTAGATTTCCTTCTAACACAAACAATTGAATTGCCAACAACAACATTGCAATATGAAAGAAATCTAGTGCACACTAGATTTTCTTCTAACACATATACAACCACATTGTCAATAAACTCACAGAAGGGTGAAAGAAATCTAATGTATGCTAGATTTCCTTATAGCACAAACAAACACATTACAACATTTCTAGATAAAAGAAATCTAGCACATGGTAGATTTACTTCTAGCACAAACAAAAGCATATTGTCAACAACCATTGCAGTGAAAAAGAAATCTAGTGCATGCTAGATTTCTTTCGAGCCAAAATTGAAGCATGTTGCCAACAACAATATTGCAAGTTGAAGAAAAGCTAACACGTGCTAAATTTACGCATATCACAAACGCAAACACACAACAACATTGTAGGGTGAAAGAAATATAGTGTGTTAGATTTGCTCCCAGCATAAACAAAAGCATATTGCCAACAACAACAATGCAAGGAAAAATATATCTAGAACAACTACTATCAGAAACACAAGCACATTTTCAATAAAAACATCACAAGGTAAAAGAAATTTAATGCATGTTAGCTTTACATGTAGCACAAATACAAGCATACTACCAACAACAACATTCCATGCCAAAAGAAACCTAGAGCATGCTATATTTCCTACAAACACAAACACAAGCAAATTTCCAAGGTGAAGGAAATCTAACACGTGCTATATTTCCCTCTATAATAAACAACCAAATTGACAAAAACAATATTGTAGAGCAAAAGAAATCTAGCACAACTTCTAGCCCAAACACAAGCACATTTCCACATTGCCAAGGTGAAGAAAATCTAACACGTGCTAGATTTCATCCTATCATAAACAACCAAATAGACAACAAAAATATTGCAGAGCAAAAGAAATCTAACATGTGCTAGATTTACGCATAGCACAAACACAAGCACACAACAACATTGTAGGGTGAAAGAAATCTAGCATGTTAGATTTGCTTCCAACATAAACAAAAAGCATATTGCCAACAACAACATTGCATGGAAAAAGATATCTAGAACAACTTCTATCACAAACACAAGCACATTTCCAATAACAACATCACAAGGTAAAATAAATTTAATCCATGTTAGCTTTACATGTAGCACAAATACAACCATACTACCAAAAAAAACATTTCATGTCAAAAGAAACCTAGCGCATGCTATATTTCCTTCTAACACAAACACAAGCACAATGCCAAGGTAAGGAAATCTAACACATGCTAGATTTCCTTCTATAATAAACAACCAAATTGACAACAACAGTATTGTAGAGCAAAAGAAATCTAGCACAACTTCTAGCCCAAACACAAGCACATTTCCAATAACATTCCCAAGGTGAAGGAAATCTAACACGTGCTAGATTTCATTCTATCATAAACAACCAAAAAGACAACAACAATATTGCAGAGCAAAAGAAATCTAACATAGTTTCTAGCCCAAACACAAGCATATTTCCAAAAACAACATTGCAAGGTGAAAGAAATTTAATGAGTGTTAGCTTTACATATAGCACAAATACAAACATACTACCAACAACAACATTGCATGCCAAAAGAAATCTAATGCTTGCTATATTTCATTTTAACACAAACACAGGCACATTGCTAGTAAGGACATTCCAAGGTGAAGGAACTCTAACACATGTTAGATTTCCTTCTATCATAAACAACCAGATTACCAACAATAACATTGCATTGTGAAAGTTCCTTCTAGCATGTCAATAAAAATATTGTAAGGTGTGCTAGTGTTGGAAATATTGAGAGGAGGGTTGAATCAATATTTATTTACAATTGTTATATTATGACAGTTAAAATCACCAATTAAACCAAAACAAAAGATGTGCAACACGAAAATAATTTTATTAATGGATTTGAGGACTCTAAAAACCCAAGCTCCAACTTGTACAACAAAGTCTTTAACTCCTTCAAGGCTTCAACCTTGGATGAGTACTCTAATATTCAACTACAAATCCAAGCTCCAACCTTGTATGATGACTCCAATCCTCTAGGGATCCAACCCTCTCAGTTTGCTTCAATCCCTTAAGGTGACTTCAATACTGCTTCAAGCCTCCATCAAAAACTTCAAACACTTCTAAAAAATGTATCCAAGATAGGTCTGCAAAGTTCTCTCAAATCTACCTATACAAAAACTTCATGTCTGCTTCAACAAAAAATTTATGGTTGCACCAACAAAACATGTCTTCAAGTGTTGATATTCAACTATGCTCCAAGGATGACTGCTCCAACAAAACAAGTCTTTAAGTGTTGGTCTTCAACTATACTCCAAGGGTGATTGCTTCAACAAAACAACTCTTCAAGTATTGGTCTTCAACTATGCTTCAAGGGTGACTGTTGCTTCAACAAAGGCTTGAAGAATGCTCAATTAATGTCATCATGAATGCACTCTACTATCAACTCAAAATATGCTCAAAGTATTTTATCATTTTATCATTCGATGAAGGTGTCTCCTCGCCTCTTCATGTTTTCTTTAAAAAATGTCCTTCGATTTGCAAGGATCACTTTACTTTTGTTTCAAATATGACTTGATATGTTGATCAAGCCTCTCAAGGTGTAATATTCATAATGGAAAAATTAGCAGTGATAACAAAAACATGCAATAAACCCAACACCAACAAATTTTAGCAAACACCCATAAAAGAGAAATGCTCCAAACACACCAAAATGGGAAAATTTTATTATAAGATCTTACTGGAGTAAAATATTAAAAATAATAAATAAAAACAAAAAATAAAAAATAATGTGCACCTTAGCTTTCACAAGGCATGCTACAAGCCTCAGGTGGATGTTTTATCAATGCCAAATTGTTGCTGGAATTTTCCCACTAAAAATCAGCACTGGCCTTGTGATTTTTGCACTGTTGGTTGTGTTGATACCTTGATTTGACCCTCTTTACTGCTCAAAAAATTATGATAAATTAGTCATGGAACCTTCGTTAAAAACACAAAAAGGGTTTGCCCTAGTTTTGATGCTCCAAAAATGACCCCAAATTCCTTGACCCTCCTCTAAGTGCAGAAAAAATAGAATTGTGATTGATGCAGGAATGAATGTCCCAAAATGGCTGGAAAATTCTTCTCGATTGCACCCCAAACCAACCCCAAGAAACCCAACTCTCAAAATCCCTTCACAAGCCACCCCGCAATTGTGCCTCCACAATGATTGCACATTTTTTGGGTAGGATGATGTAGATTATCCTCCAGAAAATCAGTTTTATGTTGTATGTTGAATTCTACCCTTGCAAATCCTCCTCCTTTTTCCAAGAATTGACCAAAAATTACTTCGACAATGTCGCAGCTCCCAACTCCAGCTCTTCCTCCTCAACTCTCTGTGTGGCCTCCTAAAATATTCAAGTGTTGGTCTTCAACTATGCTTCAAGAGTGATTGTTGTTTCAACAAAGGCTTGAAGTATGCTCAATTAATGTCATCATGAATGCACTCTATTTTCAACTCAAAATATGCTCAAAGTATGTTATCATTTTATCATTCAATGAAGGTGTCTCCTAGGCTCTTCTTGTGTACTTTAAATAATTTCCTTCGGTCTGCAAGGATTACTTTAGTTTTGTTTCAAATTTGACTTGATATGTTGATCAAGCCTCTCAAGGTGTAATATTCCTAATGGAAAAATTAAAAGTGATAAAAAAGAAATGCAATAAACCCAACACAAATATTTTTCAGCAAACACCCATAAAGCATAAATGCTTCAAACACAACGAAATGGGAAAATTTTACTATAAGATCTTGCTCAAGTACAATATTAAAAAAAAAAATGTGCACTCTGGCTTTCACAAGGCAAGATACAAGCCTCAAGTGGATGTTTTATCAATGCCAAACTGTTGCTAGAATTTTCCCACTAAAAATTTGCACTGGCCTTGTGATTTTTGCATTGTTGGTTGCATTGATACCCTGATTTCCCCCCTCCTAACTTCTCAGAAAATTATGATAAATTAGTCATGGAATCCTTGTCAAAAACCCAAAAAAATCCAGAAAGGGTTTTCCCTGGTTTTGATGCTCCAAAAATGGCCTCAAATTCCTTGACCCTCCTCTAAGTGCAGAAAAACTAGAACTGTGATTGATGCTGGAATGATTGTCCAAAAATGGCTTGAAAAATCTTCTCGATTACACCCCAAACCAACCCCAAGAAACCCAGCTCTCAAAATCCCTTCACAAACCACCCCACAATTATGCCTCCACAATGATTACGCATTTTCTGGGTAGGATGATGTAGTTTCTCCTCCAGAAAATCAGTTTTTTGTTGTATGTTGAATTCTACCCTTGAAAATATTCCTCCATTTTCCTAGAATTGACCAAAAATTACTTCTGCAGCTCCCAACTCCAGCTCTTCCTCCTCAACTCTCTACGTGGCCTCCTAAACTACGTCTTAGTTGGCCCAGAAACCATACCACATGCGTGGCCCTCTCTCCAACTCCTGAAACTGATGAAGAATCCTTCCTAGGGTGGTACTTAGAGTCCACTGAAGAAAGTTTGAGCTTCCTCCTTGGGAAACTCTTGTGTTGAACAACACTATGTAACTCTGCTAAACAACTAGATCAACACTTCAATTGTCAAATTATCAAAAGGCCTGAAATGTTGCTTCCTCTCTCCTCTTTATAATTTTTGTTCAATTCCTCCATGTGGGCCCCTCATTAGGAAATTCAAACCTATTCCCTTGGCCAGACGATTTCTCTCTCCTCAAGGAGTGCATATTAGTTGGGGAGGTGGCCCCTACATTCCACTAAGGCAAACATTTCAACCCCCTTGTCCTATGTTTCCTCTCCAAAATTATCTTAGGCCCCCAAAATTAGCAAAATGGAAAATTTGTGGTATTATTGACAAAATTATTTAGGAAGGGACATTACATTTCTCCCCTCCCAAATATTGCTTATCCCCAAGAAACTATAAAACTGGGTGTTGCAAACTCTGCTCATTTTCCCATGTGGCATCCTCAACTGGCAAATCTTTCCACTTGACCAAGTGCTCTCGGATGACCCTGTTTCTTAGCTTCCTCTCCTTGGTCTCCAATATGGTCTCGGGTTTCAATATCAAGTGTCTCTCATCATCCAATAGAGGCAACTCATTGATTGTCATAACCTGCTTCCCAACGCCTTTTTCAGGAAAGAGACATGAAATATGTTGTGAATTCTTCTCTCTGGGGGTAACTCCAACTCGTAAGCTACCTCTCCAACTCTCCTGGTCACCCTGTATGGCCCATAGAAGCATTGCTTGAGCTTCTCCGCCCATTTTTGCTTGAGTGAAGATTTTTGGTAAGGCTGCAAACGTAGGTAGACCATGTCCCCTACCTCGAAATGTCTCTCTGCACTATGCTTATTAGCATACATCTTTTGTTGATTTTTTTCTACCTGCAAGTTATCCTTAAGAACCTTGAGAATCTCCTGGCTCTCTTGGACCCAATCCTTTGCCCCCGGGGCCCTACTATCTCCAAATATCATGTCAGAAAAAGAAAGTGCATCATAACCATAAAGTGCTCGAAAGGGAGACATACCAATCGACATGTGGTAAGTAGTGTTGTAGCAGAAATCTCCCAGGTGTAGCCACTTCACGGACGCCCTCTGTTGTCCCGTGCCACAATTGTGTAGGTAACCCTTCAGCCATTTTTTCACTATCTCAGTCTGCCTATATGTCTGTGGGTGATAGTTGGTGTTGGGTATAAGCTTCGTTCCCACTAGTCGGAACAACTCTTGCTAGGAGGCCCCCATGAATCTACTGTCCCTGTCACTGACTATGTTCTTTGGGAGCCAATGTAATTGAAACACCTCTCGAAAGAACAACTTGACCACCTATGAGGTTGAATATCTCGATGGGATCACAAAGAAATGGGAAAATTTATTCAAGTGATCTACCACCATGTAGATGCAATCTCTCCCATGTATCGTCGAAAGTCCCGTGATGAAGTCCATGGACACACTCTCCCACTTCCTCTCTGGAATGGGAAGAGACTATAATATAGACCAATCGAGTGTGAAAACTCCACCTTGTTCCTCTGACGGGTTATCCACTCTTATACGTGCCTCAGCACGGCCCCCTTGAGCCCACGCCAAGAGAAACGCTCACGGATGGTACGATAAGTCTTGAGAAAACCAGAATGTACTACAAGAGGCAGTCGTGAGCTGCCTGCATAACCTTCTCTCTGACCTGGATCCCTAAGTATATTCAGTCTTTGTAGTAGATCACATCATCCATCACCTAGAATTTATCATCCCCATGTGTGTCGTCTAGTATCTCACAAGCATGTTTGTCCTTGGAATACTCAACCAAGAGTTGGGGCTTCCAATCATGTGCAACTTCCATCATAGAGAATACTGGGGCCTCTGGGAAAGCACATTTGTCATTATGTTGTGCTTTCCCTTTCCGTACTCGATCTCAAAGTCTTAAGCCTGGAGCTTACTCATCCACTTATGCTGCCTCTTCTGCAATGTATGTTTCTCCATGAAGAATCGATGATTGTTGTGATCAATCTTCACCTTGAACCGATTCCCCAGCAAGTATTATCTAAATTTCGGCCAAGGCTTGCAACACGGCGAACATCTCCTTGTCATAAATGAAGTCGGTCATGGGGTAGCAACATTCTACTCTCAAAGGATATGGGGTGGCCTCCCTACGTCAACATGGCCTCCCTCACCTGAAGCATCACACTCCAATACAAACAAGCAAAGCCAAAATAGAATAGTTGCTCATGACCTTCTTGTGACGCTCAAATGCCGCTTATGCTACATGTGTCCACTCAAAATCCAAATATTCAGAATAAAAACAAAGTAAAAACAAATAACATCCTACACATACAGATCATTTACTGAATAGCACGCTCATATGACAAAGTAACACAGATTTTTCAGACAAATGTCCCCAAAAAAACCCAATGCAGGAAAATTGGTGCAGCTAGCTCTGGAGGGTTTTATTATTAAGCAGATTATGAATACAAAAATTTCTGGGCACCAAACATGGTTGGCCCTACAGAGAAAAACACGGCAACAATACCTCTTTCACTCAGAGACAGAAAATATGGCTGATTCACACCCTCAAACGGGATTTACAGAACTCAAGCCCTTTATGGCCCACCGGAAATCCCAGCACTGCTCCTCAGCCTTCTGCATCAGCCTCTACGCTGCTCTGGAAGGGCCTGCTTCACCCCTGAAGGGCTTATGTTGCCCCTGCGCTACCCTGACTGGGCTTGCGTCAGCCCTGCGTGGCTCCTGCTGCCTCTGCTAGACTGCGTGGCTCTGGGATGCCTCTGCGTTGCTCGGTATGCTGCCTCTCTTCTGTTGTTGTACTCTTGGTCTGGGATCAGATCATCCCCTTGCCAAAAAAATCATAAAGGTTTTGGTATAGTCTGGCCCAACTAACACCGAGGCTTCAACAAAGGCGTTTTTGATTATGGAAAATGCCTCTCGTGATTCTTGGGACCATTTCACCTCATTATTCTTCTTAAGCATGTCTGTTATATGTCTAACTATCTCTGCATAGTTAGGGATAAAACTCCTTAGAAAATTAATATGCCCAAGGAACACCTGCACCTCCTTTTTATTTCTAGGAAGAGAAATACCATTAATTACTTCAACTCTCTTAGAATCAATTTTTACCCCATCTTTGGTTACAATATGTCCCAAAAGCTTACCCTCTTCCAATGCAAATAATGACTTTTGTGGATTGAGAGAGAGACCATACTTTCTGCATTTCTCAAAAGTTCTACACAAATGTTCAATATGCTCTGTATCATCCTTTGAAAACACAGTGATATCATCAAGATAGACCACCACAAAATTATCTTGCTCCCCAACAAAGGCAATGTCCATGGCCCTTTGGAAAGTGGCCCCTGCATTAATCAACCCAAACGGCATCCTGGCGTACATAAATGTACCCCATGGCGTGGTGAAAGTACTCTTTTTCTGATCTTCTGGAAGTACAACCACCTGATTGTAACTAGAGAAACCATCCATCATCGACATTCGAGAAGCTCCCACCACTTTCTGCAGGATATGATCCATATTGGGAAGTGGGTAATTATCTTTCAGGGATGCTCGATTCAGATTCCTGAAATCAACACACAGCCTTATTTCTCCATTCTTTTTCCGGACAGGGACTAGGTTTGCCACCCACTCAGAGTACCTCAATGACACAATTATTTTGGCCTTCAATAAATTAATTTCTTTCTCTATGGAGGGGAGTAGCAGAGGGTTAATCTGTCTAAGATTCTACTTGTGCGGCTTCGCATCTACTTTCAGGGGAATTCTGTGCTGCATGATACTGATATCAAAAGTTTTTAGGTCCTGATAAGACCATGCAAACACATCTTTGTAGGACTGAAACAATTTCTAGTAGAGCTCTTTATATTCTTTTGGGACTTTCTTGGACAACTTCACAATTTTGGGGTCAACATCAGTACCAAGATTCAGGTCTTCTACCTGATTTTATTCTACCACTTTGTTTGGCTGCAGTGAGACATCGTTCTTGTCAAACAATCTTTCTAGAGGCACCAACCCTCTAGGTATAATGTTTCCCTTCAATTGCAACACTTTATGACCTGCCACCTTTTCCTCCCATTTGTTTTTTGAAAGGTCTTCAACTTCTTCTTCTTCACAAACATCTATCTCCATGTTTGAGAATTCTCCAATTGTTTCCATAAATATTTTCACTTTCTCTTCATTATCAAACACCTGCCAGTGCTTGATGTTGTTTGGGATTTATGGCCGATAACGCACCTCAATTTCATATCTAAGAGAGGGTTCTGAGGTGGATGGAATGCACTAGTAGCTACTGCAAGGGAATTGGCCATCCTGTTCTACTCTCTAGGCATAAATTGAATGTTAAATGCCAAGAAAATTTTTTCCACCAGGTCCCACACTTTGTTCCTATAAGCCCTCAGCTTAGGATGTTTGGTTTGACACTGATTCTTCACTTGCCTAACTACCAGTTCCAAGTCTCCCAGAACCCTTAAAATCTGTATATTCATGCTTCTGGCTGTCTGTAACCCTAACATAAGTGCTTCATATTCGGCCACATTATTAGTGGCTTCATATTCTATCTTGAAAGACAATCAGACCCATTGGCCTGTAGGAGAAATCAATAATACTCCAGCCCGATTACCTTCTCTGGAATTTGCTCCGTCAAAATGAAGTGTCCAGATTCCTACTTCATGGCTCTCTAAGGATTGCTCGGTCTTGATCTGGCAGAATGATGGTTCATGAGCATAATCTTAATCTTCTTCCAGCATCAAACATGAGAAATATCCTTCTTTACTATAGACTGGAGAATTGACCGAGTTGTCAACTTTGGTAACTGTCTTGACAAATCTAGTTTCCCTGTACAACCTCCTCTCCTAGCCACCAAAAACTGGGATAGTAGCATATGTCAAGTCCAACTTGATTGACCCACCGATTTTTTCCCCCCAGGACCTTGACAGCAACATGCCAAAGCGAGCTGGGATGTTAGCCACCACAATGTCCATCACCACACTTTTGGCTGGGATCTGGGCCAAATTGACCACTAGATCCTTGATCATACCTAGGCATTTAACTCTTTTGGAATCAAATGAATAGATATCCTTGTATGGACGGGTGATTTGTAGTCCTAGTTGTTCCATGACTGACAGAGGCAATAGATTATGGGAAGCTCTTGAATCTAACATACAGTTATGTAATAGCAGGTCATGAATCACTAGAGACACATAAAAAGGAGGAGTAGAAGCATCTAATTCCTCAACGTGGGGGCCAAACACAACCATGGGTCTTTCTTCTTGAAGGTTGAGACTATCTGGGATATGTGCGGCTTCTGGAGGGAGCATGAAGGAGGTGACCTGGGACTGATATGCAAGCTGCTTCATCAATTCAGTCAAGGGGACTGGGATTTTG
Organism: Pinus albicaulis; assembly: GCA_034641835.2. Lineage (NCBI taxonomy): Eukaryota > Viridiplantae > Streptophyta > Pinopsida > Pinales > Pinaceae > Pinus > Pinus albicaulis. The sequence goes on from CM076579.1 coordinate 136,300,971, forward strand.
ACCTTCTCAAGCTCCTTTTGTAGACTAAAGGCAGGAGAGGGCTTTTATGTTACGACCTCCTTTGACTCTTTATTTTCGGCCAAGGGTTTGAATTATTTTGACACAGACTTGGTATTAGGGGGAATGACTACTTTTGAAAGGAAGGAATTTGATCATTAGACTGCAAAGATTCATTTAGAGGCCTCTTACCTTTGTCTGTGACCTTTTGCACTGTTGTCTCCTTCTGAATGGGTGCTTCCTTCTGGGGTGGCTCTTCTTCCTGATCTTGAGTACGAGTCCTTTTCCTGGAAGATTTGAGGTCATATCTTCTATTGAACTTTGCTTGCATGAAATCGACAAACTACTTGCAATAGTCATCAATCTCTGGGTCTTCTTCGCCTTTAGCCTTCTCTTCTTCTTGTAATGGAATCTTCGTTTCATTACTTCCTTGCAAGGGAAATTCTACCTCATCACTATTCGAAAAAGCAAGATATGCATCTTCTTGTTCATAGGCAGTGTCTTCAGTAGGACCATCTACCTGACCTTCCAAATAGAGCAGGTGTGGTACCTGATCTTGTTGCTCTTTCCGTTCCCTTTCAGTATTTGCAGAGGTGGTTTCCCATACTGAGGATTGTAAACCCTATTTGGAGCATTCTGGAAATTCTTGGAGGATGAGTTCTTGGCCTCCAGTTCAAGTTTGACCAGCTTACTTGAAAGGTTCTTAATCATTTCGTTCATTTCTTGAATTCTGTTATTAGCTGAGTCTCTATCTTGGCTAGAAGTAGACACCTCCTCTTTGCCCTTCCTTCTCGTATCTTGGTCTGGTTTTCCCTTTGATTTACCAGTGGAGGCGAAATTTGCTTTCAACTCTAGTGCGTCTGTTTGAGCATCATCTAGGGTGGCAGGCTTTCTTTCTCTCAGAGAGAAACTGAATTTTGAATCAAAATCTGCTACGAAAACAACTTTTGCAGTAGTTTGATGAGGTTTCATATCAACAGAGAGGCTCAAATACAATTTATTAAACCTCTTGATGAACTCTGACACTCCTTCATTATGTATTTTCTTGAGTGTGTTAAACTCAGTAAGACAATGTCCATGATATTTCTTCTCCCCCCATTTTCTAAGAAAAGTATCTTCCATTCCTTCCCAAGTGGTGATAGAACGATCTCCCAATGTCTTAAACCATTTTCAGGCTTCACCATCAAGAGATTGAACAAACAGTCTTAAGACTATGTCTAGATGTTCCACATTAAAATTCTCTGCAAAAGAGCAGAAAACCTCAAGATGGTTTTGAGCTTCAATCTCATTTTCCCCATTGAAATGGGGTAAGATCTTCAAGTAGGGTAAGATCTTCAAGTAGTCCTGTGGCATATCATTCAATACTTGAGGTAATGCCAGGGGGGCATACTTATTCAACAGGAAACCAGGAACGTTGGCCATTGGGGGAGGTGGAGGTAGTAGAAGAGTTTGATGTGTAAGAGGAGGAGGAGGTGGAAGTGAGGTGTGAATGACAATAGGAATGTATTGAATAGCAGCTTGAGATGATGATATGGAAGACATAATATTAACAGTAGATACTTCAGTGACTTCTTTGACCTCTTCGGCCTCTGGAGTGGGATGGAATATGTAATGATTAGTATCTATCGATTCAGCCTCATCTTTGATTTGGATGTTTCCCAGAGGTAGACTGTCTGAGTAATAACCAGTTTCTCCCACAGTGGAGTCGGAACCTTGCACTTGGGCCACTTGAGAAGAAGAGGATGGAAAGTCTTCTAAAGAAAATTCAGGGATCTCAGTGTGGATGAATTGTCTTTCCCTCCAACTTCTCCTATGTAGGATCTTCTCTGGGTCAGACACAAAGGGTGTCTTTGGCTGAGACGTATCTGACCTCAGGTGTGGCTTACGAGGAGCCAGGACTGCAAGTAATTTTATCTGATAAATGACTGTGGAGTCGCCAAGGTGAGGGACCTACAACTCTCAACTCTTCATGCTCACCTTTCTGAAGAGTAAATAAAGATTTTTTCGAGGCCCAGGGATTCAAATTTTCTTAACTTCGTTCCTCGGAAACGATGCCAAAAAGATGTTGTCAACCCTAGAGACAGCCTTGAGTTGTGAAATACCAGTGCCTAGGACATCTTATACATCAAGGAGCATATGATATAACATGGGAAGCTATCAGAAAAGGCTCTCATGCTATCTTTTGTAACAGGAAGGTTTAATTCGAATGGGACCGAGATTTTCAAGACTTTGACACATGGAAAGCTACACTGTAGAGGAAAAACGTGAAACTATAACACGAATGTATCAGACAATTCAAAGGCAGCTTACTGCAAAGAGGGCTGGATTCTAACTACTTCACAGAGATGAATAATCGGAAATTATTTACTGCATATGAAGAGTATAGAGAATACTAACTGTTATTGAGACAATATTCGGAAACAAATATCAGCATGCAATGGGCTTACGAAATTAAGAATCCACACATGACAATAGCATTTGAAAATAACATCTCATAGCAGCTAGCATAGCAGAAGTACGGGTGAAGTGAAAAATGGAACAATATATCATGCCTGAGCCATATTTAAAATGCCAGACAGGTTCTGGCATAAGTATCAACTAGGATAAATTCATACCAAAACCAGTGAGCTACTCACATTCCAGAACATGATAAAAGATAAATGGATGTAAATGAAATGAACAACTAAACTATAACACATAGGAGAGAATTACAAACTATAAAGCACCAAGACCAGAATCCTCATTAAAGATAGAACTCCTTCTCATTGAGACCCAACGGGCTCTTCACATTTGTATTAAAGCTTCAACAAAATTCATACAAAAACTCTTTCATTGCAATTTCTTTTGAAAATCTGGAACCTGTTTTTCTCTTTAGTTGCTGCTTATATAGAAGCCTCAGAGACATGAGTGAGAAGATATTTTTGGGAAAAATATCTTCCTCGCGTGCTTGTAATCAGTTTGAGGTCTACATCAAAAATAACCAAAATTCATGATGAGGAATAGGAGCATCTCATCATTTACAGTTAGGCTCACGGCCGTTTTAAACAAAATATTAAACAATCAGTTTCTGATAGAAAGTAAAATGCAGGAGTGGAATGTGAATTCCACTCGAAGTTTAGAAGTAACAAACTAAATTGAAAGTAAAAGGCCACTAGGGCCGAATCATGAATTGACAATATTTACTGAAGAGATGGAGTCGAGGCGGTCACTGACACAGGTGGTGGAACGTTGGCTGATGAGCTGGCGACCAGGCTGGCATACCGGGTGCATCTCTGCTGACTATCTGCTGCAGGTTCGGGCATTGCTGTATTTACTTTATAGTATGGCTGAGGGGTCTTTGTCAGGTCGATATCTGACCTCTGATGTTTCTTTGGAGTCCTTTCTGGCTGTAAAGCTCTCTGTTCTACCTTCTGGAATTGGTGAATTGGATAGAAAGACGTCCCGCTGATATTAAACACAGATATGGCCGTTTCATGTGCTCTTTAGTCTTCCCATTATGTCCTTTCCTTTTGAATAAGGATTAAAGCGTTTAATCTTCAATTTTGGGCTTTAATCGACCTTTAAATATCTTCTGCTGTTACACTGGCCACGACTGTAATGGCCTCTCTATATTCTGAATCACAATGGTTGTGATTGCAGAGACAGAGTGAATTAACCACTCTATAACAACCCTGCACAATGCAATAAACTCATTATAAAATCCGGGGAGTGGCAGAAGGAATGCTGTAGAGGCCTATGGAAATGGTGGCAGAGCAGTGGAAAACTGATGAAAAACATGCGGAATGGGAAGAAACTAATGAAAATGAATGAAAGCGGGACCTTTGGATGGTGGGACCCAGTTAAGGCGGAGGGCGATTTAATGCTAGCTGTCGGATCTCAGGAGGAGATTGACGATTGGGATCATCTGATGGAGTTAATGGGGACATCAAATGAAGAAAAATGGTGAAAAGTGTGATACATTGAGGGCCGCAGATCTGGATCAAACGAACGGTCACGATTGGATTGGTGGATCACAATCGGAAGGGACGGAGGGTAACACCTTTAGAACTTGCGATTGGCGATGCGTGATTGAGCGCCAGCCGTCCGATCTTGAACAAGATCGGTGGCAGAGATAATCATGGGTGGCGCTGCGATCGGATGGGATGATGAAGGAAATGGGAAGCGGTGCATTCAAATTTCACGATTGCGCTTGGAGCGATGCGATAGCCGTTGAATCCATAGATAGATCAACGGTTGGCATGTGATCGGAGAGGTGCATGGGAAGAAATGACGGGTGGATTAATAGGTGTGAACCGTTAGATCTATTAAAATCAACGACGGAGATTGCTTCAAAGGGCCGATAGAATTAACACTATCGCATCGAGACTTTCATGGTTTACAAAGGAAAAAGACGTTTCCGCTCCGATTCTCCGATGTGATTAGCGCCCAGGCCTTAAGCACTTGGTTGTGGGAGCGGGGCATATGGGGAAGTGGTTAAGGGGGCTGGCCGAAAAGGGGCTAAGCCTCATATGTGAAAAGTGGGTTTTTGGGCCTAATTTCAATGCGTTTTAAGGCCAGGAAAGGGATTCGGTAGGGAGAATAAGGGGTTTTCAAGCCAAACAAAGGGTATTTGTAAGGTTAAAAGGGGAAATAGGATGATTTTGAGGGGTAAGAAGGGAATTAGAAGGGGAGACAAGGGGATGAAAACAAAGGTTTAAAAGGTGTGAAATAGGGGGAAAAGAGGCTTTTTGGGCATTATTTTTCACAAACAGAGAGGCTTCAAAACTGGGAACAGCAGTGAATGTTAACCATATGATCAACACTCCCAATGTTATGTTTCTTTGTCTTCAGGGTAACATGTGTAATCCTTCAATAGTCGGTTCCTCCTGTATTTCTCGTTCCATTCCTTCTCTTCAATAGATAGATGCTGAAGGTTTTCTAAATCATCATCATTTATCTCCTGGTCTATTATTTTGCATGCTATTGGTTCTTTGGATTTATGATCTGACATAGACATCTCCTCAGTTTCCTCAAGCTCTGGAAAAAACAATATTCTTTTAATTGCTTGTAGGGTCTTTGTAACTTGTTTTGTATCTCCTTTGAAAGAAAAATTTTGAGTAAATATTTCCGCAACTGTTTCCCAAGTGTCTGTTTCTCTCTTTTTTTCCTCTCTCAGGTACCAAGCTTGCAGAATAGTGTCCAGTGAATGTATGAAGTTGTGTACCCATAAATATTTTGGATATTCCTCTTTTCTCCACTTACATTCACAGATTTTTAGGTGTACTAAGGGATCTGAGTCTCCTCGGTACTTTTCCTCTGGTTGCGGTCCTGAAGCCACCTGAAATCTTGTTCTTAATGGTTTGGCTAGATCCTCCCACCTACTGAGAGAGTTGCGATGGGTTGCCCACCATCTTGCTGAAGTGGATTGTAACACTACATCCATGAGAGGAACTCTTGTTCTATTGGCACCTTGTCTTCAAATTTTTTAATGAATGTATTCATAGTTTTCATATTTGTAAGAGTTGGGTATTCCCTTACCTCTGTGCCAATCCAGTTAACTCCACGAATAGTGGTGCATCTTCTGGTGTTGATTTCGTATCCTCCTTGCTGCCAGTCATCCTAGGCCACTTCCGATCCCACGTTAGAACTCTGAACACTCCTCCAACTTACTGTTCCTCCTGCTGTAGGATTAATGTAATCTTCTCTTTTTCCTTCTTTCATTTGGTAGAGTTGATCTAGAAGTTCTGCATCTTCTCTGTTTTTGACAATTTCTGTGTACCAGGGTCCCTGATATGGATCTAGTGGTTGGACCACTCTGAATTCACCATCCTCAAATATCATGAGCTCCTTCTTCAAATGAATAACTGCATAGTTTTCTAAAGCCTAATATATTCCTAGCAAGGATGGAAAGGGGTCCTTATCCCCCATAATATCTATTACTTCAAAATCCGTATAAGTTTTTACTCCCACAACATCAAATTTAACTTCTTCCAACCTCCCTATTGGTACAATGTAGTATTTATTTTCCATTCTTAGCTGCATGGGTGAGTATGACAGCTTTGGATTTTCTAATGCTTCCCATGTCTTTCTAGGTAAAATGTTGACATCTGATCCGAGATCTAACATTGTGTCCCTTATTTGGAATCCCTCAACTTGAGAATTTATACGAAACTCTTTTCTAATTCTCCTCTTATTTCTTTTTACCCTTCTTACATATTTTTCAGATGAGTCAGTGTTAGCCGAGTCCTCATGTCCTGCTCCTCCTTGGACTACCATCTCTAGATTTTGCTTCAACTACTTTAACATCTATCCATTATTCACAATCTTTAGGAATAGTCGGAACCATTATTCTATAGGTGTACCTGTAGTAATCATCTTCTCTCCTTCCTTGGATGGTTGCAACAACTCCATACTCTTATGACTCCTTAGCTTTGAGAATGTTTCCAACTCTTCTTTAAAGTATTGCTTCTATCAGTCTGGGTTGAAAATATTATTTGGGGATGCAGTTTTGACTAAATTTATCGGGTCCGTTTCTTTTGCATCCTCCCCTGTTTTCTTCCCTCCTTGGGTTATTATAGCTACACTTGGTAGAGGTTGAGTCTCTACTATCCTTGGCTATGCATTAACCAGTTTGGATCCTTGTTTCCTGGTTCTTTCTTCCCACCTCTTGATAAGCTCCAGGCAGTCTTCAGTAGCATGTGCATTCACTTTGCATTGGGAACACCATGTTTTCCTTGGTAGCAGACACTCCCTCGCTACGTGACCTTCTTGATCACAGTTATAACATCTTACAGGTCCTCTTCCTCCAGTTCTTCTACCTCTCATTCCTCCCCCTCCTCGTCCTCTTTGAGTCTCATTTACTCTATAGGATGATCTATACAATCGATTTCCAATGCATCTAGGGCTCTGCATTGTTTTATATGATGAGTTTTTGATGCACAAAATCACAATAAACATTGTTTGGAACATTTGAATACTTTTGCATAATTGGACACAATCACGGAGGATGACCAATACCTTTCATATTTTGCAACGCTCTGCAGTCTGATTCTGCTGATTAGGAAATCTTGGGAAATGGGGTTGCAGCTGGTATAACCCTTGAGTTTTTACCTACGCAAATCCTCCTACTGGCAGGGCCCCCTGTGCTCCAGCCACCGAAGTCCAAACATTGGCTCCCTGCAACCTCGGGAATTCAGTAACTACTTGTCCTTCCATCAAGCAATGTGTACACCATACATTAGGTCGTACCAGTCACACCGAATGAATATATTTTAGTTTCTCTATCAAACTAGCTATTTGATGTTGCAGTCCCAGTATGGATGGATCTTGCACAGCTGATCCTCCCCTGAACTCCTGCGGGTATCCAGTCATTTCTTCTATTTTCATTACTTTCTCCAGTGCATCTTGAAGGGTATCAATATTTTGTTGGGTCAAAGGTGTCCTTGTCAAAGGTAGGAGTGCTTTAATGAACCAGTCCCACTGGTGGTTTGGATCAATTGGGTAGCTTAGTTTTCCAATAGCGTCTTTAAACCTTCTTATAAGATCCCAGGTTGTTTCTCCTTCCCTCTGTTTAATTTCCCATAGTTCAGAAAATCCTTGATGATTCGTCTGAGGTAGCTAGAATTATTGGACGAATTCCCTCTTAACATTGTCTATTGCTGGGTTCTAGTGTACCTCTTACCATTTGATGAACCAACGTAAAGTTATTTCTCTTAATGTAGTTTGAAATTCAATTAATTTGACTGCATCTGGCGTCTATCGAGCTCTCCAAATTGTGTTGTAGAGATACCAGTGCTGCTCCACGTCATCATTACCTTTTCTGGAAAATTTCGGGTATCGGGTAAATGATCCTGCCATCTTTACTTGCGTTGGTGGTACTAATATGAAACCTCTAATTTATGGTTGAGAGATTTTGCTACTAGTACTGTTGCTAGCTATTATTTGTACTGTGGACTGAATACTACACAACTTGCTAGACTCTCGTAACTTTATCAAGAACTTATCAGGTGGATGCTAAAGTACCAAGGGAAGGTTAGGACTATTTCTACTTGAAACTTGGGGAATAGGGTTACCTTGCGTTATGGTTGCTGACCTCTCCTGGAGAAATTGTTCCATCACAACATGTAGCTCCACATCAGACTCCTCCTTAGGGCACGCGCCCTTCTCCTCACCAGACTTCTTTCCCTTCTCTCTTTGGGCTAGGCTATTATGAATTTTCCTAACTTACTTGATGGGCCCTTCCATTCCTTTAGGTCCCACCTGTCCTTCTCTTTCTTCCGTCATATATGACACCTATTCCTTGCTCTTTCGATTCCTTTCTTGCTTCTCAAACTCTCATATCACCATTTCCCACCACTTCTAAGCGATTTGTGCCCTCTGATGTGCTCTCATCTATATCAACCTATGGGAGGTTCCGACGTCCATATCCCTACCCTCCCTTTTCCCTTGTTCGTAGCATCTTTATCTCTGCTTCTTCCCCCATTACTGGAGGTTTAAGTCTCCATCTCAGGACTTTGGAACAACATTAGGCCCTCATCCACCATTAAAGATTTAATCCACAATGAGACTCCCTTCAACAAATTTCCCCGCAACCCAAATTTAAATATATCTTCCGCTTTTGTAAAAGATTGATAGCACTCGGCTGAAAACTCTACAATGTACCCCTCTAAGGTAGTTTGTACCCAAAAATATACTACTCAGGTTAAGTCTGTATCGAATCAATGTAGTGCTGTTAATTCTGCATGCATCAAACTGTGACGGGATTAACGCAATCCTCCAGGAAGTGACTTGATCTGGAGTCTTCGCAACTAGTTATGGAGCTCTTCAGGAAATTTTCCCCAGAAAATTTCATACAAGTCGCTCGTCGAGTCAGAAAACAAAACTTGATCCTTGACAGTCTTTTCCCTTTACTGTCAAAGCTCCGCTTGTTGTGATATGAACCGATCTACATGATTGTCACACCAGCTACACAATTCTCTCTCATAGATCCTCGATAGCATGATCTAGCTTCTAGATAAGTTTTCAGGTCCCGGAAATGAAACCATTTGTTGGCGAAAAAGGAGGTCTCTGGGAAAGACCTAGGTTTAGGCTTAGAGTAAACAAGATTCCACTGTATTCTAGGACAACGTCGACATTTTCACCTTGCTCAAGAGAGCAAGGAATCTCACCCGAGGCGTGCCGTGAATTTACTAGAATTAGAAACTAGACCATTAATACGAAAGAGATATTATTAACAGTAAGTCTTAAATTACCTCATACAAAACACATTCATCATATATCAACTGAGATACAGGTTATCATAAAGCCATACACAATCTGAACATCAAATTAAAATTTTAAAATAGCCATACATATAATAATCAACAACTGTCATCTATTCCATAACACACAACACAACATCGATCTGTTTTTATTAGTTTAGTTCAAAATATTACATAACATACTCCGCAGAGTTTAGTACACCACAACACAGTACATACAGGCTCCACAGAGCTCTCCTCAGAGTCTGATCCTCTATCTACCTCTAATATTCTTTAGAGTCACTCCCTCCTTGCTTATCTCCTCCTACCAACTAACACTGCAGTCTTTGCCCCTTTTCTGCTCAGCTGTTCCCTTGCGCTTTGCTACCTTCCATATATTTTCCGCCATTGGCTCTATTTCTGGGAGATCTTTTTCCTGTTTGTTGTCTCCCATTCCTACCATTTGTGTCGTCACCTTCTCGTGCTCTGCCATCAGTCTTCAGTTTTTCCGCAGCTGCAACAGTTCCTTTCCTTTCTTGGTTATGCTCTGCCACCTGTTCCTTCCGCAAACTCAAAATTTTATTTTTCAAAACAAAGGCCCCAACAACAATGTAACACCCCCCCTCCTAATCCCCTTTGAAGCATCGGTTAAAATTAGGTGGTTACTATGCTTTATCCAATATCCAAGGTGCCTTTATGGAAACGAGGTCTAAATTTTTTTGATCTTCATAAATAATGTAAAGCCTCAACAAACATCAACGTTGCATCCATATCTTCAAGATGATTATGACGATATAAAGTTTACCTCATTCTGACCTTCAAATCAAAATATATGACCATTTGAATTTCTCGCGTATTAGAGAGTGCCACAACATCAAAATCACCACATGGCACCGATGTGGTTACCATAGAAAACTCGTCGGCACCACCTGGAAATGGTATATTGGCTACCAACCCATTCATGGCATTGGTCATTGTAACCCCTGCTTATATTTTTTATTCATATAATCTCCTCTTATGCACTCCAACCACACAAACACAGACACACACATGTTAGGGTCCTATAAATACAGGATTCATAATTTGGAATTGACTTAGGATAGTCTTGTAAATATGTACATACTTTGATTTTTGCAAGTTGGTTTTCCATATTTTGTAAAAAAATAAAAAAAATAAAAAAAAAAGAGGGTAAAAAGTCCTAAAAGAAAAATCAAAGGACTTAGAAAAAATAATATACCCCAGAGAAAAAATAAATAAAAAATAAAAGTGTGCAAGTCCAAATGCCACTACTTTTTACTTTTAGATTATTATGGTAGAGTGTCAATAAATGCCATAATCCATGATGAGTTGAACTGTTCAATCTTGACTTGTCATGTTTCAATTTACATGTTGTAGATAGTGAATAAAGATTATTCAGACTGTTTAATCTTGACTAATTAGTAGATAGGTAGAGAATAAAGAGGAGCTCATCAGTTTAAACTGAGCCCTCGGATGAAATAAGGTATATTTAGATAGTTTTTATTGCTTTCAAAAGAATAAAATGTTTCAAGGTTGCTAGCTCAAATGCACCTGCAAAAAGGAAGAAAAAATGTTAGACTAAAAGTTGGGTAGGTAGAAAGAAGTGGGAAAATCATTGTAATATTTGTTACCAGGAAAAAATCACTAATTTCCCCTCCCCTATAGTTATTCTACATTCTAAACTTCAAGTCAAAGAGGCTCAGAGCATTTCTCTAACTTTTGTTGGGACCGGACCCAAGGCTCAATGATTGTTAAGTTAAAAATGTTGAATTCTTATATTAATCCCTAATTATCATCATTTACCCTACATTCATCCATTACACTTCAATTTCATAAGTAAAGACCTTTTTACTTAATTAAAAATAAAATCCCCTTTTGATTAATCTTCTTCATTCATAAAAACATAAAAAACCCTCCAAAAATATTAGATTCCAGGTCAAAGTGGTCAAATTATAAATGATAAAGCTTTTCTTTTACATTATCACTTTACTTAGTCATATAATTATATTTTGGTGTTTTTCATTGTCCTTGGTCATATTAACTTCTAATTTATTTATTAAATCCCTATAAACAAACCTTATCCTATTATTATAACCCCTTTTATCTAATTATCATCGAAAACCCACTATTATAAGTTTTTTTTCCAAAGTTAATTATCCACATGTTTAAATAAAAAAGCCCCAATTATATTCCCTTTGGCATAAAACTAACATTATGTAAATAATCTCGCCCCATATGGTTATTGGACCCCTCCATGGTCTAAAACTATATAATAAAAAAATAAACTTTCAAAAAAGAATAGCTTTACCATATCACCTATCCCATTTTAACCCAAGGTTTATTTCGAATAAACTAAAGGTTTATAACACATTTCACATCGGTCTTTCCCAAGCATTATTTCTAAAAATATGCAATAGCCTCATGCTGTGCATATCTTAACCTATGGTTCGAGCCATATAACCCGCCTGACGCACATTTTTGACCATATATATAAACTCTTTTTATATATACACCACTACTTGATCCCTTTCCAAATCTGTGTTGACCTTGTCTATACAAAAAACCTTTGTTATAACTATATAACATTTCATAAAACCGCACAATACATCAGCTCTTGTAATAGAACTTTGATTATAAATCATATTATATAAAGTTTATTACATTGATTAATCAAATGTGCCATAGCATAAGCCGCTCGGTCCCACCTTACCTTTTCCCCACATCTTCCCAACACATCCCGATCGTTTTCTCCCACCTCTCGAATCTAACGGTGGACGATGCACTTCGCGCCCGCAAAAAAAACGATGATCCCAAGCCAAAAGCTGCGCGAAATTGGATGTTTTCAGAAAACCACTCTTGTGACATGTTGTGTTCTTATTGAGTCGCGTTCATTTTTCCAAAAACTGCTTACAGGCCAAATCCAACGCGAAAACAACTTCCGGTTTTTTGCATTAAAAAAAAATCTAAAACCTCTCCCGCTGATGATTTGACCAACATTTATGAAAATTTTTAAAGATTTATGTATAAAGATTAAAACCTTTGTAATGAATCATATTATTGTATTTGCATCCCAACTGTTAAAAAAGCTCCGCTAAGCCCTTTTAAGCTTCCCAAGCCTGATTTTAAACCTCCGTGTGTCAATTTTGTGCCTAAAAGTTCCGACTTCGCAGTTGAAAACCCTCTTTGAAGACCATTAACACCTTCTCGGCTCCAGCAACTCAAAATAAGCTCAAGTTCAACCACGGAAGCATTTCAAAGCCCGTCCAAATGTCAAAATACCTGCAGTTAAGGTATTCTTCGACTATTCAAGCTTGCAAATCCAAAATTGAAGTCCTTATGACTAAAATAAATATGAATTAAGGGAAATTATTCATATAAATTTGCCCTAAAATGCTCAAAATCAAGGCAAACTCTCGCAAAATTTCCCGAGAAACTGCTATTGTATCAAAAGCCTTTTTTAAAGCTGAATCCTCAGTTCTAAAGCCTTGAAAATCCATTCCATGGCTTGAAAAGGTCTTTAAACCTACAGATTGCCTAAAAGAATCTCTTTTGCAGCCCTATTCATTGAGAAAACATGTGTTTTTTGTCTTAAACCTGTTGAACAGATCCCAGATTCCTAATTGCACAAGAATTGCTCAAATTCCCTCTGTTTAAGAAAAATTAACTATTGCAAACTGTGTAATCTTGCTTTAGTTATCTCAAAATGACAAAGAAAAAAATGACACCTAAAGCTGGAGGCTCTAGGCCTGTCAAACCTGGAGGATACAAACCTCCTAAGTTTGAAGCAGCAAAAGCCCCAAAATCCGCCCCTGCACTCACCGCAAAAACTACTGTGTCTATCAATCCCCTTCATCCACTAGTATCTACTGAAGAAATCATCCCCTTGAATGATGTGGATTATAAAATTGTGGACCCTGTGGTAGAATTCAAACTATTAGAAGTTCAAAATTGGTGTTATGAAAATTTCCTAGATAAAGATGACATGCCTATCTGAGAGACAAATTTACCCAAATATGTGATCCCAATAACACATCCTGGTAAAGACCGGGTAAGAATGTGCCAAAAGTACTATGTTCAAGACCAAAGAGAAATTGTGAATGCTGATAGGGAGATTCTTTTTACTATCACTGCAGAGTCTATAAATGAAATGTTGCAACTACAGTTTGACCCTAGGGCAGTCCCCCTATCCATTGAAGCATTAACTTAGTTATATTTGGGATTGGATTTCCCTAAGAGATTTATGATTTTTCAGAACTTTATGCCAGCTCATGTGGACATTCCAAAGCTGAATCCTCCATATTCCACTTCCAAGTTTCCTGAGGGTTTGAGACATGTAATTTCAATGTTATCTTCATATTGGGCTATTTCGCTGATGAATCCATCCTTGGTTTTTTTTCTACTTTATCACCTGGTCAGCCTCCTTCCATGATTTTTGACTTTGCTAGGTTCATAGCTGATAACATACACCATCAATTGAAAAAACTACCCATTGAAGGGGTATTCAAATATTCTTCATATTTATTTCACTTGTTCTTATTCGCATAAGCTGACCACTTTCCAATATCATTACAGAAAATGAATGTAGAGGGCCGACCTCTATCAGTTGTCTTTTGGACATCACTATTGAGAAAATAAGGAAGTGAATACAACTACACAGATTTTACAGATTTGTTCATTAGGCCAGCTATGAATTTGCTACATAAATCAAAACAACCTAGGGTAAGTGAAGAAATGAAAAGAATATTACAACTATCAGAGCAATGCAAAATGGGAGATTGGTACTTGTATGAAAAACACACTGAATTGAGAATATTTGGAACAAATATGCTTCCATACAAATTACCTAAGTTTTTGACTATCAGAGTCTTTGCTTTAGAGTATTTGAGATAGGTTTTGAATGCTGATGCCATCAATTTGAAATAGATGCTGAAGTATTCATGAACTTGACGAGATTGAATTTCACAGGCACAATTCAAAAACGCTTTATTCAACAGTAGTAACAAAGACCATGAGTGCAGTAAATTTAAAAAATATAGTCTTCAACTTACAATATCAGATGAAGTTAGACAAGGCCTCACTCTATGAAAAAAATCTAAGGATCAAGGCTTAGAAGATTTGATTTTAAAAATAGGAGTTGACCCATCAAATGTGCAAGCTGCTGAAGTATTGATCAAGAAGAAAAATGATGATATTGCTGCTTTAAGGAAATAGTTGAAACTTCCTCAAAGTGAGCACCCATAGAGTAAGGAGATACTTCAAGAACAGAAATAAAAAGAGGATATGATGCAGTTGATCATAAAGCTAACTGCCCAAATCAAAGATATGGAAATTCAAATGGATATACTTATAAAATAAAAAGAAACTGTGAAGGAAACTGATACTCCCACCATTCCTACAGTCATACCTATTATTACTGCTGCTGTTCCTTCTACACTGGGAGAAAAGTTAGCACCAAAATTTCCACTGGCAACTGCAGTGTCAGTGCAATCAGCTACTACCTCCAATACGGAATCTTCAACATCACAGGTACAACATACAGATGAAGCAGGGCAGATAGTCAAAGCAATGGAGGAGATGTCTCTAAAAAATAATGAAATTAACAGTTTGAAAAGGACAATTCAAAGTCTTGAGGCTTCCAACAAAACTGCATTGAGCAGAGAGCTATAAGACTTGAAGAAAGAATAAAGAATTTACAAAAAGAGTTAACATTTACTGAACAAATTTCTTACATCAAGGATCATCTTTGGAAAAATATTATTGAAGCTATACATCTTCAATGGCCATCAATTCAGATCATATATTAATAGAGAGACCTACTTCTAGCAGCTCAAGTGGAAATCCAAAGAACTAAAGATGAGCTAGCAGATAAACCAACATAAGCATTAAAACTCATCACCTTCCTAAATAGCAAAAACAGAGTTGAATTAGAGGAAATGCACATACAGGAAAGAACATAAACTATACTTCAAATAAAAAAGGTTCTAACGAAAAGGAATCTAATGAATACTTGGGAGGAAAAATGTGATGCCATGAACATTTCAACCACCAAGTTTTTAGCAAAATACACAGTTTTAAGGCAAAGTGGCCTGCCAAATATCCATGTCTTCAATGACAAATTAATGACCCAAAAAGATTATGACAAGAAAATAAGAGAATTTGCAAAGGGGCAAGTAAACAAATCTTTAGGACAAGGAAATCCTACAGGAAATGTTCTTCTTCAACACTTTGAAGACTTATTTGTTCTTCAAAATGAGATAAAATATATTTTTATTATCAAACCAAATTTTTTCAAATACACTGATGCAGATGAGAACTACAGGAAACTGAAAAATATGAAGATACCAAGTGTTGAAAAATGGCAGGTGTTTACAAATTTGTTGTAGCAGCAAAGAAGCAAAACAATGAAAGAAAGTGCAGGAGAAACAATCAGTCTGATAAGGAAACAATAAAACAATTATTTGATTTTGATTTTTTACTATCAAGAAGTCTCTTTTTATGATAGTTAAAGGTTAAAATATCAGTTAAAAGAGTATCAGGCTGAAAGAACAGAGTCAAAGTGTATCAGAGAGAAAAGAAACAACCAACTGATTTTGACTGCTGTAATTTCCCTTTTTACAACAGTAAAATTATAAATAAACAGCGTGAAAGAACATCAGGGATGAAGCTTAGCATTACAGAGTATAAGTGGAAAGAGTATCAACTAAGTCATCTTCCAAAAAAGATATTTTTCAATGTGCCAACAAGCATGGAAAACTATTCAACAAATAATTTTTGTTAGATAAGTTAGTTCTATATTTTCTAGATAAGAGGACAACTTGCTAAAGTTGTTAAGCAGCTGCCCCTCTTAATGTGTAAAGATATTTTATATTTCCTAGAGTTATTCCTACATCTCTCTAGGATATTTGTAATAAACATTTGTATAAATATTTCGGTTTATGAAGTGTTTAGTGTGGAATAAAATTGCTAAGATTACTATAGATTTTTGTTGATACATTGGAGGCCTACATGTGTTGATTTCGAAAGTAGCAGACTGGAAAAAGCTAATTAGACATCATAATTCACGATTCTCGTGATAATTTAAAGATTAAAGTGCATCTATCTTGTCATTGTTTATTTTTTGAAGTTTCATTCATTTCATTATGTGTTTGTTCTTTCTTAATGAGTAACTAGGAATATTACTTCAGGACTAGATCATGGCTCGCTGTCTGAACTAAGTTACCATTTAAAAGTTTTCAATTGATTTCCGGTGTTAGGAATTCTTAACTGCTCCTACTCCCGTTTGACTTCTGCCTCCTTCCTCTATTGTCCAGATCAAAGGATCCTTCATTGCCCTTTGTCCCGACTTCACCATTTCATCAAAAAACTTTTATCCAAAGCTCTGAAGGTTATCTATCTTGCCCTGAATACATTTTCATCCTTTTGGCCTTGCCTTCTAGTACTGCTATCTAGACTTAGACTCCATTAGCCCAATGGTCAAGTATATTCCTCCCTAGTTTACCTTTAAGTGATTTTTTCCCAACAAACCAATTCAAAACCAATTGTTCTATCATAACTAGCCTAAAACATTAAACAAAAACAAAGGTAAATCATAAATAGAGAGCCCTCTCTGAAATTTAGGAAGGCTAGATCCTAAATTTCCAAAGTAGGTTTGTGGTTAGCCCTAGTTTTCTTAAGCTAAAAACCAAAAGCCCAAAATCTTGAGAAATTACTAGGGTGATAACATACAGGCGACCATACTGGGGAACTAACCAATCTCCAGTTTTAAATTTAGTCTTAAAGGAAGATCTTTCATTTATATTTTACTTTAAGATTATTTTTAAGGGTTGTGGGTATTCATAAATAGTCATTCTGGCTTCTAGGAAAACCTACTATACCAGGTCTAATCCGGATCCTAAGCCTGCAGTTATAGTAGATAACCCAGAACAGATTGGAAAAAAGAAAAAACAAATTGTCAATTTAGAAACTGAAGTACCATTAAGAAAATTTAATTATTTACCCAAAGAATTAGTGAGCTTATCTGATATTTATTTTGATTTCAAGTTTGAACAATCATTATTTAAAAATAAATCTGAAACTGATTTAAAAGATACTGTAATAGTTCTCGTTTTTACTTCTTTCCTGAATGAAAAACATAATATTATTTCAACGAAAATAAAATCAGATAAATCTGAATCTCAAAGTCAAGTAGAAAGGATTAATGTTAAACTGATTAAAGACATTGATGAAGCTATTAAATTAGCCCATTTATTGTCTCACATTAAGCCTCCAGTTTCTCAATTGCACACAACAATAATTCCAGTAGCAGATTCAACTCTATACGCTGTCACCTCATTTTTAGATTCCATTGCAAGGTCATCCACAGAAAAATTTAGTCCAAAATGCCTTTGCAGCCTAGGATATTATTCCCCTCATCCAATCAATCCACTGCATCCACTAGTTTTATAAGCACTACATCCTTATTTCCAAATAGTTACATATCTATACCAACCTGTTTTCCAAGCTCTTCAAGTACAACTTTCAGCACATCAGCTAATATATCCAGCATTGCTCCTATCATTACTGTTATACCTCTCAGTTCAACAAAAATTCAAGCCATGGCTGCTAGGTATGCTCCCCTTGTCTTACCCCAAAACCTCCATGATATGCCCCAAGATTACCAGAAAAATATACCACTATTTGATGGCTTGTCACAATACACTGCTCAAAAACATGTCACAAGAATGACGGACTATTGTAAAATAGATGAAATAGATGAATCAAATGTTCAAATGAGGTTATTTGCTCAAAGTTTAACGGGAGAAGTTAAGAAATGGTTTAAAAATTTAGTTGCTGGTAGTATAGATAATTTAGCTGCATTTCATAGAGCATTTTTAAATAAATGGGAAAATAAAAAGAATCCTATGCAAATTTTTTCTGAGCTTGATACTTTAAAAAGATCTCCTAATGAGTATGTTCAGGATTACTGCACTAGGTATTACAGTGTTTATAATGCCATTCCCGTTGATCTTAAACCTACACCCTACTCTGTACTTCTTAAATTCCCTGATGGATTTTATCCAGATATGGCTTATCAACTAAGAGAAAGGAATGTTAAAACATTATAACATATGCAATTAGCTGCTGTTGGTGTAGAAATAAATATTCTAGCTAAAAAGGCAGACTTACGAATGAAAGGAGAGTCACAATCAAAGAAGAAACATCAAATTCAGATGCTAAACTAGATTTATTTGCTAAAACTTTAGAAAGAGTGGTTGATAGATTAGAAAATATTGAGAGAAAACCACAATGGGATAACCAACCACAAATCAGAAATCCCAACTTCAGAAAAAACAATAACCCTAGAAAAGCTAAAGAAGCTGCTCCAGATCAAAACATTAGGCCCCCATTTCAAGAGAACTATGCTGAGAGTTCCCATAATAATGATGAAGATGAGGATAACATCAATATAATAATGGGGATAGATGAAGAAAACACTATTTTCCTCACTCAGGAGGATCAAGAACTTTTTGAGCTTCAACAAATCAAAGTAGAATCTAATGAATCCTTTGATTTCAAACAAGGTTATGACTTCGCTATTAATGAAATTCACAGTCAGTATAACCTTAGAAATAGAAAAAAAATGAAACTTCTACAAAAAACACTTCTCAAAATCAAATTGAAAAGAATGTAGAAGAACCAAAAACAAAGATTTTGCAAATTCTCCCAAGGGAAAACAAGCAAAATTCCAATCCTCCTAGTCCCAAAAAATTTCCAAGTCCAAAAATTGTTGACATCACTGAAGAAGTGGCCCAATCCTCCAATAATGCCCAAAAGGCCAACACTACCAAATCCCCTAATTCAGTGAAATCAACAATTCCTGATCCAAAGAAGAATCCTGTTGATTCTAAATCAACAACAAATCCCGAAATTGTTAATACCAAAGCTTCTGCTGAAAGTTCAAAATCTGAAAAAACTTCTGCTGCCCCTAAATCTGTCCCTGAAAAGAGAACTAAAGACAACAAAAGTCAAGAAACTCAGATAGAAAACAAAAGAACAACTCAAGATAAAAGTACATATGATAAAATTCATGAAAAACCCACTCAGATAACTGTTACAAAAGATGAACTAATTCAGATTAGTAAGTCTCAACCATCATTTAATATTCAAACTGAAATAGCTAAGTTAAAAATACCAATTCCTTTAACAGAATTGGTAAAAAATGACTTATATAAATCAACAATTACTGAAACTTTGAATATGAATGATGGTGAAGATTCTACTAATTTAAATGATGATCAACTTGAATTAATTTTTGGCCCTGATGTAAATGGTAAGAATTCAGATGGATCAGTTCCTCCCTTCTATATCAGTCTTACTATTCATGATCAGATTTTACACAATGCAATGTTAGATTCAGGAGCTTCCCACAATTTAATGCCAAAAGCTATCATGGAAACTCTGAATTTAGAAATAACAAGGCCTTATAAAGATTTGTTCTCTTTTGATTCAAGAAAGGTTAAGTGCATAGGATTGATAAAAGACTTATGTGTGAATTTGGTTCAGTATCCCGATAAAAGTATGGTTATGGATATTGTAGTAGCTGACATCCCACCAAAGTATGGTATGCTTCTTTTTCGCTCATGGGGAGCTAAGTTGCAGGGATCTCTACAGTTAGACATGAGCTATGCCACCATATCAGTGTTTGGACAACCTAAGAAACTTTATAGAGAATCTTTAATGAAATACATGGTTATCAGTGCTGAGATCTCAATAAATTACCCAATTTTCTCAACACCAACTGATCTTGATTCTTTCATTTTATGTAACTCTGATAATAATGAAATCCAAACTGAATTAATTGACATAAAGCCTAAACCAAACAATGATAATATTTTTCATGAAGCCCTTTGGCACTTAGACTTTTATGGCTCAGTGAACAAGTCAGGAGTAGGAGCTGGAGTGTGGATCACAAACATTGAGACCAGTCATTCGGAAGGACATGCCTTTAGACTCAACTTCAAATGCACCAACAACATGGCAAAGTATGAAGCACTTATCTTAGGCCTCCAAATCATCAGAAATTTAGGAGGTAAGATAATTTTGATTATGGGAGATTCAGAATTAATAATTAATCAAGTAAATGGAGATTATTCTGTTCATAATCCTAGATTATCCAGATATAGAGATGCATCAATTGATTTATGTGAAGATTTATTGGAATGTAAGTTTGCTACTATTCCTAGAAAGCAAAATTTGCAAGCTCATTTCTTAGTAACTTTTGCTAGCACATGTAATTTACCTTTTCAACCAACACATAGATATACTGCTGAAGTTAAATATAGACCCATTGTCCCAGATAATTTCAAATACTGGAAGATTTTCTCTGAAGATGAACAGATTTACCATTTTTTGAATAATGAGGACGAATTTCAAAATTGTAAGATAGACACAGATGGTAATTTAGATTCAAATTGTAATATAGATTCAAATTTTAATTATGAAATAGATAACATAGATGCACATAAACTCACCAAACCCACTGTATTTACTCAATTTGACATAGATAACTTAGAGAAGGTAGATATAGAGGCAATAATTGAAGATGAAATTGAGATGTTAGATTTAAAAGATAATTTCTTACCTAAGGGTTTAACTCCTTTGGAGGACTTGTGTGATTCCAATGATGTGCCCAAAAAGCCTAAAATGGAACCAGTCAAGTCTGACATTGAAGAATGTAACATTGGGACAGAAACAAAACCAAAAATGATCAAATTGTCAAAATCTTTACCCCCTCAAGAAAAAGAAAAATACATTGAACTTTTAAAGGAATATCAAGATGTGTTTGCATGGAGTTATGAAGATTTAAAAGCATATGACACAAACATAATTCAACACAAGATTCCTATAAAAGATGATCAGAAACCATTTAAACAAAAATTGAGGAGGATTAATCCTGTCTTATTACCTTTGATTGAAAAAGAAGTTAAACGCATGTATGATGCCCAAATCATTGCACCAATCAATTCTGAATGGGTTTCTAACTTAGTACCTACAAGAAATAAAACTAGTGAAATCAGATTATGTGTAGATTTCAGGAATCTTAATAAAGTGTCTCTGAAGGATAATTACCCTTTACCCAAAATGGACCATATTTTACAAAGGGTAGTTGGTTCTTCCAGGATTTCTTTATTGGATGGTTTCTCAGGATATAACCAGATATTTGTTAAAAAATAAGACCAAGCTAAAACTGCTTTTACCACTCCATGGGGCACTTTCATGTATGTGAAAATGCCTTTTGGCTTGATGAATGCTGGGGCTACCTTTCAAAGGGCTATGGACATAGACTCTGCTAAGGAAATACATGAATTCTTGCTTATATATTTAGATGATATTACCATTTTTTCTAAGACAAATAATGAACTTTTGGATCATCTGAGACAAGTTTTCATTAAGTGTAGAAAATTTGGTATATCCTTAAACCCAAAGAAGACTCTTTTTGGACTAGAGGAAGGAAAATTACTTGGACACATAATTTCAAAGGAAGGTATTAGGATAGATCCTACAAGGATAGAAGCCATACTGAACATCCACCCACCTAGGAATGTAAAAGAGTTACAGGCATTTTTAGGTAAAATTAACTTTTTAAGAAGATTTATTTCTAACTTAGCAGAAATCATCAAAGAACTTAATAACATGCTAAAAAAGGACTCTGTTTTAAAATGGATAGTTGAAGCAAAACAATCATTCGAATCCATTAAACATGCTTTAACAAAAACACTAGTCCTAATCAGTCCAGACTTCAAGAAAGATTTTATAATATTTTTATTTGCCTCAGAACATACCATAGCTGCAGTTCTATTGCAAAAAAATGACCAAGGTTTTGAACAGCCTATAGCATTTTTCAGTAAAGCCCTTAGAGATGCACCTTTGAAATATAACATAATGGAAAAACAAGCTTTAGCCTTGGTAAAGCCATAAAATATTTCAAAGTGTACATTCTTTACTCCCACATTATTGCCTATGTCCCTAATGCTGTAGTCAAAGATATTCTTACACAGGATGGGCCAGATGGAAGAAGAGGAAAGTGGATTGCCACTATCCTTGAATATGACATAGAGATTAAACCAACTAAGCTCATAAAAGGACAATGTTTAGCCAGACTGATGGCTGAATCCAATTGTAATGCTTTAGATATAAATTTTATTGCCCAGGTTGATGACCAGGAAGAGATGGTGACTCCATCGATCAATGAAGCCTTTCTAGACTCACCATGGTACTAAGATATTATCTTTGTACTTAAAAATTTACAAGCTCCTCCTGGATTAACTAGAACTAAATCAAGATTCATTAAACTTAAAGCAATGAGATGTTGTATCTTAGATAATGTGCTTTTTTGGAAAGAACAAAGTGGGATATTACTGAACTGTTTACTAAAATCAAAAGCTGAAAAAATTCTTGGGGAATTTCATGCAGGTGATTGTGGAGGACACTTATATTGGAAAAGTACAATAGATAATATTCTTAGATCTAGTTTCTACTCGCCTGCCTTATTTGCTGATGTGAAAAAAATTGTTACTTCATGTCACAAATGTCAGATTTTTGAAGGAAAAAAGAAGTTGTTACCTTTACCCCTGAAACCTATTTCTACTGAGATGCCTTTTCAACAATGGGGTTTAGACTTAATTGGAGAAATTCACCCTCCATCCTCTGGCCAAAAAAAGTGGATATTGATTGCCACAGATTATTTCGCCAAGTGGATTGTAGCCATTCCTACCAGACAAGCTACTGATTCAGTCATTATCTCTTTCATAGAAAACAACCTTTTATCTAGATTTGGATGCCCACAGGAAATAATCACTGATAATGCAACAACATTTAAATCTAAGAAAATGATTACCTTTTGTCACAAGTATCATACCCTAGGCCACTCTACTACTTATTACCCTCAGGGTAATGGCCTAGCTGAATCTTCAAATAAAAGCCTTGTGAGTATCATAAAAAAACTACTTGAATAAAATAAGAAAACCTGGAATAAAAAGTTAGTCTATGCCTTATGGGTAGATAGACTTACTACCAAGAAGTCAATTGGAACATCTCCTTACCAGATTGTATATGGGATGGATGCAGTTTTCCCATCATCTTTAGGTGTTCCAGTAATGAAAATTATCCAAGAATCACAAGTAGAACTCAATGATATACAAAGAAGGATAAATCAAAATATTCATCTGCAACAGACAAGGGAAGAAGTATATGAAAAATATCAAGTCATTCAAGAGAAAATCAAGAAAATATTTGATAAAAGAACTAAAGAAGATGAATTTGCAATAGGAGATAAAGTGTTAAAATGGGATTCCAAGAGAGAAGAAAAAGGCAAGCATGGAAAGTTTGACTTTCTATGGAAAGGGCCTTATGTCATTTATGGGTACAGGGGTAACAATGCATTTTTCATCAGAAATTTGGATGGAACAGACATTCCATAAGGACCAGTGAATGGTAGAATGCTCAAACACTACTATTCTTCTGAGTTAACTAATAGTTAGTCCTAGTTTCCTTTTACATCAATATAAATATCCATTACAGTTTGTAGATTGGATGGGATGTTTTCTTTCCAAAGTTGAAGCCCGAAGTGAAGGCCCTAAGCTTTGAAGAGTAAAATGTCATAAGTATGAGTTGTTGCAGAAATAAAAAGATAGTTACAGGATGATCATGGTCAAAATGGAAGGCTAATGATCTTAGAGTTCTTGACATTTCACCAGGAAATGCCATCCCCATGTGAAGCCGCTGTTAGGGTCCTATAAATATAGGATTCATAATTTGAAATTGACTTATGATAGTCTTGTAAATATGTACATACTTTGATTTTTGCAATTTGTTTTTCCATATTTTGTAAAAAATAAAAACTAAAAAAATAAAAAAAAAGAGGGTAAAAAGTCCTAAAAGAAAAATCGAAGGACTTAGAAAAAATAATATACCCAAAAGAAAAAAGAAATAAAACATGAAAGTGTGCAAGTCCAAATGCCACTAATTTTTACTTTCAGATGATTATGGCAGAGTGTCAATAAATGCCATAATCCATGATGAGTTGAATTGTTCAATCTTGACTTGTCATGTTTCAATTTACATGTTGTAGACAGTGAATAAAGATTAGTCAGACTGTTTAATCCTGACTAATTAGTAGATAGGTAGAGAATAAAGAGGAGCTCATCAGTTTAAACTGAGCCCTCAGATGAAATAAGGTAGATTTAGATAGTTTTTATTTCTTTCAAAAGAATAAAATGTTTCAAGGTTGCTAGCTAAAATGCACCTGCAAAAAGGAAGAAAAAATGTTAGACTAAAAGTTGGGTAGGTAGAAAGAAGTGGGAAAATCATTTTAATATTTGTTACCAGGAAAAAATCACTAATTTCCCCTCCCCTATAGTTATTCTGCATTCTAAACTTCAAGTCAAAGAGGCTCAGAGCATTTCTCTGACTTCTGTTGGGACCGCACCCAAGGCTCAATGACTGTTAAGTTAAAAATGTTGAATTCTTATATTAATCCCTAATGATCATCATTTACCCTACATTCATCTGTTACACTTCAATTTCATAAGTAAAGACCTTTTTACTTAATGAAAAATAAAATCCCCTTTTGATTAATCTTCTTCATTCATAAAAACATAAAAAACCCTCCAAAAATATTAGATTCCAGGTCAAAGTGGTCAAATTATAAATGATAAAGCTTTTCTTTTACATTATCACTTTACTTAGTCATATAATTATATTTTGGTGTTTTTCATTGTCCTTGGTCAAATTAACTTCTAATTTATTTATTAAATCCCTATAAACAAACCTTATCCTATTATTATAACCCCTTTTATCTAATTATCCCCGAAAACCCACTATTATAAGCTTTTTTTCCAAAGTTAATTATCCACAAGTTTAAATAAAAAAACCCTAATTATATCCCTTTTGGCATAAAAGTAACATTATGTAAATAATCCCACTCCATATGGTTATTGGACCCCTCCATGGTCTAAAACTATATAATAAAAATATAAATAAACTCTCAAAAAAGAATAGCTTTACCATATCACCTATACCGTTTTAACCCAAGGTTTATTTCGAATAAACTAAAGGTTTATAACACATTTCACATCGGTCTTTCCCAAGCAGTATTTCTAAAATTATGCAATAGCCTCACGCTATGCATAGCTTAACCTATGGTTAGAGCCATATAACCCGCCTCACGCGCATTTTTGACCATATATATAAACTTTGTTTATATATACACCACTACTTGACCCCTTTCCAAATCATGTGTTGACCCTGTCTATACAAAAAACCTTTGTTATAACTATATAACATTTCATAAACCTGCACAATACATCAACTATTTGTAATAGAACTTTGATTATAATTCATATTATACAAATTTTATTACATTGATTAATGAAATGCACCATAGCATAAGCCGCCTGGTCCTACCTCACCTTTTCCCCACATCTTCCCAACACATCCCGATCGTTCACTCCCACCTCTCGAATCTAATGGTGGATGATGCACTTTGCACCCACAAAAAAAACAATGATCCCAAGCGAAAAGATGTGCGAAATTGGATGCTTTCAAAAAACCACTCTTGTGACGTGTTGCGTTCTTAGTGCGTCGCGTTCATTTTGCCAAAAACTGCTTACAACCCAAATCCAACGCGAAAACAACTTCCAATTTTTTGCATTAAAATAAAATCTAAAACCTCTCCCGCTGATGATTTGACCAACTTTTATGAAATTTGTTAAAGATTTATGTATAAATATTAAAACCTTTGTAATGAATCTTATTATTGTATTTGCATCCCGACTGTTAAAAAAGTTCCGCTAAGCCCTTTTAAGCTTCCTAAGCCTGATTTTAAACCTCTGTGTGTCAATTTTGTGCCTGAAAGTTCCGACTTCGTAGCTGAAAACCCTCTTTGAAGACCATTAACACCTTCTTGGCTCCAACAACTCAAAATAAGCTCAAGTTCAACCATGGAAGCATTTCAAAGCCCGTCCAACTGTCGAAATACCTGCAGTTAAGGTATTCTTCGACTATTCAAGCCTGCAAATCCAAAATTGAAGTCTTTATGAATAAAATAAATATGAATTAAGAGAAATTATTCATATAAATTTTCCCTAAAATGCTCAAAATCAGGGCAAACTCGCAAAATTTCCCCAGAAACTGCTACTGTCTTAGCCTTTTTTTAAGCCGATTTCTTAGTTCTAAACCCCTGAAAATCCATTCCACAGCTTGAAAAGGTCTTTAAACTTACATATTTCCTAAAATAATCTCTTTTGCAGCCCTATTCATTCATAAAACCTATGTTTTCTGTCTTAAACTTGTTGAATAGATCCCAGATTCCTAATTGCACAAGAATTGCTCAAATTCCCTCTGTTTAAGAAAAATTAACTATTGCAAATTGTGTAATATTGCTTTAGTTATTTCAAAATGACAAAGAAACAAATGACACCTAAAGTTGGAGGCTCTAGGCCTATTAAACCTGGAGAATCCAAACCTCCTAGGTCTGAAGTTGCAAAAGACCCAAAATCCACCCCTGCACTCACTGCAAAAACTACTGTGTCTGTCAATCCCCTTCAGCCACCAGTATCTACTGAAGAAATCATCCCCTTGACTAATGTGGATTATAAAATTATGGACCCTATGGTAGAATTAAACCTATTATAAGTTCAAAATTGGTGTTATGAAAATTTCCTAGATAAATATGACATGCCTATCTGGGAGACCTGGTAAGAATGTGATCCCAGTAACACATCCTAGTCAAGACCTAGTAAGAATGTGCCAAAAGTACTATGTTCTAGACCAAAGAGCAATTGTGAATGCTGATAGGGAGATTCTTTTTTCTATCACTGCAGAGTCTATAAATGAAATGTTGCAACTACAGTTTGACCCTAGGGCAGTCCCCCCATCCATTGAAGAATTAACTCAGTTATATTTGGGATTGGATTTCCCTAAGAGATTTATGATTTTTCAGAACTTTATGCCAGCTCATGTGGACATTCCAAAGCTGAATCCTCCATATTCCACTTCCAAGTTTCTTGAGGGTTCAAGACATGTAATTTCAATGTTATCCTTCATATTGGGCTATTTCACTGATGAATCCATCCTTGGTTTTTTGTCTACTTTATCACCTGGTCAACCTCCTTCCATGATTTTTGACTTTGCCAGGTTCATAGCTGATAACATACACCATCAATTGACAAAGCTACCCACTGAAGGGGTATTGAGATATTTTTCTTATTTATTTCACTTGTTCTTATTCTCAAAAGCTGATCACTTTCCAATAGCATTACATAAAATGAATGTAGAGGGTCATCCTCTATCAGTTGTCTTTTGGACATCACTATTGAGAAAAGAAGGAAGTGAATACAGCTACACAGATTTTACAGATTTGTTCATTAGGCCAGCTATGAATTTGCTACATAAATCAGAACAGCCTAGGGTAAGTGAAGAAATGAAAAGAATATTACAACTATCAGAGCAATGCAAAATGGGAGATTGGTACTTGTATGAGAAACACACTGAATTGAGAATATTTGGAACAAATATGCTTCCATACAAATTACGTAAGTTTTTGAATATCAGAGTCTTTGCTTTAGAGTATTTGAGACAGGTTTTGAATGCTGATGCCATCAATTTGAAGTAGATGCTAAAAGTATTGATGAACTTGACCAGATTGAATTTCATAGGCACAATTCAAAAATGCTTTATTCAACAGTAGTAACAAAGACCATGAGTGCGGTAAATTTACAAAATACAGTCTTCAACTTACAATATCAGATGAAGTTAGAAAAGGCCTCACTCTATGCAAAATATCTAAGGATCAAGGCCTTAGAAGATTTTATTTTACAAATAGGAGTTGACCCATCAAATGTGCAAGATGCTGAAGTATTGATCAAGAAGAAAAATGATGATATTGCTTCTTTAAGGAAATAGTTGAAACTTCCTCAAAGTGAGCACCCACAGAGTAAGGAGATACTTCAAGAACAGAAATAAAAATAGGATATGATGCAGTTGATCATAAAGCTAACTTCCCAAATCAAAGATATGGAAAGTCAAATGGATATACTTATAAAAGAAAAAGAAACTATGAAGGAAACTGATACTTCCACCATTCCTACAGTCATACCTATTATTACTGCTGCTGTTCCTTCTACACTGGGAGAAAAGTTAACACCAAAAGTGCCACTGGAAACTACAGTGTTAGTGCAATCAGCTACTACCTCCAATATAGAATCTTCAACATCACAAGTACAACATACAGATGAAACAAGGCAGATAGTCAAAGCAATGGAGGAGATGTCTAAAAAATAATGAAATTAACAGTTTGAAAAAGACAATTCAAAGGCTTGAGGCTTCCAACAAAACTACATTAATAACATCTAAAGGACATGAGCAGAGAGCTATAAGATTTGAAGAAGGAATAAAGAATTTACAAAAAGAGTTAACATTTACTGAACATATTTCTTACATCAAGGATCATCTTTGGAAAAACATTATTGAAGCTATACATCTTTAATGGCCATCAATTCAGATCATATATGAACAGAGAGACCTACTTCTAGTAGCTCAAGTGGAAATCCAAAGAACTAAAGATGAGTTGGCAGATAAACCAACACAAGCATTAAAACTCATCACCTTCCTAAATAGCAAAAACATAGCTGAATTAGAGGAAATGCACATACATGATAGAACAAAAACTATACTTCAGATCAAAAAGTTTCTAACAAAAAGGAATCTAATGAATACTTTGGAGGAAAAATGTGATGCCATGAACATTTCAATCACCAAGTTTTTAGAAAAATACACATTTTTAAGGCAAAGTGGCCTGCCAGATATCTATGTCTTCAATGACAAATTAATGGCCCAAAAAGATTATGACAAGAAAATAAGAGAATTTGCAAAGGGGAAACTAAACAAATCTTTAGGACAAGGCACTCCTATAGGAAACGTTCTTCTTCAGCACTTTGAAGACTTATTTTTTCTTCAAAATGAGATAAAATATCTTTTTATTATCAAACCAAAATTTTCCAAATACATTGATGCAGATGAGAACTACAGGAATCTGAAAATATGAAGATACCAAGTGCTGAACAGTGGCAGGTGTTTACAGATTTGTTGTAGCAGTAAAGAAGCAAAACAATGAAAGAAAGTGTAGGAGAAACAGTTAATCTGAGAAGGAAACAATAAAACAATTATTTGATTTTGATTTTTTACTGCTGAGAAGTCTCTTTTTACAACAGTTAAAGGTTTAAATATCAATTAAAAGAGTATCAGGGTGAAAGAACAGAGTCAAAGTGTATCAGAGAGAAAAGCAACAACCAACTAATTTTGACTGCTGTAATTTCCCTTTTTACAGTAGTAAAATGATAAATAAACAGCGTGAAAGAACATCAGGGATGAAGCTCAGCATTAAAGAGTATAAGTGGAAAGAGTATCAGTTAAGTCATCTTCCAAAAAGATATTTTTCAATGTGCCAGCAAGCATGGACAACTATTCAACAAACAATTTTTGTTAGATAAGTTAGTTCTATATTTTCTAGATAAGAGGACAACTTGCTAAAGTTGTTAAGTAGCTGTCCCTCTTAATGTGTAAAGATATTTTATATTTCCTAGAGTTATTCGTACATCTCTCTAGGATATTTGTAATAAACATTTGTATAAATACTTCAGTTTGTGAAATGTTTAGTGTGGAATAAAATTGCTAAGATTACTATAGATTTTTGCTGATACATTGGAGGCCTACATGTGTTTATTTCGAAAGTAGTAGACTGGAAAATGCTAATTGGACATCATAATTCAGGATTCTCGTGATAAGTTAAACAGTAAAGTGCATCTATCTTGTCATTGTTTATTTTCCGAAGTTTCATTCATTTCATTATGTGTTTTTTCTTTCTTAATGAGTAACTAGGAATATTAATTTAGGACTAGCTCATGGCTCCTTGTCTTAACTAAGTTACCATTTAAATTTTTTCAACTGATTTCTAACGTTAGGAATTCTTAACTGCTCCTACTCCCATTTGACTTCTGCCTCCTTTCTCTATTGTCCGGATCAAAGGATCCTTCATTGCCCTTTTTCCCAACTTCACCATTTCATCAAAAAACTATTTTCCAAAGCTCTGAGGGTTATCTATCTTGCCCTGAATACATTTGCATCCTTTTGTCCTTTCCTTCTAGTACTGCTATCTAGACTTAGACTCCATTAGCCCAATGGTTAAGTATATTCCTCCATGGTTTACCTTTAAGTGATTTTTTCCCACCAAACCAATTCAAAACCAATTGTTCTATCATAAATAGCCTAAAAAATTAGACAAAAACAAAGTTAAATCATAAAGAGAGAGCCCTCTCTGAAATTTAGGAAGGCTAGATCCTAAATTTCCAAAGTAGGTTTGTGGTTACCCCTAGTTTTCTTAAACTAAAAACCAAAAGCCCACAATATTGAGAAATTACTAGGGTGATAACAACACACACACACACACACACACACACATATGGACAGGCCCTAAAGTGTCAGCAAAAATTTTGTTACCTGGGCCCGTTACCCCAACCCTTCCTCACTTTTTCACTTTAAATTTCCTCTAGGGCACGCCTTCTGGGCTGACCTATTTGTGGTTCTACCTTCACGCCAATGAATAAACTGCTAGGATCATGTGTTCATCACCACAACCCATGCTTACATCATCCCGCGACCTTTTTTAAACTCACTATGATGCTAAACTGTCGGGGTTCGACCTCCGAGCTTATGTGTCCCAACACGTCCACATATCCGCACTTACAATTCTCCCATTTTCCCACTGCAATGAATTTTCTTCGACCACGACAACTTGGCACTGAGTAATCTCGACTCTCTTGCAAACACTGCACCTTTCATGTTCGAGAGATGGAATCTGGGATAGAAATATTCTCATCAATGGCCATAATGTTACAGATCTTAATGGGTCCCACCTTCCTCTTTCTAACACTATGATAAGCCATTTCGCATAGGAGTTGGCTCTTCCATCAGCCAATGCATGGCCTCCATATCATCCCAACCTCCTCCACACTATAGGGCCTACCACAATGTCCCAATCTTCGTCAACCCAACATTTCTATTGTGAAACCTTCTATGGTATTATGGGATGTAACATCCATTCTTACGTCATCTCAGGTTTCTTCTTAGCTATTGGTATCTCACGCTAAATCGTGACCCTTCATCACACTGACCTTGCGCTCGTTTTTGCATTGTGGTCATATAGTTAGCAACCTGGATTTATCGCCGACCATTTTATGACACGATAAACCCATCCAAGCTCATGGATAAGGTTAAGAGACTAATAATTTGAGCTAAAGTATTTCTCTCACTTTGCGTTTTGCGCCATTCACGAAGAATTCATCCATGACTATGCCATGGTGGTTCTGTAAATGTATGGACTTGTACCAGAGTACAAACATAACCATTAAGTATTTTTGAAAAAAAATTTGGTGCTATTCCTCATGATGTTACCACTAGAATACCATCTCAGGGTTCTTGGTGACAGAAATACAAGGCATGATTCGGCGACTTTTCCATCCATGGTAGGGACTTGTCCATTCAGGCCAAGGATCTACCCTTTCAGTCTAGGGACCTATCCATATAGTCTCTTAGAGATCTGTGGTTCCTTGGGTCCTCAATATCTTATGGGGAATAAATCGATATCGGTCCAGAGATCCCAAAACTGCCTTGAATAATAATCAAGCACAAGTTTATCAAAGAAATCAACAAGAATATGGTGCTTAGAATGCCGCAAGGAGATCAAGATTCCTCAACAAACACGAAGTCCTCCTTTTAATTCTAATTATAGGCATAAACCACATATATAAGCTCATTCTTAGAAACATTACAATCCCACAACCATTTCTTTCTTATGGACATGATTTTCAGGCATGGACCACACAATGGGTCTCCCCATATTCAATACTACAAGCATGAAGCCACCTAGTGAGCATCCAATGCTCATGCCACACAACAATGAAATCTAGTGCGTACCGCGCCCATGCAGGTGGTTATATATTTATATATATAAGTGTTTCCATCATAAATAACAATGATACAATGTCATAGCCACATTTTACACATGCAATAGAGTTTCACCATTCCAATCTTATCAAACCATGAGCCATTCATACAATTATTACAACAATGATTTTCAAATCAAAATTAGCTCAATAACATGGAGATAAAGTTAGAAAAACTTATTTGGAATTGATGCTAGAATTGGAAACTGAGCTCGGGAAAACAACTCCCCACCCAACCATAGAGAGTTGAAACTGTTACCCCTGAGACAAATTCCAAATCTTGAGTTGGGATGCTTCTAAATGTTTTTAGCCAACAAACACAATGTAATTTTCCCAATTAGCCATGGGCTAGTTGGAATATTAAATTTTGTTTTGCTGTCTTGTTTTATGAATAAAAGGACAATGGAGGTCCACAAGTCTCCTTAATAATGAATAAATCAATGCCAATGTGAAAATAATACATCTTGGCAGCTTAATTGAGCACCCTTAGGTGTGAAAAGGGGTTGGAACATCTTGACTGGGTCAACTTTGACCAAATCAACATCGCTGTCATGGAGGAGTGGCATTCAATGAGGGACAACGTAGTTTTAGATGGAGAAACTTTACATGGAAGTAGTGTCATAAATGAATGGGGCTTAGGGTTTGGAAGATCATTTATTATAAAAGGAAGATGGCGACAACCATATTAATTATGTTTATGTATTCGATATTTCTGAATATATGGTCTGTTTAGACATATAACTTTCTTTGGTTGTTTAGCTAAGATTGAAAGTTCTGTTTAGCACTGGATGTTCCTGATTGGGAATCCCACCGTTTCATTGAGAAGCTCTTAGAAGAGTATTGTACTTCACTTCCGCTTTCATGCTTAGGGCCAAGCTTCATCTTACACCTACAACACAGATCCTGTTGAGGGTTGAGTTGTTTTGCAGGTTGTAGTAGTGGAGACCACATTTGGGTCACTTCAATGCTTATTTTCAGTGGAGAAGGGTTCCTTTCCACTGGGATGATAGTAAGGAAGGTCCTTGAGCATATTTTCATATCTTGGCATCAAGCCATTGATTTATTTTCCCCTACAACGCAATTTCTGTCCTGGACTGCATTATTTTGAGGGAGGAGTTGCAGGGTGGTTTCAGTGTGTTGAAGATTGCAACAAGAAACAATGAAGGAGGCATCCTGAAACATCATTCCTGATCCTAGTTGGAAAATAATCACCTAAACAAGGTGGGGCCCACACAGGTGATTTTTTGTTGCAAAGTCTATTTTTAGACTATGTCTATTTTTAGACATATGGATCATGTTCTATAAGTTGTGGGATGCTATTTGTGGATGGTTGGTCAAGTTGGAAAAATAGATGGATTTCTATTTTTAGACATATTGGGCGGAATCTATTTTTAGATTGCCAGTCTAAAAATAGATATGTCGAATATTATTAGCTCTTAATAATATTTGAACTATAAACATTATCTTATTCTCTTGGAGCACTTCAGTTAAGTGCACAGATGTGGCACAGGAGTTGACAGAAGGAATTACGCTATTCCTGAGGGTTATGTGGAGCTATTGCATGGATACTTCAGTTAGAATTCATGTGACAGAGTTTGGTGGAGTTGATTGAGGAAGTTAGTTGAGTTGTATTCAGTTTAACTAATCTAAACATAGTTGAGCTATTTGTATCTAGTTTAGCTGATTGATACAATTAGTGAGAGTGGTGTGAATTAATTATTAATTAATTCACTAATTATAAACTCATTAATCAACTAAATAATACATCAGTTAACTTCAGTGCATGGACAGTTTCAGTGGAGACCAGTGCAAAGATAGGTGAAAGGGCAAGTATGACTATTAGTTGTGACTATAAGTGATGCATGGTTTGCATCCAACACTTAGTAGAGATGCCTATAAAGACTGCGTGAGCAAGGCTGGGGTAATTCATTCTCATCAAGAGGCATTCTTCAGTGGGGATTACGTAGTAGAGGTAGGCTAGAGGCTGGCAAAGATCGGTGCATGGGATTTGCAAGATTGGGCCTGATTAGTGTGTAGCAAGTGGAGATTATACTGAGAGCTTGTGAGGAGCTTTGTATGATGATTGTTACATGATCTCTATGACATATATAGTATACAGATAGTTGGGGGTTTTCAGCTTTAAGCTTTCCCATTACATACTGTGTTCATATGTGTGAATTTTTATGGTTTTAATGTGTGCATGCAATTGATTTTATTTTTGCATGTGATGATCAATGGTGGAAGAGATTCTGTATTGTGCATGAAGATAAAATAGTGTGTGATCAGGGGAATCTCGGTGGATAACATATCAATTATTCAAATTTCTACATAGTGCACCATTTGGAGAGAAGGTTTTCTAGAAAAGGGATCAACCCTTTATCTAGAGAGTATATTGGAGGAGGCTATCTTTCTTACTACATAAAATCAGCCACACTTTCCAGATCTATCTTTTACAGTGAATCTTCAGCCCTAGGGATTTTATTCCCATCTTGCATGATGGTGTATTTCTGAAAACCCTTGTGGGGTTCTTCATTGGAGGTTGTATAGAGCCTATATTTGTACTTGTTGTATCTATTGAGGCATATATCAGCCCATATTATTTTTATGTTCATTTTATTTAGCAGCACACTTTATGACTACGCTGTAGTAGTGCCTCCAACATTTTAATATAGTAGCAACACCTCTTTTGAGGGTTTTTTCCATTGGAGGCTCATTCTATCTTGTTGTACATATTATGGCCCATTTATTATGCATATTTTTTTGCTATTATAATGATTAGAAGGTGTCCATATTGTCCTATTGATTTTATATGATGATTAACATTATTATTCTAGCATTTTGCTATATTCCTGCTTTTCCATTTGGGAATATTACAGGGGTATCGGAGCATAATCTTGGCATAGCCTATGCATCTTGAAAAGCCAATATGTCATCTGAAGAAGGAGATCCTCTTACTGATAGAGAGAAGAGGTATCAAAGAATAATACATCAGATGTTTTATTATACAAATGATAAAGAAGACAAGGGTAAAACCCCTTTATCAGGAGGAGAAGATGAATAGGAGTTTCCTAAGATTATTGTCAAAGCTATGAAAGACATTGCTAGAGAAATAAAAGATATGAGGATGGATAGATACAAGGAATCCCCTAAATGATTTCAACATGGTGAAGGCTCCGACATTTCTCATCATTGGAGTGATCAACCAGTGCAGTAGCAAAAATTTTCCCAATGCTCTACAATGCCTAGATTCTTAGCAGTGGGAAATGAAGGGTTTCAAGAACAAGAAACTCTTGAAGACTATTTCATGGAGTATGAGTCTCAATCTCAGAGATTCAAGGACCACTTGAGTTTTCAAGAATTTTTTCAAATCAAGGACAATAGGAGACCCATGCATCACAATAGAGGTGGAGGATTCATTCAGAATCATGATCTACACTGCACTATGGGCATATTTTTCATACCCAACTTTGATGGATCATATAAATTCACTTCCAAATCATGGGTAGATAAGCTTGAAATCTACTTCTAGCTGAACAAAGTACTGGAGATGGAGGCCATTAAGATAGTAGCACTGCACCTTGAGGGTGAAGCACATGATTGGTAGTTCCATGGTTTGTCTACATTGGGTCATGCTAATGTGACTGAATATTCAAAGTTCT
Organism: Pinus albicaulis; assembly: GCA_034641835.2. Classification (NCBI taxonomy): domain Eukaryota; kingdom Viridiplantae; phylum Streptophyta; class Pinopsida; order Pinales; family Pinaceae; genus Pinus; species Pinus albicaulis. Next base: position 136,336,902 of record CM076579.1, read on the forward strand.
CAAGGAGGTTGGTGGAGAGGTTTGATAGAAGAGATCCTGAGGCAACATTCATGAGGCTTGAAAAGCTCAAACAATAAGGTAATCCAGAAACTCATATTTCTGAGTTTTTAAAACTTTCTGTTATGGTTCCTGATTTATCTACAACAAGAAGGGTCTATATGTTCATTTATGGGTTAGAAGAACCTATCAATGGGTTGGTTAAGTCTACCAAGACCACTACCCTTAAAGATGCCATTGAAAGGGCTAGAGATCTACAATATGCCTTGCGAAAAGCAAAGGAAACATTTCAGCAAAAGCCCTCTTTTCCATCAAAGGGAAAATATGTGAAGGCTCCTCTTTCAAAGGAGAGCCAAAATAAAAACCTCTAGATGATGATGTCCAAAGAGACTTGAGGAGGAGGAAGCTTTGCTTCACATGCAAGGAATCTTGGGCACCCGAACATAGATGTGCAGCAGGAAAGGCACACTACATAGAGGTCTTCTTAGATGAAGAGGAGGAAGAATAAGAGGAACTAGAAAGAGGTCACAACGCTAAAACTGTAGGAGATGATCCAACACCATCAGGAGATGGGAATGGGGCATTTGATCCAATTGGAGGGGCTCTTGCATCATTGAGAGGAGTACCCAAGTACTTGACCTTGAAGGTTAGAGGTTCCATTGTAGATCAAAGGGTTTCTGTTTTGATTGATAGTGGGGATACCCACAATTTTATTGATTCCCAACTAGTGCAGAGGAGGGCAATACCCACTGATGATTTTGAGGGATTTTCTATTTTGGTCCAAGGAGATAGAACTATGCAATGCATGCATTATGTTCCATCCTTATCTGTCACCATGGGGACTTATACATTGACTAGTCGCTTCTTTGTGGTTGACATATATGACACCAATGTGATATTGGGTGTGCAATGGTTGATTACTTTGGGGAAGATCACCACAGATTGGGAGAATTTGAAGATGGAATGGGTGGATAGAAAGAGTGGTAAAACTCAGATGATCAAGGACATGCGCACATATCCCTCACATAAAATTTCCACACAGAAAACAGAGATGGGTTTGCGCAGTGGAAGCAAGGACCTAACAGTCCCATCTATTATGCACATGACTTTGGCCCATGGGACACTATTATTTTGTGGCAGACCACCTAGGAGGCCACCTGATCCAGATTTGGTGAGACATGTATCACATCATGATGCACTATTCATAGATCCAGGAGGAATGGGAGCATTAGAAAGCCATGATACAACATTGAGAATCTTGGGTAGACTCAAGGAGGAGGGAGACATTCTCCCAACATCATCATTACCCACTCTCATTTTAGATTCTACGCTGTGGGAGGAGCAACATGGGAAGGATAGCAGAATTCCAACATGTACCTTTGGCATGGGAGATGTTAAGGAGAAGGGAAACCATATGACAGATGTTCTTTTGATAGATCATCAACACTGTCACTATGGAGGATAGATCCATATTGGAAATCCCACCTGTTAGTGGATTATTCCAAGGATCGTTTTACATGCATGATACTTGATGACCAGATACATGAAGAGGGCTATTCAGTCCAAAATGAAGTCATTTGTTATCATAGTAGGATCTTCTTATCTAGAGCCTCCAAGCTCAAGGAGAAGTTGCTACAAAGAGCACATGAAGATTTTCTCTTCAGCCATACTTATTCCATGAGAGCCTACAACACTATCATGGAGAGCTACACTTGGGAAGGCTTTGAAGAGGATATATATCAGCATTTGCAAAGATGCATGGACCATGTGGATATGGGAGAGATACATAACTCAATGAAGGAGTTATCACAACCACCTCTTTCCTCTTTTGGAATGAGAGGGGATCTATCTATGGACCACTACATTTGCATGAGCAGAAATTTTGGTAAGGGACATGCTTATATACATGATATTTCATTTGATGATTATTTGCATTCCTTTACCATGTATAGGCAGGCCATTTCTACAAGGAGGAGCATTCTTCCATATAAAATTCATGGCCAACTTTGGGCCATAAACATTTCTGAACATGGCCACTCCCTTGGAGGATATAGGGAGATGTTGTATCACTGTGGGTGCACTCCAAAGGCACCAAACATTTCTCACATTTTCAAAACTTGTGGGAAAACTTGGAAATCAAGTAAGTGGTGGGGAAACCACTTACCACATCATTATTTTATGCAGTCAGGAGATATACTGCGCTGGTTCCACATGTGGGACTATGAACCACCTCCATTTTTACATATTTATGTTTATATGTATTTGGTTTTGATCCCATACATTGATGATGTGCTTATTATTTTTATGGGGATGATTGGAGGGAGGATGGGAGGATTGTATGTGCCCTATGGAAGAGAGATTATCCATGTTTAATATTCTACATGTTTCAAGGAGGACCTTGGGAAAACCATGTTTGTTTCATTGGATCTATTGCTTCCTTGTGGGATGAATCATTTGCATTTCATGAGAACTTTGGAGGAGCATTTCATTGAGGGATGGATGAGAGACACTTAGCTTATGAGGGAAGCCTATCACATGATGATGTCACCAATGATGGAGGAGAAGAGTTGCAACACTCACCTTGTCAGTTTCTTGAGGACATGTAACATTTGGGAAGGGAGGTCTGTAATATTCCCAATTAGCCATGAACTAGTTGGAATATTAAATTTTGTTTTGTTGTCTTGTTTTATGAATAAAAGAACAGTGGAGGTCCACAAGTCTCCTTAATAATGAATAAATCAATGCCAATGTGAAAAGAAGACATCTTGGCAACTTAATTGAGCACCCTTAGGTGTGAAAATGGGTTGGAAAATCTTGACTGGGTCAACTTTGACCAAATCAACATCGCTGTCATGGAGGAGTGGCATTCAATGAGGGACATCGCAGTTTTAGATGGAGACACTTTGCATGGAAGTAGTGTCATAAATGAATGGGGCTTAGGGTTTGGAAGCTCATTTCTTATAAAAGGAAGAGGATGGTAGCCATATTGATTAAGTTTATGTATTTGATATTTTTGAATATATGGTCTGTTTAGACATATAGCTTTCTTTGGCTGTTTAGCACTAGGTGTTCCTGATTGGGAATCCCACCTCTTTCATTGAGAAGCTCTTGGAATATTATTTTACTTCACTTCCACTTTCAGGCTTAGGGCCAAGCTTCATCTTACATCTACAACGCATATCCTGTTGAGGGTTGAGTTGTGTTGCAGCAGTGGAGACCACATTTGGGTCACTTCAGTGCTTATTTTCAGTGGATAAGGGTTCCTTTCCATTGGGAGGATAGTAAGGAAGGCCCTTGAGCATATTTTCATATCTTCGCATCAGGCCATTGATTTTTTTGCCCCTACAACATAGTTTCTATCTTGGACTGCGTTATTTTGAGGGAGGAGTTACAGGGTGGTTTCAGTGCACCATTTGGAGAGAAGGTTTTCTAGAAAAGGGATCAGGCCTTTATCTAGAGAGTCTATTGGAGGAGGCTATATTTATTACTACATAAAATCAGCCACATTTTCCAGATCTATATTTTGCAGTGAATCTTCATCTCTAGGGATTTGATTCCCATCTTGCATGATGGTGTATTTCTGAAAACCCTTGCGGGGTTCTTCATTGGAGGTTGTATAGAGCCTATATCTGTACTTGTTGTATCTATTGAGGCATATATCAACCCATGTTATTTGTATGTTCATTTACTGTAACAATGCACTTTATGGCTGTGCTGTAGCAGTGTATCCGACATTTTTATATAGTAGCAACACCTCTTTTGAGGGTTTTGTCCATTGGAGGCCCATTCTATCTTGTTGTACATCTTATGGCCCATCTATTATGCATATTTTGTTGCTGTTATAATGATTAGAAGGTCTTCATATTGGCCTATTTCCTTTATATGATGATTAACATTGCTATTCCTACATTTTTCACTATATTCTTTCTTTTCCCATTTGGGAATATTACACACAACTAAGACATGATGTCACAAGGCCATTACTTCCTTCATCCACTAGATAAGCTCATTATGACTCACACCATTCAAAAATACATACAATCATCCCAACATTTCACAATGCAGAAAACTCTAGCTCACTTTCAGGAGAAGATAGTCCACTATAAGGAAGGTTCTTTAGTGGCTAAGCTATTAATGGCTTTAAAAAATCACTTCTCCAAGTGGTTCCTCAGTGCGTCAAGCACCAAATATTTAGCCCCAAGGCAAATCCTAGTGGTTCTTCAACCGTAAAAAACACCTAAGTGATTCTTCCCAAATCTAACGGATTCATTTATCCACACAACTTTGTACAACATTTACAATGCATTTAAATTTTTCTTCACTCAACAAATAGGAAATGATCTGTTTCCCTCATCTGGTCAGCCATTTCCCACATGGCTTCGTTTGTCCCAAAGTGCATCCACAACACTTTGATTTTCTCTATTACTTGGTTCCAGAGCATGAGATGTGTCTGATCCAGAATGCATAGTGGTTCTGGCGAGAATTCTCCCTCTACTTCCACCCGTAACATAAACCTAACAATTACATTATTAGAATCTTGTACATATATTTTAAGAAATGAAACATGGAAAACATCATGGAATTTCATCACTGGTGGTAAGGTTAATCTATAGGATTTAGGCCCTATCCTTTCAAGTATTTCAAAATGCACAAAAAATCATGGTGCCAACTTGGCACATGACCGAATATTCAAGGAGCTCTTCTTGGGTTTGACTCTCAGTAAACATGTTCCCAAACTTGGAACTCATTTTTCACCCTATGCTTATCCGAATATATTTTTTGTCTATCCCATGCCACCTTTTAATTCTGTTTGTTGACCTGCATTTGTTGCTCCATTTCATTTAACACATTAGGCCCAATAAGGACCCTATTCCCTGGATCACTCTAGCTTATAGGAGTATTGCAAATCCTTCCATAAAATGCCTCAAATCGTCTCATCTTTAGAGAATATTTGGTGCCCATTGTTGTATGAAATTTATACAAGGGGAAGGTAATCTTCCCAATTCCTTAGATGGTAAATTTCATACATCCTCAACATGTCATCAAGGATTTTGTTTTTCCTCTCTATTTTTCCATCTTCTTATGGATGATAAGATGTACTGAAAGCCAATTTTGTCCTGAGGCACACAAATAGCTACTTCAAAAAATTTGAAGTGAAATTTGTATCCTTATCTGATATGATATTCATGGGAACTCCATGCAGTCTTATGATTTCCTTTATGAAGACTTGTGCCACTTCACTGGCTGAATTGATGGATTGAATGCTATAAAATGGCCCACCTTGTTCAACCTATCAATCAATGGCACCATAATGGCATCATGCTGTTTGGAGGTTCTTGGCAAACCAATAATGAAATCCCTGGATATCACTTCCCACTTCCATTCTGGAATGGGAATGGGCTGAAATAAGCTTGACGAATGTTTACATTTAGCCTTCACTTGCTGGCATTTTATGCATCTGGAAATAAAATCAACCAATTCCTTCTTCATATTAAGCCAATAATAAAATTTTTTGATTGCAATGAGAGTCTTTTCGTATCTCGGGTGGCTGGAATATGGCTTAACATGGAACTCTCTCGTTATAAGCCTCTTCAAGTCATTATCTTTTGGCACATAGATTTTATTATTTAATCTAATTATGCCTTCATATGTGAGATGACATTCCTCATCCTCACCTTCTTGTTGTGGATTTTCCTTCACTTGCTAATATTTCTCATCATGATGTCCTGCATTTTTTACCCTTTTGACCAAGTCCATTTTGTAAGAGCTTATGGATTCCAAATGATTCAATTGAATCCTTCTACCGAGTGCATCAAAATACCTATTTTCTTTTCCTTTGATATACTTTATTACAAAGTCGAACTCGCTAAGTATGGCCAACCACCTAGCTTGTCTTGTGTTCAAATTAGGTTGATCAAACAAATATTTGAGTCCACCATGATCTGTCATGAGTATGAATATTCTATTGAGGAGATAATGCCTCCACATCTTCAATGCTTAAATAATGGAAGCTAACTATAGATCATGAGTTACATAGTTTACCTGATGCTCATTTAATTTTTGTGATTCATAGAAAACTACTTGACCTTCTTGCATCAAGACTGGGGCTAAAGTCCCTCCAATTCACTTTGATTTTCTCTATTACTTAGTTCCGGAGCATGAGTTTTCTTTGCTCCAAAATTCATAGTGGTTCTGGCTAGAACTCTCCCCCCTGGTTCCACCTATAACACAAACCAATCAATTACATGATTAAAATCCTTTAAATATATTTTAGGAAATTAAACATGGAAAATATTATGGAATTTCACTGCTGGTGGTAAGGCCAATCTATTGGCTGCAAGCCCTATCCTTTCAAGTATTTCGAAAGCCCCACAAAACCATGGTGCCAAATTGGAACATGAAACAATCTTCAAGGATATCTTATTGTGTTTGAATATTAAGTAAACACATTCCCCAACTTGGAACTTATGCACTTTATGTCGATCCACATAGATTTTCTGTTTGTCCTATTCCACCTTTAAATTATGTTTGATGAATTTCATTTGTTGCTCCATTTCTTTTAACATATCAAGCCCAATAAGGAAATTATTCTTGGATCACTCCAACTGATAGGATTATTGCAACTCCTTCCATAAAGTGCCTCAAACAGGCTCATCTTTAGAGATTCTTGGTGCCCATTTTTGTATGCAAATTATACAAGTGGAAGCTACTATTCCCACTTCCTTGGCTGGTGCATTAAAAACATCCTCAACATGTATTCGAGGATTCTATTTTTCCTCTCTATTTTCCCATTCATATGTGGATGACAAGTTTCACTGAAAGCCAATTCAGTCCCCAGGCCCGCAAATAGATCCTTCCAAAATTGTGAAGTGAACTTGGCATCCCTATCTGAGATAATATTCTTGGGAACTCTCTGTAACCTTATGATTTCCTTTATGATGACTTGTGCCACTTCACTAGTTGAATTTGTAGATTTTACTACTATAAAATGAGCCACCTTGCTCAAGTTTTCAATCACCACCATAATGGCATCATGTTGTTTGGAGGTTCTTGGCAAGCTAGTAATGAAATCCATGGATATCACTTCCCACTTCCATTTAGGAATGGGCTACAATAAGCCTACGAGTTGTTTACATTCAACCTTATCTTGCTATCATTCTATGCATTTGGAAATAAAATCAGCCACTTCCTTCTTTAGATTACACCAATAATAAAACCTTTTGATGGTATTGAAAGTATTTTGGTATCTCAGGTGGCCGAAATATGGCTTAGCATGGAACTCTCTCGTTATAAGCCTCTTCAAGTCATTATCATTTGGAAAATAGGTTATATTCTTGAATCTAACAATGCCATCATATGCGAGATGATATTCTTCATCCTCACCTTCTTGTTGTATCGTTTCCTTCACTTGTTGATATTTCTCATCATGTTGTTCTACATTTTTGACCCTTTCAACTAGGTACACTTCATAACAGGTTATGGTTTCCAGATGATTCAATTGAATCCTTCTACTGAGTGCATCAACAACCCTATTTTGTCTTCCTTTGATATATTTGATTTCAAAGTAGAATTTAGTAAGTATGGCCAACCATGTTGCTTGTCTTGCATTCAAATTAGGTTGATCAAATAAATATTTGAGTCCACCATGATCTGTCATGAGTGTGAATCTTCTGTTGAGGAGATAATGCCTTCACATATTCAATGCATGAATAATGGAAGCTAAATCTAGATCATGAGATACATATTTTAACACATGCTTACCTGACCTTCCTGCATCAAGCCTCCATCGAGTTCATCCTTGCAGGCATCCGTGCATACCAAAAAATATTTGTCCAGATCTGCAATCCTCAACACAAGTGCATTACGGAGAAAATCTTTCAACTACTCGAAGGTTGCTGTACATTCAACTGTCCACCCAAACTTCCTTCCTTTCCTTTGTAAGTATGTAATGGGGTGGCCCATCTTGGAGAAGTTCCCGATGAACCTCCTGTAGTATCCTACCAATCCCATGAAGGACATAACTTCTACCACATTTTTAGGTGTTTTCCATTCCATGATAACCTTAACCTTCTCTGTGTTAGCTGCTACTCCCTCCCTTCAGACAATGTGTCCCAATTAATGAATTTGTGATTGGAGAAAATTGCATTTACTAAGCTATGCATAAATCTTATGCTCTCTTAAAAATTGCAATAATGCTTCCAAATTCTCTTCGTGCTCCTCCTTGGTCCTTGAATAAACCAAAAGGTCATCCATAAAGACTATGAAAAACTTATCCAAATAAGAGAACAATACATAGTTCATAAGGCACATAAAGGTTGCAGGTGCATTGGTAAGTCCAAAGGGTACTACCACAGAATCATAATTCCCATACCTTGTTCTGAAAGATGTTTTGTGGATGTCCTCATATTTTATATGCACCTAATGATAGCCTGACCTTAAGTCAATATTGGAGAAGACTATTTCTCCTCTTAGTTGATCGAACAAATCATCAATCTGTGGCAATGGATATTTGTTCTTGATGATCAATTTGTTTAATTTCCCGTAGTCTATGCATAATCTAAGTGTACCATCTTTCTTATTTACGAATAGGACTGTTGCTCCCCATGGAGACACACTTGGCTTATATATCCTTAATCTAACATTTCCCTAAGCTATAATTTCAACTCCACCAGTTTAGGTTTACTCATCCTGTATGGACCCTTGGACGCTAGTGCTTCTCTAGGCATCAATTCAATGGATAAATCGACCTCTCTATGAGGAGGTAATCCCGAGACTTTTACTGGAAATAAATTTGCATATTGCTGCAACATTGGGTATTAATTCAAAAATTCTCTCCCCTCTTCTTTAACGATGTTGGAGGCTTTCTCATGGATGGAAAATTTCACATCAAATAAATGATAGCCTTTCCTGCTACTTCTCTTGGCTTGCATTCCTGTGATAAACCTCATTGAGGTAGGATTTTGCTTCTGTTGCAACATCCTTCTTTCTCCATGCTCATCTAGGAATTCATTTTTTTTTTTCAAAAAAATAGACTTTGGTCCTATGTGCATACAACTAGTCCATTCCTAACAACATGTTATATGCACCCAATGGTAACACATTAATATTTCCCACTGTTGGCATCCCATTTAATTCAATTGGGCAAGCATTCACCTAATATTTGACCTTCTTATTTATTCCCGTGGCTAATTTAACTAGCCAAGATTCCTCATTTGGTTCTTGGTTCAATTAACATCATCTCACAAGCTCATGGATAACATAGCTATAATTAGAACCAGGGTAAATAAAAAAAATAATGGTTTAATTGCGAATATTACCTTCCATTTCAATTATGGAAGCCTGATAATCTGGCTGCTGATTGTCCAATGTCGCTTAGATATTGAGCATACCACGTGCCACATCTCCCACATTCTGTGCTTCCTTTATGTTGTATAGTTTCGGACCAGTGTTCTTGCATTGTGGGGAATTTTGTCTCAAATGATTTTCGCCACAGATCCAACAATTATACAGACCCTTTTCATAACTCTTGGTTCCTTGAGTTAAACGATCTATGCCTTCATTGTTGAGCCTTCGTTGAATCTCTTGGGTAGTATGGAAAATATGTGATTCCTTAATCATTTTATGCATTTTACCCTTGAGTATGGCATTTCATTTTGGCTTGTAATTAGATTTAAACTCTGGCCCACACTTGGATTGAACACATCAATGTTTCAAAATTTTAATGGCATTGTTCATGTCTGGGGTTCCATAAATTCAATTCGGTATCTGAATGATGAAGGCAACCCACTGATAAATATTTGGATTTTGGCCTTACAATATTTAAGATATGGCATTTACCTTAGCAATTCGAGGAACTTGGTGATATATTCATCATTTGTCATTTGCTCCATTTTGAGTTCATAGAACTATTTTGCATTGCTATCATAATAGCTGTCAAATAAATATTTTTCTCAGAAGATCTTTTCAAATTCATCCCAACTTAAACCCTCTTGAGTTATGCCTCTGACATTCTTCATGTATTCCCACCATATGTCTTCTTTTCCCTTTAGAATATAGGTGGATACCTTTACTTTCATGTTCTCAAAGTAGTTATTTATTATGAATAAATTCTTCATTCCAAGTAACCAAAATTCTGCATCTTTAGATTTCTTCATATCTCCATCAAACGTGGGTGGCTTGGCCCTCTTAAATTATTTTTGCATATAGTCTCTTTCTCTCTTTATTTGATGATGATGACGATGGTAATTCCTATTGGTAGAAGTACTATAATGTCTACCAGAGTGATGCGCACGAGGGCTAGATACTCTTTTTGTGGCGCCGAATGGTGAATTCCCTTTCACTGTATCTTCACTTTTCTGTCTATGCCTTTTCTTGGAATTACTACCATTTTCCCCATTTTTTCTCTCTTTTGAAGAAAAAGGGATCTACTTGTATCTATAACTAGCCCCCAAATCATGCTTCCTATGCCTCTTTAAGTCTTAGAGGCTTTGCAATATAACTGCATTTACCTCAACTTGCTTTTCTCAAGCCCTTACCAACCTTCCATTATCTACTTTGTAACTCCTAATCTAAACTCTTAGGCTCCTAAATATATCGATTCAATAAGGAGAGGGTGCTCCTCCCCCTTGGCCAACTGATCTTTCTTATTCATTTTTCCCGGCCTCTTCATTTCCATGCTGGAACTGATCAAATCTGTATTGTACTACTCTAGTCTTCATTCTTATGCCTTTTACTGTCTTTTGCTGCTTGTGATGTGTTGTCATTCACACATAATCGTTTGAGACATTATCACACAATGAGTACCAAGAAATCATGCTCATGTTGTTGCTGTTGCTGAGATGTGATAATAAGGATAGATGCAACAAACAATTCATGTTAGCACACCAATGTCAATCAATCAACATTAGCTAGCATCAATATACATGCTTGCATAGTAAATAAAATATACATGTTGACACAATATGTTAGATCATCAATAGCAATGAGAAATTATCAATTGTTCATCCATGCTATGCGATCAATCATGGAATAAACACATTAACCACACATGTAATCAATTATTCACAAACCGAATTTTAACACCTAAATGTTAGCACTGCTAATTTTCTAAAAATCAACATGAAACCCATTTGTAAGAGCCTGCTGCTAATTTCCCATGATAGAGCCCATCTGATCCAAGCGTTGAACCTAGTTTCTATAATACCACTCCGTAACACACCCCTTCCTAATCCCCTTTGCCTCAGAAACACTAGTTAAAAGGAGGTGGTTACTATGCTTGACCCAATATCCAAGGTGTCTTTATGGAAATGGGGTCTACAAATTTAAATATTATTAACTATATTAAAGCCTCAACAAACATCACTGTTGCGACCATCTCTTCAAGATGATTATGTTCATACAAAATTTTACCTCAATTCGACATTCAGATCAAGATATATGACCATTTGAAGTTCTGGTGGATTAGAGAGTGCCACATCATCAACCTTTCCATGTGCACCCACGTGGTTACCATAGACAACTTTCCAACACCACTTGGAAATGGTATATTCGTTGCCGACCTATTCATAGCATTGGTCTTCTTGATTCCTGCTTATATTTGTTATTCACATATACTCTGCTTATGCACTCTAGCCACACGCTTACACACACACACACACACACACACACACACACACACACACACACACACACACACACACACACACACACACACACACACACATGTGCGCACACGCACACACGTCACACACGCACACGCACACGCACACACACACACACACAAACACACACACACACACACACACACACACACACACACACACATATTGATGGATTTTCAACTATCGACAATCATTCCATTAACCGAGCCCATTACCCCAACTCTTCCTCACTTGTGCACTTTAAATTTTCTCGAGGGTAGGCCTTCTAGGCTAACCTGTCTGTGGGTCCTCTTTCATGCCAATGAAAAAACTACTAGGATTACATGTTCGCCACCACAACCCAAGATTAGGTCATCCCATGCCTCTTTTAAAACTCGTTCTGCCTCTGAAATTCTAGGGCTCGAACTCTCGGCTTATGTGTCTCAGTGGGTCCACACCTCTGCACCTAAAAATTCTCCCATTTTCTCACTTAGATGGATTTTATCTGACCACGACAAATCGATGCTAATTCATCTCGTCTCTCCCACAAACAATTCACCTTGCCACCTTCGAGAGACAAACTCTAGGAAAAATGTATTCCTATCAATGACCATAATGTTCCCTGTCTTAATGGGTCCCTCCTTCCTCTTTCTAATGTCGTGATAAACCTTTTTGTATGGGAGTTGGCTCTTTCATCGACCGATGCATGTCCTCCACATCATCCCGACCTCCTTCGCGATGTAGGCCCTGCCACACTATCCCTGTCCTCTTCATCCAGACATTCCTCTTACACAAACTTTTGTGGATTTCCAGGATGTAACCTTTGAGATTACATCATCCCAGGTTTCTTCTCAGCTGTTAATCTCTCACGCTAAATCTCATCCCTTAATCATTCTAGCCTTGCACTTGGTTATGCATTCCAATCACATGGTTAGAAACCTGGATTTCCCACTGACCCTCACACGATCTGATAAACCAATATAAGCCCATGGATAAAATTAAGAGACTAAGAATATAAGCTAAAGTCATTCTCCCCCTTTGCACCATTTGTGAAGGATTTGTTCATGGCTTGGTTGTTCTACAAACGTATGGAATTGCACGAGAGTCCAACCATAGCCATTAAGGATTTGTGAAACACACATCGATCCTGTCCCTCTTATATTACCACTAGAATACAATATCAGGGTTGTTGGTGATAGAAATGCAGGGCATAGTTCAGGGAATTGTCCATTCTAGCCAAGGATCTACCCTTTCAGGCGAGGTACCTATCCATTTAGTCTCTCATAAATTTGAAGTTCCTTGGGTCCTCAATATCTTATGAGGAATAGATCGATCTTAGTCCAGAGATACCAAGCCTCTCTTGAAGAATAAATAATCACATCAAGTTTATAAGAGAAATCAACAAGCATATGGTGCCAAGAAGGATGCAAGGATATCAACATTCCTATAACAAATATGAATTCCTCCTTTTAAGTTCTATTATAGGCATATACCACATATACATGCACATAATTAAGAATATTACAAGCCTAAAAACATTTCGTTCTCATGGATGGGAATTCTAGGCATGAACTACATAGTGGGCTACCCCATATTCAATACTACAGGCTTGAAGCCACCTAACGAGCATCCAATGCTTATGCCACACACAAAAATGTTACCCAGTGCATACTGCACCCACGCATGTGGTTATATATATATAAAGTGTTTTGAACATAAATAACAATGATACAATGTCAGAACCACACACATGCATTAGATTTTCACCATTCCAATCTTAGTGAAACATGAGCCATTCATATAGTAAATAAAATAATTATTTTCAATTCAACATGAGCTTAATAATAAGAAGATGCAGTTAGAAACACTTATCTGAAATTAATGCTAGAATTGGCAACTGAGCTCGGGACAATAACTCTCCACCCGACCATAGAAAATTGCAACCAAACCTTACTTGCAACTTTCATTCCTGAGTCAAATTCCAAAGCTTGAGGTGGGGTGCTTCTGAGTGATTTTATCCAACAAACACAACTAAGAAAGGATGTCATAAGGCCATTGTTGCCTTCATATACCAACTAAGCTAATTATGAATCACATTGTTCAACATACATACAATCATGCCAACATTTCACAATGCAGAGAAATACAACTCACTTTTAGGAGAAGAGAGCCCACTATAAGGAAGGTTCTTAAGTGGCTCAATTTTTAATGGGTTAAAGAAATTACTTCTCCTGGTAGTTCCTTAATGAGTCAAGCACCAAAGCTTCAACCCTAAGGCAACTCCTGGTGGTTCTTCAACTCTCACAAACAATTGAGTGATTCGTACCAAATATAACAGGTGCATCACTCCAAAAACTTCCAGTGGTTTCTTTAGCCTTATAGGAAAGCCACACTCTTTGAAAATAACTCAACCAACAATCCTCACTCAATGGTTTCCTCAATTTGTGTCCTGCTTATGGGAGCCAATTCCATGGGAAATTACATCTCTATATCTCCCGTTTTTTTTCTTTGTGTTGTTACACAATGATTCTTAACACAAAATTCTTTGGAAATGCCTCTTTCTTGTAAGTGCATGAGAAAAAAAACATGTCCCCTATCACCTAACAGATTAACTTTTTTTTTTCTCCCCACAAGTCGCACAATAGTCACGTCTTGAAATCGTAGCCCATGCTACTCTTAATTTTTTTCCTTTTCTTTGCTTGCTATTTGAGCTAAAAAACACTTGGACCGTTCCTTCCTCTTCCCGTTACATTAAATGCACAATAAAAACATTAAATCCCTTTCATCCAACTATTACTTATGTTTAAACATAACCATTTCATCAAGCAATGGAATCCATGTCCCTTTCTCAATCATTTTAAAGTAATTGAAATTATTTACAAAATGGGGATATGTTAACCATGGGTTATCACAAGGAAGTAGTAAATTCAATCAAGCGGAGTAGGTAGTTAATAGAAATTGAGTAGGTTGTAAGAGGATCTATAGGTGGAGCCATCTAATATCGATAGGTACCATTTGTGAATATTTTTAGCAAGAGAATGTGGAGCTTATTCTAATTGGATTTGTTTATCCTCTGTGAGTATCAAACAAGTTCACCACAACCAAACCCTTTGATATTCAACTCTCATATCAAAAGATGTGATTTCAATAAATGAATAATGCGCACGTGCATGAACTATGTAACAATAAAAAATTATTGTATAAAAATGATAAACTTATTTGTTTGAACTATTATGATATGGGGGATTTTTTTTAACATTTTTATGGTATATAGAAAAAATGACTAATAAAGAAAAAAACCATAAATATAACAAGTAGAACATATTATGACAATGTTTCTTTACCCTTCAATTGAAAAATTCATAAATAATTTTTATTTTAAATTTGGTAGGTAATTTTTTATTGTAATTTTCGTTTGCATGGGAAAAAATTTTATGCCCTTCTATGATGATATGAAGTGCTCTTCAAGGGAAACAATGACTTCAATTTTTAACCTTGATGACCACCATATCTTGAACTTGACTCTAAGGTTCAATGGTTCTTGTAACATTTCATAATTTGGATAGACGTTGATATCTTTTCCTGACTGGAATTGCACATATGACTCTGGAACTTGGCTTTGAGCTCAACAATTACTAGAACATTTCCTAATTTAGCTGGAATATGATCTCTTATAATAATTGGAAGTGTTCACAAATGGAGATTTGAAGATTACCAAAAAGTGTTGGTGGTTTGAAGATAACCACAAACTACTGCTTAGTAAAAGCTATAAGTCTTCCTTTAAATGATTATTTCAGGAAGACAAAAAATCAATCATGCTCATGGTGTTGACCCTGGGTATAAATTTGACTCTAGCTTAGGCATGAGGCTTTGGATCTATCTTTAAATTATGCTTGCTTATACATGCTTAATTTTTAGGGTTTTAAAACTAGAAGCCTTACTGTCAATCACATATATTATTTTTCCTCATCACATATAAGGTGAAAAGACAAAAATATTTCCACAATAATCACAAGGACAAAGATAAAAAAATGTCAATTCACCAAGTGGCCAACTTGATGAGGGTGTTGGGTTCTATTGAAAATGCACTCATCTAAAAATAAATTTAACTACTAAAGTTACATTTTTGTGTGTGGAAGTTATCAATATTATTGATTTTGAATGTGAATTGATCTTCAAGAATATAAGGAAGAAAATGATAAATATCAATTAAATATGCATCAATTGGAGAAAAAACAAGTTCAAGACAGGGTCAAACTGCATTTTCATCGAGTTCACTACAAAGTTGAAATAAAAACTTATCCATAGATAGAAAATATTCTTCTTGTGTTAAAATTGTGAATTGGTAAGGCATGATCTCAATATTGTGCATTAGGACACAAGAATACCTCTTGAATGCTGAACAAACCTTATGCGATACACATATAATGTTCATGAAGAAAAAGGGAACACATGTGATTTCATCACCGAGTATAGTTGGAGTTTAGCAAATGAGAATCAATTTTAAATTTCTCTATATGTCCATCCCTATGTAATGGTTCCTTGGTTATCAACATTGGGGATGCATTTATTACTTGAGGGATCTCTTTGTATATTAATTGATTCAGGCCTCCACCATATCTCTATATTGGAATTAGTTTAGCCTATAATTTTCTCTCCAAAGGCATGATTGTTAGACCATAATCCATTTCCATTGCATAAGTATTGTGATGGTTGAGATTTGGGAACTAATATCATCATAATGTATGCCAAATATGGATTGCTAAACAATGTTTACAGATTTTTGGATGAAATGCATACTTACATACACCTTTGTAAAATTGTAAACAAGTAAACTCCATAGGAGGAAAATTATCCTTCTGTGGACAAATAGCCATCCAATAACCCTACATTCCTTAATTCATGACACCTCTAACCATCCAAAATTTCAAGGAAAACAGGTCATCATTTGGTAGGTACTTTAACCATCTTGAATTCATGTTCTTTTACCTAATGATTTGAGAATTCTAAAATGGATTAAGGGGTGATCTAGATGGTCCACTAATTTTGACTGTAAACCCGTTCTCCCACTTCACCAAGGGGTTTAGTATTTGACCCTAGTATAGTGGGACCTCCTTTGATGCTTTAGGGTTATAGGAGGGACACTACTTGGGAAACTTGGATTGAAATAGTGTGTCCATGATATTCCATACTTACCACTTTCCATCATTTCCTTGATGTCATCTCTATTATTTAGGCTCGTAGTCATTGGTTCATTGGGATTGAAACTATTTTATCCTCATACTTAAGTCTAGACTAGAAACTTTTCCTTGGAGGTTGATGCAACTAAAAGAACATTAAAAAGCATAAAATGGCCACATTGAAAGAAAAATAAATGATAAAATGGAAAATATGGCCAGGACAATTATCTCATGGGAAAAATCCCATCATGATTTATACCCCCCTCATTAGAGATCACCCAATCCCTTGAGAACTTGATGCTCCATCATATAACAAAGGAAGTATTGCATGTATAAACCCTGATGAGTGAGAAATTGACTCATCATTAAGGGGTAAATAAATGCTAAATCATTAAAACAAAAAATGGGCCCCTAAGCTATGCTTCTATTCAAAGAATTATAAAAAATAAGTAAATGGATTACCATAAGGGAGGAAAAATAAGGCCAAGGAATGATCCAGATTTTATGCAGGAACGCAACATAATACATATATAACCATAAGCACAGAGATGTAGTGGAAATAATGCTTCATTTTATTAATAAAAGAATGACTGAAATAAGCTTACAAACATAATGGAAACAAGCTAGGGCGCTGGTAGCGTATCTTTGAGAAGAGATGTGGCGTATGAAGGCCTCTGAACTGTGTTACATTGAGGCTCGAAGTCCTATTATAGACATAATGGAAATATATGAGCTAGGGTACTGGCAGTGCATATTTGAGAAGAGATGTGACAGCTACCAGTCCCTGAATTGTCTTACAATGAGGCTCGAGGGCCTATTTATTGTTGAGAAACAATGTAGAATCCAGAACATCCAAAAACCTAACCCTAGGAGATGAAGCGCCAAAACTGTGGGTCCCATTTGGGTAAATTGGTCTTTCAACTTCCCGGGGACGTAACTTCGACATACGATCTCCATTTGACACGTATGATACATCGTTATAAATATCTACTCGAGGACTACAACTATTGCTACGAATATTGATTTCAGAACGAAATCATATTTGCTAGACAAATGATGCCCAACCAATGCCCAAAAAACGTCATTTAGGGCCTCAAAATGGCTTCGGAAGTTCAAGACCCGAAAAATTGCTAAAAATAGTAAGCTGTGATGAAACTTGAAAATGGAAAGAATTGATGGTGGTGGTTCAAATGGAATAGGTGGGTGGCCACCAATATCCACTTGGATCATTAAGGCCCCAAAACGGCTTCAGGCATGCAGGACCCAAAAACCTGCTAAAAACAGTAAGCTGCCGGAAGTGAAAAGATGCAAGAATTGATGTCGCGGGTCCAAATGGAATAGGTGGGTGGCCACCGATATCCACCTAGATCAAGGAAAGGGATAACTCATGCCTCCATGATTTCTCCCTCCTTACATATATACACTCAGGATGATGGAACTCCATCAACTGGTACAATGCTCCCTCCTTACATCTATAAACTTAGGATGATGGACCTCCATTAGTTGGTACCATGGCCATGGTACCTTTCCTCAAAGCCCTTCCCCTCCATTTTTTTGATTTTATAGTGAAATCAAGACTAGTACACTTTTTAAATCTGATAACTACTTACAATGATATAATTTAGAGCATTCCAATCATTAAGCAGTTACACATGAAAAATTTCAACCATTAAATTCTTCAACAGAGCAATAGAGATCGCAATAAATAATGAGACATGAGACAACAAAATTTTGGTCAATGACCAAGGCAATGACAATGATATAATTTAGAGCATTCCAATCATTAAGCTGTTACACATGAAAAATTTCAACCATTAAATTCTTCAATAGAGAAATAGAGATCACAATAAATAATGAGACAGTGGAGACAAAAAAATTTTGGTCAATGACCAAGGAAAAACCCCAAAGGGGAAAACCAAATAATATTTCTTTATGAGAGATTTCAATTAATGAGAATATACATCAAAATATTTCAGTCAAAATGCCAATCTATGACCTCAATAAATTCCAAATCAAACCATTCAAATGAGAGAGAAAAGTCAATGCACTATCCAAGTCAAAGTCTGTGATAAAGGGCCGAATTTTGAACTAAGGTAGTTGGTCAAAGGGGCCAACATTCAACTTGCAATTCCATAGTCAAAGTCTTGGTCAAATCATATAAGTTGAACTGCAGTCAACTATCAATTAATGAGCCAGAACAAGAGCATATATTCGGTCAACGACAGTCAATGAACCATAGATAATTTTGGCCTCCAATATCAATCAAAATTTTGGTCAAACAATAATAGATAATCCCAAGTAAAAAATGGTCAAACATAAGTCAAATAGATGGTCAACACTGAGACAAATCTTCTTCTTATTCTCCTCGCACGTGGGAACAAATATTCTTGTTTTATATTGAATGGATGAGTGATGTGGATGCCCAATGAGGTCAAGAAAATGGAAATATATATATGTGCTAGGAGATGTGTTTTGATGATAGGATCAAGCCCCTATATGTGGTGGGACCAAATTGTGCAAATGAGGCTGATTTGATCAACATAAAAGTACATAATTTCTTCTTTGTTTTTGCCAATGAAAATATTGATTGAAGTTGCCAATTTTCAACACATTTGCCACTATTATCAAAAGAAACTATGGATTGAAGGGTTGACCTAAGACATGTCATTCCCACTTAGGGGTTGGGAATACTTAATAGGTTTGACTGTCTAACCATCCCTAAAAATAGAACGGAACACTTTCACGAGATCTGGTCTAGCTAGATATTTGAAGGCAATCTTAATTTGAAGTGTTATTATTCCTCTTATATTAAATATGGTCCACTATGATGCATCCATGGTTATTGTCCCTAATGATTAGATACTTTAACTTGATATTGAGATGGTTTTTTTAGTTGGTTCTTCACACAACAACAAAGGAATTTGAGGGAACATCACATCACTCCACTGCATAGCATTCTTGAGCCATTTTGCACCTTTCAGAGAGAAATGATGACCTTGTAGATGCGGCGTTTCCCCTCTAGAGTAGGGTGTTGGGTGCTTTGATGGTTCCATATGATGATTAACACCTTAAATTACCCTTAGATGCTGAAAAATTGAGTTCCTCTTGCTTGGTGTGGGATTTAGTTCTAGGGTCTTAAACTTGAGCCTGATGCGTCTATATGAACATGTGCTATGACCGATTTTTGGAGGGGAGGTGATCCAGGATGTCGATGGGAAAGAGTCCATGGTCATTGGATAACCCCCAGAGGTTGCTTCATGAGAGATTCGAATGGAGGGCAAGGGGAAACTACTGGGATCAAATCCCCTAGATGACGTGGCATGGTGGACCACCATATGTGTGCGTATGTCGACTGGGCTGAAATCCTGATTCCCATATTACGCGGAGGTCATGAATTGTAGGGTTCGAAGATTACAAGGGACCTAGTCCACATGGAGGTTGTTGGTTTTTTTTGTAGCTTTGGAGGTACTCCGATCCTTGAGGATCGAGGGTTATGAGGAAGGAGCTCCATAAATGTCCTTGTGGGCTAGAAACCCAAGCTTGGGGTTTTGTACCCATTGATTTTTGGGCCAAAACCATTATGATTTTGTGACATGCAATGGATGAGGATGATAGTAATTTCAAGACGAATCCAACGCATTGAGAATCACCCAATTTCGAGTTGTCGTCGCTGAGTTATGAATTTTTGAAGTTAATGTGTGGTTGTGAGGCCTACTAGGACAAGTCAACCAACTTTTTAGAGTGCCCTTAAGGGAAAATGCCACACCCACACCCACATGGAGGATATAAAAAAGAGTGACGTTTGAGGTCATTGCATACATCCATTGTGCATATATAATCATAAATACCTCTAAATTTTGGTGCGGATCTGATGCAGAATGCGGGGAGGAAAGAAGGACGATTTTGACACATGTTTTGAAGAGGTTCTCTTGTTTTTTGGGTGTATAATTCGTGTAGAGGCAGAAAATAAGTATCCTAGGCCTATTTCAGCTAGTATGGAGGCTTCAAAGGACAATAGATACCTAGCAGAGAAAGCCGTAGGTATGAGTTAAGTTTTTGGTGTAGTTTTGTGTGGTTCTGACACTGTTCTTGGCCGCAGGAATAGGCTGCTACAACAAAAACTTTTGGAGGTTTGTTGAAAGGGATGAGAGGTCTAGAGAGACCCTCTCTCCCAGCTGTTATCACTCCATCTAATCTCTAAGGCTGAGAAGGAGTCCGAACAGAGCTAACCACAGATCAATATTTTAGCTTGGTAGCTAGCCATACCAAACCGGGGAGGGCTCTCTCCACAAAGTCACAACCAAGAGGGCTGTATGAATTAGGGTTTTAGGATAGGTATAAGTACAGGGGTTTGTTTGTTTGAATTGGGTTGCTGGATGAGGATTAGGTCAAAGAGGCTATGTCAGGGAAAATAAGATTAGGGTTGCAGAGATTCAATGGGGCAAGGTAGGTAGAAAACCTAACACTTTAGGGTTTCTTGAGTGGGATGGATCAGATAGGTGAGGTGATAGAAAGAGCAAGAAAAAGCATGAATTATTTCTAAACTGAAGAAAATGAACATACTATGAAGATTTTCCCAAAATAGAGCATGAGATATATATTCTGCTTATCAACTTGAAAACTAGCATATCATAGAAATGAAATGGATCATGAAAAAAACATTCATACATAATGATACATAATAAAAAAAATACTAAATTTCCATACCAAAGGTATCCCAAAGAAATAGCTGCAACCTTTTCATTAATTTCCTACCAAATACTGATTACACTAGAGTCTTTGATCAATGTAACAACATCCAACCTTTGAAATGAGTAAAGAAGTGAAAGATATAGCGATCAAATAACCTCTCTCAACCTAAGGGGTCGAATTACTAAGTTGAGGATGTGTTCCACCAAAAACTGAGTTGAATGCCTAGCGTGTAGGGAGGTCAAACTGACTCATCCCTCACTTTTTGCAAACTGATTCATTACATGTCATCAAAATTTGTCACCTAATGTATTTACCCCTAGGTAATTCAACCAAATCATAATTTTACACTCATGATTTAAATTGGTAAAAATCCCATTGACCATGGTTAAATTAGAAAAAGTGATAAAATTGGAAAATATCAGCGAACTCATAAAATTTGTCAAAAGTGCAGCGCTAGTGTCAAAAGCGTAGTGCCAACTTCATCTCCACTTTTGAGGGGGTTCTAGGTGTCAAAATTGAGCTTAGGATAGCTAATTGGAAAGAATGTCCTGTCTAGTTTCCAAATCTATTCCTAGTTTCCAAAATGGTCAAGTTTTGACCCTCCAAAAATTCATTCTCTCAAGACTAGTCAAAAGCGTAGTGCCAACCTCCAAAACAGGGCAGAAAGGTCATTTTTTGGGTGTTTTTTGACTTTTTTACTGCTCCTTTGACCTAAAAAATCTTAGAAAATTTGTTTTTCTAACTGGAAATTACCTTATGAATCCAATGGTAGCTTCAATTTTTCCATTGGAGGTCCCTAGGAAAAGCGCAACGCCTAGGGCGCTATGCTTTTGACAGTGTGACTGTGTCAAATTGCCAAAAACACAAAAATTCCAAAAATTTTCAAAATTTGCCCAAATTTCTTCAAATTGTTTGCTGTGGGATGATGATGAGGTGTGATAGGCTATGAGATATGCCTCATCAAGAATATCAATATTTTACCCTTCATTTTTCTTAGTTAGCGTTTAAAGTTTTGATTTGGCCTTTTGTAGCTTTGAGCTTACAATTTGGTTTTGCTTGAAATAGTGCTTGGCCCTCTTTATCAATATGTCATTTTAATTGTTTGCCTTCTCCAGGAGCTTCTCAAGATGTTGGTTGGAAATTTCAAGCCATTTAGCCCAGTTCTCATTGAAAATCATGGAAAACTGTTCATTCAATGTAAGCTCATTAGCAAGTTCAACCTCCTTTTGCCTCTCTACTTCTAGAGCTCTTTTTCAACCCTATAGTCCTAGGTTTTATTCTTGGCACTTGTTATTCTGCCTCATTGGTTTCACCATACCTTTCAGAGGCCTCATAAATCAAGGCCTTTGCATTGTTTTCTTCTCTTTTTTCCTTGAGACGCTGAATCTCCATGATGGTCTGCTTAGTCTTGAGTAGTTCATTTTCTTGCTCATAGTATGCAATGAAAAATTTAGATCTCTCTAAGTTGGTCTAAAGCTCACTGATTTGGGAATCCTTTTGCTTTATAATCATTTTGGAGGCCTCATCATCATGCACATCATCTAAATCAACAAGGTCAAAATCAATCTTTGTTTCATTGAGGTCATCCTCATCATGAATGGCTGCCTCATGTACATATTCCTCTGCCATCTTTTCTTTGCCCTTCTGTACCTGCTTTGTTGGTGAAGAAGGCAAGGCCCCTCCCACAATCTGTGGGGAAAACACCTTCCTATTCCATCTCTGACATTTCTTTTCCATTGTGCTCATTTCAGTCTCTTTAGGCTTACAGACCTCAACTCTGCTAGGTGACTCATGCTACTCATGAAATGGCGATGATGGTGGTGAAGGTGATGGAGTATGTGAAGTGGATTGAGGTGATGAAATGGTAGGAAATGTGGGCTGAGATGGAGGCATAGATGTAGTAGGTTTAGATGAAGAAGGCACATCTTCAACATGTGGAACTTGTGGCACAGTTAAGATGTCATTTTCTATGAATGTGTCCCATGAAATGTTTAATTGGTTAAGACGATGGAGGACAATGATTTTGATCAAGGAGTGGTGGAATACTATTTATCTGATGATCAAAATTTCTCTTTTGCACAAATTATGCCATTTTTTCTATGCTCCTGAATAAAAAGTATGGAATATTGAGCAATTTAACTCTTGTGAAGTGCATGAGCAGTATAATGTGATATGTGTAAAGTCTCGAGAACCTCCCTTCACAAGAGAAATACTTCATGATGATCTTCATCATGGGGGAATATCTATTAAGAAGATAGCTAAAAGGAAAGACCCTCTTCCTTTAATTTCTGTACATTGGTGTGATGAATGGCTCATATTATTGATCCTCCAAATATTTAGATTTGAACCACCTCTCACCCATGTTTGGAATCTCTGTGGCAACAACAATGATGGATGTAGACATTGTCAAAGTCACACCTGCTAGGGTTACTTGATTTTCTTTGAGGTTTACACTGAAGAGTCTGCTCAAAATAGGGTGATGCTGTACTCTCTCAATAATGTTACAAAAATCAAGGCAACCAACATACTGAAAGCATGAAACTATCATTGGCGAGGCTATTAGTTCTCTATTGTTGGTGGGCTCCAACCTTATAATTTGTAATGTTCCAAAATTTTCATGAAGAAAATTGGAACATTAATTTTTTTCTTATTTTCATCTAGGAGGTGAATAAAATGGGTAAAAGGCCCATGAGTAGGAATAAGATCCTTTATGATGTGAAAAGGATCATTGGAGCAGCTTATTTTTCACCTTCCAGTGTGAAAAGGGGCAATTTGCATGAGGACAAGGTCAAGTTTGACCAAGTCAACAGCGTTGCCTAAGAGATGTAGCTTGCATGATAAGACAACACAGTTTTGGAGGGAGAAATATTCCTTGTGGATGAAACCATAATGAGTGGGGTCCATGGAAAAGAGGCATTCACTTGCATAAAAGGAGGAAGGGGCAGCCATAGTGAGACATATTGGATCATTTGATTGTTTGTCTATTCAGACAAATTGCACACTCCGGCTGTTCAACAGAGTTGTAGTGCTGCTTAGCATGAGGGATTCTTGTTTAGGATTTCCTCTCCTTCTTGAGAGGCCTCTTAAAGGATTTCACTTCATCTTCTCCACATCTTGGCTCAAGGCCAAAGCCATTCTTCAGATACTGCGTTATTTCTGCTCAAGTATAATGCAGTGTTGCTGGGGCATTGCAGTGGAGGGTTCCACAACACTTCTTTTGGCTTATCTTTCAGAGGAGGGAGTTTCTCTTGCTCCGGGAGGTTAGTGAAAGGGATTTCATAGCTTATTTTCACATCTTGGCATCAAGGCCAGTTTCTCCCATCATCAGTAGTGCATTCCAGCTCTATGACTGCGTTATTCTAGAGTTCATATGGAGTGAGAGATTGCACCGGCATTTTGGAGGGCAAGATTTCCAGTATTAGAATCAGCCTTGTACTTGGGAAATCTATTGGAGGAGGTTTGCTACATATTGGACATCTTATTCAGCCATCTCCATATTTTATTAGTTTGAGTTGCAGCTGCTGCCCAACAACTCCGACATTTCTGCAGATTTGCCAATTTCATGTATATTGTAGCCAATCCTTCCAAGGATTGTGTATTTTGTTGTATTAGTGTTTTTAGGGGTTGAGAGATTGCTCCCCCTAATTTATTTGAGCTGATATTTTCACATAATCCTATTCTCATTTTTTATGCAGCAGTATCTCCTATAAACTGCGTTATTTTAGTCATATGATATTTTGTATGGCAGTATTGCTTCATTGCCTTATACATGGTTTATTGGGGCTTCCATTGCCTAGCTGGAGTGATTGATTCCTCCACACATTGTATACATTTGCTGCTATATCAAATATTTGTTAGCTATACATATCTTCATGTGTTCACAACTATAGAATAACGCTGTCTTTCCATTCTATGTGCTTACATTTGTTGCAGTCCCTTCATTAGGCATTTTCTGAGGGCATCTAAGTGTGGGAGATCTGTTTAAACCACTTAGAAGGATTTATTTAGAGCCATCTCTTGGATTTAATTCTTAGATGCATTGATGTAAGGGATCCAGGTCCTGGTTTCAAATCTTGCTGCCTCCATATCTGGAAAATGCATTTTCCAGCCATGGATTGCTAGCTGTTTCAGTTTGGGAACATTACATAATTCTCCCTCCTTTGTGTGGCCTTATCTATTTTTTGTCCTCATCCTCCAATATATCTTCATCCTCTTTCCTATATTTTTCCTCTTCCATATAATCTCTATCTTCTTCCATGGTGTCTTGGTCTAGAAACCCTAGGGAGAGGAAATGTGAATGGGGATAGGTCTAGGGAGTAGGGGTTAGGGTAGGAAAATTTAGAGTGAGAGAGTGATACTAGTGTTTTCCACTAGACACTTAGTTAAATTTTCTTATGAATAAAAAAACTATGAAAATTTGATATAGGAAAGAAAGAACGAAAATATTTGGTGTCACTTACTTGATACAGGAGCAAACAAGCCTTTATTGAGAGTTTGAGAAGGTTTGAAGGTGTTTGTTTTCTTCTAGTGCTTGTTGGGCATAAGAGAAATGCACTGGGAAAAAGCGTAGCTCTTCTTGCCTACACACAATGCCTGAAGTAAAAAAGGCAGCGCTAAATGCCCTACGCGCATCACCTCTCTCTTATGCGTAGTGTCACTTGCCTACATGCAACGCCAAGAAAAATTTCACCTATGACTGTGAAAACTGACTTCTTTGGGTTGAGGGAGTGCAAAATCAAACTTTGGATGTGAAAATGAGCTTGGATGGGATGTATTGGTGGTCTTATAATTCATGGAATTGATTATTTGGGCTTTGGGACCCACTTTTTTCCTTTTTTATTCACTTAAATTTTGAAACTTTACCCTTTCACTTTACTCTTTCCTTTGACAAATTGATCTTTTAATGACCTTGAGAACTCTTTGAATTTGAATTTTTGGTGATTTGGCATCTTTGGAACACCGAGTTAGCAACTTGGGATGGTGAAATTATTATATTTTGAAAGACATAAAATTACATGATGAAAAATAAAAAATTACGTTTGAACTCAAAATTACATGCTGAAACAAGATATTTTCTTCACAAATCATCTTCACATGGTGAAGAGATGTTTATTGGATCACCCTTTACTTGCTGGTCTTATGCAGTGGAGATGAGTTTTTATTGAACCTTGGAAACCCTAATGACCTAATGAAACCTTGAAAACCCTAAAAGACCTAATGAGACCTTGAAGGACTGAATTTCAAGATGACATGACTGATATTACTTTATGGATGGTGTACAGTAAGCAAGGTATGAAACTATGCCAGCAAGTAATAAAATTTGAGGAAGAGTGATGTTTTTGGACTAGGGCTACCATCAGTGACTAATTTTTTGCATGAAATAGTGGAATGAATAAAAATTTCTGAGTGGGACCCTTGAAATGATATGAAAAGAGGATTTTGATCACTGATGGCAGGATGAAAATACTGACACTAACACTAGCCACAAACTTCTAGAGGAAGTCGCAACTCAAACAATGGTGGTCCCTTATGTTATAAGGCCACATCCTTTGTTGCAACAAGTCCATGAGTTGTAGGGGGTCAAGAGGAGCATTAGAACATTACATAATTCTCCCTCCTTTGTGTGGCCTTATCTGTTTTTTGTCCTCATCCTCCAATATATCTTCATCCTCTTTCCTATATTTTTCCTCTTCCATATAATCTCTATCTTCTTCCATGGTGTCTTGGTCTAGAAACCCTAGGGGAGGAAATGTGAATGGGGATAGGTCTAGGGAGTAGGGGTTAGGGTAGGAAAATTTAGAGTGAGAGAGTGATACTAGTGTTTTCCACTAGACACTTAGTTAATTTTTCTTATGAATAAAAAAACTATGAAAATTTGATATAGGAAAGCAAGAAGGCAAATATTTGGTGTCACATACTTGATACAGGAGCAAACAAGCCTTTATTGAGAGTTTGAGAAGGTTTGAAGGTGTTTGCTTGCTTCTAGTGCTTGTTGGGCATAAGAGAAATGCACTAGGAAAAAGCGTAGCTCTTCTTGCCTACACACAACGCCTGAAGTAAAAAAGGCAGCGCTAAATGCCCTACGCGCATCACCTCTCTCTTATGCGTAGCGTCACTTGCCTACATGCAACGCCAAGAAAAAGTTCACCTCTGACTGTGAAAAATGACTTCTTTGGGTTGAGGGAGTGCAAAATCAAACTTTGGATGTGAAAATGAGCTTGGATGGGATGTATTGGTGGTCTTATAATTCATGGAATTGATTATTTGGGATTTGGGACCCACTTTTTTCCTTTTTTATTCACTTAAATTTTGAAACTTTACCCTTTCACTTTACTCTTTCCTTTGACAAATTGATCTTTTAATGACCTTGAGAACTCTTTGAATTTGAATTTTTGGTGATTTGGCATCTTTGGAACACCAAGTTAGCAGCTTGGGATGGTGAAATTATTATATTTTGAAAGACATAAAATTACTTAATGAAAAATAAAAAATTACGTTTGAACTCAAAATTACATGCTGAAACAAGATATTTTCTTCACAAATCATCTTCACATGGTGAAGAGATGTTTATTGGATCACCCTTTACTTGCTGGTCTTATGCAGTGGAGATGAGTTTTTATTGAACCTTGGAAACCCTAATGACCTAATGAAACCTTGAAAATCCTAAAAGACCTAATGAGACCTTGAAGGACTGAATTTCAAGATGACATGACTGATATTACTTTATGGATGGTGTACAGTAAGCAAGGTATGAAACTATGCCAGCAAGTAATAAAATTTGAGGAAGAGTGATTTTTTTGGACTAGGGCTACCATCAGTGACTAATTTTTTGCATGAAATAGTGGAATGAATAAAAATTTCTGAGTGGGACCCTTGAAATGATATGAAAAGAGGATTTTGATCACTGATGGCAGGATGAAAATACTGACACTAACACTAGCCACAAACTTCTAGAGGAAGTCACAACTCAAACAATGGTGGTCCCTTTTGTTATAAGGCCACATCCTTTGTTGCAACAAGTCCATGAGTTTTAGGGGGTCAAGAGGAGCCTTAAGCCCTAAATAAATTCATTGTGGCCTAGAAAAGAAAGTAAAGGTTGGATGTTGGTTGGACAAGGGAACATAATAAGCTGGAGTAGGGTTAAGGGATGTGAAGTGTAACCTAAATATAGCTCAAGGTTGCACATACAACTAGGGAAATAGATCAACAAAAAAATGCAACAAATGGTATTTTGGTGATAAGGATGCTAGTGGATGGAAGGTCCTAGAGTTGGACAATTGTGGACATCAGTGGAGAAAATTGTATCAACAATTTTTTGGGTGTCAAGGCTGCAGGTATGTATGTCCTCCCGAGTTGATATAATTTTCAGATGGATGGTGTCCTAGGATATGACTAGTTGGAGAAGTTCGTTGGCAGCCAAGAGGAGGGGTTACCATAGTGGTTGGATGCCCTAACTAGGATCATATGCTACAAAAATTATTGGAAACTCGTGGTCTATTGGAGGGAAGTGTGAGAGTGGACCAAGTGTGGATAATGCATTGGGATTTATGGTCCGTTAGAGGACAACGTGATAGTGCCCAAGTTGGAGCCTAGTGTGCACCATCTTGAGAAGCCCTAGACTTGTGTGTGGAGAATGACATCTATAATAGATGATGGGAAATCCTCCTATCCCGTGTTCATTGTGGGAGATTTAAATCTTGCAGTGATAGGTGGAATCCCTCCGTGCCCTATGTTAGTATTCATTCGAGCAACGCAAGAAGACCATAGTGGGTTGAAGTCCCTGAGTATCTGAGGAGAAACAATGGGAAGTTGAGAGTTGTTCACAAACATAGTTGTGAAAAAATAAATAGGAGTCTCGATGTGTTGATGCGTTGATGAACAGATGATCAATGAGAGAGAATATTTTTGAACCAAGATTCAGTGGCCAGATGGACTTGGAGCATTGATAGAGGCAGGTGCTGCAGATTATCGAGCCAAAGGATCGGGCAGGTACTTGGTACAACCAAGAGGAGTTGAGAGAGTTGACTACATCAATCAGATGGTAAAAGTATCTTGTTGAGGGTAGATTGGTTTTCGATGGACTAACACCAAGCCCCAATTTTTTATTCTTGTACTAGTGGATGTAGGAGGGAGTTATCCCTGGTAAAAGAGCCCTAGACTATTGTATCATTCAGTTTAATTAGTATAAAGAAGCTAGGTTAAAAATTGGAAAAAGTTGTCTATATTTTGTGCACTAGTATATTTACTGCTATTTATACTCCACTGTGAAAATTATATTCATTGTGATTCTTGGTTTGGTAGCATCAATGATTTAAGATTCTATCTTAGACACCAAGGTTGTGGAAAAACAACATGGTATCAGAGAGTGTCTAAGCTACTTTGAGGGATAGTGAATCAGAGTGTGCACATCGAAGCAACTCAGAGGGAGTTGTGGGTGTCTAGATCATGGAGCATAGGGTTCAAATGAAGACATGGAGATGTGGTCTTGACTGTCTTAGAAACATGAATGTTTGGGAGTTCTGGTGGATTGGTGGAGAGCCTGGTGAACAATAATTTTTTGTAGGGTAGATTGTTGGTCATGGATTTTCGTTGACTTTCTATGGATGGTTGGGACAAATATAGGATTGCTTTAGCATGGATGACACCAATATGATTGAGATGGATTCATGTGATGGACTTCATATTGGTATTCTAGAGTCTTCAATGGATCCTGAGGTTTCATATCTGAGATTGGAGGGATTTTCATGAGTTGTATTTGATCCAGGAGGATGAGTTCTTGTAGGACTGAGCTAGTGGAGATCATGTAGCCTCAGAGGGAGAAGCCCTATGGAGGTTTGGGATATTTAGGTTCAAATGTGATGAGGTAGAGGCACTAGCGAGATTTACAGGTTCATTCTATAGGGCATGTTGCAGTGATGGACGCTAGATGGGCTAGTGTTGCCGGATGATGATGGTTACTTCCTAGTCTCATAATTACCTCCCTTTATAAGAGGGTTTGTTTATTTTTTAGCTTGGGAGGTAATCCAAGCATTGAGGATTGAGGGTTTGGAGGAAATATCTCCACAAATGGCCTTATGGGCTCGAAACCCAAGCCCGAGGTTTTGCACCCATCGATGTTTTGGAAAAAACCGTGATGATATTGCGACATGTGATGGATGAGGATAATAGTAGGTGTCGAGAAAAATCTAACACATCAAGAATCATCTGATTCTGAGTTGTCATTTTTTAGTTATAAATTTTTGAAGTTAATGTGTGGTTGTGAGGCCTACTAGGACAAGTCGGCCAACATGTTAGAGTGCCCTTAAGGGAAAATTTCACACCCACATGGAGGCTATAAAAAGGAGTGATGTTGGAGGTCATTCCATACATCCAATGTGCATTTATAATAATATATACCTCTGAATTTTGGTGCGGATATGAGGCAGGATGCGGGAGGCAAGAAGGATGAGTTTGGCACATGTTTTGGAGAGGTTCTCTTGTGTTTTAGGTGAATAATTAATGTAGAGATAGAGAGGCAGTGTCTTAGGAATATTCTGGCTAGCGTGGAGGCTTGGAAGGTCAAAAAAATGGTAGTGGATCCCTAGCAGAGAAAGCCATAGGTCTGAGGTAAATTTTTGGTGTATTTTTGTGTGGTTTTGACACTGTTCTCGGCTACAGGAATAGGCTTATATAGTAGCAGGTTGTGGACGTTTTTTGAGAGAGTCGAGAGGGCTAGAGATACCCTATCTACCAACCACAAAATTATATATGAAGCCACAACCCCAAAAATGGTGGTCCCTTATGTTATAAGGCCACATCCTTTGCTACTGCAGGTCTGTGAGTTACAAGTTGTCTAGAGGAGGAGCCTTAAGCCCTAAAGTAATGAATTATGGCCTAGAAATTGTAGTGAAGGTTGGCTGTTGGTTGGACAAGGGAACATAGAAATTTGGAGCGAGGTTAATGGATGTGAAGTGTGCCCAAACCAAAGCTCATGGTTGCAGAGAAAAATAGGACAAGATATCAGTATTAGCATGCAACAGATGGTATTTTGGTGATAAGGATGCTAGTGGATGGGAGGTCCTAGAGTTGGACAGTTGTGGACATTCTTGGAGAAAATTATATCAACAGTTGTTTGGGTTTCATGTCAATAGGAGAAGCTGAAGGTTACAGGTATGTATTTCCTCTTGAGTTGATATAATTTTCATATGGATGGTTTCCTAGGATAGGAATAGTTGGAGAAGTATCTTGGTGGCCAAGAGGAAGAGTTACCATAGTGGTTGGATGCCCTAACTAGGAGAAAATTCTAAAAAAGGTATTGGACACTTGTGGTATGTTGAAGGGCAGTGTGAGAGTCGACCAAGTGTGGATAGTGTATTAGGAATTTATGGTCTACTGGAGGACAATGTTATAGTGT
Organism: Pinus albicaulis; assembly: GCA_034641835.2. NCBI lineage: Eukaryota > Viridiplantae > Streptophyta > Pinopsida > Pinales > Pinaceae > Pinus > Pinus albicaulis. Next base: position 136,368,803 of record CM076579.1, read on the forward strand.
CCAAGTTGGAGTCTGATGTGCACCATCTTCATGGACTTATATGGTTTCTAGAGTGGCAGTAGTTGAGCTCAAGGATTTTATCATCCAAGAGCAGTTTGAGAAACCCTAGACTTGTGTGTGGAGAAGAAAATTTACAAGATATGATGGGCATTCCTCCTAGCCCATGTTCATTGTGGGAGATGGAAATATTGCAGTGATAGGTGGCAACCCTCCCTGCCCCATGTTAGTCTTCATTGGAGCAGCATGAGAAGACCATAGTGGGATGAAGTCCCTTAGTAGTTGAGGAGAAATAGTGGGAAGTTGAGAGTTGTTCAAAAATGGAGTTGTGAACAACTCAACAAGAGTCTCGATGTTTTGATGCATTGATGGACGAAAGAACAACGAGAGATAAAATTTTTGAGTCAAGATTCAGTGTCCAAACAGACTTGGAGCATTGGTAGAGGCAGGTGCAGTTGGTTTGGAGCCGAAGGACCGGGAAGGTAAAGGGTATGAACGAGAGGAGCTGAGAGAGTCGACTACATCAACCAGATGGTCAAAGTATCTTGTTGAGGGTATATTGGTTGTCGATGGACTGAAACCAAGCCCTAGTTTTGTATTCTTCTACTAATGGATGTATGAGGGCCATTATTGTTGGGAATCACGATTGCCGTTAGACCAAAACCCGCAGGTGTTAGTCAACGATCGCATCGCCAGATATAAGGATCCACGAAAGGCGGTTAGTCCATGTCGCGAAACACACAGGGAGCGTTGGTTTATCCAATGTCCAACAATATCCCCCCCAACGCGAGCCAAGTGTGTATCGAACTCATGACCTACGCTCTAATACCACTTGTTGGGAATCACGATTGCCGTTAGACCAAAACCTGCAGGTGTTAGTCAACGATCGCATCGCCAGATATAAGGATCCACAAAAGGCAGTTAGTCCATATCGCGAAACACACGGGGAGCATTGGTTTATCCAATGTCCAACAATTATCCCTTGTACGTGACTCATAGACTATTGTATTATTCAATTTGAATAATATAGCGAAGTTGGGTTGAAAATTGTAAAAAGTTGTATATATTTTTTACACTATTAGATTTAATGTTGTTTATATTCCACTGTGCAAAGTAGCTTAGTTGTGATTCTTGGTTTGGTAGCGTTAGTGATTCAAGATTCTATCCCAGACAACAAGTTCGTGGAAAAAAAATATTTGTGACACCAGATGATGTCATATTGACATTTAGGACTCATGACATCACCTCGAACCTTGTTCCCCGAAGATTTTGGATGGAGCAACTGGTAGAACCTGGAGAGATTTAAGTCCTAGGGTGATGTGACATGTAAGCCCGCTTCAGTGGGATGAGCATTATGTGGGGTGAAAATGTGTTTGGTTATAAATCAAAGTGGGTGTCAAATTTTCATTATAGGGTGTGTATCACCATGTAAACCTTAGAGGATATCCATGATAACTTCAGTGGGGAACATGGTCAAAACTTGTAGGGATTCTATACATCGGGGTGACATGGGCTTAAAGGGATCGCACCCTAATATATCCATTGTATATAAAATAAATTATGTTATAGTTGGTTGTGAGGATTATATGAATGGGGTTATACATTACCTACTATGAGCGGGTCGACAACTACTACTTGGCAATACATCACATGTGATTTGGAAGCCACGTGGTTGTCACATGGCAGGTTAAGCTGACATGGCTCAATGTGATATGGAAAGACTTTAATAGGCCATTTATTTAAATTCAAGAGTCATGTTGACATAAATTATTTATTGTTGGAAAAGTATCGATGATACAAACGCAATGATGCTATCTATTTTACATTTTGAAGAAGTTGTAAGATGTCGAAAAATTTAGACCCCATTTCCATAACTAGACTTTGGAGGTCAGGTCATCATAGTAGTTGCCTCCTTATACCCTTAGTAGGGGATAGGGATAGTAGGGGGATGTTACAAAGGGTTACTGATCCATGTCAAAATAATTATAGACATGGTTTTTAGGCATAAATATTTTCATTGAATAAATAGTGAATAATTTCGTGTAGCAGATGTTATAGTAATATTCAACAAGGATTTCAAGTATGCAACCTGATAATAGAAAAAATGAGATAAACCTATCCCCCTAATCATTATAATTTTATTATGATGAGCTCCATGTTCATTTTTTATAGTTTATTGTAATAATATTACGATCTTGTATCCTATATAGAACTATGCTTATGTAATAGTCTTTCTGTTGGCTTGAGGGGTCCTGACTCAGGTTCAGAGTTAAGCATAACCAAAAAAACCCACTTACTACTGGCCCTTTCAGCAGTGACATACTTGCACAGGCCAAAGTATCACCCGAAGTAGTATGGGGGTGCTGGAACCATGTTTCCACACGCTGAGAGATAATTGAATGATGTGGGTGTCCACAGATCTATAATAATAACATACTGTCTTACGCACCAGAAACCCTGACTAGAAACCCTAACCAAGAAAATCTAGGTCAACTTATGCAGGCTACCCTACGCGTACACAGATAGTGGCATCAAAATCCTTTCAGCAGTATTAATAAAGTGATATTCAGGTGTTACAGTAATAGATCTATGCAACTAACATTCATATTAAGCAGTAAAACATGTATGCAACCGATCCAATCTTAGATAAAATAAATTGTAAGAAAAATAGATCACTGAAACATATCGCAAATGCATTTAGTAATCAAAATTATCCCAAGACACTTATTTATTCATTAACAGTTTGAAAAACCTTCACAATCCTTCAGATATACCTGTGCACACAACCAACGGGGTCCGCACATAACCAAAAGGAGCCTTTTAGACACAGACACTTACACCAATTCACTAAAAGTTCATACCATACATACAATTCCATTAAAATATGTTCTATCCGACTTGATCTATAATTTTGTTTATATCTTAGCCTGCGCTCATCGTAAGGTCCGCAAACCGTGGTTTGAGACTCCTAGTTTTACCCTTTTTCCCATTACAACTCATGAAGGGAATTTGAACCACCCCAAAGCCCCTTGACATGTGCATTTCTTAGCATGCACAACTCAAAACTACAAAAAAATACTTATTAACTACTCAAAACTACAAAAAAATACTTATTAACTACTCAAAAATGCGTTCCTAAGGGACCCTGCTCCAAGAGTCCCCCAACACAATATTATGACTCGTTCTGAGTCGCAGAGGTACTGGGGTCTTCATCTTCGTCTTAAATTCCTCGATGGAAATGAAGAAGGTGCTTTGATCGGATGCTCTTTGCATTGTATCCACCAAATTTTGAGAGGTCAACCCCTCTACTGCGAGATTGATACTCTGCTAAGTCTGGTTCAGGTTCTTAACATAAGAATCCAAATTTTGTGACAACTTCATTACTTTGTCTGCCCATGGATTCATGTGGTTGATCACGATGTGCTTCTTCCTTCGTAGGTCTTCAACCTCATCGTGCAATATCTGGCTTGTCTGCAATCGTGCCATTTGCTGAGCAGACACAAATGTAGGCAGTGCCTCCTGAAGGTCATCAACACCTGCTGTTTGGCACGCAGTTTTTGCGAGATCTTTCTAACAAGGGGATCCATTTGCATGGATTTCCATAGGCCTGTAGCTGTCTCTAGAAGTACTATACCCTTGTCGACTATTGCTGCAATACTTTTTGAGGCTTCTTTAACTAAGGCAGCACGAAGTGCTCTCACTTCTGGTGGAGTTTCTGGTTGAAGATTGGCTTGAAACTCCATGATCTGCTGCTCGAAATCTGCCTTTACTACTTGAAATTCAGATGTGGAAGCATTCAAGGCTGCTACTAAACCTTTGACTTTCACTTGTGGCGCAACGTAAGCAGGGATGGCCACCTTCGGAAGCTCACCACAAAGTCGATCAATCAGATTCTCCGATTCCGCGCGCTGTGCCACTGCTTCTTGCTGCAATGTTTGAGCCTGGAGAGACTCTTATGTCTTTGCCGTGACCTTATGATATGCCTTAGTAAGTTACTGGTGCACATGATGATTGTTTGTATGGCATAAAACTTACCACTAGGAAACATTAATAAACCAATTCCAACTTCTGAGCAGGTTTGCACCTGCGCGTGCAATTCAGGTTGTTCCATCGTGACTGCTACTCCAGGGAAGGGGAAGATCCATTTATCTACCATGATGATGATCATTCTTGTGCTCTCACTTGCTTGAATCAGCCTCACCTGAGCCATGCTTGCTTGAATGCTATCGGTCTTTAGCTACAACGCCTGCAATCCAGTCAGCAATGACTCCAATACAGCCTTGTACTACTCCTCGAGTGCAGTCCACCTATCCTCAGAGGAAAAGGAGACCAAATCTGCTATCTTGTCTAAGTCATCCTCTGTAAGAGTGAATTCTTCCATTCTTCCGACCTTCGAACCTTTCCGCTTCTTGCGCGGGCCCTTGGGGGTTTCGGCGCTGCATTTACTTCCACTGGGGGATTTGACTTTTGCACCATTTAGGCCATATGTGCCTTCGAGATCCACCTCATCTTCTTCTTCATGTTACTTTTCCTTTTCCACTTCCTTCTTGACTTCTTTCTTTGCTTCTTTGTCCTTGGTTTTCTCTTTGCCGGACGTGGAGTCTGTGATAATCATGGCAGAGTCTAGCCCGGTCTTCCATGCTTCAGGCCAAGTCAAAACGACCTGGTTGATTTCAGCCTCGGTTACCATATATGGTAGGTTTTACCATACTGGGTCCTTGTGCGCTCAGATCTGCACATGGTGCATTGTCTCTTGGAAGTCTGCAATGGTTTTGTACTTTTCATAGGTGGCTAGTGAAAATCAGGGCCGCGAGTGGATAGGTGCTACCAGAGCTCCTTCGAATAAGACCCAAAAGATCTTATTTTCTTTTACTATCTTTGGGTTCGATGAGCCATAAATCAGTGTAGCGTGCCCCTTCACAAACACTAGGTTCAACCTCCGAGAGGACTGCGCTCTCTGGCGTCTCCCACATGATCAAAGCAATCAACAGAAGCAACCATGAATAGCTGAACTTCTTTCCTTCTTCCCGCTCCTTGCACACATTCTCTAGGAACTCCCTGCACATGTACTGAGACCAATAATAGCTCACACCCTTCTCACACTATCTTGATAGCATAATGAGGTGCTCAAGGACTACCTTAGGTTGGCACTTGCGCAAAAACTTACATCCCAAGACTAAGGTTCCAAGGCGTACTATTGGGTCGTCAATCTGCTGCACTAGGAACCCCCTAGAGTCACGCACTACCTTGTAGTACTTCTTGACCTTGGAAGCTACTTTCAACTCCTGGCTCTTTCCAAAACTGACCATAGGATGGGGCCCCTTCTTGGGCAAGGCCAGTGATCCGATGGATTAGCACGACATCAATTGGGATTCTATTTTGGATCCATAGGCACCCATCGTGCATCAATGTTAGCAACTGGTGTACGCAGATATTTGTGATGGGGTACCTCCCGAAGTGAGGAATCCTCAACAAAATGAGAATTCCAACATCACTCAACCTGCACACCCATGGCATGGGTTCTACTTCACAACTCCATCATACAATAATCGCTCTAGGTAATACTCAAGTGCTATCTCGGGGAACGTCTCCTAATTTTCCAGATCATAGTCATCAAACTTTACCAGAGGGAATTTTCCGAACATGTCCCCCTCAACTGGGACTGCCTGCGGGATTAACGACATCTGTAGATAGTCACGCACCGTATCTACATCCTTCGGGGCTCGAATAGAGGGTCTGCGCAACTTCACATATTTTGAGAGCCATGAGATGGGATCGACGAAGAGTGCAGTCTCCTTCGTTGTGCTCATGGGATGCTTGGTCGGGTCACCTTCAGGAGACCTATCCTTCGTCGCCTGACGCGAGGATGTGAACTGTCTGGGTGACATTCAAGATTTTGAGGATGGCCCCTTGGTTATCTTTCCCTTTCCTTTAGCTGGCGTGGAAACGACTTCATGCACGTCTGGGGTAAATTCATGTACATCATTAGATCCGGGCTCGGTGGATGCTGTGAGAGGCACAAAGTGCTCTTTAGATGGCACACTCTCAGGGTTAATGGTCATCATTCTTGGTTTGAATATGAATTCAGGGTTGCCCACATCGGATGCATGGGTCTCACGGCCAGACATACAATTCACAAAAATAAATTCAAGGCATAGTTCACTTAGACAACAAAGGAACATAATATGACCCACACCCTTCATTTTATAGGTGATCCATGGTAAAAACAGTCGGAACTTCATTAATTTCACTTTATCCACATAAAAATGGTAAAAAATCCCGTAATATCTCCTCATTAAATGCAGAAAACCCACTCCATCCAACGGTAAAATCTATTTTTCACCCAGATTTACTGTTCCAACGGCTAGTTTTTTCTTTCACGCAATACCTCTATGCTCATGTCACACTTGCATGCATATGTCCTCTGCACAGCGCACAAACAAGTGGATTCCCATTCACTGGCCATATAGTCATTTGGTAGGTACATGGTTATCCCTATATGGCTTCAGTCGGCTTTCATTGATGTACTTGAGAAGACTCTCGCCGTGCAACGTAACCAAGCACACCACACCTCCATTAGTGGTTCTCTCACAATGTATGGCCCTAACCAATGCTTTATAAACTTCCCTGGGTGACATGCAAATTGAATGTCATATAAAAAAACCAAAAATTTTGCTTTGAATGCCTTCTATCGAATGTGCCTATCATGCCAGGAATTTTCGCGCGCCTTCTGTACTTGCTAATGAAAATTAGCAATAAACTGATCCTCCTCTAAGGAAACCAATTGTGGTAGATGTTCCTCAATGATGTCTGGCTCATCCATATTAGTGAATGCTGCAATTCTTAGGCTTGGGATGATATATTCCATTGGCATGTGCATTGCTGTGCAGTGTGGGCCACCATAACCCAGCATGCAACACCTTCTGCGCAGTAGCTTTCCCTATATAGTGGCCTCCTGCCACTCCTACATGAGCTTCAACCAATATGTCCCATCTTTCATGTTCCAAAACATACCTTCTTAACACTTCATCTGCTCCCAACTTGGACAATTGACAAACAACTAGTGTAAAATTAGCTGTGCGCGAAACCAACTCCTTCTTTTGTTGTACCGAGTATTCAACAGGCGCACTTCTAGTAGTTAGAGTGAATGATGTCTACAAAGTGTTCATCAACCACCTTAATAGCAAAGAGCTACGCATCAGGCAGTCCCTCCTCTAGACTAGTTGGTTCCTCCCGAATTTCAATGCGAGATAAGTGATCAGGTCCAACATTCAATATGCGAGGATTAACGATGATTTCAAAATCATATTCCTGAAATAGAAACAACCATCTAAAAATCTTCCCCACCAACACAGGCTTATTGACTAGGTATTTCAAAGCATAGTGGTCAGTGAACATCTTGAAGTGCCCTCCTAGTAGATAATGCCTATATTTCTGTAGATCATAGACCATAGCCAATCCTTCCCTCTTTGTGGTTGAGTAGTTGCGCTCTGAACTGGAGAGATTCCTACTAGAAAAGGTAACGAGGTGATAAATTTATCCTTCTCCCGGCTACGCTGAAACAACTCCAAGTGCAATGCCGAATGCATCAAAATGCACATGGAAGACCTTGGACCAGTCTGAGAATATTATAATAGGTGTAGTAACCATATTTTCCTTCACTAGCTCAAATCTCTTTTGACATTTCTCATCCTAGAAAAAGGACACATCCTTCTTAAACAATTTATCCATGGGTGTAGTGATCAGAGCATAGCACTGAATGAATTTTCTGTAATATCCGGTGTGTCCTAGAATAGAGCACAACTATTTCTCATTGGTAAGGACCTCTAAGTTGATAATATATGCAACCTTGGCTGTATCTACCATCAATCCTTGCTGACAAACAATGTGTCCCAACAAGATTCCAAAAGGGACACATAATATACACTTTTTCAAGTTAAGAGAGATCTGGTGCTTCCTGCAAGCGTCAAGCATCACGCGCAGGTTGGACACATGTTTCTTTACCAGCCCAAACACAGTCCAATCATCAAAGTACACCTCCAAAATCTTTTGCATGAACTCCTTGAATACAACTACTACTATGCACGAGAAGATAGAAGGTGCATTCTTCAATCTGAAAGGCATGACTGTGTATTAGAAAGAACCCCATTCTGTTGCAAAAGTGGTTTTGCTTCGGTATTCTGGTGCAATCCTAATTTGATGATACCCTAAAAATCCATCAGTGAAAGAGTAAGCCTCTTGTCCTCCCACATTTTCCAATATTTCATTTGAAAATGGAGTAGGGAAGGGGTCATGTACACATGCATCATTCAATTTGTGTAGATCTACACAAATACTTATTTCTCCCTTTGTCTTCTTTACTTGAACAACCATTGGGCTCACCCAATTAGACTGCTCCATAGGCTCAATGATTCTTGCAATGATCATCTTTTCTAATTCTTCCTTCAATTTTTGTTTATATTTTGGATTCAACCGGTATGGTCACTTCTTGACAGGGAACACATCTGGTTTCAGGGTGTTCTTCATAGCTCCCAAATCTCCTACAATTCCTTTGAGCTCAGAAAACTTTGTGGGAAACATATCCTGATACTCTGTCAACAGTTCCACAATATTTCCCACAGTTTCATCATCCCAATAATCTCCTATTTTGGCCAACTTGGGCTGTTCCTCTGTCCCAAGGTTGACTTCCTTTAACTTTAGAGGCTTAGTTACATCCACCATTCCTAATAAGGGCCCTACAACTGCGTGCTCCCCCTTAGACTCAGGGATGTTGACATTTATTGGATCTTCTTCATTATCTTCTACTGACAGGTTTCTGTAGTTGAAAATATCCTGCATATGTGCTTCCCATGCTAGCGCAACACATTCTATCCGAGGCTGGGAATCATAAAAAACAATTGCTTCTATATCCTGCAGGGCTTTGTCTAATCCCTCTGATCCACCAGCCATGCCAAAGGGTAACATGAAACTTTCACTCATTGTAACCCAATTAAGGGTCCCTCGATGCATTTCCGTCTCCAAATACCATGAAGTAGGGATTGGTCCCAAGGTATGGACAAACATGTGAACCCATTCAACCTTGGGATTCTTATCCAAAACCTCCATCCATGTAGCCAGGTGTTTGCGCAGATCACCTTGGCCACCAAAAATATCAATTGGTGGGGTAGTGGGCTACTCAAAGCGCAACCACATCATTCTGTTGCATTCATCCCAATATTCAAAGTTCCCCTTATGCGTATCCCACCAACGTGCTGGGGTTGCGCCCATAACAAGATCGAGTGCCCAAAACCTTCGTTCTTTCGGGACAGCCATTTCCAACTTCTCCAAAAATAATACAATACTACCAGAACCATAAAAATAAGGTAACTTTCTTACCTCTAAGGAGATGCATCGGAAATTTTTAGTGATTTTGAGGAAGCGCATCAGAGACACATGATGTAGACGATTCTGCCAGTTCTCCATTTCACCATTCAAATCTGAGAAATATGAGCTATCCTTTTCCCAATTTAGCATCCCATCAGCAGTAGGGTTGATCCAATCCTCATCTCTTATAGTTAGCTTGTATATATGGTCAACATCATCTCCTTCGCACACTGGCTCTATATATTTCTCCCCTTTTGCCGGATCCAGAGGTACTATAACCCGAGTACCATTGTTTTCAAAGATCATATTTATGCACTTCAAATTGATGATACCTCCCATATTGATGGCCCAATCCAACCCTAGTAGCACAGGGTAAGGGTCCACATCGTCCAAAATTTCTATTACTTCAAAGTCTGTGCGTACCTTTACTCCAGAAATGTATACCAGAACCTGTGGGAGTCTTCCAAGTGGAATGATATTTTGCTTATTAGCCATGCGCAACTGAATGGTGGACCACTCCAGCTTTGGTTCGCCCATCTTCTGCCAGGTCTTCTTAGGTAGAATATTTGCATCAGACCCCAAGTCCAAGATGACCTGATCCACCTCATACTCTCGAATTTGCACAGTCATGCGCATCGTTAGACCATGCATCATTAGGGGAATTTTGAGGTCTAAAATGGGCCTCCTAAGAAAAATGTACAACCAAAATATAGTTTATAAGAAACAATAGGATTCAGGATGATGATCTCAACCATGGGGGGTGGTTCACCATTTTTGGAGTAAAAAATTAAAAAGATTAAAAATAATAAAATAATAAAACTAATATTTCAACTCATATTTTCAACTTATCTCCCTAATTTTTTACCCAAATTTCGAATGGGAGTACTCATTGGATGCAAAATTTAATTCCTCATCCAAGGAGTACACATTGGATTGCAATAACGTTTTTCATGTATTTCTCATTTTTCATGTAGAAGGGTCCATTGAAAGTATGCAACATGGGTACTCCTTGGATTAAGAATCAAATTATGCATCCAATGAGTGTTTCTTCTCCAAATTTGAGTAAACCCATAAGGAGAAAAGTTGAAAATACATGTTGAAAAAATAGTTTTATCTTTTTTCCCTTTAAAATTTTGATGATGCAATCTAATATTATTTTATTATTTCCACTATTATTTTATAATTTCCTTAGGAGGCCTATTCAGACCTCAAAATTCACCTAATGCTACCCACCAGTTCTCTTCCTGTTATTATAGACCTTGTTCACAACCTTACTCTTAGTTCGAGGCAACTCCTTGTTTGCACAACTATCTATCGGAGCCTGAAGGTTGTATACTGATTTCTGGTTACGCAATAGCTTAATCCAGGCTTGCAGGAAAGGTTTGAATTCATCATCAATCTTTGATTCCATGATTGACTTGATGTGGATGCACCTGCAACAACAAAATTTTTTCTTTCTTCTACAAAAGCCTCCTTTTCCTTCCGCAAGTTGAGTTCTTCCTTATTTTCAGGAGCCTTCTTGATCAGTGGTTATGCATCAACCTTCTTTCCCTCATCTTCTCCAGTGGCAGCACCACTGCGTGTAATTATGTTTACACTTGGATCATCATCTTGCATCTCAGCTCTAACCATTTGTATATAATGTGTACGTGCCTTCTATTGCTTCTCTTGCATTCTAGAAATAAAAACTGGACAATCTTTAATGACATGATCAAAATTCCTACAATGCCTGCAAGAGTGTCATGTAGGGTTTGGAAAATCACGTGCATAGTGTCCAACATCTCCACAGTTATAGCAGATTAGTTGTCTTCTTCCATGACCTGCACCTCCACCTCTTCCTCTGGTTGGATATCGACCACACTTAGAGGGGGATGTTGGTGAAGATGGGTCAACTTGCACTCTATAGAGGTTGGCATTGTCTATCATCAAATCAAAGGTGCAGCAGTGATGCTCATCATGGTCAAATGAAGAGCAGAACCTACACCATTGCTACTTCAGTTCTGGTACATAACTTCCTAATAGAGGGAAATGGTTTGTGTCATGCCTTCCAACTACTTGATAGTCAGCGCACCATAAAGTAGGAGTACCATTTGGTCCTACATCATCCCTGGGTCGTAATGGATTTGGTCCTCCTGCTTGCATATAATCTTGAAGTAAGGTACACTGATCCTTTGTGTGGCTGAAACCCTTACAATGTATGCACCATAAATATGCACCAACTTCTTTCCCTCTGTCTCTGTGCAGGTTCTGAATCTCCAAGTGCATTGCTTCTAATTGATTTTGGATTTGCAGAGTTCCAAATTGGTCATCAGATCTGGGTGTGGCTTCTAGCTTCATAGAAACTTCAAGGGCCTCTTCTTGAGAATCAAATTTCTACTGATTCATAGGGGCCGTGCAAGTGTGGCAGGATCATCACAATAAACCATTATTTATGCTGCTTATCATCATAGATAAATCCTCCATCACTGATGGTGCGCTTAAATCGCTAATATGCTTCCCAAATAGATTCGTTTGGTTCTTGTCGGATATCTTTCAGCTCTGTTACACATTGTGAATAGGAATTTGGTTTTCTGAACTGCTGCTTTAAGGCCTTCTTAATTTTATCGATAGGAGGATCAACATTCTGAGCCAGATATCCCATAAAACAGTCCAGACCTTCAAATGCCATGGCCAACTGCGCCCGCTTGATAACATCAGTATTGACATTCTACGCAGTCCATACTACGTCTGCAACAAACCATAACCTATCCATGTCTTCATCACCCACACCCTTAAAGGTGGGTACCTTCATATGCACAGACATATCACCTGCTGATGGTGGTGGAGGTGGGGTAGAAGATGACTCTGACCCCTGCGCGAGTTCGAATGTGGAGTAGTTGGAGGGATACCTCTGGTGCATGTAGCCTCACCACTCTCTGTATCACTATTAGGCGGGTTTCTCAGAGGGCTGTATAAAGATCTATCTCCTCTCTGGTTAACCCGAAAGTCCTTTCTGCTATGCGTAGTGATTTGAAATTTGTTTGGGGTCATTTACTCAGTGTGACTACACAAAACACCCTTTTCACACAATATAATCTTAATAAAAAAAGGCAGAGAGCATATGAACTTACCTCTTAGTCCTTTGAAGAACCTATTTTCAGCTTTAGAATAAGATACAAACTGATCTACTATAAATTCTGTTAAAAACCCACCCAAAATGCTATCAACCCAATGATCTATAGTGTGGGTGATGGAGTTATCAGTCTGCTCTAACTATTAGATCAACTCAGGTGTCCATTGAGTGATCTTATCATCCTTCCAACAGGTCTAAAAATCAACTAATATTAACAACCACTCCTGCAATTCATGTGCAAAGGTCACAAAGAAGATTTCGTGAACCTCTATGAAAATATACTTATTTTCCCACTCTTTAGAAGACAACTTCTTACTTCTGTTCTCCTTGATGGAGAATTCACGTATCTTTTGTTCAAACCAGTCTTCTAATTCAGTCTTCGATGGCTACCACATCACCTAATCTCTCTCAAAATGATCCTGGTCTTGAAAACAGAACCATTTGTTGGCTTGAGGGGTCATGATCCAATTTTTGAGTTAAGTGTAACCAACAAAATCCTCTTACTACTGGCCCTTTTGGCAATGACCTACCTGCGCTAGCCAAAACTCGAAGCAGTATGGGGCAATGCTTGAACAATTTTTCCACACCTTGAGAGAGAATTAAATGATGTGGGTGTCCAGAAATCTATAATAATAACATAATGTCTTACACACCAGAAACCCTAACCAGGAAAATCTAAGTCAACTTACGCAGGCACCCTGTGTGTGCACAGATAGGGGCTTCACAATCCCTTCAACAGTCTTAATAAAGTGATATTCAGGTCTTACATTAATATATCTATGCAACTAACATTCATATTAAGCAGTAAAACATGTACGCAAACGATCCAATCATAGATAACATAAATCGTAAGAAAAACAGATCATTAAAACATATCACAGATGCATTTAGTACTCAGAATTATCCCAAAACACTTCTTTAATCATTAACAGTTTGCAAAACCTTCACAATCCTTCAGATCTACCAGAGCACACAGCTAGCGGGGTCCCCACACAGCCGAACTAAGGTCTCCACGCACATAGCCAACATGAGCCTTTTAGACATAGACACTTACACTGATTCACTCAAAGTTTAGAACATACATAAACTTCCATCAAAATCTGTTCTATCTGACTAGATCTATACTTCTATTTATATCTTAGCATGTGCTCATCCTAAGGTCCGCAAACCGTGGTTTGAGACTCCTAGTTTTACCCTTTTTCCCATTACAACTCAAGAAGGGACTTTGACCCACCCCAAAGCCCCTTGACCCGTGCATTTCTTAGTGTGCACGACTCAAAACTACAACAAAACACTTATTAACTACTCAAAAATGCGATCCTAAGGGACCCTGCACCAACACTTTCGATGATCTCGATAAGGAATAATGAGAATGAATTTGAATGGAAATAAAGGATGAATGAAATGTGTTATAAGTTCAAATTTGGCTAATTGTGTAGTTTGCAATAACATATTCTAGTTGTGTCACATCCTCAACTATCATCATATTTTTCTTAATGAACACTTCACTTCATCATCATCAACTAGTGATGACATGCCACCTTTTATATGACTGAAACTATTAGTTACAAGAACTAGGGTCTCATGCCACTTCACATATGATTGCTATATCACTCTTGATTTGAGAAATTAGGTTACATCATGTACTATCCCCCTTTCCATGTAGAATTTGAGGCCTACCTTAACTAGAGTTGTTTGTTGTATATATATATATATTTTTACCCACATGAAAACTATTGATATTGCATAAAAAATTGAGTACCAAAGGAAATGTATCGACAAATAATCACACCTATGAATGGAAAATGGAGTGTAGATGTTGGAGTGTTTTTTTGTTGCATATTGTTGAAGCTTGTGCTTGTTCGTCTATTGTTACATCGTGTACTATCCCCCTTTTCATGTAGAATTTGAGGCCTACCTTAACTAGAGTTGTTTGTTGTATATTTCTATTTTTTTTTTACCCACATGAAAACTATTGATATTGCATAAAAATTTGAGTACCAAAGGAAATGTATCGACAAATAATCACACCTATGAATGAAAAATGGAGTGTAGATGTTGGAGTGTTTTGTTGTTGCATATTGTTGAAGCTTGTTCTTGTTCGTCTATTGAAATTTTTTTTGTAGGGGATTCCATAGGAATACAAGGAATCTTGTAGAAGTACATGTAATTGAATTTCATTTTTATTTTTGAGGGTGAGTGACATTTGAAAGATATATTGTTTTAAATTAGTGCACATAGTGTACTCCAAAATAATCTCAACAATATGACTAACTATGTAAATATTAATTCTATAAATTGAGTCATGTTGATGAATATTTTCACGATTTGTAGCTTTTTCCCTCCCTATAGGTTTCCTATAGAAACACACAAATTTTGTTGGTTTTCATATAGGTGATCATTCAAGTGATGGAATAGTTGGTTGAGTGGCTAAGGATTGATGAAAAATGGATGGAAATGAGTATGGAATGGAGAAATATGGAATGCAATGACGATGTGTGACATGGCACGATGATCATGAATAGTTGTCTGTTAAATGAAAGATGGACTAGTTCGTTTCCATGCAATTTCTATTTATATATCCTTGATAGCCTTGTAGTCACTTTTTATGGAGTTTTTTCTTATTTTACTTTGAGATTGCTATTGATATTGATTATACTAGTTTGTTGCAGATCTTCTCCATGTACCTACATTTTAAGAAAACAAAAGTAGAAAAAAGAGAGGTATTATAAAAATATTTCTTTGTTTTTTTTCTTTTTTTTTACAAGGCAAGGGTGTCATTTCTAGTTTTCACCATTTTTGTACTCTAGCTAGCCTATGAAGGATTATTTCTAGAGATATTTATTTGCAAACTTAGAGATACCTCAAAGGAGGCTTTTAGCTAGAAGTTTGTCTTAGGCATCTTAGTGAGGTTTTCACTTGAGAATTTATTAATTTTTTTCTTATTATTGTTTCTCTATCTCAAGGTTTGGGTGGATTGAAAGAATTTAATCTCTTAATCACATACAAATTCTATTTAATGGTTGTATCTATAAACTCTTACTTTGTTAAGGATTTTTTAAGATCTTAATCCTTAATCCATTTACCAAAATATGAATTTGTTCTTCATCAATTGTTCTAATTTTGATAGAGCCATTGTCATAACGCTTATCCATAATGTATGCTCCCAACCATATAGTATGAACTTTCCCTTGAAATATTTGAAGTCAATGTCATAGAATAACGTCCAGTCACCTTGCCTAAAGTCTCTAGCTTATTGAACTTGTTATGCTAGATTTTCCTCTACATATGGAGCAACTTAATGTGGAAAAGAGATTTCCTTCTCTATTCATCCAACACATTCAGTTTTTGTATTCTTTCTTCTTGGGAATATGATAAATCCAAATCCAAATGTGATGCTATTCTTAAGGTGAGAAATTCAAATTCAATGGGTAGCATAACTCTCTTACTATAAAGTAACCCATAAGGGGTGAATCCTGTTGTTGTCTTCCATGTTGTATTATAAGCCCATGCTACCTTTATGAGTTTATCAACCTAATTATTCTTGATTGTGTTGATTTCCTTCATGAGGATATTATCTAGCTCCTTGTTTGTCACTTAAACACTCCCATTGGCTTAGAGATGGGGTGGGGGGTGGTTAGGTCCCTATATTACTAGTATAGTACCTTATTGTTGTTAGTGTAACCCCTTTATTGTTATTATTGTACCCTTGTAACCCCCATTTTGTTATTATTGTGCCCTTAAATTATTATTGTTAGGTCGGCTAGGATTACATTGTGTCCCACTAGGATTACATTATGGCCCCATGGACTCCTATATATAGAAAGGAGGTTTTGTAAATTGTATCATCCAAGAATTGTTCATTCATGTAATGTATTGGAGGTTGCCCCCTCGAAGTGGCTTATTTATAAGGCGTTCATATCTCTTTTCTTCTATTTTTGGAGCTGGTTACACAACATTTGGTATCAGAGCTTTGGATTCTAGGGTTTCGCTGCTCCAAACAGGTCATCGTGGCATTTTCGCTATAAATTTTTTTCTACGAAGTTTCAGAAGCTGAAATTTTTAGGGTGCGAAGCCAAAATCCTGAGGAAGCTTATCTAAAAATTTCAGAGCTTGGTTCGCAATATTTGCGGAGATATCATCTGTGGAAGTTAGGTATTTTTTCAGGCTCCTAAACAGGTCATCGTGGCATTTGCGCTATAAAATTTTTTGTACGAAGGTTCAGAGTCTGAAATTTGTATGGTACGAAGCTGAAATTCGGAAGAAATTCTTCAAAAAATTTCAGAGCTTGGTTCAAAATATTTTTGGAGATATGATCTGTGGAAGGTAGTGCTTTTTCAGGCTCCTGAATTTCATCTCAAAGAGGTGATCGTGGGAAAAGCTCAATAACTCTCTCTCTGGGCATCGGATTGGAGTGCCGTAAAAAGTGTTCGCAAGTACATAGACTTTAGTTTCTTGGCTATCAATTTCAGAGACAAAGAACGAAATAGTTACACGTGGCAAGTCGTACAAGTTTGCACTACTGAACCAGTCCATAATTAGGTCATTGTGGGAGATTGGACACAACTTTGTCTTGGAGAATCCAAATCAGGTCAGACCTGTGGCATTCGAAAGATGATTCAGAGGGCTACGTCAGTACCAAAATTTAGATATTGAAGTGCTTCAATCACAGAGATAATCCAATTTCAATATCAAGCTCCTCAAAAGCAAGAAAAAGGTGTGTATTTTTTTTCCAAATTGCATAAGTCTTGTTTGAATAATCAAGTTAAATTGATCCCAAGGGCATATTGTAGAATAGATATCAGTATTGGATTCTAAAATGGTCCCTAAAAAGAATTCAACACCCATTAAGCCTTTAGAAGGTTCTACTATGACTCATGAAGATGAAGAATGGCAACATGACATATCAAAATTACAAGAGCAAGTGCAACAAATTTTTCTCTCGCAAAGAACAACAAAAAATGAAATTGAAGTTTTGAAGAAAGGTGTGGAAACTAAGATGGATGGTTTGAAGAAAGGCGTGGAAGCTAAGATGAATGGTTTGGAAGCTAAGATGGATGGCATGGAAGTGGGCATGGAAGCTACGATGGATGACGTGAAAGACAACATGGAAAACATGAAGAATGATCTAAAAGCATACATGGAAGGTTTGATGACAAGTTTAAAACCAGAAATGATTCCTAATGGCGAAAATATATTAGAAGAACCTCATGATGAGAACAAAATAAATGTTAATCGTGATTTCATAAACTCTAATGTTGGCGGGAAGAACCACCATATTCCAAAAATGGATATGAGGAAGTTTGATGGAAAGGATCCTGTAACATGGATACTACAGATGGAACAATATTTTGATCTCAATAATGTGAAAAACACACAAAAGGTACGCATTGCAACTTTACATTTAGAACAAAATACATTTGTATGGTATCGATGGCTTTGCTCCCGTAAAAATTTTTTCACTTGGTCAATTTTTACGGAGGAAATGATAGCACATTATGAGGATACAAAGAGCAACACCTTCTTTAGCCAATTGATAAATCTCAAACAAAAGGGTTTAGTGGGGCAGCACATTGAGGACTTCCAAAAATTGAATATAAGGGTAACTGATATTCCAGAAGAACACATGATTGATCTCTTCATAGGCACTTTAAAGGATAACATCCAACATGAAGTTCGTGTTTTGGAACCTGATTCATTGGAGAAGGCATTCAGGTTGGCAAGAAAAGTTGAATGTAAAATTATGGCGACAAGGAAGCCTACCACTCAATTTTATAAAGAAGGAAGTGTTGCTACGCCTAGATTTCCACAACCTACAAGGTTGACACCACAACAATTGGAAGAAAAAAGAGCAAAAGGGCTTTGCTACAGTTGTGATAGCAAATACACAAAAGGTCATAAGTGTGCTGAGAAGAAATTATTTTACATAGATTGTGAAGAGGAAGAAGAAAATGAACAAGAAGAGGATATACACCAGGAACCAACTCTAGAAGAGGAAGAAATGAATCCGACCATATCGTGTAATGCACTGGCAGGAATTACTACTCCTCAAACTCTCAAGATAACAGGACAAATCAAGAAGAAAAAGGTAATAGTGTTGATTGATTCAGGTAGCACCCATAATTTTATTCATTGTAAGGTAGCCAAGGAATTAAATTGTTTCCTATACCTAGCACCAGAATGTCAAGTGATGGTTGCAAATGGAGGAACTATAAATTGCTCCGGAAAATGCCATAATATCAAGCTAACCATGGGGGAATATGTATTGACTAGTCCAATGCTTTCCATTCCTATGGGAGGTGCTGATGTTGTACTAGGAGTACAATGGTTACAATCTTTGGGGACGGTAGTTTTTAATTTTCAAGAACTTTTCTTGAAATTTTTTTCAGAAGGAAAGGAAGTCGAATTACGGGGTATTGAAGGGAAGCCAGGAAGGATAATAAGCTCTAATGTCATGACAAAGTTTCTAAAGAAAGAACAACGAGGCGTAATTGCACAATTATGCTCACTAGAAGTTCCGACATCAAAATCATCTATTTCTGCAGATCTCCAACAAGTCTTGGACAATCATTTCAAGGTGTTTGAAACTCCCAAAGGACTCCCACCGATTCGTGATCATGATCATGCTATTCATTTAATTCCAGGAAGTGTTCCTCCAAACATCAGGCCTTATAGATATCCTTACTTCCAAAAGAGCGAAATTGAACGTATGATTGCAGAAATGTTAGAGGCGGTATAATTCAACCTAGTCAAAGTTCTTTCTCTGCTCCTGTAGTATTGGTACACAAGAAGGATGGATCATGGCGCATGTGTCTGGCTTATAGGGAGCTCAATAAGCTCACCATTAAAGATAAATTTCCCATTCCTGTGATTGATGAATTATTGGATGAATTACATGGAGCAATTTATTTTTCCAAGTTGGATCTTCGTTCAGGATATCATCAAATTAGAATGAAGACTGAAGATATTCCAAAAATAGCATTTCGAACTCATGAGGGTCATTATGAATTTTTCGTCATGCCTTTTGGCCTTACCAATGCACCTTCTACATTTCAAGGGTTGATGAATTCCATTTTCAAACCCTTCCTTAGAAAATTTGTGCTAGTATTTTTTGATGATATACTAATCTACAGCAGGTCTTGAAAGGATCATGTTGAACATGTTGACAGGGTGCTCAAACTATTGCAGGAGAAACAATTATATGCAAAAAAATCCAAATGTTTCTTTGGAGTACAAGAGGTGGAATATCTAGGTCATATTGTATCTCACGAGGGTGTTAAAGTAGACCGTAACAAAATTAAAGCCATTAAGGAATGGAAAGTCCCCACAACCATAAAGAAGGTGCGAGGATTTCTCAGGTTAACAGGGTATTATCGCAAGTTTGTTAAGAATTATGGGAGAATAGCAGCACCTCTAACAACATTATTGAAGAAAGATGCATTTTCATGGACTCCTGAAGCAACTAAGGCCTTTGAACACCTTAAAGAGGCAATGTGCCTAGCACCAGTCTTAGCTACGCCAGACTTCACAAAAACCTTTATTGTGGAATGTGATGCCTCAGAAAATGGAATTGGTGCTATTTTAATGTAGGAAGGAAGACCCATTGCTTTTGAAAGTCGTCCAATAAAAGGAAAGTATTTAAAGAAACCTATTTATGAGAAGGAAATGTTAGCAATACTAGATGCACTAAAGAAATGGCAAACTTACCTAATGGGAAGACACTTCAAGGTAAAAACTGATCATGATAGTCTTAAAAAACTTTTTCGAACAAAGACTATCTTCAGAAGAGCAACAAAATGGGTCACAAAGATGGTGGGTTATGACTTTGAAATAATCTACAAAAAGGGAAAGATTAATGTTGTTGCAGATGCACTCTCAAGAAAGAATGAAGAGGTGGAAGCATTTCTTTGTGCCATTTCTATTATCCAACCAGATTGGATAACCGAAGCAAGAGATGAATGGAAGAAGGAAAAAGATGTATGGAAACTCATTCAAAAGTTGCAGCAAGATCCTAGTACATCTGATACATTTAGTTGGAAAAATGATTCCTTATGGTACAAAGATCGCTTATATCTTTGTAAGAATTCCCAACTAAAACAAAAGATTTTTCTGGAATTGCACACTTCTTCTTTAGGAGGACACTCAGGATTTTTAAAAACTTACCACAGGGTGAAGAAAGAATTTTTTTGGGATGGCCCTAAATCTGATATTCAAAAGTGTGTGGCGGAATGTTTGGTTTTCCAGCAGAATAAAGTGGAGACAATTAAGACCCCGAGACTTCTACAACCTTTATCTATTCCAAGTCAACGTTGGGAGGAGATTTCAATGGATTTTATCACAGGTTTACCTAAGTCCGAAGGAAATAATGTCATCATGGTGGTAGTTGATAGACTTACCAAGTATGCACACTTTTGTGCATTATCTCATCCATTTAAAGCAAGTACAGTTGCTACTACATTTGTGGACAGAATTCAAAAGCTACATGGAAGCTCAAGGGTTATTGTGAGCGACAGAGATCCCATTTTTACGAGAAATTTTTGGACGGATTTATTTTCTTGTTTGGGTACTAAATTAGCTCATAGCTCATCTTATCATCCTCAATCTGATGGTCAAACTGAGATAGTAAATAAATGTTTGGAAGGATATCTTCGTTGTTTTGTATCTGATAAACAAACACAATAGGTCAAGTGGTTACCTCTCGCTGAATGGTGGTATAACACTTCCTTCCATACTGCAACAAAAATGACCCCATTTATGGCACTTTATGGATATCATCCACCATCCATCACATCATCTTTAAGGGAAAATTCGAAGGTTCAAGCAGTGGAAGATCACATCGAGCATCAACAAGAAGTTCTCCAACTCTTAAAGGATAACCCGAATTTGGCACAAAATCGAATGAAACAACAGGCAGATCAACATCGCAGCGAGAGAAGTTTTGATGTAGGAGATTGGGTATTTTTACGGCTACAACCATACAAACAAATGTCCCTCAAGCAAGCTAAGAAGGATAATAAATTATCACCAAAGTACTATGGTCCTTACAAGGTGTTGCAATAGATTGGTACTATGGCATACAAATTGGAGCTTCCTGCTTCTTCGCGAGTACATCCAGTTTTCCATGTTTCATGCTTAAAGAAGGTTATAGATGAAAATCTTCCAGTTCAAACAGTATTGCCAGAACTTGATGGGGAAGGGAAAAATCATATTGGAACCTGAAGCAGTCATGGAAAAAATAACTCGACAACTACGGAATCGATCAATTTCAGAGTATCTCATCAAGTGGAAGAACTTACCCACTGAAGATTCTACATGGGAGGATGAGAATTTTATACAGAAGCACCCAGAGCTACCCAAGCGTTGAGGACAACACTTTTTTGAAGGAGAGGGGCATGTTAGGTCCCTATATTACTAGTATAGTCCCTTATTGTTGTTAGTGTAACTCCCTTATTGTTATTATTGTACCCTTGTAACCCCCATTTTGTTATTATTGTGCCCTTAAATTATTATTGTTAGGTCGGCTAGGATTACATTGTGGCCCACTAGGATTACATTATGGCCCCATGGACTCCTATATATAGAAAGGAGGTTTTGTAAATTGTATCATCCAATAATTGTTCATTTATGTAATGTATTGGAGGTTTCCCCCTCGAAGTGGCTTATTTCTAAGTCGTTCATATCTCTTTCCTTCTATTTTTGGAGCTGGTTACACAACAGGGGGAGGGTAAGAGAGTAGAATTCCTATGATCCAGTGTTTCTCCATGAGTCTCTAAATGAGGTTGAAAGTGAATTGACCACCCTGATATGTCATTATATTGACTAAGCACTGTCATTAAACTCATGAATCATTTAAGATATATATCCTTCAATTTTGTTGGAAACAATCTCAAATTTTGAGTGTTTAGTAAGTAACCATAAGATCTACAAAGGATTTCAAATTCAAAGATAAAGGTTTCTGGATCCTATGACCTTATACCATGGAAGTTGGGAAGGAAATATGGAGGGTTGTTCTTCATATGAACACTGATATCAGTATCTTGAATGGGAAATCCAAGAGGATATTCTTCATTGTCACCATATCCATCCATTTGTTCTACCTTCTCTACCACTTTTTCTTATTCTACCTGCAAAAGTGGACGGTGATCTGGTTCTTACTGCACCACATCATAAAATGGGGGGGTTTGGTGTTAGAGAAGTAATTTTTCATGTTTTTATAATTTTTTTTGAATAAGAATGCTAATGAAATACAATTTTCTAAAATGAA